>JAJTUV010001917.1:0-701759 GCA_021653895.1 Mastomys natalensis
TTGTTCTAAGAGATAAGGAATATGAAGGTGGGTAGACATGGATGTGGTGGTGGTGGTTATGGAACCAAGGAGGAATTGAAAGGAGGGGAAATATGATTAAAATACATTTAAAAAAATATGTATCCGACAAATACAAGAAAATTTAAAATAATTTTAAAATTTCATCTCTTTTTATCCTTTTCCATTTTGGTGCACTTAATTTACTTTTATTTCTTTATATTTAAATTCTCTAAAGGGATCATTTGTTACGTTTACTTCAACATTTACTGTGTATAAGTCAATTAAAAATTAACTTTTCATTTTGAATTTTGATTCCTTTAAACAATCGAGGTTTCTAATTCTGATCCAAGGTTTTGTCTTTTATCCATACCTTTTACTTATTTTAATAAGCACAATTGAGAGTTAGATTATTAAATATATATATAATTATTAGAATGCTAATAGTTTATTAGAAGGGTTTTTTGGGATTCTGGTTTGGCAAACTCTGGTCCATGACTGACTGACTTTGAGGCTTGATGCTGTTGTTGGCTAACACCAGATGGCCAGTATCATGTAGAACAGAAAACTACTCACTTCATTGCCAGAGATCTAGAGAAGCTGAGGATGGGTGAAGTCTAACTGTCCTTAGAAACACACCAAGTTCCAAAGTTATCACAACAGGTACACCAAACAGTGCAACCTCTCGGGCCACCACATTTTACACAAGCATTTGCAAAACATATAAGAAGACAAATATAGAGCACATTGTTATTTCTGATGAAATGGAAGATACCAAACAGAGAATGTACCATACAACACAAAAAGATATTAGTTAGAGTATAAAGCTTCACTTAGATTTAAGAACTTTTTGACTCATTACTAAGATTTCTAGTGTTCATCAGTTAGAAGGAATGATATCATGATGAAGATTTTCTCTTTTTATCTAATGCATGTTTAATAGAATTAATGCAAAATTTTCAGCAGGACTTAATAAAACTTTCGCAGATGACTATGTATATGTGGAATTAAAGGTAAATAATTACACAGAATGAATCAATGGAAGGAAGAAAGAGAACAGATGTGATCTTGGAATCATAGCACTATGGAAGGCAATGTTAGATTTAGAGGGACAGGGTTCTCAGGAAGAGAACCATAAGGCTGTCACAAAGACAGCTATGTCAACTGGCATCATCTGAATACATGTTCCAGAAGGAAAGCCCTCAAGGACAATTGGCACAGCCTTTCATTTTAGTTAATCTTGGTGACACTGGCTGTAAATATATTTTAAAATTATGACAGATAATTGAGAGAGAGTAATTACAATTAATAGAAAACAAAGATAATTTTAAAAATATACACAATTGTGTACTAATGTTTGAAGAATTGACACCCAGGAAATGTAGTCACATCATGTGTTCATGCACAATATGTGCAAGTGTTAGTAAGATAGTGCTGTGAATGGTAAATCCGTGTCACAGCAGAAAGGCATTTTAAAAAATCAGCACGTATGTATATAAATTGGTTTAGAAATTTTGTCATTGAACAATTAGAGATGTAACTAACATAAAATGGAATTGAGACTGGGACGTGTGAGTGGTGGAAACTGAAACAGTGTGTGAGTGAACAAGAGAATTTTCAGCATTTGCATATTGGTAATTCATCTGCAGTATGACCTGTAAAACTATAACAAAATGTATAGAGACTGGTGCACAACTGTTGAAATCCATAAGTTTAACCAAGCTTAGAAAATTGAGACACCTTGCCTTAGGGAGATAACCTCCAGGAATCCTCTTAACTTTCCTAGTCTTATTCTCATCAAGCTCTATTAATTGATGGGACCATTCATGTCATGGCTTGTACAAAGCCCACATACTGGCCTGTAGGACCCTTTAACCATTACACACATGTTTACTAAATCTAGAATCAAGTATAAGTCTTCTATTGAGAACCAGTAACTAGGAAGAAGCTGGTTTCATATATATGCTCCAGTCAAAATGAATAGGTCAAAAACACCCTGTAGCACATTTGATATCCATATTCAGATCTGTTTATGCAGAAATAGATCTTGTTTCATCTACTCTATTATTTAACAAAGTTTTTAAAATGGTGTTTAAACTCCTTACTTTTTCTGAAAGTATTAAGTCCTAGAAAATGGTAGGTTCTTCTTGCTGAGAGTATGAAGGATCTGTCATCGTATATGCAATTTAACTCTTAACTAAAGTCATGCGTATGGTTACTTATATCAGAAGGAAGCAGTGGAAGAGATATTTATTTCCAAGGAGTAAAGGAGAACTGGGTTGTAATTTTAGAAGAGTAACTGCCATGAGAACATCAGAGAGGCCAACAGAATGCAATCTTGTTGCCCCACAGGCAAGAAAGCCTGGTTTTGGTTTTTGTGTTTGTTTGTTTTATTTTGTTTCTGATGGATATATGGACCCTATTCTCTGCTCTTTTCATAAAATATTCAGTAAACTCTCCCACATTCATTTGCTTCAGAAAATTTGCCTCGAAGAACACGCACACACACACACACACCAACAGAAGATTGTAATTTAGGCAAGAACCACTAATGTTCAGAGGGAGGGGGCACATTTTTTCATAGAGACACCAAATTTCCCCATATATTTTATATTTATGCAAATATAAAACACAAACTTGTGGCTGTGAGATTCAAAGAAAACAAACCATTTGTTCATAGGAAGTTTACCTGTTGACTTATTACAACCCAATGTTCACTCTAGAATCTTCACTATGTCCTTAAATATTAACTGTATGCTGGGTGACTGCATCTGCTTCCTCACAGGTTTCTCAGCCCTCCTCCTAACTGACTGTTTCTGCAGATCTCTCAGCCCTAGGGACGGACAGTCACCCTGGACCTGGAGCATCATCTGCTCCCACAGTAGACTGGGGATTTTAGTAGATTAAGTGGAGTTGAGAAGTGAGTGGAGGAGATAAAGGATTCAGCGATGTTAAGGACTCTGCTATGTTCCGAGTTTGGGTCACCTCAGACTGATGAGGAATGGGATCACTTGAAACTCTCTATTGGAAGCCACATAAACCTAACACTGGATTGTTGGTGAGTTTTCTGCCCACTTGCTGCCTTATCCGGCTTGTCTGGCGCTGCTCTGAATCCTGTCTTAAAAGCAGCGTTGTCGTATTCTTGAAAAGCCTAAACTTAAGTGACAGGACATAAATAGCTGGAGAGAAAAAATCTAGTTCAATATAGGCCACAGAAAATCCAACCCCCGACAAATCCCCACCCTCAAGTCCTCGACACTGGACTAGGAAAGAGCATTACATCACTAACACTCCTCCTATTGGCTGATGGAACCTCACAAACCAAAAGCTGCTCCTGAACTAACTCTTTCTTGTCTTGTAAAGCATCAGAAATCAGGATACCATAGGCTAGAACAAAGGCTCTGGGCAATGACACTTTCAGAGCAGCATGCCTTGCTGGGTCACTGCTTAGGTTTGAATGCTGCTTGGAGCTTGCCTGGTGAGTACAAGCAAGCTCCTGAAAAGTGGAAAGATGCTGGCTTGACTGGGAGTTGACAGAGATCTCCAGTGAACTAAGTACGTCTGCTTTCTTCTCACACTAGTGTTATTGCAAAGATTCTCATTGTAATAAGTTTTGACAAGAGCTGGCAAGGGGAGCAGGTGCCAAGAAATCCAACTAGTCAGAGGCATTAGAGACACTGTGGGCACCAGAGGATAGAGGTGTTTCCATGGGAACCATGTGAAAGGTGTTTGGTGGTGGCTGTTTAGGAGGCTTGTTTTCTTGTTTAAGACAGAGCTGAGGAGAATCTTGCTCTGTTTTCTGCTTCAGCCTGAGTGGGTAAATCCCTACTCCCCCGCCCCCATTCCCCAGCCTTAAATAGGATTTCGGGAATTTAATTTCTCTGCTAACAAGAATAATGCTTAAATACGAGGCACACCAAAATCCCTTGGGAGTAGCTGGGTTTTTTTTTTCTTTTTTTTTTTTTCTTTTTGGCAGATCAGGACGGTTCTAATGCACAGAACTCTGTTTTGTAGGGAACAGTGTTGTGGCCAGCGTCAGAATAGTATCTCTCTTTTGAAGGAAATTTAAAAACAATATTTTGAACTTCAAACTCCCCACATCTGCTTGCGTAAGCATCTTTTCATTGTGTACTTTTTAGCTTCGTGTCTGAGTTTTCAGATGCGTATGTCCTGGGAATGACCCAAAATCTCAGAAATGTTGAAAAAAGAAAGAATGCCTAAATTTTGCAGGTCTTTACACTATTCTTAATTTATTTCAAATAAAATTAATTACATTTCACCCTCCCTCTTTCCTCAAAACAGCTCCTTTTCAAACTCATAGCCTCTGTAGTTATCGGTTTTGCATACATATATGAATGAAAAACATATAAATATAACCTGTTGAGTCTGTTTAGTGCTTTTGTGTGTTTTGGGGACTTACCAGTTGGTATTAATAAGCAACCAGAGCGCTTACTGCTATAAGGGAGATTGCAGATTTACACTTTGAGAATATCAAAGAGTCCAGATTACAACATCCAGTCTGTAGCAGAGCTGTCTCTATGGAGTGAAAAGCTGGCACTAGGTCTAAGATCTTTACATGTGCTCTTCTTATTACTCAAACACCTAAAATGATATGAAGCATGTGTGACCCATAATATGAGTGTCTGTTTCTTTACAGTTTTATGAGCTATAAGATATCAAAAGTATCATTGTGAACAAATCAAAAGTCATGACTACTTCACTTGTATTAAAAGAGTAGGAAAAGGACTGTGAGCAAGTAGGCAACACAGTTTCTATTGCATCAATGTTAGTTGCTGTTCAAATGGCTGCTCAAGCTCTTTGCTTGGAGTAAAACTTAACAAAACAAGTAAGTGTTGGTCTTATGTTCCCCTTGAAGCCCTGGATTATACACCCAGAAAATTATTGGTGAAGAAAGAAAGCAATTCTTCTACGGACAGAAAATCACTAAATATGGGCTTCACTCACTAAAAGTTCCGCATCAATCCACAAAATATTCTGCAAGTGTTTAAACTGGAGTCTGAATAATTCAGTCACTTGTTGCTTAGATTTTTTTTTTCTTTGTGAGGTTCTGGTGACTTTATATTTATTGTATTTACAATATAATAATATTTTGAGTAAAGTATCTTTAGTATATTATTGAAGACACCATGCAACCCACAATAGAACTGTCCAACACCACAGGACTTCATTTTGTTGTCCTCTGGACATACTTTTATCTTGTCATTAGCAGTTATTGATTAAATTTACATCAAATAAGGTCACATGAACAATATTATGAAGAATATAGCTGTTTTAACACAGGCTTAACTGATATAGATGCACATAAAGTTTTGTAAAAAATTATTAGTTTATTGTTCTTAATGAATAGCTAATATTCAAATATATTTCAGAGTGTTGTCCTTCGTCTAATGATTATCTGTCCAATTTATTTTTTGCACAAATAATCTATTCCTAGAAACGCATTGTACTTGTTGTTATTCTGATTCAAATTTTATAAAAAACAATCACTAAACCTTTGTCTTAGTTATCTTTTCATAAAATTGTGATAAATTACCCACACATGCAACTTAAGAAACAAGAGTCTTATTGCTCAGAGCTTTCCAGTTATAGTTCATCACAGTAAAGCTGTCTAGGAAATATGTCACCTCACACTCCATAGTCAGAGCAGAAACCAATAATTTGTGGATAGCAGCAGCACTGTCTCCCCATTTCCACAGTCCAGTTTCCCACTCACACTATGAAATGAATCTTCCCTATCAGCTAACAAATCTAATAACTCTCTCTCAGTACCTAGCTAAGAGACATCCTGAAGCAGGCAATTTCCAGTAGCGTGAGTTATATCACAATTACCAATGACATATAACATTTAAAACACAGACAAACAAATGAACAAGTTTTCAGTTTCCCAAGAATAATAAAATTCAACGGTAAGGAATGGAACATTTAATGTGATGGTGTGGAATATTTTATATATATGGTTATCTATGAAATTTTTTCTATATAATTTTCATGTTTACTATTTGATAGAGGTTTAACTAAAATTCAGTACTAACCAGTACTATAATAAGAGATTAACAGTTATAATAGAGAACATTATAAGAATATAGTGTAATATTTATTATTTAAATTGTATGTAAGTTGTCCTTCTATTTCACATAGTGTTTTGTATTGTGGTTTTCTTGAAATAGTGAGGAATAAAATGCATCTACCAAAGGTGAGAGACTACTGTCACTTATGACTGACATATAAAGACAACAATGCATAGCGCTTCATGTTTTCAGTAAGGAGAGGATCTTCACATTCCATGGTGTAGGGACTGGAAACACTTGCCTTCCCATGGTGAGCTTCCCCATTCTCAAATTTTCACCTTTATTTGTGATTATAGACTTTTTAAAAGGTTTCTTATACAAGAAATAAAGTTTGTCCATTGTTTTTAATCTAGTCAGATCAAATGTGCTGATGGGAATGTCTGGATTAATGGCATTTAGGAATCTGATGAGAATCTTTGGATCCAGATTTGATGTTGTTACTCAGTTGCAGTTTTCAGAATATTTAACCTATTGACCTACATTTTTTGCCCATTTTTAGAATGCTTCTTTTATGTATTCTGCTTTGATTTAAAAATATAGAGGTATTTTTGAATTATTCTCCTAGACATAAAAATATGTATGATTAACTTCATTTGACCCTTGTAAAAATCAAATTTTACCACTAGAAGGAACTATAGAAAACCTACCTCCAAAAGTTTCTTTATGACTTTCAGAGTAAGAAAGTATCTAATTTATTCCATAAAGAGGTCCAAGATCAGTATTTTATATTGCTTGTGGTGGAAAGTACATATTAGTTATCTAGAGAATCATCAGTTTCACTCATCATTCTATATTTTTGATGTCTCCTCTCTTTAACAACTTACTTTAGTGAGTTCTCATAATATGAATGGCAAGTGTTCGTTACAGTCTGAGAAATTTGTGTTTTCTTTAGCAGTGCTTTTGCATTCTTCTTTTGTAGTAATGTTTTAACATTTTCATTTTGATTTTATTCCACTAATTTCCTTTTAATCAGGCATCTATTCTGTCATATGCTAAGCTTCGACTTCTGAAGCCATGTTACCAAGGTAAAACCTGTTGGTAATGGCCCACAAAGGGTAGAATCTCTGCTTTTTATGTTGTCCCACCCATTCTGATGATTAAGGCATGTGTTTAATTGGATTGGCAAGAAGACTCAGCAGGAAGAGGCATTTTCTTCCAAGCCTGACTTTGATCCCTAGAACACACATAATGAAAGATAACTGGCTCCCAAACTATGTGTCTCTGACCTCTACATATGTGCTGTGGCATGCTAAACAAACAAAAACATATATAGATGTTTGAAAAAATAGTGTGCAATTTCTACAGTCTATTCACTACAGGGACTTCAGCCCCTTCACCCCAAACCTGATATAAGCATGGCTGATGTGGTGAAAGATACCTTACTTCCAGAAGTATGTTTTCAGAAGGTACACGGTTGGAGAGGACACCCTGAATAACCAGCATGTGTGAGAAGTAGAGCTCTTTTGCAGCACTGGGAGGAAGGTTTCAGCCTCAGGTAGATCTTCTGTCTGTGTAACAGCGCCTGAGCCAGAACCCAACCATGTGACTTATTTAGTGGTGCTCATTTGAGAGTACTGGACAGTGAGTTTGCTTGTTGGGTGGTGTGCTTTTCTCCTGTTTGTTTTGTTCCCTATCACTTTTTTGTAATATTTGAGATTATAATTTTATTACAGAATTTTTCTCTTCCTGTGTTCTCCCTCCAAACCTTCATATATATCTCTCCCCAGTCTCCTTTAAATTCATGGCCACATTTTTTCAGTAATTGCTATTGTATCATACATGATTATGTATACACATAGATATTCCCAAATGTAACTAGCTAAGTCCATGTAAAGTGAATTGTATACATGTTTCCAGAGCTGACCGTTGGTGTGTTCCAAGTTTTCTCCATTGCCTTTAGTTCTTTGTGTGAGGTGGAGTCCTCCTGGGACCATCCCTGTCTACTTTAGTGTGTCACTCATGTCATCCTTGTGCAGCTCACAGATGCACATTTGTGTTGGCAAAACTAAGTTTGTTTTTCTCCTTTGATTGAAACCAGATAATTTCTATCAAGTTCTCTTCAGCTCACCTGACATTTCTTCCACCCAGTGAGTATTTTTATACCTCATTCTCAGTGTATAATTATCTTCTGTTATATTTCATCTAATACAAGTTAGGATAATTTTGGATCTTTCCATTTGTTTTTTAAAATATTTCCTCCTTATTTGGGGAAGAGGAGAAATCATAAACTAACTGGTTAATGCTCTGCTTACCAACTCTAACGTCAGCAGCACCTTTACTGTCACATTCTGCTTACACCCTCCTGAGAGATGACATTCCTGGCATCATGTTGCCAAGACACTTTGGATTTTATCCTTGAAATTTAAGTATTTCACTATGAGACCCCGAACCCCATTTAATTCCTAGGTGGGGGTGTTGAATTTTTTTAGGAAGTAATTATAAATCACTTCTAGGGAGTCATTTGAGTCTGCTACATTGAGCTGGGGCTAATATTTCAGCATTTCTGGCCTTCAGCTATAATGAGCGTGACCTTCCAAAGTTCTAGAAGAGCCCTCAGGTACAGAGACAAAGATATTAGATCAGAAATTGGAGGATTTTGAAATGGTGGTGTCCATGGAGTATGATGGGTTTTGACAGTATCTGCTAGGAGGGGATTTTAGTTTGAGGCGTTAATGTATCTCTACCTTTACTTAGCTGCTGCTCCTGTGTCACTCAAGTGATTCGAAGCAACTGTCAGCTCGGCTGTTCTCCTTTATGAGAGAAAATACAGATCAGTAGAAAATTGTAAGTTTTTCTGGGTTTTGGGTCTCTAGTGCTTAAGTGTTCTGTGATTTACAGCAGTAAACAAATTGTCTCAGTGAGAATCAAACTTGAGGTGATAAGAAAGGGAGGCAGTTTTAAGAAAGAAGTTCATAGAGCTCAAAAACTTGCACCAAGAACACACAGAGGGCATCAAGTACCCAGTGAGCAAATGTGGCTATGGGTTTCTCCAGCCTCAATTCATTGCAGAGGGCAGGGCTTCAAACGCACAGCTAACAGGGTGCAAGTGGATGAGAAATACTGAGCCCCCTGGAAAAGGACGGGTGTGACTGGACCTGTTTTCAACACTTCTTTAACTGATTCAAAACTCCAGTGCACTTGAAAATGAATTTCAGTATCTACAGAGTTCACACCTGAACAGTGTACAGTATTAAACAACACAACAACAAAACCACCTGTTTATCAATAATATAGTTCTACATGTAAAAACAGGAATACATAAACTTGTCACATTCTCTACCTAAGAACTTTGACCATCTGTGTTTCGTCATCTATTTATTTATGTGCTTTTGAGTGAGTCATTTAGAATTTCACAATCATACAGAAAAAAGTAATAAAAATATCATTTTAATTTTCTAAATGTGTATAAAGACTGTCTTTTGCTATTTCCCTAGTTTAAGTATGAAGTGTGATAATTGATGTGACCATTCCAAATGACCTTTTTCAGGATAAAGGAAATGTGGGGAGACTTCTACTTTTTTTTAGAGTTTTCAATATCTGTCTGAGTCAGCTGCTGGTTAGAGCCTCTCAGAGGACAGCTTGCCCCTGTCTGTTCTCAGGCTGGAGGTTTAGATCCTGGGAGTTCTGGTTGAATCTTTTGATACTCGTTCTAAAAAGGACAAAAGCACCCTCACTTTGGTCTTCCTCCTTCTTCTTGAGTTTCATGAGGTTTATGCGTTGCATCTTAGGTATTGTGTGTTTTGGGGCTAATATCCGCTTATCAGTGAGTGCATATCATGTGTGTTCTTTTTGTGATTGGGTCATCTCACTCAGGATGATATTTTCTAGCTCCATCCATTTGTCTAAGAATTTCATGAGCTCATTATTTTTAATGGCTGAGTAGTACTCCATTGTGTAAATGTACCACATTTTCTGTATCCATTCTTCTGTTGAAGGACATCTTGGTTTTCATGTAGGTCTCAAACATCTGGAGTGGGGGCTATCCCAAAACATGCTGTATATGCGAGTACAAGTCTGTAGAATCAAAAATAAAAAAATAAAAAAATAAGAAAAAAACTTGATCAGATCATCATGGGCATAAGTATCATTGTGATATTCTTGTATTCGTTTTCACCTATTCATTGCAGAATTGTTAAGCAAGTACAGTGCAGTGAGGAATACTGACCCCGAAATTATAGTGTTTGATGGGTTTTACACTTGATTTAACTATTCAATATCATTGCCTTGTGAATTTCAGTTATTACAGGTTCTCTGAATTTTTAAAACACAACCAAAAAGTTATTCATTTGTTGAGCTACTAAAAGAATTACTTGTACATATAGAATTGACCCTTGTATTTTGCTGATGTTTGTTTCTTTCAATTAAATATCTGTTTGAATCTTTCTAAATATTTTTGTATTTGCTGAGATAAAGAAAATGTAAAAATAAAAATAAAAAAAAAGAAGTTTTCAATAAACTGATTTTGAATTTTATGGAGCGTCTTTTTTTTATAGAATGCCTTTCTTTCCTGAACTTGTGAAGATATATAATCTAAGCTTAGTTTTTCATCTTCAATATATTAGTTAATTGTGTCATTTTAATTTGATTGGTCATCAGTTACCTTGTTTCTAGAATCAACTAAACCTGATCACTGATGATGTTTACATTATAAGATACACTATATATTTTATTTCGGAAGATGCAACTATTTGAAAGATCTATTATACAATTTGTTATCTTCTGATTATGATATCAAGACTATAACAGATCTTTAAAGGAGGAACAATGACTTATGCTTTTCATTGTGATGACATATGAATATGTAGTGTTATTAATATTTTACAAACAGTAAAATCCAGTTAGAATTTATGTAACAATGTCAGATTTATTTTTTTATTTTTGAAGGATATTTTTGGTGATTTATCCTCTCAGACAAATTGTGCATTTCTCCTAAGTTTTTAATTTAATTTTTGAAATTTCTGACATTGTTGGTTTTGTTTTTTCATCTCCAGTATATCTATGGTTGATGTCTCTTCTGATTCCTGAAATGTGCTTTTGAAAAATTATTTATTAATCATTTTGTTTACATTTCAAATGTTATCTCCCTTCCCAGTCTCCCCTCTAGTAACTCCCTCACCTCATTTCTCCTCCCCTTTGCTTCTAAAAAGGTGCTCCCCCACCCACCCACCCACCCATTCCTGCCTCACCCCTCTAGCATCCCCCTTCTCTTGGGCATCAAGTCCCCGAGGATCAAGTTCCTCCCCTCTCACTGGATCTGGAGTAGTCCAAAGAATGCCAAATGAGGCAGGAGCCATGTATACTCTTTGATTGGTAGTTTAGTCTCTGGGATCTCTGAGGGGTCCAGTTAATTGATACTCTTGTTATTTCTACAGGGTTACAATTCCCTTCAGCTCTGTCAGCCTTCACCTAACTCTTCCATTGGGGTCCCTAGGCTCAGTTGAGTGGTTGGCTGTGAGTATATGCATCTGTCTTAGTCAGATGCTGCAGAGCCTCTCAGAGAACAGCCATACCAAGTCCATCCACAGAAAATAAAATAAACTATTGGTGAACTCTCTCTCTCTCTCTTTTCTCTCTCTCTCTCTCTTCTCCTCTTTCTTCGCTCTCATTCTCTTGATAAATTCTATTTTTTTATATATTTACTATAATTGTCAGTTCACTATTTGGGGAGCTTAATATGTTTCATCTCTTACTAAATTTCATTTTTAGGGCAATTGAATTTTCTAACATTCTTGCATGGAATCCAGGGGTTGTGCTGTGTAGCCTTGCCTCCATCATTCCATGTGATTCTGCTATGGTTTTCATATCATGATTTCTAATCTATTTTCAATCCAGTAACTATTTAAACCCTTCATTTAGTGAATTACTGACTCACAATTTTTAACTTATTTTAACCAGAAAATATAGTTACTAATGTCAATACCTTGGTGTTTGAGAGGTATTCTTCATTTTAGAAGATATGTGACTATTTGAAAAATAAGTGTGACTATATTAACATATGTATTTATCAATATATATGGTATATTAATAAATACAAGGATATAATGTATATATAATTAGATTTTATTTATCTATGTAGTTCTGTTTTGAAGAAAGAGATTATAGGTAGTATGATGGTTTGTATATGCTTGATCCAGGGTGTGTCATTATTAGGAGGTGTGCCTTGCTGGAGTGTGTCACTGTGGGTATCCTAGCTGCCTAGAAGCCAGTACTATGCTAGTATACCTTCAGATGAACTCTCAGGTTCTTCTGCACCATGATTGCCCAGATGCCACCATGTTCCCACCTTGATGATAATGAATTGAACCTTTGAATCTGTAAGCCAGCCCCAATTAAATGTTACCCTTATAAAGTTGCCTTGGTCATAGTTGTGTTCACAGCAGTAAAACCCTAACTAAGAAGATAAAAAGTAGATATATAGATGGTAGAACT
This sequence comes from Mastomys natalensis, assembly GCA_021653895.1. NCBI lineage: Eukaryota > Metazoa > Chordata > Mammalia > Rodentia > Muridae > Mastomys > Mastomys natalensis. The sequence goes on from JAJTUV010001917.1 coordinate 12,516, forward strand.
GGATGATAAATATATGTAGATAAATGAAAACTTGAGAGAGGTCATTTTTATTTTGTGTATAACTCATCAAATTTTATTTGAATTATTTATTTCACATATTAAAATTTCTCCCTTTTTACAAAATATACTACTTTTATGCATATGTGAAATAATCAGTGTGAGTTTCATACTTTTTCTTTAAAATGTTATTAAGCATTGATCTATATTATGTAATTAGAACTATTACATAATATTATGTAACATAGAATTTTTACATAAGACCCTTTGAGAAAGGATTTCCAGTAGACCATGCTGCCTGTGAATTCACTGGTAGCTGTGATTAGCCTTGAACTAACACTCTTTGCACCTTCACCCAACCAAGAATTTGAATTACGGCATGTTCATCTTTCATAGTTTATAATTTGAAATTAACTGCAAAGCCCCATAGAAAATGTTTATTACCTTCTCTTGGGATTCTCATTGCCATTTGTTCCTTTTTTTTCTTTTGTTTACCAAGATCTTTGATTATTATTTCTGTGTGGTGCATTCTGACATTTCTTTACAAGTTTTCCAGTATTAAGTCTGCATATTAACTGGTTCACTGAAGTTTTACCTACAGAGCATTGCATTCCAAGTGTTTCTTAGTAGAAAGCCTTTTTTAGCATAATATCTTAGAGTTCACTCTCATCAGTAGAATGGTTGATAATCTTTAAGGTGTACATTGCTGTTTTTGTTCATTTTTATTTCTCATATAATATCATTGCATAAGACAAAAACTTTTTGTATGTAGTTCCTGAGCTTCATTCTTTCTTCATCTGAGCAAGTTTTCCTTCTGTTGTTATTGTAATTCTCCATCCTTCTCATTCTCTTAAATATGGGCAAGAGTTTTTCTTTCTCACAGTTAAAATTATGAATTGAACACTGACATTTTATTTTTTACCTTTCTTACTTGTTTCTGTGTTATTTTAAATTTTGCTAGTGATCATTTTCATAGTTAATCAATGTTTTAACAATTTTCCTACTCCTATCTCATGTAAAAGAATGTTAACCTCAAAAGCATGTTTAAGCTCTGGAAACATTCCCTGGTACTGCCCCTAGGATACTGGTAAATGTCATTTGAAAATGTGCAGCCTATATCACATATTACATTGACCAGTATTGGTTCTAGATTTCTTTCTTATCAGGAGAGATGAGGATATGCTTCATTGTGTTTCATTTTGTGTGCACACTGACACACAGTTCTGTCTGTATGTTTGTATGTATGACCTGAATTTTACAGGTAGTAGGAGACATAGGTACACTAAATTTTATCTTAATTCAGATAGCTATACAACTCCGTTGAGATGACTCAAGAAGGAGACTCATACCTCAGCTTTCCATCCACCCACCTTATGACTGGAGTAACATGTTCTTATGTTAGGTATACCTGAGGAAGTTCCACCACAGGGACACTCAGATGTCTGAAGACCTGGTTCTTTTCAACATATGTTCCTTATAAATCCAAGGAGAAATTTATTACATTCATAGTTAGATCAAGAAAAATTAGAACCAATGGGATTATTCAAAATGTAGACACCCAAATCAAGACGGGTTATGTCAGAAATTTTAAGGAAAAGGGATTAATGAAAATGAGTACAAGAGAATAAATTCATTAACAGGAATTCAATCAATAAATGTTAAATAACATAACACAAATTAGTGATAGAAACTTTAAAAAAAATTTATAACTAAATTGAGAACTTTGAAGCATGGCACTGAAAAAACTAGTACAGTCAAGACAAACAGATACTGAATTCATTCAGAATCTGAATTCTAACTCCCTTTTGTCTTAGTTAAGGTTTTACTGTTGTAAACAGACACCATGACCAAGGCAACTATTATGAGGACAACACTTATTTAGGCTGGCTTACAGGTTCAGAGGTTCAATCCATTATCATCAAGGCAGAAACATGGTAACATCTAGGCAGGCATGGTGCAGGAGAAGCTGAGAGTTCTACATCTTCATCTGAAGGCTGCTAGCAGAACACTGACTTCCAAGCAGCTAGAATGAGAATCATATAACCCATACTTACAGTGACACACCTACTCCAACAGGACCACACCTTCTAATCCTGTCATTTCCTGGGCTGAGCATATACAAACCATCAAATTCTACTCCCTGGCCCCCATAGACTTGTGAAAACATATGAATCTGTGTGGGCCATATCTAAACATAACATAAGCAAAAGACATTTAGTCCAACTTCCAAAGTCCCCATAGCCTATAGTACTCTCAACAGTGTTACAAGTTTACATCTCAAATGATATCCCAGTTACCTCTCCACAAACGTCCCCATCCACATCTGCCCCCTGCCCTTCCCTTTGCCTCTTTAAGAATGATCCCCACCCACTCACCTTCTCCTGTCCCACTTCTCCAGCATCTCCTTACACTGGGACATCAACCTCCACAAGACCAAAGGTCTCTTCTCCCACTGATGTCAGATAAGGCCATCCTTAGCTACATATGTATCTGGAGCCACGGATCCCTCCCTGTACACTCTTTCATTGGTAGTCTAGTCCATGGGAGTACTAGGTGGTCTGGCCAGCCAACTTTGTTCTTCCAATGGGGTTGTAATCCTCCTCTGATCCTCCAGGTCTTCTGCTAGCTCCCCACTGGGGTCCCCAAGCTCAGTCTGATGGTTGGATCCAAGCATCTATATCTGCATTGGTCAGTTGCTGCATAACCTCCCAAGGAACAGCCCATCAGGTTCTTGTTAGCAAGTGCCTGTTGGCAACAGCAACAGTATAGGGGGTTGCTGCTTGAAGACAGGATGGATCCCCAGGGTATGGTTCCTGGATGGCCCTTCCTTCAGTCTCTACTCCATTTTTTGTCCCTATCTTTCCTTTGAACATTTCTGGGTTGAAACTTTGAGATGTATGGGTGGCCACATCCCTTGCCCAGTGGCCATGCCTATCTACTGGAAGTGGTCTCTACAGGTACTACTCTGCCCCTTCTCTGTGCATTTCAATTTAAAGTCATTCTTGTTGGGTCTGGAGCCTCTTGCTTCCCTGGCACTGGTACCCTCCAGTGGCTATCCTCAGTTCCTCACTTTGTACTGCTACATATTTTTATTCGATTTCCTGACCTCTGTACCTCTCTCCAGCTACCTCTAGTACCAGATACTGCCCCCCTTATTCCCTCCTCCTCCTTTCTCTTTCCCAGGTCCCTCCCTGTTTCCACCTCCTGAGATCATCCTGTTACCCTCGCAATGCAGGACTGAAGCATCCATATACCCTGGTCTTCCTTCCTCCTATGCCCCATATGGTCTATGGGTTGTATTGTAAGCATTGTGAGCTTTTGGGCTAATATCCACTTATTAGTGAGTGCATACCATGTGGTTCTTTTGTGATTGGTTACCTCACTCAAGATGACATTCTCTAGTTCCATTCATTGCCTAAGAATTTTTTGTAAGTTAATTTTTTTTAATAGTTGTGTAGTACTCCATTGTGCAAATGTACCACATATTCTGTATCCATTCTTAACTCCAGCTAACCAGTGTCAATTGTCCCAGTAGTCTCCTTCTCCTCTTGAATATAAAGCCAAAGATATACAGCAGAAGCTACCAAGTTCTGCTGCTTGCAAAAGCTGGGACATGGCCCCTTGTTCTATTACATTATCACTAGCTTCCTCTTTTCCAACTCCTTCACTATCTAAGCTTGGCTCTCCTAGATCTTGCTTTGTAAATTGACCTTAACTCAGAGATCAGCATGCCTGTCTCTGGGATTAAAGGTGTGTACCACCATACCTGAATTTAAGCTTTTCTTCACCACCTAGAACTTGTTCTTTTTCAGTCAGGCCTTTAACTCAGATATCCACTTGACATTACTCCTGGGATTAAAGGTGTGTACCACTATGCTTGCATTTAAACTTAGCTGGGTAAGATCTTGCTTCAAAGTCCCACTCCCTTAATTCATTTAATATCTTGAAACAGGATTCAGCTCATTTCCTTCCTGGTGCTGTGGGAATAAAAAATTAAAACATCTTGAAACATAGAACAAAAATTCATGGTCAGCAAAGACCACCAACAACTTGTTAAAATTAGCCATAATAACAATATCAAGCCCCTCTAGGGGCAGAGTGACCAAAAATGGAAAAGAAAACAAGGACATGTCCAGACAAGTCTAAACAAGCCCAAGTAAGTAATGGGCCATCTGGTGTTTTTCTCTCTTCCTCCCTCCCTGGAGGTCCGAGGTTTCAGGTCAAAAATAACTAGTCATCTTGCCCGCCTAAATGATTGTTTACAAAAAATTGCTGATGTTTGAAATATCCAATCATGTGTAACTGCGCCAGACCTTCCCGCCTTCCGAGCCTCTGCTTATAAAAGTCCCAAGCTTTCTGGGGTCTGGGTCGATTCCTCATTCTCCTGCGTGAGACACGTTTCGACCCGAGGGCCCTCGCCATTAAATTCCCTTTTGCTGATTGCATCAAGACGGTCTCTCGTGTGCCTTGGGTGTGCGACCACTCCAGGACTAGAGTGAGGGTCTCCTTTCGGGGGTCCTTTCAGTGCCCCTTTAATACTTGAACCATATATTTTATATTTTCCCTTCTCAGCTAGCTATGCTTGTTTAAAATGCTTTTCATAAACATAACCAGAGAACAAAGTCTAAGAGTGGGTGTTTCTGAGATTTCCTTTGTTAGTGCAATTATTCTGAGTCTCTTCACCTTAGACTCAGGCAGACTTTCAGACAAAGGGAAAAGTAACACCTTATTCACCAAAATACCACAAAATCATTCTCTAGGACACATATTGAAATTCTCCACTGAAAACTCTTGGGCTAGGTCACCACAGTTCAAGTCACTCAAGCAAAAAATTTTCCATATTCCTTCTAGGATATCTCATTAAGGCCCATTTAAATGATTACTTTCTAAATCCAAAGTCCCAAATCTACATTATTCCAAACAAAAGTGTGGTCAGGCCTATCATAGCAATACCCTCTTCCCTGGTACCAACCTCTGTCTTAGTATGGAAAGGGGGCAGCTGAGGAGTCCTGGAGGCTTCCAGGGGTAGGTCCCACATGCAGGAGAAAGGTCTAGGAGTTCCAAAGGCTGGAACTTTGTGACAGCAGGCCCAATGATACAGGAGGTCCTGGTTACAAAAGGGTTTATTTTCATGGCAGGTGGTGGATGGATCTGGATGTAACCCCCGCCCCCAAACTCAGGCAGACCTGGTTAAATAGGGAGGGAGAAGTGGGAAGGGTCTGGGGAGAATGTTAATGGCTCTGCCCTTTGACCTTCATTAGTATGTAAATCTCTAGGCCTGAGGCCTGTAGTCACACCCTCTACCTGTGCACTTTGGGAGGGGCTGTAATGGCCTATGTGACTTAACAATGTATCCATGGAGATTAGACTGCTTTTCAGACCCTGGTTCTGGGGTGTGGCGAACTCCTGCCATTTCTCCTTGGAGTCTTGGGATTCCAGGCCATGCCCAGCCAAGAACCAGGATACCCTTACCAGTCCACATCTTAGTTAGGTTTACTGTTGTAAACAGACACCATGACCAAGGCAATTATAAGGACAACATTTAATTGGGGCTGGCTGACAGGTTCAGAGGTTCAGTCCATTATCATCAATGAAGGAACATGGCTAGCTCCAGGCAGGCATGGTGAAGGAGGAGCTGAGAGTTCTACATCTTCATCTGAAGACTGCTAGCAGAACACTGACTTCCAGGCAACTAAGATGAGGGATCTTATAGCCCACACCCCCACCCACAGTGACACACCTACTTCAACAGGGCCATACCTGCTAATCCTGCCAATCCTTGGGAAAGCAAATACAATCCATCACACCTTTGCACATGTATTCGAGAGAGATTTCATGACAATAACTCAGAAGCATATAAATAACTTTTATCAACATCATGCTTTAAATATGAACTAAATAGGGAAAACAAACAGTAGAAAAGAACATAGTATTTATGGATTGAAGAAAGACCACTCAAGACCACAATCTATATAAAGAACTACAGGCAACTAAGGAATGCTAAGAGTGAGATAAACAGTCTCCCATAGGAAGAGAATACCAGTTATTTATCCAATGAAGAATAGTCAGGCTAAAAACATAAAAACAAGAAATACTATACAGACAGAGCATACAGTACATATGTATTTAGAAATTTATAGAGATATACACATATATGTATGTAATAAGAATTAAAGAAAAAGCAAGGCAATGAATTCTGAAAAAAAAATAGCAAATAAAACTATATGGGAAGGTTTGAATAATGTCAAAAGGGAAATGATTTAATTATTTAATAATCTCAAAAAATAAAAAAATATTTAAAAATTATGTTCCCATAAAAAGATTTGAAAACCTCTCCTATAAACAATGACTTGTTATTAGTATATCACACATAAAACTTTATGATAATTTTACTGGCCAATGTGAGATGGATATTTAATCTATACTTCTGGCATTTCTATATGAAGTTATAGATATTTTCATGTTGTATACTTTGTTGAGTTACATTTAAAAGCAGTGCCAAGATGCCTGAAGTGAATTTCATCTTTCCAAGGTCAGTGACAAAATTCACTCAAAGGAAATTGAATAATTTGGAAAGTCCCATGTCCTTCCCAAAAGAAAAGGTAGAATTACATATGGCAGCATCAGAACTTCACAAGATATGTTGGGGCTGTGGTGCTGATGAAAACTCCCTTCAAGCACTTTTTCTTTTTGCTCTCTCTAGTGGTTGTTGAAAATTCAGCTCTAAGTGTGCTAATTTCTTAACATATGCTCACAAATATACGGTGCACAAGTATCTATCCACTATTCTCATCCTCATTCTCAAAGGACTTCACCTTAATATGTGATTTGTTGATGACTAAGAAGTTGCAGCCCATTTGTCACAGTTATGATGGAAGAATTAACTATTCAACTAACACAACCTATTTCATAAAGTACTTGAACTTTGACTAAGATCTATAATATTTCAGGAGAGTAACTATAAAACTACAAAAAAATCATAAAAGAAAAGTTGGTCAAGAGCCCAACATTTCTTCATCCTACAATTTAAAAGGGAAATTAAATCTTCAAATTTTATCTTAGATCAACAGAGATGTCCTATAAGAATAAAACAAGTGGATGTAGCCAACTTTTGATCTTGGACAAGGAAGTAGGGAAATCTTAATGAGTCAATATGGTTGATGATGATGATGGCAATAGGTGAGGAAGAGAGAATGTGAGTGTGGAGGTGTTCCTTCTAGAAATCCTGTGTGAGAGCTGTTTCTGTAGGGCCTGTTTTATTTACTCTTGATAGCTAATTAGGAAAGCAGATAAAGCTTGTCCCGAAAGATGCAAGACCAATTTATATTTAATAAGAGGTCTGTGGATCACAACACTAAATAGACTTTTTAAGAAACTGCTGCATATTTCTTTGTTCAAATTCACCAGCCTCTGGAAGGAACTCTGCATACCTAAAGTGGCAAGAATGAGACTCATCAGGGCCACTTGTACCTGACTGGATGAATTCAGAAGGGCAGAAGAGTCTTTTGGTGAAGAGTACATAATGCAGCTTAAAACGTCTTTACTCATTAAAGCTAACTTAAGAATAGCTGTGTGAATTAGTGAGTAGAGTGAATAATTGAACAATCTGTTGAAAATTTCATTCAAGGGTACCTACAGCCCTGGAGGAGATAGACTAGTACAACTTGCTCCTTAGTAAACAGGTTCACAAACTTACTGAAGATGTATATCTTTTAAAATGTGTTTTATCTCACTAATATAAACTCTAAGTAATGAACTCCCACAGCAACTTCCTGTAAGCATTTAGTTTGCAAATGCACAAATGGTAGTCACTTTTTTTAACTGTATCTATTTAGTATTTACTGATCAAAGCTTGTCATCCCCTTCAAGAGACATGATGATATTCTCCAAATAGAAAGTGTTCTCTTGTATGCTTGTATGGTGACATTTGTTCCTCAAAAGTTTATGAGTTGGAATCCTAAGCCCTTTGTTTCTCAGAATGTGATTGCATTGGAAAGTTAGACCTATAAGGTATTATTGAGTCATTAGGTTTGTCCTTATTTTAATCTGGCTGAAGACAAGAACCAGGAGACATACTCTTCCAGACAGAGCTTTGTGTGAAGAATCAAGGAGAAGCCAATAATACAAAAGCTGAAAATGAATGTAGTCTATTGGATTTGTCTTATTCCATCCAATTATTGAAGAGCTTTTATCATTACCCTCCAATCCACCCAATGAATACTGAGCAACCTGTATTTTCAGTTTGAACTTATCAGTAAGTGATAAGATTAAATGAATTCTTGAAGATGAAGTCATAAACACAGAGCATTAGTGTTCTCTGAAGTCATACACACACACAACACACACACACACACACACACACACACTAAATACAATATGGTACAATCTCAGATGTGGAAGAATGACTCACTGGTTAAAGTGATTGCAACAGAGGCTTGAAGACCATAGAACTCACACAAAGTTAGAACACATGTAAAATGCTAGGTGGACATAGAAGACCAATTACATTCCAGAGGAAAAATATACAAGGAGTCATCAAATAAAGTTGGCTAGGGAAACTAGCTGTATCAGTAACTTCTATGTTTAAATAAAAAACTTGTCTCAATGAATAAGGTAGAAGAGTGGTGTAGGAAGATTCCTGACACCAACTTCAGGATTCCACATAAGTAAATACACATTTGTTTACCATGTGTGCAACCATGAATATGCACACACACACCATACACTCACATCAATGCATGATGCACACATCCACACATGTGTACATACACACAAGGAATGGCAGAGACAGAGATAAAAAAAAATAAAGTAAAAAATCAAAACATACTCTGCATCTCTATGTAAGGGATGCTCTAGCAAGGGTACAGGAGGATAGAGTAACTGAGACACCAGAAGAATTTTGAAAACTATACTTCATAGTTGATATTAGATAGATCATTTCTGTTTCTTCCTTTTGTTCATTTTATTTTATAGACAGGGTCTGACTATATGGCTCCAGCTTGCCTAAATTGTGATGTGTAGTCCTGTCCAATCTTAAATGTGTAGTGATCCTCCTACTCTGATCTAGCAAGCACTAGAATTAAAATGTGTGCTATCATAGCTGACATCTTCTGATATCATATGATATAAATTTTGGATGTATAAGACTCCAGTTTATAGAATTGTAATAATCATTGCGATGTTGGAGATTGCCCCAGAAGGCTGTCCACATGCTAAGATGTACATGGAGCTGCATCCTCAGCTATGAGTGTTATCATGGCATTATAGCGGTATAATGCACAAATTGAAACATAGCAAATACCACATGTGTATACCCCAAACCCAGTTCTAATCCTCTGAAAAGATAATTACACAAGTGTGGAAATTACACCAGTAGATTGATGAGGTTTTATAGGGGAAATTTCAAATAATCAATCATTATTTTTCAAGCAATCATATATTGCTTTTGGCATTGACTTATTACCATTTTCGTTATAATATCCTTACCTTCACAGCTTTTAAGTTACACTTAAAATGTAATACTATACTATATATATTTAGTTTTATTTCACATTATAATTTTTGTTATTAATACTAATCCATATTGAAATATGTTCTTTTTTCATAGACTTTTCAAAGTGCTAAAATAAGTTACTTATTCCTTTTACTGCTCTCCTGAACTTCATATGCAGATATGCAACATGCATTTTACCTGTATACTGATTCATGAACGTGCCTCCTAAAATTTCATTGCTGACAATGTGATAGTATCTGTTGTTAAGTACTAAAATGTGGTTAAAGCCTGTGAGCTCCTTCCTACCCAATAAGCTTTAATGCTTTGATATATGAGCTTCCTACATGAATCTGCTAGTTTCTCTCTGATCCTTCTACCATTTTCCATGTAGGGATGATGCCTAGTCATTCCTCAAATGACCTGTCTTATATTTCCTAGCCTCCAACAAAAGAAAAATACTATATTATTATTTATAAATTGTAAATCATCAGCTATTTTGTATAAAACAGAAACCATGGAAACGTTAATATGTTGTGGTTAACTAAGTTACACAAGGTATAAATATATATGGCATATGAATAATATTTACCCTGTTGGCATGGGAGTTAAAAAGAAGATAAATGTAAAGGACTTTGGTAATGGTCATTAAGTTGATAGCCCTTTTGACATTGTCTTTTTTAGTTATATAAATTTAAAATAGTTACATAAAGGAAGAACATAATCACAAAAAGATATATACTTAAACCACAGAATTAAACACTCTGAAAACAATATCATATCCTCAGCAACTCAGTTCAACTCCCTGCTGCTTATCTTCACTGATGCTTTTTACCTGACTGAATACAGAAGCATCTTCCTTCAACACCACGCCTCTGCCCGGCAAAGTGACCACTACTAGGCAGAAGAGGCATCAAGAATAAAAGGTTGGATCTGACTATTGTAGAAACTTGCCTTGTAGATAAGCATCAGAAAGCAGAAATAACTAACAATATCTCACCAGCAGCCAGTTATGAAAGGAGACAGTGTGCTAATTGAGCTCCAAAAGATACTTTCTGTACTTCAAAGGTTCAAAACTCTTCACGGTGCCAAATCACTGATCACAGCAGTGAGGGTGTGTCTCTGTTCACCAGCATCTTGTTGTAAAGTCAAAGATTAGCATATGCTCAGAGATATTTTGTAGTCCACACTACAAACAGATTAATTGAGAAAAGTGTTGAGTATTGAGGGTATGCAAAGCATTCAGGAATGTTGGAGAATGACCTGTCCATCCCTGCACTTGGGTCAGATGGAAGAGAATTACAATTCAGTTGTATACAGAATACAAGTTCTGTAAAAGGTTGATCCCTTTATACAGAATAATTCTAAGCACAGCCTGGAGTATTTAAGACCTTGTCTCAAAATAAATAATAAAGGAGAAATAAAATATGTTGGTATTCATTAGACTCCAGCTCTTTGGCCTTTAGTGGGCTACTGGGCTGACACTGCCTCAGTGAGAAGGCAATAGAGTAGTTCATGATTCATCCAAAGGCACATTAGCACCAGAGACCTGTTACAAGACAATGGTTTGCCAGCTTGTTCTCAAATGCATTTGTAACTTTTAAAAACATGGTAAATAGAACAGAATTCTTTTCAAAATTCATACTTTCTAACACTATCTGAGTGGTACTCATTATGAGATTAAATACTCTAGTAACAAAAATAATTCCCAAAGAGTTCAGGTACAACATAAGTCTCACAGTAACAGTGAGGAGAATCCCACATGCATTATAAATCTAAGCTGAGAGCACTAGAGAAATGGTTCAAGTGCTTACAAATACCTTCTGCTCCTCCTGAAGATCTGATTCAGTTCTTAGAACCTGTTTAAAGCAGATGCAACCCCCTGCAATTCTAATCTCAGGGGGTCTCACACCTTTTTTTCTCTCATGCAGGCAACTGCACTCGTAGCATATACACACAGACACACAGACACATATATATAATTAAAAATAAAATAAATATTTTAAAGTAAATACATAAGTCTTAGCTGTTATAATTTGATAAGGAAATGCGAATTTGAAACATACATTACTGAAAAAGCTCAAGAATCACGGGAAATAAAAAAGTTAAATTATGATAGCAAAAAAGCAACAAGACTCTAAATAAGCAAAGCTCGATCCACTTTATTCTTCATAATGGTGTGTGTAAAAGAAACAGGCAAGTAAGAGTAGAAATTGAAAGGCCCAGCCACATACTTAAAAAATAGTGACTTCTTTAAAGATCCAGGAAGTTTCTACTGAAAGCTCTTCTAGTGACCCAGATGAAGCAAGTCCACAGGCAAGCTTTTAATGACTCCTAATGACATTATACTATGCACAAAGATAAGTGCCTTGCTCAGCCATAATCAAAAGTTTCCTCCTGAAGTAGATGGACGCAAATACAGAGAACCTTAACTGGCCAATGCAGAGAATGACTTTGGAACACTCAGCCTTAAAAGGATGACTCAATAAAATCCTCTCCTCAAGGCTTAGAAACCTATGCAGAAGAGGAGAAGAAAGGTCATTAGAGATAAAAAATAATGGATGGTTCCAAGGAAATAGTTTCTTACAGATATGATCCACATATGAACTCATAAAGACTATAGCAGTATCCGTGGGATTTGCAGAAGTTCAAACCAGTGGAGTCTCAGTGCTGAAAGCAGAAAGTAGATACCAGCTCCCATTCTTAACCAAGTTGCTATCTCCAGTAGACAGCCACTTGCAAGGAATCTTTGTCTTCTCCAATAGAGTTTCACTGTACATATTAACCATCCATAAGGGTAGGCTCCATACACAGTAGATGCCCAACACAAAATGAACTCAGTGGTATTATTGTAGATGCTTTGTCTCATATTGGTGATGCACTATTCCTGAGCTGGATATCAGTAGTTAATCTGCTGTCAGCATCTGTTCTCCCTGTCCAAGTCTGATGCAAAAATACTGCAGCCCTTGTGCTAGTCTTATATGGTAGAAATTCATGAAACACAAGAAGAAAAAATTCTGAGAGTCCAGTTCTGGAGGTAGTATATGCATGGTTCTTCATTTTTTTATCTTGGAAACATAAATTGTATTACAGGTACCATAATATTAACAACTTCTAAGTTATTTAAATGTATAAATAATAGTGAATAATGCCCCAGAGTAATATCTTAAAAATGAAAATTTCTGATCTAAAATAAAAATGTCAGAATCCCCCCATGTGCAGAAACTGACTGGTTAGGGGCAGCAGGCCTGATTTTGTTTGCCCATGTGCCTTCTAGTTTCTATAGTCTTGTCACTGCAGACACATAACAAAGGCATGCTTTGATTTTCAGAAAAACATCACACATCTATAAAAACAAAGTCCCTCTGGTGTATCCTGGCAAAGGTAAGATGAGATCACATCACATCAGAAACAAAATAATTTAGTGCAACTATAGATAGGGAACCATTGACTGAGAGGTCAAATCTTAAATTTGAATGTCTAGAATAAATAAATCCAAACAGATTTCTCAGAAGTCTTGTGGAAAACAAAACAGAGAGGAAACAGTGACAGGGGAACAGAGGGCAGAATGAATAAAAGTGGAGGTGAAGTTTTATGATAATTTTGTAGTCACAGAGTCATCAAATTTCAGGTTTGGTGAGAACCCCAAAGGTCGTTGCTGCCAATCACATATCTGATGCTTGAAAACCCTAATTTTGTCTCCCCTTCAGTGGGATGACTCAGTGTTGGAGCCTCCCTCCTTTCCTCTTGGGAAAATGCTCTGCCTGTAAAATGCTCCCTTCCACACGGCACTTTGCTTCAGTCCCCATGACACTCTCTTTTAGCTTCTATTTTCCTCATAGAACAAAAATTACTTAAGTCTCAATTCTTCTGTGTGCATCCAATTTTAGGTATTTTAATTTCATTGTTTCACATAGATACATAATAAACAACATACACACATATGCATACACATACAAACAGGCACAAGTAGAAACACACATACATACAAATGCACACATGCATACATATTATATACATACATATATATACACACACATACACAAACACACACACATACACAAACACACAGACACACATATATATATATTCAATACACATTTAAATATACCACATTCATATACACACAGATGCAACACAGATGCATAACACATCACTAACTCCACAAACTCCTCTATTTGCAAAGGATGAGCTTAATTTTTTTCTCAAAAAACTTTCAAGCAACGTAGTTCATATATATGGTGGTGGTTGGTTGGGAACAGGCAGGGGTGTACAGGTGTCTGTGGAGGGCAGAGTTCTGAGGTTGTTCTAAATTTGGAAATAATGATGGTTGTGTGTCATCTAATCAAAGTGCTGAGGACATACCCAGGTACTGTAAATTAGCAGTCAGTCCTCTTAACCTCCCTATCTACTCCAATGCTGTGCTCTTCAGTCACAATTTTCCTCCTCTAAAATGACTTTGTCTATTCTTTCTTCAAATGTGGAGCCTGTATTTGGGCAAACAGAATGGTATGTTGATATTTTTAAAAGAAAGACTCAACCTAGTCCTGATTCCTAAAACTTTTAATGAAGTTTATTCCTCAAACTCAGATTCATTAGTTTCCTCTTTTATGCCAGTCAACTGTGGAGTCATGTAAACATACAACCTCTATTTTTTCAGCAAGACAAAATGCTTACGTAAAATGATGTTATTACACAGCTTAACTAAGTCATGAGTCTGTTTGCTCACTATAAATCCTTGTCTAAGAACACAGAAATTTATATCTCTTCTTCACATTAGTCCACTTATTCATTTGAGTTTATAACCAGTTTAGTCACCCACATAATAAAGCAAATAATCATTTTTCCTAGTATTTACCTACATATATTTCCAGATGTTCCATTAACACACATGGGGTATGCCATATGAACACATAACATATGTAACTAACTAGAAATTCAATAATGCTTTGCTTTTTGAGTCCTTCAGCCATGTGTTTGCATGTATTGTATATTTTGTGTATGTGTGTGTGTGTGTGTGTGTGTGTATGCACATGCAAGAGTGGACATTCGCCTGTGAATGTCAGTATGCAAACTCAGATGTCAACCATCAAATATTGGCCACTTGATTTTTGAGACAAGGTCTCTCACTTCTCTGAAAGTCCCCAAGAAGTCTCGGTGGTTAGACAACCTGACCCCACTACCTAGGGCCAGTATTACAAGTGCAAAATAGCATGTCCTCATTTTTGCATTTTATGTGAGTTCTTGGGATCTAATTCAGGTCAACTGTGTTTAAGGTAGTGCTTAATCTGACTGAGCTATCCTCAAGCCCTCTTCAGTGATGTATGATGCTAAACTGTATCATGTTAAGATTGCTGTTTGTAAACTTCCTAAAGGTTTCCATATAATGTCCACAAATAACTGAAATTTTATAATTTATTTTCAAAATCCTTCAAAGAACTCTTGGAATAATGTCTGACATTTCACCTAAAAGCTCTAGAATTAATCTCAGAAGCATCCTTTTGTGTGGAAAAAAAAAATCAGTAGAAATCGTAAAGTTGTTTTGCTTTCAGTCTTTGTCCATGAGGTTCCCTTAACAAGAAGAATCAAAAGACTGCTTAAATCTGATTTGATATCCATGAGCCCATGCCACCATTGTATGTATCCTGAGCCTTTAATTGAATTTTTATGATACAAAATACTGACCTAGTTAGCTCCTAGAAGGTTCACAGATTCAGAACCTACCAAGAAATTAGACAATCCATTGAATGAATGATCATATAATGTATCAGAAGAGTTTATATTTTCTCCCTATATCTAGCATTGTCCAAAGTTGACTTAAAATTACTTTGAGAAAAGGGAAACACTGTCAATTTTCCCAGGACTACTTGGTCATTTGAAAACAGATAATTTAGAAAATTATCACGATCAAATTATATGGCTGCAACACGTACTCTCTTTCTCTCTCTCTGTATCTCTCTGCCTCTCTCTGTCTTTCACTGTCTCTGTCTCTCTGTATCTCTCTCACTCTCTCTCCCTCCCTCCCCCCCCTCCTTCTCTCTCTGTCTCTCTCTGTCCTCTCTGTCTCTCTGTCTTCTCTCTCTCTGTCTCTCTCTCTCTCTGTCTCTCTCTCTCTCTCTCTCTCTTTCTCTCTCTCTGTCTTTTGGAGGGTAAACTTTTCCAACTAGACAATTAGCCTGCACATTATGTGGAAGCTCCAGGAAAGCACGTTTTGTAAACTGACACCTGCATTGGGGTGGGCGTTTGGTTACTTGCATTTGACTTACTTATACTTGACTCTTCTCTTTTGCATCTATATTTCAACAAATTCACCAATTCAGTAAGATGTTCTTGGGTGGTGTCATTTTATTGTTCTGTCATTGTTGCCTTAAACAGCATGAACAGATAATTGTTCATGTTTCCCCACAAAAGGTATACAGCATGTGTTAAGGAGAACCTATTTGGATTCCTCCTAGAGGTATAAGCAAAGGGATGGTGACTAGTCATCAAAGTCCTAAGATGTCTTGTTCTGTATGAAACCTAGAAAGACATAGGAACATGTTATACTAATTACTGAGACTGTGACACTTCAAATTAACTTCTGAAGGAAGAAAGCAGAGCCCCTTGCAGCCACTCCTGCTTCTTCCACTTTTTCCTTGGGTGCTCTGCTGTGTGCATTCATGTCAGTAAATTCATCCTTATGGTATCCTTCTGCCTTCAATCTAGCACCTCTGCATATTTCTCCAAGTCTTTTTATAATGATACAACTTAGCAAAAACTTGCATTTATTTCAGATTAAGCTGACTTCTGTCAAATTTGCCTCTCTAATTGGTACCATGGGCCATGATGGGATGTGTATCTTCAACAGTAGAAGATTGATAAAGACCTAAAGGGAACTTGAAATCCCTTGGAAAGTCCTAAGAGAGGAATTCAGATATAGGACACTGTATCTGAGAAGAGGAAATAGCTGAATCAGAGACCAGGTTTTGCTAATGCACATTTGTTTGTGTGTGTGTGAGCGTATATGTGTTTGGAGTTGGGGTGATGAAAGATCTGTATAAACATAATCTGCTTTTAATACTTAGAAATAAGTTTATTTTCAATGTATTAATCCACATAAGATATCTGACAAGAATATGAGCTCAAATTTTACTCTAAATTCAGCAAAGCAAAACATATTTTACATCTTACTTTTCAACATGTTGACCAAGAATTCAACCATAGTGTCAGGGAAAAGAGATTTCCATTCAATTCTGTTTTAGGATAAAAACAGGTTATTTTGTGTTTTCAAGTGTGCTTTTCTTTTTCTTTTGTTTTTAATAAAAAAAAATAATATAAATGTTTAAGCTCTTCAACAAAGCCTGCTGAGATTATAATTGAGATTGCATTCGACAAATAAATCAATTTGAGAAGAATTGGCATATTGACATATTGGCATGTGCTTCTCTGAAATGGTACAAACATTTATCTCTATATTTATTTGTCTTGGATTCTCTCATTAATGTTTTATAGATTTCATCAAATATTGGGTTATTTTGCTAAATTCATCATTAACTAGGGTTATATTTGATGCTACTACAAAGTTTTGTTCTTTCCTTTACATGCGTATGCACATGGCTTCCCTCCTGCAGTCTGGATAGTCTTGGACTTGAGCTTTGTGCAAGATGACAAATATGTATCCATTTTCATTTTCCTACATACAGACTGACAGTTTGACCAGCACCATTTACTGAAGATGCTTTCTTTTTTCCATTATATGTTTTTGGCTTCTTTGTCAAAGATCAAGAGTCCATAAGTGTGTAGTTTTATTCCTGGGCTTTCAATTCTATTCCATTGATCAACTTGTCTGTCTTTGTTCCAATACCATGCAGTTTTTTATCACTATCACTATTGCTCTGTAATATAGATTGAGGTCAGGAATGGTGATTTCTCCAGAAGTTCTTTTATTGTTAGGAATTGTTTTCGCTATTCTGGTTTGCTTGTTTGTTTGTTTGTTTTTCCAGATGAATTTGAGAATTGGACTTTCCATGTCTTTAAAGACTTGTGTTGGGATTTTGATGGGGATTGTGTAGATTGCATTTGGTAGGATGGCCATTTTTACTATGTTAAGTCTACCAATCCATGAGCATGGGAGATCTCTCCATTTTGTGAAGTCTTCCATTTCTTTCTTGAGAGACTTGAAGTTTTTGTCATACAAATCTTTCACTTTTTGGTAAGAATTACTCCAAGATATTTTATATTATTTGTGACTATTTTGAAAGGAGTTGTTTCTTTAATTTCTTTCTCAGTCCATTTATCATTTGTATAAAGGAAGGCTACTGGTTTATTTAAGTTAATTTTATACCCAGCCACTTTGCTAAAGTTGTTTATCAGCTATAGAAGTTGTCTGGTAGAATTTTGGGGGTTGTTTATGTATACTACCATATCATCTTCAAATGGTGATATCCAGACTTCTACTTTGCAAATTTGTATCCCTTTGATCTCATTTTGTTATCTTCTTGCTCTAGCTAAAACTTTAAATACTATATTGAATAGATATGAGGAAAGTGGACATCCTTGTCTTTTTCCTGATTTTAGTGGGATTGCTTCAAGTATCTCTTCACTTAATTTGATATTGGCTGTTGATTTGCTGTGTATTGTTTTTATCATGTTTAGGCATGGGCCTTGAATTCCTGATCTCTCCAATACTTTTAACATGAAGGAGTGTTGTATTTTGTCAAATGCTTTTTCAGCATTTAATGAGATGATCCAGTGATTTTTTTTCTTTTAGTTTGTTTATATAGTGGATTAAGGTAATTGATTTTCATATACTGAACCAATCTTGCATCGCTGGGTTGAAGCCTACTTGAATATGGTGAATGATGGCTTTGATGTGTACTTGGATTCATTTGTGAGAATTTTGTTGATTATTTTTGCATTGATATTCTAAAAAATAGAAAACATTACTTTTACTTCATATTAGATGATTAAATACACGTTGACTTTTTATTTTTCATGTCCATATGTGCTGGTATATTTATGCATGCTTGTGAGTGTGTAGGTGCAAGAGTGTGTGTGTGTGTGTGTGTGCACGCATGTGCGCATGCGCATGCACACGTGAGTGCATATAGATATTGGTATGCAAGCAAAGTATGTAAGAAAGCACCACAAGTTTCATCTTCAAAACACCATTCATCTCCATGGAGACATTATTTGATTGGCCTGGAGCTCATTGGTTACACAAGACTGACTTGACAGTGAGCCATGGTGAAGTTACTGCCTCAGCCTCCTTAGCATTGGGATCCAAATGTGTGCTAACACTTTAGGTAGTTTATGTGTGTTTAGGGTACTAAAGTTGACCTCTCATGTTTGTCAGGAATGTCCTTTATCAGATGAGCAACCCATTCTGAATTTCTTAATTATTATAGGAATATAAAGTTCACATAATATTGAAGACAATTTAGTATTAGTTTAATGCTAGGAGATCTATATTACACAACTGCCAAATTCATTACCATAAAATCTAAAATGCTTCTTTCCAAGGGACGTGAATCTGGACTAAAGATCCCTCATATGACACTGATGTTTGTCCTTTAAAAAATATTACTGATAATGTGTAGAACAGTTTGTAAATTTGATGACTATTTTTGTAAAAGCAAATCATACTTGGTATTCATTTATTTCTCCCATCTTGTCTTGTCTTTCCTTCACTGAAAACAACTATAAATTGTGTGGTTTTACCTTTAAGGATTCTGCAGTAAATAGTAGATGGAACATTGAGTAGGAGCATCAGCATCCAAAGTTACTACAGAAGTAATGGAAAGTCTGATGTATTTATTCATTCATTCATTCATTTATTCATTTATTTATTATACCATTTGGGGAAAAATATCTCCTCTCTGAGGTTGTAAGCACGGCCATATCCTGATAGAACCTCATGGGTAGCTTGATACCTAAGTAATAAATACAAAAGTGAAAAGAAAGAACCTAGGGATTTATCTCATACTCTGATTATTTTGAGTGGCTCACCATAATGACTTCCTTGTGTTGAAGCTCTGTCTGTTTGTGCATACTGAGTACAAACAGATCTCTGGGTTACAGGTCATATTAAATTCAGGATGACAAGCATTAATTTAATAATTAATAATTGATTTAGTATTATTTAATGTTTTTCCATTTTTCCTACCAGTGCCACTAGCATTATAGTCATAAATATCTTTAATTTTTCTCTGATATTTGAAACATCTCTTCTATCTGTGGATATGGTTTTGTTAGTTGCTCTGTCTCTTGACATCATGTGAATGGATTGAGATTTTCTTCTCTTTTAATTTGCCTTGCAATAAAAGCAGAGCCTAAATGAAGAAATGAGATTATTTTTCCATTACGCTAGTAATGTGCACAACTGAGTGAATCAGGTAGTGTTTGAAGCCACTGTTGGTATGATTATCTTCAGTATGACAATACATTTAAATATCTCTTTCAAAGAAAGCATTTGGCACTGGAACCTAGAGGCTAGTAACATACTGAAGTTAGTGATCTACCTTCATTATCCTACCAACTTTTCGTCACTACCCTGAAGGAAGCTGGCAAGAATCTCACTGCTTCTTATTGGAAATTTTGGGCAGATTTTAAGCTTATTGCTAGTATTATAATCTTTCTTCTGCCCCATTCTTTTACCATAATTAAGTCCAATGTATTAAGGGCTCACGATGAACCTATCTTATATTTTATAATTTTAATCTGGAATGCTTCATAAGTAGTCATATGTTAATACCGTTATGCCCTACTTTGTGATCTTGAAAGGGAGTGAAATCTCTGAAACATAAGTCTTAGTAGGAAATCATCCAGTATTCTACACCCCTGAAAAGAGCTATAAACTCCAAGCTTCTCTTTAATTCTCTCCATCCTACTGCACCTCTACTTCCTAGATAAGTGGTTCTACCATTCGTGTGCTTCTTATCACAATCCATACTGTGATTCCTTACAATAGTGCCAATTCAAACTGGACTAAATGACCTGATACAGTGTTCTAAGCCAAATATGCTTTATTCTATAACTACTTCTCTTGGCTCACAATAATATAAAACTGATTAACCCCAATCGGCATTTCTGCCTCAAGAAAGTTACTTCTGCATTTATCTGAAAATGGTCTACAAGCGTAGTTTCCTATATTTTTTCCAGAAGATGAAGGCAAGTATTTGCCATCTGAGAATACCTGTAAACCACATGAATGGTCTGAAACTTCTCTAACAAAAAATAATTCAAAACCAACAAACAAACCAAAACAGTGGACTTTCATTATACAATCTAGTTCTGTGACCAAATAAGGTTTTCTTGAATATTTACTTATTTTTGTTTGTTTGCTTGTTGTTTTGCTTGTTTGTTTTGGCTTTTTGTTTTGTTTTTATAGAATGTTTCATTCTCTTGCTTCATGGATAATGGATCTGTACAACTGTAACATATCATTTTCTTATCCACGTACAGTGATGTCTTTTGCTTGTTTTCGTATCCCCTCTATGGAATCTTTTCGATTTAACATTATATCTATCATGTTTTTGATGAACACAGAGTGAAGAACCAAAGAAATAATTTTATAGATCATTGAAGATTATCTTCTGTTATATGACACCAGAATGCCAGACTGGTATGCAAATCCACCTAAAGCAGTTTGTTAAATTTTCAAAGCATTAAGTTTTATTCATATGGCATGGCTAAGAGAGTGCATCTGTTCTCAGTGTACTAACATTTGAGAGCTTGTGTGTTCCATTTCCCCTTGAATATCAGGGGCACACCTTATATTTCTAGTTATCTCATTTCCTCATAAATGCAGGATTATGATGAGTTCTTCTGAAACACAGCAATTTGATAGTTTCATTAGCCTCTTCTGACTCCGCGAGAAGGAACAGCATCTTTATAAGTTCTTTGCATTTTTTATGAAGGAAGAAGATCCTGGTCTTGGACTTCTGTGTTGTTTCTGTCCAGTTGTACATTTTTTCTCTTCTTGTCATTCATGCATACAGACCACATATGGGAATATATATTTTTCTTAGAATTGGAATTTACTTGTGTTGATAGTTCATCAGTTAGCATGTAAATCTCCTTATTCCTCTGACTTAAATTTTTTAACATGTATGTACAAATTTAAGTAGCTGTCACAAAAGAAAGTTCTTTATTTATACTTTCAATGATCTATTTGACACAACTACTTGGAATAGGTACTCACTTGATATCAACATGTACAAGCTATTTTTCTTTGGCATTCTTTTCTTTATACTTTTTTATTCATTTTGAGACAGGGTTTCTCTACAAAGGATTGGCTATTCTGGAACTTGCCTTGTCAACAAGGCTGTCCTCAAATTCACCCAGTTCTACCTCCCAAATGAAGGATTAAAGGCATATACCTTCAAACTCAGATTGTAGAATGTAGTTTCTTCTTTTTTTTTTTTTTTTTTTGGAGTTTATTATTTTTTTCTTTTTTAATTTTATTTTTTTGCTTATTCACTTTATAACCCGTCCCAGTCACCCCCTCCCACAACCCTTCCCCATCTTTTGTTTTCTGAGTACCCCCTCCTCCTGTATCCCCACCCTGCCACTTTAAGTCTCTGAGAGGCTAGGTGCTTCCTCTCCCATTGAGGCCAGATGAGGCACCCAGCTAGAAGACCATACTCCATATACAGGCTGCATATTTTGGGATAGCCCTCGCTCCAGATGTTTGAGACCTACATGAAAACCAAGCTGCACATTTACAACATATGTGCAGGGAGGCCTAGGTCCAGCCCATGGAGGTAGATCTGTGTAGACTGGGTATGCTCCACGGTTGGCATCTAAAGAAGTGTTCAGCATCCCTAGTCATCAGGGAAATGCAAATGAAAACAACACTGAGATTCCACCTCACACCAGTCAGATTGGCTAAGATCCAAAACACAGGTGACAGCAGATGTTGGCGAGGATGTGGAGAAAGAGGAACACTCCTCCATTGTTGGTGGGATTGCAAGCTGGTACAACCACTATGGAAAGCAGTCTGGCGATACCTCAGAAATTAAACATAGTGTTACCTGAGGACCCAGCTATACCCCTCCTGGGCATATACCCAGAAGATATTTCAACATGCAACAGGGCCACATGCTCCACTATGTTTATAGCAGCCTTATTTATAATAGCCAGAAGCTGGAAAGAACCCAGATGTCCTTCAACAGAAGAATGGATACAGAAAATGTGGTACATTTACACAATGGAGTACTACTCAGCTATTAAAAATAATGAGCTCTTGAAATTCTTAGGCAAATGGATGGAGCTAGAAAATATCATCCTGAGTGAGATGACCCAATCACAAAAGAACACACATGGTATGCACTCACTGATAAGCGGATATTAGCCCCAAAACACACAATACCTAAGATGCAACGCATAAACCTCATGAAACTCAAGAAGAAGGAGGAAGACCAAAGTGAGGGTGCTTTTGTCCTTTTTAGAACGAGTATCAAAAGATTCAACCAGAGCTCCCAGGATCTGAACCTCCAGCCTGAGAACAGACAGGGGCAAGTTGTCCTCTGAGAGGCCTAACCAGCAGCTGACTCAGACAGATACAGACATCCAGAGCCAAACAGTGGATGGAGCTTGAGGACTCTTATAGAAGAATAGGCGGAAGGATTGTGGGCCCTAAGGAGATAGGAACTGCACAGGAAGATCAACAGAGTAAATGAACCTGAACCCTTGGAGCTCTCAGAGACTGAATCACCAACCGTGGAATGTAGTTTTCAAACTGGTTTTATTCAAGAAGAGATAAGAGGAGTACTTTGAGTTTGAAGTGAATCTGATTTACATTTTGAATTATAGGCCTGCTATGGTTATATAATGGGATTTTGTCTTAATTGAAACAGAAACAACGAAAAAGAGGAGGAGGAGGAGAAGAAAGAGAGAGAAAAATAGGAATGAATCTAGCTTCCTAGAGCACCATTATAGCTAGGACTGTACCTGATACCACCTTTTCTCTTACTTCATTCTCATGAAACTCTCTCACAAAATTATAATTTTAAAAGAATTAGGAATGTCTGTGTTAGGGTTATCACTGCATTAGACTTGTAGCTCAATTCTTTCTGTTACACACTTAAAAGAAAAAGCTCAGTTAACAACTCGAGAGCCTGACCTCATGGTCTATGCACTGGAATCCCAGGGCCTTACAAACTGAATGAAAGCCACAAAATACATCACCCAAATTTCACCATTGTGACAACCCATAAAGCAAAGCAGTGCTCTGCCCATGGAATATCAAAAGTTGTTATACAGTTGCCATTGAAGAAATGTTCACCTATTACCTATTAAGTTCAGGTCACTACAAATAAAAGGATTCTTCAACTTGACTCTTCATAACCTTTTTGTTTGTGCATTTATGAGAGATAAAGGAAAGAGACAGAAGCTAAGGGGAAAACAGGAAAAAACTGACATCATTATTTGCATTTGTCTCACCAATTGGGGCTTCAATTAATATATTTCAAACTGCCTCAGGACAGTGCCAAAAAGATTAATTTGGAAGTGATACATCCTATCTTTTATCTGAATTGTATGACAGACATCTTGTGAAGCTGAAAAGCTGCTAATTTAGTAGTCAACAGCGTCAAATAAAATTCCTACACTGTATGTCTATAAAAGAACATCTTAGCAATAAGGCACAGCAAATATGCTTTAAAACAGTGCAGTCAGCAGATCTGCTCCAGGTTTTGAAATATCTGGCATCAACATTTATTAGAAAGAAACTATAATATATCAGCAATATAAAAAGCTCTGTCTTCATCAACATTGCTTTATTATAGGCACTAATTTTTTTTTCAAAATCCCTTAGATTCTTTGCAAAACACCTGCTGAACTTAAAGAAATATGGTGAGTACTTGCAAAGAGACAGATGCAGCTTAATCACATAATACTGAACTTGACTTCATTGCTTAACAATAAATGAACTGAACACAGCAGTACAGAAGGCCTAAGTCTTCCTCAAATTTGTACAAATTCCTGTGAATACATTGTGATGATTCCTTCTTCATCAGGTTTGAGGATACAAACAAATAACTATTACAAGAATCTAATTAAAATAAGATTCTAATAAAATTAAATCACATGCAAAATCCTGGTCTGAAATTAACTTTCTTTCTCCCCTTCTCCTCCTCCCACCTATTTCAATTTTCCTAGCTGGCTGCTTTCTGTCTACATTTCTCTTTGTAGGTCTAACTACGCATCCACCCATCCATTCATCCATTCATCATGCTCTGTTTATTCTATCAGATTACTTGAAAATTTCATGTTATGGATGAACCTGCTTGAAGGTCAGGTAGAATGGCATTATGGCTCAGTAAAAGATGGAAATAGGATAAGAAAGACCAATTTCTCATTCTCTCTACTGCTGCACATGATTAGTTCTATATGTTGATTGATTTTTGGTGCCAGGTTAAGTCGATTTCAATGAATTTCACTCACCCAGAGTTGACCAGATTAAGATCCATAATTGTTTACCCATATCACTTTTTCCTTCTTTCTTCTCTCCTTTTAACTCATACATGCAGAGAGACTCTTATTTGCAATGTGTGGGAAAGTTTCTATCTCTGTCTACCTGTATTCATGTTCTCTATTGAATTGACTATTCTTTCTTCATTGATTCTTATTTACATTGTAATGGTAAATAATAGTACTTTAATTTTACTTCTTCAGATAAGCTGTGTGCTCTAGAAAACCATAAAACAATGAAAGCTCATGAATATTCATATCAATGACTATGCAGCATTATAGTCATAATCTCTGAAACTAGTTCTCACCAGTTCAGAATTAATTATCAAGTTCAGTTTTAATTGCATTCTTCTAAATTACAATCCCTTCCCCCCAAAAAGAGGCTACAATGAATTATCTGGTAAGCACTTTACTGGGACTAATGCGTCAAGAAGAGCACCCTGAAATCCCATTCTTAATGTCTAATAACCAAACAAAGGCATATGATCCTGAGCCCACGTTCTAATCCTTGTTATCCAGTGTATTAGACATTTGCAGCTGCTTCTTGGGGTTTAATATCTTCCATTTTCACTCAGGATTCACTAAGAATTTAATTGAGTTTGGGAAACTTTTTATTAAAAATTAAACCATAAACACTCATTATTTTTGCTTTCTTGTCCTTGTGAAACTGAAACAGCATGAAGAAAGGGGTACTTGATGGAGCAATCACTAAGGAGCATCACTCACTCAGAGTGATGGCACACCTGGATCAAGCAGAGATTAGACAACATGTTTCTATACTAACATTACATTCTCTTTGGAAATGGGACCAATTTAAGTCTTCCTCTCAGACTATTAAATTGTACTTTAAAAGTATTTAGGAAAAAAAACTCAGCAATAATCCCATTTTGCTTTGTAATTATTTTTACATTTTGAAATTAATAAATGCTTATAAAAGTTTTCATCTCTCCTTTCCTTCCTCTAATGCATCCATTGTATTCTTTCTCAAATTCACAGATTATTTTCAATTATTGTTTTACACACCACACACATGCATGTGCTCACACACACATACACACACACATATATATGTACATGTATACATAAAATATATATATATATATATATATATATTACTAACATACAAATATAATATTTTCAGTCTATATACTGTTACTTATATGTATATGAT
Organism: Mastomys natalensis; assembly: GCA_021653895.1. Taxonomy (NCBI): domain Eukaryota; kingdom Metazoa; phylum Chordata; class Mammalia; order Rodentia; family Muridae; genus Mastomys; species Mastomys natalensis. The sequence goes on from JAJTUV010001917.1 coordinate 38,627, forward strand.
TTTAGAGATGATCACTTGGTATTATATAACTAATTTGTATGTTCTTCCCTGGTAAAGAATATTTTTCTCATTCCCAACATTTCTTAGCTCTAGTCTGTTGTCTACATTTGAGGCTCCATGAGATTTCCCCTTCCCTAATTAGCATATCCTCCAGTGTCCTTGTTTAGATTTTGTTTAGGCAGTCATGCTGCTTAGGATTCAAGGGTATAGATTCCTTGATATTTCTAGTAGACTCAATCTGATGGCAAAATTCCTGATCCCTTTTCTGGTTCTGACAGTTCTTCTGTTGAGAAGTTCCGTGAAGATTAGAGTTAGGAGTCATATTATACATGTATCTACTGGCTCTGAGCACCACACATCATTAGGTCTCTGCATTTTTTTTAGTTGTAATTCCCTATTATGTGAAATGATCTGCATGTGTTTCAAAGAAAAGTTTCTTTGATGAGGTGTGAAAACCACACTTGTTTAGTTGTGAATCCCTACTATGTGAAATGGACTGCATGTGTTTCAAAGAAAAGTTTCTTTGATGAGGTGTGAAACCACTGCACACTTAGAGTTATTGTGATGCTCTGTTTACTGTTTCTGAGTAGGACTGAATGTTTTCCCTTACATGGGACCTTCTGATCCCATGAAAACTACTCCTCATGGAGTATGTTTTCCATTTCACACTCCAGGTTGAATCCTTTGGATTCTGTACCCAAAGTATAATGTGTCTTCAGCAATAAGAACTTATCTTTAACATCCAGGAGGTTAACAGGGGCAATACCAATAGCCTGTAATGTTTTGAGATTCTCTTTTACTACTTTGACCAACAATTTTAAAGATGAGCTTCTTATTCTTGGTGCTAGAAATTATTGGATAGACTAGTCTTTGATTCAATGGTTGCAATATCAGCCTAGAGAGGATACATTGTGTGTGTATTTGTGTGTGTGTATTTGTGTATGTGTGTGTATTATGTGCATTTTTAGACAAGAAGAAAATAATGTGATTCCTTATGACTATTTCAGATATCCTTGTTTTTATTTTACCATCCACCCTATTTCTTCTGTATTGATCTTCCTTTGTTCCCTAATTAAATTCTTATATTTCCTCATTTACCATTTAAAGACACTTCTATCTTTCTATGTACTGTCTATTTTTCCCCATCACAGATCTGTTTTGCTTTCTGGGTTTATGTAGTTATACTAGGATACAATCAAAACTGAAAATTTGGAGCTAGATGTAATAGAGGGCAGAATATAAGCATCATTTTTTCCTTTCTAGGTTTGAGTAACCTCACTCAATATTATCTTTCTTAGTTCCATCCATTTACCTTTCAATTTCATAGTTTCATTTTTCCTTATAGCTGAATAGTCATCCATAGTGTATATGTAACATATTTTCATTATCCATTCATCATCTGAAGGACATTTAGGTTGGTCCCATTCCTGAGTATTGTGAATAAAGTTGCAATGAACACCAAGCCATAATATTGTTACAATAATTAAATGATAATTTTTTGCAACACATGAAAGTAAAGAAATATTCAACATTCTTAGTATCAGAAAAATACAAATCAAAACTAGATTAAGAGTTTATCTTACTCAAGTCGAAGTGGCCAAGAGCACTAAAAGAAATGATACTACATACTGATGAGTATATGAAAAGAGGAGAAATTTAAACATTACTGTTTGGAACCCAACAGCTGCTATGGAAACCAAAGTAGCAGGACTTCTAGAAGATGGGGATTGATCTAATTCATGATTCAGCTATACTATTCTTGGGAATAAAATCAGAAGATGTTTCATCCTACCACAGAGACACTTACTGTATCATGTTCATTGCTGTTCTACTCAAAATAGCCAGAACTTGGAAACTGATGAATAGATAATAAAGATACGGCAATTTCCAATAAAATATTATTCAGATATTAAATATGAAGCTGAACGTAAATAGACGGAGCTAGAAATAAATCATTCTGAGTGAGGTAACCCAGAGTGAACAAAACAAATATTTTATTTTTCTCTTATATGTAGTTGTGGGATTTTAAACCTTTTGGTAAGCATGTTACAATCTATACAACCACAGTTAGTTATTGAATAAGGCTCTGGGAGAAGTAGAATATATGAAGGAAGTGAAAATAATTATGGAAAGACAGGCTATGGATGCTGTCATGAGAGGACTAAATTGAATGAGGGATGGAAAAAAGGGACAAGGAAAGAATATAGAGAGGGACACCTAACCCTGAGAGCAATTTAAAATAAGATTCATATGGAAACTACATCTGTAGACCCTTCTTAAAATATATACACTTAGGAAAGAAATATCAATGGAGTCTCAAAATAATATGGGCGAGAATGCCACATTGAGACATCTTTCACCAGCATGTGAAAACTTCAGTGTCCAGAATGGGGTACATCTAGCTCAATTGTTGACCAAAGGGACACCACAGAAATTCTTAATCATCTCAAGCTATTGACAAAGCTATTGTCTACTTTCCACATACTGATGGCAAGAATGTATTGTTGAAGAAAATAACTATTTAACTTATCAAACATGGAGAATTCAAGCTGGTACTTAACTAGAACTTTAACATTACTGACTAGTTTCCATTTCTCTGCAAGGTACTCTGCAGGCCACAAGAGGATAAAGGTTAAACATAAACCCAGGTACTAACCATTCAATCTACCATGGTAACCTGCCAGAAAGATGTGCTAATGCAGTAGTCACATAAAGTTTGTGACTGTAACCAACCACTATCTGATTAGATTTAAAGTCCACTTCATGAGATAGAATTCATACCTTATATTGCTTGGGTGGCCAAGTGCCTGAAACTAGATAGATCAGAGACCTAAGAGAAAAACAAATACTACTGTTCTGATAAAGAAATGTACCAATAAAATGACTTATAATGACATTTTTCTGCATTCACAGATCAGTATCTTACTTAACTTTCTATCTACAGCAGATAAGAAACAATATAGAGATAGACCACGAGACAACATGCAGAGAATGAGAGAGAATTCAGTCCTAAATGAGATGTCTCCAATAAGCCCCTCCACCAGGACCTAGGGATATATGTGGAAGAAGAGTCAGAGAGATTCTAAGAGTCAGAGGTGAGACTAACTCCAATGATAGTGCCTTCTGGATACCATAGGCCCCATGTACATACAAATTTAAAGAGACTGTGACACTAGAAACAGGCTTGTATCAAGCCATATCAGGTACCAGCTCTAAGAAAGGGAAGTAGAGACAGACTCATATTCCTAGTCTATCTTCAAGTGATGCCTACTTCCAAAGGGGAAAAATAGTTTTCTCCAACAGAGTCTCACTGGGTATATCAACCACACTTGAGAAAAGACCTCTTACCCAGGAGTAAATGGACAACAGGAAACAAAGTAAATATTATTTTTGTTGATTTTTTTCTCATATTGCTTTGTTTGGATGCATTTTGGGTTTTGTGGGTTTTGTGTGTCTATGTGTCTGTATGACATGTATGTATTGTTTCTTATGTTTTGAGTTTGTTGTATTTGTTTGCCTATTTGTTGTCTAGAGAGAAAAAAGGACATAGAGTTGGGTGGGTGGTGAGTCAGGACAGATCTTGGAGAATTTGGGGGAGGGAAAAAGCATGATGTACTGTGTGAAAAAATTCAATAAAATATTTAAAATGCCCTGAAATAGTGGAAGGTTGAGCTATAAGTCTTACTAAAGCCTATTGTATAAAAATTTCAAGGTAATGTTTATTATGCAGAATGATATATGAACTATGGTGTCTAGAAAATTTTCAGTGCATATTTAAATGAAGACTGAGATAGAGCAATGTTTTCTGCTTTGATAGTGGGACCTCAAGCAAAGACAGACAATCATCATTCAGCATCATTTATACTGAAGTTTTCCTACTCTCTGGATAATCCTTTTTGAGAGCTCAACAATCATAGAAAGTATCCCAGAAACAGCAAATCCCATCAACTTACCTGGCAACAAATTTTAGAGAAAATTTTCAAGTTACCATGTCCAAGGTTGACCAGGAACATAAGGGAAAAGGTGAGCAAAGCAAAGGTATTTTATGTCAGAAGTCCACAGAGTTGGTGTTACAAACATTTCTGTATTAATGTTCATTTTGATTAGAGACCTGTCTGCTCCTGATAGCTTCCTGTCTTGAATTCTAAGAAGAAATTGAGCATCTTTGGAGTTACTCCAGTTGTGGTGAGACACCCACTAGGCAAAATTGCCTCTTTTCATTTACAGACAAATTACTGTCCTAAAAAGGACACACTTGTGGAATAGTCGACTGATTATATCTGCCAAGACAGAGTAATCAGCCCTTAATAATTCGCATCACTAGGTCTGTCAGATGGTCCTGGACCAGAAGGCTGAAGACCGATGCTCCAACGTTTTATAGTATAAGGACTGTCCAGGTGTTCAGTGGTCCTATAAATTAGCTAAGTTTTAGAAGCTATGCTTTGTGCTTCCCATAATTTCAGTTAATTCAGTCATTCTAGATTTCTGACAGGGTTGAAAACTTATAGTCTCATAGCCAATCCAGGCAATTTACTTTGAGAAAAAAGACTTGAGAGGATGGTTTTCAGCTAACATTCATTCTAAAGCCAAGAAAAAAGCCAGGTTCAGAACTAAGTCTTTTAGTTAGGAGAGATGACAGAGGTTCTGGTTAGTCAACAAAATGATGGATTTGTATTAGGCCTATCTTGTACCTTACTGATACAAATTGATATAGTTATGATCTAATTTTATTTTGAGAGAAAAGTTTTATCTTAACAGGAAGGTGATATGTAGGAGGAGTTAAGGTGGGAGGAACAAGGAGAGGAAGAGGAGAGCTAGGAGACGAGAGGGGGGTAGGGGAGCGGAACATGGAGGCGGATGTTCGCATGTCTCTGCCAAAGATAGTTGGTATATCCAGGTTGGGTATTGGGTTAACTTCTGATTGTATGGGCATCTTGTTATTGAGCATTACCAAACTTTGATTAACATTTTAAAAAAAGTTACTAATAAAAAAAAAAGAAGGTTAAAGGAAAAAAAGAAAAAAAAAGAATGTTGAATATTTAAAGAGCAAACTTGAACTCAGGAAACTAGAAAATATAAAAATCTGTTTTAAGTTCACTGGATGTTCAATACAATTTACTCGAATGAACAACTAAATGAGCAAAACAATCAAAAAAGAAAGAAAGAAGAAAGAAAGAAAAAGAAGAAAGAAAGAAAGAAAGAAAGAAAGAAAGAAAGAAAGAAAGAAAGAAAAAAAGAAAGAAAGAAAAGGTGTTTTACATGGTTAAGTATGACAGAAATATCTTAGTCAGAGGAAAGTAATTACCTAAGTAAACACAAAAGTTATAAAGGAAGGAATCTATATCCACTTAGTGTTTGATGCCGAATCAGTAAAAAATGGAAATGTAATCCTTGGGAAGTCCTTGGAGAAGCACCTGCTTTAAAACCAACAACCAGCCTTTGATTACACAGAGGTGCAGTAACCATGGTAAAAACAAAGTTTTTACAAAGTTCTGAATACATAGAAACATAGACAGATATACTCAAAGGAAAGAAGTTTCAAACATTAACAACAAGGGAGCTGCATGACCGTCACCCACCTCTTAGTCAGGGAGCTGAAGAAAGATAAGAAGCTCTTCAAGGCCAGTCTGAATCCATTGTATGAATAAAATAAATAAATAAAACAGAACATAAAATAGAACATAACCAGAATAACAGTGAAGCCTGATCCATGATAGCACAGCTCATGGCTACCTAAACAAGACCTGAGCAGTTACACCAATAGATATTGAAGGGGAAATCTCAAAAGTATCACCAATAAACAAAGAACTGCAAGCACCTTAAGATGGCTGACAGGCAGTGATATAGTTTTCCTCAGGGATGAACTCCTAACTCTGTTATCTAATATCCACTTGTCAACCCACAATATATATCTGTGTGTGTGTGTGTGTGTGTGTGTGTGTGTGTGTGAATGTATGTGTGAGTATTATGTATATAGTTTATGAATACACACACATACACATGCACACACACACACACACACATATATATATCCTAAACAAACTGAGCAAAATGTATTGATATATTTATACACTTATATTTGTATATACACACACACACAAACATACACATATGTGCTCACACACACACACAAACACATGCATGCAATAACAACTAAACAAAAAGAGACTATGAATTTATAAGGGAACAAAAGGAGAACTTGTAGTATGGGATGTGGGGAGGAGACTGAAGGTGAGAAATTATGCAGTTGTATTTTAAGATTAAAAGCCCAGAAATGTAGAAGTTTTAATTAAATTTATCTATTTTAATTAAATTTATCTATTCCCTTTATAGCTCAATATGAGCCTATCTTCTCCACTTAATACCCCCTCTTGGAAGTCCTATCCCCATTTCCCCTTCTCTTTTGAGAAGGGGGAGCCTCCTTCTGGGTGTCAAATCCCCAGTATACCAAGTTGCTGCTAGATAAGGCACAGCCTTTCCCACTGAGGCCAGACAAGGCTGTCCACTTAGGGCCACAGTATCCACAGGCAAGCAGACAGGCAACAGGCTCAAGGACAGTCCCTGCTCCAGTTGTTCGGGACCTGTATGAAATCCAAGCTGCTCATTTGCTATATATGTGCATGGGGCCTAGGTCTAGCCTGTGTTAGATCTTTGATTGGTGAGTCAGTCTCTGAGATCTACCAAGGGTCCAGGTTATTTGACTCTGTTGGTCTTCCTGTGGAATTCCTATCCTCTTCGGGTCTATCAATCTTTGTTTTCTGTCAATCAATTTGGTGGTTTCTCAGAAGATTGGGAATAGTTCTACGTCAAGATCCAGCTATACCACTCCTGGGTATAGACCAAAAGAAAGATGTCCATTTTCCCACAAGGACTTTTGTCAACTATGTTCATAGCAACTTTATTCCAGACAGCCAGAAATTGGAAACAACATAAATGTCTCTCAATTGAAGAATGGATATAGAAAAGATACACACAATAGAATATTGGTTAGCCATTAAAGACAAGGTCATCATTAACTTCATAGGCAAATGGATGGGAACCAGAAAATATAATCCTGAATGAGGTAACCCAGACCGAAAAGAACATCATGGTATGTATGCACTTATAAGTGGATATTAGCCATTACTACAAAGAAGCAAATAACAAGGAGTACCCAAGGGAAGATGTTTGAATCTTTCTCAGAAGGGGAAACAAAATAGATACTGGAGAAAGATAGAAGGAGGGACAGGTAGAAGCAGAGCAGGTGAGGGAGATCATATGTAGGGAAAGCAGTAGACAGAGAAAGGAGATTGGTTGGAGGGCTAATCTCTAGGAGATTCCAGAGACCAGGATGGGGAGAAGCCCAAAAGGGATTAAGGGATAACTCTATCTGAGATTCCTAGCAGTGGGAGAGATGGATTCTGAAGTAGTCACTTCCTGTAGCCAGGCAGGACTCCCAGTAAAAGAATAAGTACAGCAAGCCACCACAAAGTTTTTCACCTAAAATGTATCCTGCCTACAAGATGTTCAGGGACAAAGATAGAGCAGAGACAGGGAATGACCAACCATGGGCAAGAACCAATCCAGACACTGCTAATAATACTCAGTTAGGTTTGGAGCAGGAACCTAGTGTAACTGTTCTCTGAGAGGCTCCACCCAGCAGCCAATGGAAAGAAATGCAGAGACTCACACCTAAACAATAGCTAGAGCTCGAAAAATCTTACAAGACTTCTTTAAGTTAAAGGTTTAAATTGAAGAATCAGTGGCAGGGGAGTCTCTGTCTCAGGGACAACAGAAAACTCTGAGTAGAAACTTGATGAGGTGATCAGCAGCCGAGCTTCTAGGAGCTCTCCAAACCACAGAGCAGAAAAGCATTTGTTCAGAAATAAGAGGAACACAAATCCACCAATAGGTAGATATAGGTGAATCAGTCTTTTATTCCACATTTGATCCTAAAATGATCCTGGGAATTTAACAGAGGCACTAACAGAGATGGAAGTGGGAAGACTGGTCCAAGGACCTCCCAAAGGTTTGCTTGAGGGGTTAAGCCCTTCTGGGTCATCTAACTGCCCATATAGACAGCTGTAACAGCAGACTACATGCTTTTTTTCACATTATTTATGTGGTAGCAATTTGGAAGCACAGATTAGATCTTTTAAGAAAATCTTTCTCCTGCTCTCTGGCCAACAAATGATGGCATTGCACTACTCCATCAATGTAACTCTGTTTGAAGTCAGTTTAAACAGACCGTGAGCAACAGATACGGCAAAGGATCAGATTAACATTTTTTATTCGGCCTCTATTTCTAACTCAAGAAAATATCCCAGCTGTGTGATTTTCATCATCTGCTACTCGAATCCCATCGCTGCCTGTGTCGGCTCAGAAAGCAGTTCTACCCTCTATGATTTGTCTCATCGAAAATAAAGTTTCTAAGCATGCCACTGGTTTTTGACACATTTATTCCATAATATATGAGACACAGTGAAGCTTCAGTCATTATTAAACATCTAACAAATGTCCAATTAGGAATACATAGCATATAGCATAAGACACAGCATGTGTTTTTATCAGTCTGCATTAGAGTCATTACTAAGCGGATGGATGCAGTGAGCTGCTTTTATAGCTCTGTGACAGTGTGAAAACAGTGTGGCACAGAGGCAGGAACTGCTCTCTGAACATGCCACCACACCTATCTTTGAATGTTCACACCCAAACCAGAAGATTGTTTACATCTGAGAACTAAATGACTGCCAATTAAAACCCAGAACTGTGAGGTAAAGTGAAGCATTGGTTTAAAGGAGTAACAGAGGGTAGGTGACTAATACACTTTAAAGAGGACAAAAATGAAACCATGGCTTCATGTCCAAAATTGAGTAATTGATAGCTGATAATTCATGACTGATTGATTTTACCTTGTTTCTATTTTCAAGCAACAAATTCTTAACAGCAGAAAATTCTTGAGTGTTTGTTTCTTACAACAAAAATGCTGGAAGACATTTACCTAAAAATCGACATGCCTTTAATTTGTTTTGTAAAACTGCATGTAGTAATTCAACTCTCTAAGTTTTTACACAAGCATAAATTCTTATAGCTACCACTCCCAACAAGACACGAATAGCCCAATGTACTTTGATCCCTTTCGCTAGTTCTTTGTAACCACCCTGCCTCATTTCCCTAATAAGATAACACAGGCACTCAAGAGACAGCCTATCAACTTCTTGCAACTTAATTTGGGCCATAAATTATCACTATATTTACAGAATTGTCTTGGATGAAAATGTGACTTTAACATATTGGATATTGATTTACTGTAGCAGATACCAAAGAAAGAAAGAAAAAAATCCTGAAAAAGTTCACATTTTTCATGCTGATGAAGGCTAGAGGCAATGAAGAAAGTCAGCCTGCAGGTTACCCACTGCAGACACATGCCCATGAGGGATAGAGTGATGGAAAGCTTGCAGCTCAGAAGCCCGTGAAATCATCTTCTTTATATATTCTCTTATAGGGCCTATCTCTCAAACCCTGGTGTCTTTAGCTTGAGTTCAATCCACTTGTCATCTTATGTAGATATATGAGTCCCCAGCTGGGTGCAATGCTCTTTCTCAATGCATGCTGGGTAATTACTCAGGATGAGTAAACTGGGCATTGATTTGGGGATAATAAAGTTCCCCTGCCTCTTACACACTCAAGAGATGGTTCTGGGCTTTAGTCACCAATCCAAAATATTAATATTATTCTTTTTATTTATTTATTTTTTATGTGTGGCATTTGCTCTGCTTCCTTCTTCTTTGAACTTATTGTTTCTGCATACCATCTTAGGGAGTTCTGGCAACCACATCACAAATGCTAGAATCCTACTTGACCTGTTTCCTTGCAATCAAAATTTAAATTTCCAAGTTGATGCATCTAATTGTGGTTATATCCATCAAGTCAGAAGTGAAGGCAGAGAAACAATGTGAGGAGAGTCATGGCACTGAGAGAAAGCCACTGCCATTGGATAAGCACTTTGATCATATGACCTCTGAGGGATTTTCTTCTTTTTAAAGACCATTGTGGACAGCCACTGTAATCTGTAATAGGATACGTTAATTGACTGACTGAATTATGCCAAGCCACCTGCCCACAACACTTGGCCAATGTAGACCAAACCCCAGTGCATTTAACAAGCATTTAGCTGCTTGTTAAAGCCAGGCTTCTGGAACTTTCATTAACGATTGATTTGTCACTAGTTTTATTTTATTTGAGACTCTGACTTTTCATTTACAGGCATATTATGCTTATCCCATCCCAAAGCCTCTGCTGTGGTCATCCAAAGACAACTTCATATGTAACACACTTTTATGGAATGTCACTTTGACATGATATGCACTTCTTTATGGTTTTGTGCAAGATCTCTCTATTTTTCCATTTATCACTGCATTCTTCCTGCATGACACAAAAAGTCAATCAGAAAAATGGGAGACAAGAGATAAAAAAGTCATGGAGAATTTAGGTGAAACACATAAATGTAAATGTCACAGTGACAGGAACTCTTGATGGGAAGAAAAATTATTACTTTTTAGGTGAATGCCTTCCAGCATTTTTATTGAGGAATACAGATTCCAGTAGGGTCCAGTACAGGGATCAGTACTAAAAGACATGCTAAACATCACACACACACATACAGAGAGAGAGAGAGAGAGAGAGAGAGAGAGAGAGAGAGAGAGAGAGAGAGAGAGAGAGAGGATCATATGTTTGTTACACTAAATAAATGTTTCATTAAGATACTTTGCTCAAAACTAACAAAAATAAAATAACCTGGCTATGAAACCACTTATATTTAGCTTAAGGTAGAAACACAAAACAGCATGGGGAAAAAGTGAAGGTACTCAGACTATCAGAGAACGCTTAGAGTCATCTGGAAGGTATTTAACTAAGGACAATTGAAAAACTCAAAAACTCATCTGGGACTTTCAGGACCCAACTGGGAATACCCAACAAAGGGGAGAGAGAACCTGTAGAGACCATATACAATGAATAGGCACATCTCCTGGTTGAGGAGTGGGGCTACCTACATGTTGTGGATAGCCTCAGCGTTGTATTTTGATCCTAGTTCCCAGTGGATAGCCTCAGCCTTGTATTTTGATCCTAGTTCCCAGTGGATAGCCCCAGGCTTGTATTTTGATCCGAGTTCCACCCTCCTGGGAGGGGCTGCAGAGGAGGATTGAATCTGTACACAAGTGACATCTTGTAAACCTTCTGTCCAATTAAATCTGTAAAATAAAGGCTAGAGCCAGTGATTGGGCAGTAGAAGGAGAGGCAGAGAAAAAGGCTTAGGGGAGGAGAGAGTAAGAGGAATTCGATATAAAAGAAGAAGAGAGAGAAGAAGGAGGAAGAAGCAGGAGGAAACTGAAGTAGAAGGAAGCCGATGACGGAGGAGCCAGAGCTGGACAACTACGAGGCCTGGATGAACCGCAAGTTATAAGGGATCTCAAAGCTGGGATTAGAGTAGTGTAGTGGTAAATCTGCCCAATCTAGGCTTGCTATTTATACCAATAATTATTGAGTTGTGTTTTCCTTTACTGGTCTCATTTGGGTAGGAGATCTTACAGCGGCAAATTTGGAGGCTTAAATAATTCCTTCTACTACACCTACACACATCAAAAATATTAATTGAGAATTCCTCTTGTCAAAATGAAATGAAGGGACAAAGAGTAGAGCAGAGACTGAAGGAAAGGTCATCCAGAGACTTTCCCATATAGGGATCCATCCCATCTGCTGACACCAAATCCATACACTGTTGCTGATGCCAAGAAATACTGACAGGAGCCTGGTACAGCTGTCCCCTGAGAGACTCTGGCAGAGCCTGTCCAACACAGATGTGTATTACACAGCCAAACATTGAACTGAGCATGGGTACCTCAACAGAGAAGATGGGATAAGGACTCTAGGAGCTGAAGGGGTTTGCAACCCTATAGGAAGAACAAAAATATCAACCAACCGGACACCCAAAAGTTACCAGGGACTAAACTATCAACCAAAGATCCCATGATGGAGACTGATGGCTTCTTCTGGATATGTAGCAGAGGATTGCCTTGTCAGGCATCACTGAGAGGGAAGCCCCTTGGTCCTATGGAGGCTTGATGACTCAGGGTAGGAGAATGCTAGGGTGCTGAGGCAGGAGTGGGTGGGCAGGTGGGGTGCACCCTCATACAGGCAGATGAAGGGAATAGGTGCCTTGTGGAGGGGAAACTTGGAAGGGAAATAATATTTGAAATGTAAATAAATAAAAACCAATAAAAAAGTGAAAAAAAAAAACCTCATGAATTCATAAGACATTATAAACACTGCGAGAATGAAATAAATACACTTTAGTCATCTTTTCTCTAGACGACAACAATAACACACAGCAAAATATATCATTACATCATGTGTCACAGCTAATTAAATAATTTATAAAGTTAAGAAATGATACTCAAAAATATTATGGGGATTTTTATTTTTAGCCTCATGAAAATACATTTGAAAATGAGCCATCCTTCTCACAAATGTGATTTGAATTTGCATCCTAAAGCAGAACAGGTAGATTAGGCATGTAGTGACTCTTACTCAAAGAATTAATTTTACAAACTTACCAATTTAGCAATAATGCACAGTGTTAAAGTTAAAAGGATTGCAGCCCACAAGTGATAGAACACTGTCTTGAATTGTACAACAAATGATGATTTTTCAATGTTAGAAGCAACAGCAGAAATCTGAACAAATGGAGAGGCATAATATATTCATGGGTAGGAAGATTTACATTTCCATATTTTACCCACATTCAAATATAAGTTTATGGAGTCAGTGAAATCTCAAAGTCACAGTAGTACCTTCTAGGAAGCTTGATAAATGCTTGCACACCCAAGTTAGCTATAAGCTCTGCTACTGCATATGAGGATGCAATCAGCATTGAAAATAAACTCTATTTTCGAAAAGCTAATAGGAAGAGTTTTTCATATTTACATTATTAGCAAATTACAAAATTTTTAGGAAGTAGATCTCACATAAACATTTCAAAGTATTTAAAAATCAAATGGTGTCCTATAAGTACAGGTAACACTTAAGCTCTTATGAATTGGTCAAAAAACAATTTAACTTAAAAATAAAACTTACAGGAAAAAGTGTCTACTAAATATATATATATTTAGTATATGGAAAATATACATATGGATATATATATCCATATATATAATATGTATACATGGAAAATTTTTTTAAAAGAAGCTATTAATTTGAAGAGCAAGAGGAGTATATAAGAGAGTTCAGAAGAATGAAAGGGAAGACAGAAATGATGTGATTATATTGTACTCTCAAAAAAAATAAGAAATAATAAGGAACAATATGTACACTTTGAAGCTAAGCTACCTAATGCTGCTGAGTAATACCTCTGGGTGTGTGAATTTGAACCATACAGTAAGTCTAGATAAGCCAATTCACAATTAATTATGCTTCTTAGTATATATTGTATAAACTCTCTTTGTTGCTTCCTGGAAAGATAGACCTGATAATATTCTAAAACGTGTTTTAACTGATACTGAGAATTGAACCTAACCACTCACACATTAAAGGCAAGTATTCCAACTTTGATCTATGTCAGCAGCCATTAGCAGCAACACTGATGGCACCAAAGATAATATATATGTATATATATTTTAAACTAGATCAATTGAAACACTAATTAATATAAAAGAATATCCCATAGTCAGCAATATAGATAAACCTCATAATTATAACTGTTAAACTTAAAAAAAAACCTTCATATAAATATAGAAAAACATTCTGCAAGCATGTCCTAAATATTAAAAATTATGAACAAATGTTTGTGTATGTATGTACAATTACATACACAATTAGACCAAGTGTTCTCCTAGAGAGCTTTAGTTTGATGCAATTTACTCCGCACACCACATGTACACCAAATTGATATCGTGAAGATATAGATGTAACACTTGTCCTCCCAAACTTGTGCTAGGTAATGTGTTACACTGCTAGCTATTTCTGTTGTAATATTAAATTCAGTCTTCTTTCTATGTCCCTGCAATTCCTGTAATATTCTTTACTAACTGACACCAGGAAGGTGGAACATGAGCATCCTTATTACTGAAAATGAAATGTTCCCAACACACACAAGAGTTTAAATGTTTGTTTCCCAGGTCATGTATCTATAGGCAGACTGTGGAACTTTTGGAAGGAGGGTCCTAGCAGTGGGGTGGGGCATAGATACCTAAGGGAAGTCCTATGAATATTGTAACCCGGCCTTTGTTCTCACCACCATGCCTTCTTCCTCCTCCACTATGATGTGCTGAGATTCTTCCATAACTTTACCTCTGTATTTTCCTCATCACTGTGCAGTGATACACTCTGAAACTGTGAGGCAACATAAATCCTTCCTGCATCAAATTATTCTGTCATGTATTTTGCAACAGAGAAAAATTATTCAATAATATAGACACAGACACTTCTGGTCTTTCAGATGTATCCCCTGTACCCAATTATCCCATCACAGAAATTATTTCTTAATTACTTTCTTAATTGATTATTCTTTGGAAAAAGCAAAGGAAATGCACTTCTCTTTGGATTAAATATTTTACTTAGAAAAGAGAAGAGGAAGAGATAGAATACTATGTTTGGCCATATATCTTACAAATTCCTTTTCAATTTAAATCAGCATTACAGGACCAATGCTATTAATTGATTTGCTAAATTTCACACATTAAGTAGCACATACACATCAGCATTTCTAAGGAACATCTTAACAAAATTTTTAGAAAGGCTTCTTATGACCTTTTTGTCACATTCCATTCATTTCAAAATACCTACCCTAGTCAGTGAGCATCATGATGATTGTTTCAAGTCTAACTATCAGTAGTAGTTGACTGAATGATTTTTTTCTGAGGTAGAAGGGTAGATAGTGACCCAAGCAGCCTCCTGGTCCCCCTAAATTATAGTTCAGTAGCATTTGTTTTCCACAAGTTCTCTTTATTCATGAGTGTTGGGCAAGGCAGCACTCTCCAACTGATAGACAGATTAACTCCCAGTGGTAGTTATAATTTCCTTAATGATAAACCCTTTGGAGGCAAATTTATACATCATCTCTTTTGGCACTGAAATCCTCCCTAAACATTTCAAAGTGTGTGCATATACTAACATAAGACCTGAAGCAATGCTTTACAAATATTGGGGCATCATTATGGCAATTTAAATGCAAGTCACAGCTGTATACAATGACAAAATGCAGAATATATGTATTAAGCACTGCATGGATGTTCAAACTTACTACCCTCCTTGGAAATAAGAAAGAACAAAAACCAACTGTGATGACTTGTTTAAGGTTACGTTCCAGAGCGCTTGGTACCAATGATTGCTCTGTAGATACCTGGCAGAGGAAGAATATAGGTAGAGCTGATGAGTCCAAGGCACACATGTGTAACTCAATAGATGGAGGAAGGCAAGTAGAGGCTAGAGAATCCATCAGTGTAGAAGGGATTTCTCCCAGTTGTGTTAAAGATCTAAATTACTTTGGTCTGCTACTGACTTTATTGATACTATCTTATATATAAGATTTTCTGAAGAATAAAGAGATAATTCCATTCCATAAAATCTCCCTTAATAAGCATATAGCAAAATAAATAATTATAGAAGTTTCAGTCATAAGAAAGAGGAAATGTGGTCTACAGATAGACTGAGAATCACCAGGAATGTCAGTCAAGCCAGGAATATGGGATCGACCCAGAAGTTTATAATCCTGTGTGAATAGGGTCTACAGGATGTCTACCTAAAGGCTGGCTATATTAACTACGCCTCTTTGAATAGGACAAGAAAGTAACATAAATGAGAACAACCAAGATAAATACTAGAAATGGAAAGATATATGATGGCTGAACTGAGGATGGGTAGCCACTGAGTTTAGTAGAAATCCCCCCTCAAATCTGAAGATGAGATGCCCTACCAAGGCTCATGTTTGGTGCTCAGTTATGAGCTACTGGGATTTGTGCAAAGACAGCATCATAAGGCTCTCATAGATTAACAAATTAACCTCATGGTGGATTCATAAGTAAAAAATGAAAGTCAAGTATGCCCTAGAGTATAACCTGGAACATAATGACTTATTTCTAGTCCCTGTCTGTTTCACTCACTTTATTTCCCAGCTACCACAAGTGGAATAATCCTTTGCTACATGCTTGTGCTTCTAGGATATTCTGCCAGGCCTCAGCCCCACAGCAAAGTAACAATACAAGTATGGACTATGAATCTCAAAACCATAAAACAACATAAATCTTTTGTAAGAAATCTGTTCTCGAAGCTCTCTTAAGAAGGAAGTAACAAGATAAGTAATTATAGAAGGTCAAGCACTACAAAATGCCTTAGTTTTCTTAGTTTTGTCACAGTGGAAATATTAACATTGTCATGATTTCAAATCCTAATTTGTTAGTTCCTCCAGATGCAGTCATGATGTGAGAATGATGCATGAAATTGTACATGGATTCAGACACTGTAGAGTTTGAGAAGACCCAGTTCTGGGCTAATCATAATATGGCTGAATTGTATAGTATCCTTGTAGACAGAGTATTCAAAAAGAAGATGGCAAGGTTTAGTCTTCAGCTAGTGAGGAAGTGGATGAGAAATAAAACATCAAATCAAGAGAAATCTAGTTAAAGTTGGATAGAGGCTCTGGAATAAGTTTAGTCTATAGAGTGGAATTAGAGCAGATGGAAGTACTTTGAGGAAGTGAAGGTGCACCCCTGCCTTACTTAAGAGAGATTTCACTGAGGTGACAGCAGCAGTCTTTTACAAGTTAGACAGAATGGAAAATGAGCCACCACTGAAGGCAAAAGTGAGTACAACCTAATCCTGGCTTTAGAGAGCATTGGAAAGACTCCTACTTAACGTACATGCATCACTAGAAAGATCAAAACATTTCGTGAATGTTTTCTGTCAGGCTTCGTAAGTTTTCTTCTTCCCCATTCACAGAATATTTATTTCTACCCCCAATAGATAAAGAATAACTTGACATCCATAAAGGAGGAATCAAACCTTCCTGAATGTCTGCCATCTAAATACACCAGTTAAATCCCGTTCTACTTTCCCGTAAGCCCTGCGTGTGCACCTTAGTTTTCATGCTCTGTTCATGCTACAGGAGCATAGATCCAACTCAGCAAAGTCATATTTTTGTGCTTCCATTTTACCTTAGCTGGGTTCCCTTCAGTATACATACAATGCAACAACTAAAGATGAAAATTCACAGATTTTGGAACTTCATTGAGAAGATAAAAGAGCATAGTAAAAAACTGACAACTTATGATTCAAAAAAATAAAATAATTTATATTAATGTATGTACTTTTATATTTCTCTCAACTGAATTTTATACACTTCTGTGACCAAGATCTACAAACCTGCTGTGAAATTCATGATCAAGTATTTCATAGATTATATTAAATTTATTTTGTTTTATTTTAATATATTTTATATTTCAAATTATATAAGCATTATATACCACTCTATTATATAGTTTGTCTATTTGATTATTTCTTTCTTTCTAGTCCCAGTCTGTTTCAATGACTCTATATTCCAGCCATCATAAGAAGAATAATTTTTTGCTACATGCGTCTGCTTCTATGATGTTCTGCCAGACCACAGCCCCACAAAAACGCAACAATATAAATGTAAACTATGACCCAGAACCCATGAAACAAGGTACAACCTAATTAAGAATTCTGTTCACACACACACACACACACACACACACACACACGCACACACACACATATTTTAAATTCCAGTTACAAGTTCCCAGAGAAGCCCAGTGGAGTTTTGGAGTTTAATTGTCTGCAGATTTCATTCCTTATGACCACATTTTACAATTATGTTAATACCTGGGGTTCTAAATCGGTGACAGTATGTGTTAAATGAGGATTGATATTTTTATTTACAATCTAGAAGTTATCAACTTGATCTTTTGGGCAATCATACTGAGTAAAATTCTAAGTTTTCTATATTAAATTAAAAAGAATTTGTCTTATTGACAGTGTATTTGACTTTACAGAAGCTTTGCAGTTTCATGACGTCCCAATGATCAATTGTTAATCTTAGAGCATGAACCATTGATGTTCTGTTCAGAAAAATTTCCACTATGTCAATGCATTCAAGGATATTTCTCACTCTATCTCTTCTATTTTATTTAGTGTATCTGGTTTTATGTTGAGATCCTTGATCCACTTGAACTTGAGTTTGGTCAGTCTGTGCCTGCTCTGCCACAGGTTACCACCTCTTGGCGAAGCAGAACACTAGGAGTTTCACTGTGCTTACCTCACCCCATTGCCAGTTAGAGTTACATTAAGATATTTTATATTGTTTATGGCTATTGTGAAGGGTGTTTTCCCCTAATTCCTTTCTCAGTTATTTTATTGTTTGAATAAAAGAGGACTACCGATTTTTTTTGAGATAATTTTGTATCCATCCACTTTGTTGATCAGCTGTAGGAGTTTTCTCTGGTAGAATTTTTGTATTTAGTTATGTATGCTATCATATCATTTATGAATAGCAATACTTATACATCTTTTCTAATTTGTATTCCCTTGTCCTCCTTAGTAGTCTTATTTCTATGCCTAGAAATAAGTACTCTATTAAAGAGTTATTGAGAGAGTGGGCAGCCATGTCTTGTATCTAATTTTAATGGAATTACCTTAAGTTTCTGTCTATTTAATTTGATGTTGTTGCCTGTTGGATTAATGTTTATTGGCTTTATTATGTTTAAGAATGTGCTGTGTATCTCTGATCTCTCCAAGCCTTCTAACATGAAGGGGTGTTGGATTTTGTCAAACCATTTTCATCATCTAATGAGATTATTGTAGGGTTTTTTTTGTTTTGTTTTCAGTTTGTTTATATAGTGTATTAAGTTCATGGGCTTTCATATATTAAACCACCCTTGTATCCTTGAGATGAAGCCTACTTGATCATGGTGGGTGATGCTTTTGGTGTGTTCTTGTATTCAGTTCATAGGTATTTTATTAGTATTTTTGCATCAATGTTCATAAGGGACATTAGACTGCAATTCTCTTCCATTGTTGGATCTTAGTGTGGTTTAGGTATCAGGGAGAATGTGGCCACAGAGAATGAGTTTGGCAATGTTCCTATGTTCCTTATGTTTCTATTTTGTGAAATAGTTTGAGGGATATTGATATTAGCTCTTCTTTGAAAGTAGAATTCTGCTTTGAAACCATCTGGCCCTGGGCTTTTTTTGTTGGGAGATTTTCATGACTGCTCCTATTTCCTTAGGGGTTATAAGGCTGTTTAGTTTGTTTACCTGACCTTGATTTAATTTTAGTAAATGAACTCCATCAACAAAATTGTCCATTTCATTGTGATTTTCCAATTTTATGGAGTACAGTCTTGAAGTAAGACCTAATGTTTCTTTGAACTTCCTCAGTGTCAACTGATGTATTTCCTTTCTCATTTCTGATTATTTTTATTTGGATACTGTCTCTTTGTCTCTTGCTCAGTTTGGCAAAGTTTGTTAATTTTCTCAAAGAACCAGGTCTTGATTTCTTTTATTTTAATTGTTTTATTTTAATTGTTCTCTTTGTTTCTAATTTATTTATTTTAGTTCTGAACTTCATTATTTCCTTCCATCTACTCCCTTCAGGTGTTCCTGATCCTTTGTGTTCTAGAGCTATTTGATTCATAACCACTGTTAGTTTCATTATTTCTTTGTTTAGCCTCTGTCTCGATGACCTGTCTATTGGTGAGAGTGGGGTTTTGAAGTCTTCCACTATGGATGTGTAAAATTCAATATGCAATTTAAGATTTAATGTTACTTTTATGGATGTGTGTGTCCTTACATTTGAGGCATAGATGTTCATATCTGGGATTCTCCTTTGATGAACATGAAGAGTCCTTTCCTGTTTCTTTTGATTACTTTCATTTGAAAGTATATTTTATTAGATATTAGAATGGCTACTCTATCTTCTTCCTTTTTTTTTTTTTTTTTTTTTTTTTTTGGCTTGAAAAATCTTTATCAAACCCTTTACTCTGAGGTAATATTTACCTTTGTTGCTGAGGTGTGTTTCTTGTACACAGCAAAATGATAAATCCTGATTAAACATCAGCTCTCTTTGTGTCATTTTATAGGGAAATTTAATCCATTGAGATTGATAGATATTAATCCCCAATGATTGTTAATTCCTGTTATTGTTGGTATCCTCTCTCTCCCCCCCCTCTCTCTGTGTGTGTGTGTGTGTTTCTCTTCTTTTTGTTTTACATGACATTTTATTTTTCTTGCGTTGTTTGTGTTGGAGTTTCATTCTATATCCTCCTTATGGTTGGATTATGGGAAAGGTATTGTTTAAATTTGATTTTGTCATGCAATATCTTGTTTTGATATCTGAAGTGATTGAAAGTTTTGCTGGGTATAGTAGTCTGGGTTGACAACTGTAGTCTCTTAGATTCTACAAGATATCTGTCCAGGAACTTCTGTCTTTTAGAGTCTCTGTGAGAAGTCAACAGTAATTCTAATAGATCTGCATTTAAATGCTATTTTTGCCTTTTCTCCTTGCAACTTTTAATATTCTTTCTTTGTTCTGTGCATTTAGTGTTTTATTTTGACTATTAGGTGGCAGGAGCATTTTCTTTTCTGGTCATGTCTATTTGGTGTTCTATAAGCTTCTTGATTTTTTTAAATTTATTTAATTATTTAAATCAAATCGTATTTAGTTATTCACACAGTGGTTATAAACACAAAAAGGCAGGATGTGGGGAAGGGGATGACACTGGAGCATAGGTGTTCAGGGGAGTACAGATACCTTTCAGAACAGGGTATCAGCTGGGTGAAGGTTCAGGGGACAGGTCACTATGACTCTGCCTATGGTTCACTTGTCCTTATCTAAGTTGGTACTGTCCACTGAGGCTGCGTATTTACAAGATCTATGACTACTCAGGCTGGTAAATTTCCACAAAAGCTGCCTGTTTACATTAGCTTATAACCATCTGCTTCAGTGTTTTTCCACAGAGACCCAAGACTTTGTGTTAGAATATATGTATGTCAGGCCTATTGCTGATTTTAGGCCTTCAGTGTATAAGCAGGGCTGCCCCAGACATCTCTTCCCGTCTCTAAGTATAGAAGGGCCATGGCAATTCTAATCTTGCAAAGGTGGGGATAGAGGCCTGACTTCCAATAATTGAAGGAGACCTTGTAATGGCTCCAGTCCTCCTGTCGTTGTCCAGTGAGGCAAGAGGGCCATACCCATCCCAATGTCTTTTTCCTGGAGAGGGGATACTTTTGACATCAACCCTTATGCAGTCAGGTTTGTCCCTCACGGAACCCAGAGAGATATTTTTAACTTTTATTTATATTCCCTTGCAGTGCTTAGCCTCTCAGCCTAAGCAAGAATTCAGATCGCCAGTCAGAGGGGTTTTGGGTGGCCCCTTAGGCTTCTTGAAATTTTATGGGCATTTTTTTTTTTTTTTAAGGTTAGGGAAAATTTCTTCTATCATTTTGTTTTTAGTATAGAAGAGAGTTTATTCATGGCATAGGGTGAGGATTTGAGAAAAAGAAAGGCAGAGAGGGAGAGAGAGAGGGAGAGAGGAGAGAGAGAGATTTCTATTTCAGTTCTTAGACAGGGTTATTAATTTCCTTCACATTTTTAATTGTATTTTGATGTATTTATTTAAAGGATTTAATCATTTCCTCTTCAAAGGACTATACAGTCTATATAAGATTGGATTCCAGGTCATTTCAGCTGTGTTAGAATATCTGTGGCTTGCAGTAGTAGTTAAACTGGGGTCTTGTGGTACAGTATTGACCTGGTTATTGTTGACAGTGTTCTTACTCTGTCCTTTAGCAATCTGGTTTTCACAGGTGTAGCCTGGATGATTCTGATGCTGGCAGGACACTTCTCGAAGGCAGGGAGAACTGCAGGCCAGACAATGGAGGTTAGGGGGACAGTGCACAGTTTACCTTTGCTGGTTTGATTAAATTCAATTCCTATTAAAATTCAAAAACATATTTTTACAGACATTAAAAAAGCAATTCTCAACTTCATTTGGAAAAGCAAAAATCCCAGAGAGTCAAAACAATTCTGAACAATAAAAGAACTTCTGGAGTACTCACCATCCCTGACTCAAGCTGTACTAGAGAGCAATAGTTAGAGTGTATTACTACAGACCAGCACGTCAATCTATGGAATAGAATTGAAGACAGAAATAAACCCACACACATACGGAAACTTGATTTTTGACAAAGAAGCCCAAATCATACATAACAAAGAATAAAACATCGTCAATAAATGGTGCTGTTGTAACTGGTGGTCTGAATGTAGAAGAATACGAATTGATCTATATTCATCACCCTGCACAAAGCTCAAGTCCAAGTGGATCAAGGACCACCATATGAAACTAGGTGCATTGAATTTGAGAGAGGTTTAAGTGGGAAATAACCTTGAATATATTGGTTCAGGAGACAATTTCCTAAATAGAGCAACAATGGCTCAGGCACTAAGTTCAACAATTGATAAATGTGACCTCATGAAACTGAAAATATTCTGTAAGGCAAAGGGCTCTGTTAACAGGACTAAACAGCAGCCTACAGTTTGGGAAAAGATCTTTACTACTCCTACATAGAATAGAAGGCCAGCAGATACTCATTGAAACAGATGCAGATACTCATAGCCAAGCACTGGATGGGGGTTGAGGACTCCTATGGAAGAGTTACTGTAAGGATTGAAAGAACTGAAGGAGATAGCATCCCCGTAGGAAGACCAATAATGTCAACTAATCTGGACCCCTGGAAGCTCCCAGAGATTAAATCACCTACCATAGAGCATGCACAGGCTGGTCAGATGAACTGGCACATGTGTAGCAGAAGACTGACTGCCTTATCTGTCCTCAGTGGAAGAGTATATGCCTAATCCTCTAGAGACTTGATAACCCAGGGTGAAGGGATACCAGGTGTAGCATGTTCTCAGAGGCAAAGGGGAAGGAGGATGTGGGGAAGAACTCTGTGATAAGGGTCTTGGAGAGGGGACAGTATTAGAGTTGTAAATAAATAAAATAATTATTTAAAAAAAGCATTTAAAATATAACCTCTCTTTTCTAATAAAGTTATTTATTTCCTGTATTTTCTGTTAGGTATCAATTATGTTGTACTAAATTTTTTGATCCTTTTATTCAGTTTAAAATATTGTATAATTTTAGGAATGTTTTCTTATTTCCCAAATATTTGCAAATATGAATAATTCTTTTGTTAATTTCCATTTGATTCCAGTGGAGGATTCTAACAGGGCTGTGAGCAGAGTTCTCCTTCAGCAGTTCCAACTTCCTGATTCCAAGCCTTTTGTGAACCCTTCCTCAAGGATTTTAAGTTCTATTAACTCAACATGGAGCCTCAGCAGATGATACCCCACATTGACTTGAGCATATTAATTTCCCACCTTTCAAGAATTCCATTCATGTTGCTTGATTTCTTACTTTATTTCTTACTTTATTTATGATTATTTGGATATGGAGGTGAGTGGATAACGTAGTCACTGACTCTTAGAGATAAAAGAAATTGTAATGATTACTTCAATATTTTAACTTAGTTATTTGTTTATTCTAAATGATAATTCTTTGTAGATTGAAGTTTTATTATATCTGTTTGAAGATCATTTATATGTGATAAGTCTCTTATTGCCCTTAGAATCCTCTTTGGAGTTTTGACTACTGGCTTGTGCAATTATCCTACCCTATTTGTCATGAGGTTTATTGAGCCTATTTGGGACTTATCATTGTGATTTAACTCCATTTAGGTAATTTGAGGGATATTATACCTATAAACATCTTCTGTTCATTCTCAATAAATATTTTAATAAATGCTACTGAGAAAAATAGACTATCTAAATGTAAAAGAAAAGCACCATAAAACTAAAACCATAGTAATTATATAAAACATATGAATTTGAACATCTTTGAACAAGAAATTAAATTAAAAAACAAAAATATAGTTGTTAACTTTAATGGCTTTTACCTGTAATCCCACAACTTGAGAATCTGAGGAAGGAGGATTATAAATTTAAATCCAGCCTAGGCTGCAAAGCAAGTTTCATGCCACCTTAGGCTACATGATGGTCAGACCTTATCTCAAGGAGAAAAGCAAAGAGAAGATGAAGAAAGAAGCAAACAGCAATGAGTAAAACAATATCGGGATTATACAGTAAATTGAAAACAACTTGAAAGAAAACATTAATATAGTATTAGTATTCAAATTTTGCTAAAATAGTTTATTTTGTAAGGATGTATTTGAAGTTAAAAACAATTCTCTTGAGTTTGCAAATGCTACGGGGAACATAAAAAAGTAAGAAACAAGAAAAAGGTTGTTTGATAGAAACACATCAGACCATATAGATATTCCAGTATAAGGGGAAAGAAACCATGCATTATGGAAATACTACCAATTCATATATGAAGAAAAATATTCATCAGCCACAAAATCTATAAATACACTACTGTAAACTCAAACAAAATTAATAGAAGTTCTAGGAGAAATATTATGGTAGTATATCTTAGCATAAACATTCTCTGTAATTAATAGATAAAAAAGGATATAGGGAACTTGAAATGTGCTCTTAGCAAGATAGACCCAAGGGCCATCTGCAGAGCAGTGTATGCCCTAACCACAGAAAACACATATCTCCTAAGCACACACTTGGCTGTAAAGCAAGTTTCAACAAACTTAGAATGATTGATATCATAAAAACCACAGTCATGGCCACAATGCACTTCACTCACAAATCAATACCAAAAGCTACAGAGAGCAACCACATGTACTTGAAAATTAAGAAATACATTTAAAATAACTTATGGGTCAAAAAGAAAACAGCCATAAAATGTTTATAGTATATCCATTCCTTAAAGTTGTATAATTTAATTGTACACAAATAGGAAAGCTTATAAAGGAAGTCCTAGTTTAAGCCTGTGTTGAAAAGAGGAATGAATAGAACAATATTTGAATATTTATTAGAAGAGAGAGACAAAAGTAAAATATTTCAAATAAAAGTAGGAAGATGTAAACTTTAAAAATATACAAAGAAATTAACCAAATGTAAAATAATATTACTTTAGGTTAGATGTGTTTATGTGTGTCCAGTGTCCAGGAAGCAAACACAGGCACACACACACACACACACACACACACACACACACATACACACACACACGAGACAGGGGGACAGAGACAGAGACAGAGAGAGTTCTATCTGTATCTGTGTGTTTAGTCTTTAGTCACAAATATGTGCATATTTGAAGTTGCACCTTTTCTTTCTTTGAACTTTTATCTCTCTTTGAACTTTTATCTCTCACAGTGAGAAATATGGCCATTTGTGGAAAAGCGGGGCCACAGTGGTAGAGTCCTGAAGGCTTCCACGCTTCGGGAGAAAGGTCTGGGGTTCCAAAGGCTGGAAGCTTTGACTACGGCAGGCCCCACTGATACAAAGAAGTCCTTGGTTCCAAAAGGGTTTATTTTCAGGGCAGGTGGTGGATGGATCTGGATGTACCCCACCCCACCCCTGAAACTCAGGGCAGACCTGAGTTAAATAGGGAGGGAGAAGTGGGAAGGGTCTGGGGAGAATTCTTAATTGGCTCTGCCCTCTGACCTTCATTAGTATGCAAATCTCTAGGGCCTGAGGCCTGTAGTCACAGCCTCTACCTGTGCACTTTGGGAGGGGCTGTAATGGCCTATTTGACTGAATAATGTAGGTCCATGGAGATTAGACTGCTTGTCAGGACAGGACCCTGGGTTCTGGGGATGTGCCGAACTCCTGTCATTTCTCCCTTGGAGTCTCGGGGTTCCAGGCCCATGCCCAGCCAAGAACCAAGATACCCTTACGCAGTCTCACAGCTATTATCCACATTAGATTTGTTCAACAATAGTGTCTTATAAAAAAAATTCCCAATGACAGTACAAGTTTTGTATTATCCTTTTATGCTTAGCCTAGCTGAATTTAGCAAATTCATCATTGTTTCAAGTTTTTGTGTCACCCCTCTAATAATGTACCTCAATGGAATTATACTTTATATCAATTACACAACTAATATTATTTTAACAGTCTACATTTCATCCTAGGATGGCTGTTCACAGTTTTCAAATTTCCATATATTTCAATCTCTAATTTGGATATCTGTACACATTCTAATATGTTCTCATTGTCCATTACAATGGTAGATGACTTATAAAGGCATTCATTACATTAAAATGTCTTACACAGTTTGTTTTCCTTTACAACCTTATACCAATAACTGGTAAACACTCACTTGTTTTCTGGCCCAGTAATTTCTCTTAGTTTACTTACATTTGTCTAATTTAATCTGATAAACTACATTTAAAACCCACCGACATTGTTATACAAAATCTAGTTTGGTTCATTTAAATTCTGCCTATCATTTACTTTTGCAGGTCCTTACAAGGAGTTTGACTCTTCTTCTGTTGAATCATGGCTGCCATCACTCACAATTATAAGTAACACACCTTTACATGTTTGCATAATGGTGTTTGAATGAATGTAGTTTTTGTTACTTTATTAAATATCTACCAGTAAGACTCTGGCTTACAAAGTTGTGATGCTTGTTTATAAGAAGCTACTAAATTTAATTGCCAATGGAATGTCTGGCATCATATGAGCATCATCCGTTCACAGGGTTATTACTCAGTAATTGTAAAGTAGAATGTTTAATTATTTGTGTCAAGTTGATTAGATCAGTTAATGTCATGATAGCAGATTAAACTTGAATTTTTTAAATTTTTTGAGAATATCAGACAAGTAAATTAATAAATATAAACATATCTATACACAGCTCCCCCATGAACAAAGCCTCCTACATACCACAGTATTGTCTATTCCCAACCCCACATCTTTATATTTGATTTATAATCCACTAAATCCAGTTAGTGAAGCCCATGTGTACACTGCTGTTGGATTATCCACTGGAGCAAAAGAGAGCTCTTTGATACCCTCAATAAAGAGCAACTCTTGCTTTGTCCTTAGCTATCCAACCATTGACAATCACATCTCTGAATGGGCTTGAAGGTCATTCACTATACATATTCTGAAATTTTAGCTGTACTAATATTCTATAGGTCTTATGCTGGTAACTGTAGCTTCTATGAATTAGTGATTGCAATAGCCATGCCATGTCCATAAGTACTTTGCTACACTCTTCTCCATCCCCTGGCTCTTACATTCTTGCCTCTACCACTTCCAAAATATGTCTAAGGCTTGGTTGTTGTGGAATATACATGTCTGATTTGGAGCTGAGCATCCATCTCTTATTCTCAACAATGTGGCACTATGAATATCTAGATTGACTGCTACCTACTACAAAAATGAAGCTTCTTTAACCAAGGCTGACAGAATGCTCAGTTTATAGGTATAAAAATATTCATTTAAGGGGCATTTATCAGATGCTACATTCAGCCAATTACCATCCCCCTAACTGCTATGAGTTTCTGACCTGGATTACAGTATCAGGCATAATATTCCTTCATGTGAAGCAGGCTTCAAATCTAGTTACAATGCAAGTACTTACTCTGTAACAGTCATGCCATTATTGCACCTGTTGGCACATCTTGTTTATTAGAACAGTGCCACAGCATGTAGGTCCCAGCACTGGTTGAGACTGTGGATTTTCTTTTTTCTCCACAACAGCTTACAAAGCACTTTCCAGTTCTATGAAAGCTAGCCACAGCAAGTTACCTGCTTGATTTCACACACACACACACACACATACACACACACACACATACACACACACATATATGTGTGTGTATGTATGTATGTATGTATGTGTTTATGTGTGTATGTATGTGTATGATGTATATGCATGTATATGATGTATATGTATGTGTGTTTATGTGTATGTATATGTATATGCTGTATAAGTATGTAGGTTGTATATGTATATTATATATATATATATATATATATATATATATATATATATATACCAAAGTGTCTTTGGCAAAAGAGATTTGCCATGCAGTTAAAATTGGTATCCAAGAGAAATGCTAGTAGCCTGTGTTTTGGCAGAGGGTGGCTCTGAATCATCCTAGACCAATAATTCCTAGGGAGGTATTTCAAACCTTGTACTATGATTTTCATTTAATAACCCATGTTTTCTGGGAAGGGCATTGTCTGCCCATAACAGGTAATCACTTGCATTTTTAAACTAGCTTACTAATGAGGCAGTTTTGTAGCTCTTTAATTTTGGTTAACCAATCCATTACCCACATTTTCCTCTGTCATCTATTATGAAGGCTGCTTAATCCTATGGTTTTCACTATTCCTATCTATTCTTTCTTTTTATGTGATCTACTCTACCTCAATTTACATTGAAAAATTTGGGTTGTGAGACATTAGGCTTCTATATGACATTTATATCTTGCTCATTTGGACTAGCATTGCCTTTTGGGCTTTAAATGTCTACTACACAGTCACACCTTCCAGGCTTAGTATTCATGTCTTCGGTATTCCACTCTACTTCTATTTTCCTCTCTTTCTTAACAAGTTCCTGAAAAGGTCCTTTACTACACTCCTGGCTTACTCTTGGCTTCAAGTTAAATACACAAGCAGGAGATTTGAAACTAGAAGCACACATGAGAGAGAACATACAATGTTTTTCTTTCTGAGCATGGGTTACTTCACTCAGTATAATTCTTTTTTCCCTTTATAGTCATTTACCTGCAGAGTTCATGAACTCACATCTCTTTACAATTGAGTAATACTCCATTGTTTCCATATGTTCCATTTTTAAAAGTCCATTTATTTGTTGTATATCTAAGTCTATTCCATTTCTTAGTTGCTGTGAGAAGAACATCAATGAGTGTGGATGTGCATGTCTGCACTAGTTACCACCCCCATCAACTGTCTACACATGTTCCCCTTTCACCACATCCACATCAGCATATATTGTCATTTATAGCTCAGACAATAGTCTTTCTAACTGTGGTAAAATAACATCTTTAATTAATTTTAGAGTCCATTTCTCTTATGGCCAAGGCCTTAAGTACATTTTCAAGTATTTCCTAGGCACTTGCATGTCTTCTGAGAAGTTCTGTTGATTTCTATAATATATTTTTATTTGATTTTATAATTTCTTAATTTTTAAGTGCTTTTGGTACATTTTCTGTTGAATGAATTACTTAAATGGAATTTTTATTACAGTGTGTTAAGGTTTGTCCTGTAGAAATTAGCATTCAGCAACTAATTCTAAGATGCAGGTATCTTCAGTGTCCTTAGTTCTGTAATAAAACTGACCAAATGCAACTGAGAGGTGGAGTGGGTGTGTTTACACTTACAGTTCCAGGTAATAGTGCATTCTTGAGTGAAGGAAAGACAGAAACTCAATGTGGAGACCTATAGTAGAAACCATGGAGGAATGATACATATTGGATTGCTCTGATTCACACATAGGCTCTTGTTCAGCTAACTTTCTTATGGTACTTGTCCAGGCCCATCTGATTATGGATGGTGATGACCATAGTGGGTGGATCTTTTCTACATCAATCATCAATTAAGAAATCTACAGAAATGGGCACAAATGTCCAATTTGTTTGAAGGAATGATTTGACTAAATTTCTATGCTTAAGGAATTTGATTCCAGGATCTCAGCCCTGTGGAATGGCTTTTACATTTAGGGGACAGCTTCAAAAATCAATATAAAAGATTTCTTATGGACATGGCCACACCAGTTGGTTTGTCCCCATGGTGATTGAGTCCCTTGAAGTTGACAATTAACTTTCACACAAAGTGAGACAAAGGTCTTAGCTGAGTGTCCAACATTTAAATGGAACTGAGAACAGAAAGGAAAACACATGAAAGGATGGATATTAAATACAGGAAAATTCAGAGAGAATACTTGGTATTTCATCAACAGAGAGTCTCTTTCAGCTCATGGCCCTGTTATTCATCTATATAAAAGGTTTGCCTCTCTGATAAGATAAGATTTATATATTGAAGGCTAGAAGTACAAAGCATCTTAAGCTAAGTAGAAAAAAAGGGAAATATGATAGATGTCTGTAAAGAAATTAAGTAGTATGGTCCCATCCCTAGATGAAGAACTACAGGCAATAAATAGCTGCCAAGAATGAGGAAATAAGTTTTTTCAATGGAAGAGAGTCCATAATACACTATGAAATAATAAATGATCATCCATAAACACATGTATAGATGAACAACTAATAATCTTGTGTGAATTTGTATGTGTAAAACAATAAAATGATAATAGGTAAAGATGGAAAGTTTATAAATTGATGTAAATATAGTATGTGCATAGAGGTAATTAAAAATAACACTTTCAAGAGTGTTATCTCAGCTGTTAGAGTGTTTAACTTGCATGCTAGAGGCTCTGGGTTCACTCCTAAGAACTAATGAAAAAATAACTAACATCCAAAGTAAAGATGAACAATATTATTTTGTATTTTAACTGGAAAAATTAGTTCAACAATTAAAAGAGAATTTTATAGAATTACAGGTTAATTTTATAACTTTTTTGGCAGTACAATATAACATACTTCTTACTTTGTTTTCTCTTCTCAAAATCCTCCTGAATACCTCTCCTTTCAAATTCCTGCTCTTTTCTTTTATGAATAGTTTTAAAATGTGTATATGTATGTCTTTTTACATATATCTTACTAAAAATAACCTGGTCAGTCCATATAATGTTACAATATATGCATGTTTTAATGAATGACTGTTTGGTACTGTACAACCAATTGATTTTCTCTTCCCTGGAGAATAATGCTTCTACTCCAAGATTTTCTTAGTCGCCTACAATTCATACTGTGTGCTGGAGGCCTTGTGTGCTTTTCCCATCCACTTTGGCATGTCTATTGATGTTATCTTTAGCACCTGTTTAGGCAGTTGCATTTAAAGATGTATTTATTTAATGAGTGTTTTTTAGTATGTAAGTGTATGACTGTCTGCCAGAATGCATTTACATATAACACATGCATCCAGTGCCTGCATAGGTAAGAAGAAACCATTAGATTCTCCTAGCCTCAGAGTTATAGGTGATTTTGAACAGCTGTGCGTATAGTTGAAACTGAACCCAGGTCCTCTGAAGGTTTGTCAAGTGCTCTTATCAGCTAACTTATCTCTCAAAATCCACAGAATTCTTGTTTTAATTTTCATTTTCTAACAAAAAAATGTAGTCACTTTGAAGAAATATAGTGAATTCAGTTACATTACTAAAGATGCATGAACTGACACTGGTCTATCCTCAAGCATTCCATCCCAAATCAGACCTAACGAGCTCACGTGTCTGAGTGTACTTTTGTGTGCGTGTGACTTCAAGCTTGATTCTGATTAGATTTTCTTTTGTAAACTATGTTCTCAGTTTTTAAAACAATATATATTTATCTAGTGTGGGGGAAATAAAACATGTGCATGTCACAAAGCACTTGTAGAGGTCAGAGAGCATTTTCCAGAGTTCTTTCCTT
Organism: Mastomys natalensis; assembly: GCA_021653895.1. Classification (NCBI taxonomy): domain Eukaryota; kingdom Metazoa; phylum Chordata; class Mammalia; order Rodentia; family Muridae; genus Mastomys; species Mastomys natalensis. The sequence continues at coordinate 70,090 of JAJTUV010001917.1, forward strand.
CTATCATATTTGTCATAGGAAGGAATTCAGCTTCTAAGTCTTGAAAAGTGCCTTTGCCCACAGGTTACCCACTGCCTCATCTGGATGCTACCCCCAAAATGAATTGTCTGAAATACAAGCTCATTTTTATTTCATATAATACATTTTGTGAATTCTGAAACCTGTGACTGACACATTGATAATAGAATACCTTTTTAAAAATAAAAACAAAACTTCAACGTTTGTATTTTTTAACTTATTTTCAATTTGTTTTTTCTAAAAACATCTCAGAAATTCATTTCTTTACATTTTCAAAAAGAAAATAAATCTATATCCTGGGCTTTATGCATAGTGCCTTCATTAGTATTTCTATTACTGTGAAAAGATGACCACACCAACTCTTTTAAGAAAAACATTTAATTGGGGCTAGCTTACAGTTTAGAGCTTAGTACATTGTCATTATGGCAGGAAACACGGCAGCATGAAGGCAGTCAGGATTGCTGAGAGTACTACATATGGATTAGCAGGCAGGAGAAAGAGAGTGAACACTGGGCCTGAACTGAGCATCTGAGACCTCAAAGCCCAGCCTAGAATAATACCATTTCTCCAAAAGACAACACCTGTTCCAATAATGCCACACCTCCTAATAATGCCATTAGTGCCATTTCCTATGAGTGTATGGGGGCCATTTCAATGAAACCACAATACATAGCATTTATATACAACTGAAATTGTTCCCACCACTATGATGAATTAAAGAATTGTAACATTTGCCCTGTCCTAAAATCTTCTGCCACCTGTCATTGGTTAACAGAGAACATATACTGAAAGGTTTATTATAATTGCTTTAAAAATCCCAAATTGAGCAAATGATTTGACTGAGCATAACAGAAACTTAGAGACTGTATGAAAGGTGAAGACTACACATTCCCTTGTTCAAAATCACAGAAGAGTAAGACCTAAGATGTGAACAAGTCTTCTTAACTACCTAGACACATATTAATGAGATCAACCAGGTGGGTAATGGGAGAAATTTCCATTTTCCCCTTCAGTATTTTTTCTCTCAAGTTATGGGCCTGCCAAATGCTGCAAACTTCTGAGGTGAGTAGGAATTTTTGGAAATCATAAATAGCATCTTTATCTTAGTCAGGTTCATAGACTGCTTTTGTTTCCTCAGTTTTCACTTGAGAATAACTTGGAGAAAAATTCCATTATAAAATGAAAATTAACTAATCAGAGAAAAAATAGTACTCTGGCAGAAGATTCCTCAGAGAAAGAGAACAAAAACAGGAAAAATAAAGATAAAAAAGGCCAAAGTGAAGAGAGGCAGGAAGAAGGGAAAGCCATGAGAGGCTTCAGGTGACCATGAATAAGTTCAAAAATGCCAGTGAATCTGGACTTCTTAGGTGAAAGACACTGGAGATATGTGTAAATAAGGAGTACACTTTCCACCAAGAAAGATATATTGTGATATTTGACCCTTTGAGATTAAATTCCAGTGAAATTATACCTGATCATCTTCTATGATAGAGCAATCTGTGGTCTGATTTTTCTGGAAAAAAAGTAAAGAAATAGACAATGAGCCCTTATAAAGAAGGAACTGACAGACAAAAAAAAGAAAAAAAAATTACCAGAATCCAGCTTGGTGATCCAGTGAGTTTAGCACAGTTTTCTTTTTTTTTATAGGAGTAGAGGTGAGTCTTAGGCAGCTTGAACAGCCCAATCATGATTCATTTCTGCCAGTTCATGTACACTTATATAGTGGTGATTGGAGTCTTGAGTAGGAGTGAGTTCTGATACAGTTATTTTGAAGTCCTGTCTACTTATCTTATGAGAACTTTGTGAAGGCATCCTAATAGACTCGTTAACCATGTAACTCATGTAAGCTTATTGTACCTTCCATGAGAGAAGATCAAAGTCCCAACCCTTTTATTCTTTAGACTTTTTTATTGGATATTTTATTTATTTACACTTCATATGTCATCCCCTTTCCACATTTCCCTTCCCTAGAAGCCCCCATCCCCCTCCTCATTTTTATATCATTTTAATTACATGCAAGTATTAAGGTCAGTTCTAGGTTGAGGAACTAGCAATACAGTAGATGCAAATAGTCAAGGAACAAGCAAGACAATAAACACAAGTAGTCAAAGAACAAGCAAGGCAATAAACGAAGTTCCATGAACACTCCTGTGAACACTTTTCTAAGGGCTTATCAGGATGTCCAAATATCTGAGCCAACTTCCCTGTCCTGCTTCAAGAGGATGATGACCACATGCAACCTATATGAAAAAGATGCTGAATATTTTCAAGCTGGACATATCTACTCTGAAAGCTCAAACCTGAAAATGACAAAATTGAAAATACGTTGCTTGGTAATCCTTTGACGTTACTCACTTCTTAAAAATCTATCTTACTTATCCATTTTGTGTTTCTACTTATATGAATTCTATAGATACAAACTGGCTATCGAATATTCCTCTTTCATTTTGCCCTTCTTTTCTCTATCCAGAGAAATTCCTCTCTGCTATTAAAAGACAAAGAGATAAGACCAACCATGTTGAGATGAAGAAATTTTGTGTAAAAATGTGTTCATGGACTTGCTGCAAGTGATTTTTCAATATTAATAAGTGTCGAATATAAAGAAGGCATATATCCATATAGAGAGTTAAAGATATCTGACATCTCTGGTTATAACAATCAGATGAATCAATGCTACTGATATCTTTCTATATTCAATGATGTCAAAACTTCTTTGTACTGAAGAGGACTAGACTTTGTAAGCATCCTTGTGTTTCTACAAATAGGGAAAAGGAGTAAAGGCTAGGTCTCAAGATTTTATGGAAAAAGAACTGCACAGAAGTCTAAAGTAGATTGCTAGGGTTCTGAAAGAAAAGGATTCCAATTTGGTATAATTTTTTCTGCATATGCCCTGCTAGAGCAATAATTCTGCTTCAAAAAATTCTCTTCTTCTAGTAATCTTGAAGTCAAGAGAAGCAGGAAAAAATACACACACACACACACACACACACACACACATACACACTGACCTTTTTTTTCGAGAGCCTACATCTCCCATGGTTATCAAGCATCTCCTACATGTTTTGAAATTGATTTCCTTTGCCCAGGCTTGGCTGGTATTTTTTTTTTTAAATACACAGCAATCTTGAGCTTGATCTTCTGATCCTTATCAGTCACTTTAGCAAATCCTATGACTTGATCATCACACTGACCCTGTGGCAGGACAATCAGCAGGGGTGAAATAGCAATGCTATTCCTTAGGTCCCCATGCAGGAGTACATATCAGAAGGCTAGGCGTGCTTCTTAAGTAGAAGATCCAAACAATATGAACCATACTACTATCAAGGGGTTAATCCAAGCAACATTGCTGCACTGAAGATAAACTGCTAGCTTTTCTAAATTATCTGCTGTCCAGTGAGATACAGCATATCTCATTCTAGGGATTCCCACAGTGTTTAGATGGAGTTTGGACTTTATTTTGTATATGTTACTGATTATTTCCATTGTGGTATACATTACAATCTTGTATAGATAATAGGCACAGATCCATTTCTGTTTACAAGAACCTGTACCAAAGAAACTACAACCATAAGTTAGGACTGTAGAAGGAGGCTAATATATTAAAAGTTCCATGGTTATTACATAATTTGAAAAATTATATGGCCCATGAGAAATGGCACTATTAGGAGGTGTGGCCTTCTTTGAATAGGTGTGGCTTTGTTGGAGGAAGTATGTCACTGTGTAGGCAGGATTAGAGGTCTCTTCCTGTGCCAAAGCTTCTCCCAGTATGGAAGAGACTGTCCTTCTTGCTGCCTGCAGAATTGATTCTCCCCATGGTTTCCTTTGGATCATGATGTAAAGCACTCAGCACCTCCTGTACCATGTCTGCCTGCAGACAACCATGCTTCTGACCATGATGATAATGGATTGAATCTCTGAAACTTTAAGTCAGTCCCAATGAAATGTTTTCCTTTATAAGAGCTGTGTTAGTCATGGTATCTCTGCACAGCAATGGAAATCCTAAGACTTGCCTGAAAAGAAGCATTTCTGGAGAAAGAAACATTTTAAGGTGAGAGAATGAGTGGGTTAGAGCCTAAGAGTTCTATAACCTAATGTATAAGGTAGTTGTGGCAGAGATTTTGCAAACTTGCAAAGGTGGAGTTAGAAGTTGTAGCTATGAATTTAAAGTTTGGTTAAAATGGAACCCAGGAAATCTATACTACCAAATTCCAATTATAAGTTCTTAATTACTTTCTAGGCATTTAAATGTGGATACCTAATGAACACCCCAACATCAAGATGGATAAAATAAGTGTTCCATCCCCATACCCAATCATTTTCTCCAAGTCTTTCACACCAAGGTTGTTATAGATTCCATTTTAGCCTATGAGGTACAATGATCACCACTTAATTTTTTTTCTTAAATTTTTCATTAATTTTTGATGCTAGGCCAAAATACATGATAATCAACTTATGTTTATTTTGACTTATAGTTAAAAAAAATGGGCACCATACACCTTGGTGCAGAATGCATAACACAAGGACCATAAGGAAGTTTGTCACACTGGGTTCCTGTCAAGAATCACAAAGTAAAATCGCTGGTGTTTGTAAATGTAATTATTATTTTTGTAAAGGAATTGTCTCTGAGGCTTAATGCATCCTTCTGTTAACCTAGGCCTAGTCCTGGACGCTTCTACCTTCCCTACAATCTAATCTAGGGCTACAGTGTTTTCAGCCTATGAGATTTCTAGCTGAATATCACCACACTTTCTAGTTCTTTATGAATTCTGTTGGATTATTTAATTCAGCTGTTATTGCTCAAACTCCCTGCCCATACTGACTGATTCAATCTGGATTCTCTTGTCTTCTGACTGAATTGCTCTGCTTGGTCTCTTACTAACTTTGGCATTATGTTCTCATCTTCTGGCTCCTCCTTATTCTCTGGCTTGCTCTGTCTCTACCTGTTTTCTACAAGCTCTGTCTAACTTGTTCTTTCTCTACAACCTGTCTCTGTACAACTGTCAGAGTAAAATATTTTCTCTCTCTCTCTCTCTCTCTCTCTCTCTCTCTCTCTCTTCTATCTATCTACTGCTCCCTTAAGTCACCTTTCTCTCCTGTGCTGCCTTGTAAGAGTTGCATGTATCTCATCATTCTGTTAAATCTTTCTCTGATTAGTCACTTTATCAGATCCTCAATTAGATGTCACTTTCAAACATGGCAGCTTCCTTCTACAAACTAACTAACCTTGTATGGAATGAAAGCTGCATACAAAAGGTGATATTAAAGGTATGTCGTTCTATCCCCATCATATAGACACAGAAGGTCTTTGGATGTGATTCCTTGCCAGAACAGCCATGTTGCCATATTAAAATTCCTTTACAGGTGTTCTTCTCAGTTGCTTTATTTTTAGTATGTTTAGAATACTAATGTATTAGTGGTACCACCCACACTGATAGTATTAGCTCTTCCCTCAGCTAATTATCTCTGGAAACATCCTGATTGACACACTCACAAGCTTCTTTCCGTGGTGATTCTAAATCCAGTACAGTTGACAATGGATTTTAAAGATCACAATTATTTATTCACAAACTTTCCCTGGCATGTAATGAAGTGACAGTCCAGGTAATGCCTTGATGAACTCTGAGATTGATGCCAGAACTGACTGTTTTTCAACATGGCCTAGACATGTGTTGCAGCAACAGAGGACTGATCTCAAACAGGTTGACCAACCTGTACACTTTGATTTACAGTGAGTACCATTATGAGTTTTTATAACATGTCACCAGCTTGGCCTTGGTCAAGGGCATTAATCTTAGGTGACAGCCATGCATGATGAACAGTTGTATATCTTATGTGTCCCTTATCTCATACTTGACAGGGCTTGAAATGTTGACCTGAGGTAAAACACAAGTGGTTTGTTCACTAGCCATTCAAGATCAATCACTGCAGCATAGAGAACCAAAGGAATGTTGGAAATCCCTACAAAACATGTGCTCCTACTGCTTAATTCTTCACATTAGTCTTACATAACAAGTACAACAACAAAAGACAACTGTATTCTTGATTACGTAAGAAATTTTTTTATATAAATTGTTTTTTCTCTCATTTCCTTCACATGGATAATTTCTGACATAAAATGTGGCCAATTAGAGTCTCAATAGCTCTTCACCAATCTTGATAATTAACAACATGACCCACAATGTAAACATCATGGAGAGAAGATTTGGGGAACTGTTCTCCCTTTCAGAATCCTAAAATTGAAGGACTAAGACTAACCTCGAAATTAATTTTCACTAAAATCTCATTTAAATATAAGACAACTGGCAATCAGTAAGGAATTGCTCTGTAATCACACTGTACTAAGTGAATGAGGAGGGACTTAATCCATACTTCCCAACTACAGCAAGTTCTTTACTTGATCATACTGTTTTCTTTCTTGTAGAGTCAACCACTTAAGTGAAATTACAGTATGCTGGTGTGCCAGCATACTCTTGTTAATCAATTGTGTGGAAGAAAAGATACGCAGATCCCTGGAGAATGCTGCTTGCCAAACTAGTCTACTTGGAAAGCTCTAGGCCAGTGAGAAATTCTGCCTCATTAAAAACCAATAGACTGTTTCTGAAGAACACTAGCTATGGATGAACTTTAGTCTCAATGTACACAGTCTTGTATATATTTGCAAACACAGACACACAAACATACACACACAGAAAGAAAATACCTTCTTGAAAAATGGATCAGACATACAGGAAAGCTTTGCTTTCATCTTAATGTACAAAAAAAATGAGCTTTTCAAAAAGAAGATTGAAAGTATTTTTGTCAGTAGATGATCTGCATCTTACCCCAGATATGACTTTCTTTCCCACATAAACTCTATTTACGATCCCTTTCATTCATTTGTGTTGTGCAGAGATGAGCTCCTAATTCCTGTTCTGGGACACGTTAGTCCCCATGTGCCCATCTACTGACACACTTCCTTGACCAATGGTTGGGAAGTATGAGGAGGTATAGCAGATATGCACAAATATAGACGAGCGGGGCTATAAAAAAGGCTGGAGACCAATTATTCTCATTAGTCAACAAGGACAAAGTAGGCACTAATGAGGCTTCAGTTTCAACAGAGGGAGAATTTAGGTTAATTATTAGGAAAATTTTTCTAACTATTAGGACAGTTAGGACTCTAGAAACAAGGTCTGCAGGGAGCAAGCAAAATCACCTTCATTTAGAAAAACTCCAGGTAAGGTTGGCTGACAATTTGTCAAGAAATGTTACAGTATGAAACTAGTATCACTAAGAAATACAGAAGAAATTCTCTGGTCTGTGATGGGTATCTTATAAAACCAGTCTGTCACTACCAGAATGCTAAACTTTAATCTAGGCACATGGAATAAAATAGAAAACAAAGTCAAAGTTCTGCCCCTTGAAGTTACTGAAAACACTGATTTTCACTTGGACTACCAATAGGATAAATGGTGGTCATGTATGCCTCTATTTGACCTCTGTCTCCTTTCTCCTTACTTAACTGTTCATCTTTTAAACAAAATCCATGTAAGAGTTTTAATCTATTCCCTTCAAAGTGAACACCATATTAATGTATTACCAAATGCCGTTTTCTATAAAGTCTTCTTCCAGACAATCATGATGTTGTTTAGAAGTCTCCAGTCATGACTCTAAAACTCAAGATCTAACAACTCTGCCTGACTTTCTGACTTAACCTCTTCTCTATACCACCCTTCCTTGTAATCACTGTATTTAGAAAAATGCAGACCTAACTGATGAGAATCTTGTGCTATTTCAACCACAAAGAGACAAAACTTTCCTATCACCTGGAAGACCTCATTTACTTACCCTGAGATTAAAGCCATAAGACTAACAAACACCTATGGCTACTGCTATGCATATTTCTTGTCTTCTACTTTTGTTCTCCCATTACATGACTCTAGAGATTTTTAACAGTGTCCCAAAGACAGACTATAGGCACTGATTTTCATGTTCTACCCATACAGGGGCAACTTGCATTCCTAACTGCACTACCACTTGACTCCTGTTAGGTCAATGACAGCAAGTACACTGAATAATTAGGCTTTCTGAACTGGTCTTCTGACTGGGGAGTTTGAAAAACATTGCAATGATGAAACAAACAGAATAAATAAATAAATGTACCAAACTAACAATCCTGCAAACATACATACAAGTAACATTATATAGACTCACGGTTATGTTTAGAAATATATATATATATATATGTGTGTGTGTGTGTGTGTGTGTGTGTGTAATATTCAACTTGAAGAGCAAGAATTAACAGTCTTCATGAATTTTGTTTCAATGTTTAACATATCTATTGCAGAGTTAAGCAGGAAGAAAGGAGATGTAGGTTAAATGAAGGCACAGATGAAAACCACTTATCCTATTGCAAGTTAGTTTTGGAGATCTGTTAGCCAAAGTTAAAAAAATAAATCTGTGTTTTCAATAACTTCAGGAAACAGAACTTCAATTTTGGCTTCTATTTTATCCCTGTGTCTCGACTAACTATATGTATAAATAAATGTATCTATGTACACACACACACACACACACACAACACAACACGCCTATAAGTATATATGTATATACATTCATGCAATAGGAAATTACGCAAAAGGTACCATGAATTTGAAGGAGAGTGGTAAGGGGTATATGAGAAGTTTTAGACCGCAGAAAGTGAAAGTAGAATTGTTGTAATTTAAATACAATCCCAAAAAACAAACAAAAGATGACTTCTGTAAAATAAGTATAAACATGATAGAGAAAAGCGAAGCTAGAGAGAATGCTGGATGAAATGAAGAAGAGGTTAATATGGAAGGAGTACAATCACAGGAACCCTAGAACTATGATGTTCTAGTCAGAAGAAATAGTAAATAAGAAGCACTGATGCTGAAGTCTGACCAACATTTGGTTATATATTTTTGTTATGGCATACATGTTGATATTTGTACAGATAAATTTGTAAACATAACTAGGTTCGTGAAGCATGGTGGAAAAGGTACCAAAAAGACTGAGGGGCAGTGAATCAAGGAGTTTTCTGTGAGATTACGGATCCTAGTACCATCAGAAGCTACCCTGGCCTATGAACAGGACAGTCCAAACATTACTTAACATGGAGGATGCCAATAAGCATGTTAAATTGAATGGGAAATGCTCACAAAGCTTCAGCCCTATGAAAGGCATTACATGAAACTCAGTGAAGATGGAAGTATGAGAGATGATCTTCCTGAGGGAAAAGTACACCTATTGCTGTCTGGTGATAAAGCACCAGCCATAAAAACAAACATACAAATGACAAATATGGACTCAACTGATTGACATTTTCAAGAAAAGATCGACATTTTAAAATCTATGTTAAAACCACTAAGTGGGAAAGTCACAAAAAAAAAAAAAATTCTCAACAGAGTAAAGGGATATAGCCTGGGCAGGTTGTCAGGCAGGGCATGTCCTGGTAGGACTGTAACTTCTGTGAGAAACAAGGAAACAATTGATCATGTGAGAAGTTCAATAGCATCATTGGATGTTGGGGATGCTTAGACTGAAAAGTACCCAAAGTGGAGACAAATGAATAACATTCAAGGCTTTCACACAACTCAGAGGAAAGTAATAGTTATTGGAATAGTTACCTAAATGAAAATTCAAAGAAATCAAATGGTAGACATTACTTAAAAGTCAAGCAGTGGAATTTAACCCAGAACCATGGGTCTCTGCTTAAATATGTGATGAGAGAAGTCAAAAATGACTTCACATATTCCATCCTCTTTCCTTAAAACTTCAGAATTTCATTTTTGCCTTACAACAGAATAAAATTCCATTTCTTAGATCTTTTGATGTGTGATAGGATATGAGTATAGGTTATAAAACTAGGAAGGAGACCACAAGAGTGAGAAAAAAGCTGAAAGAAAATAAAGAAATAAAATAGCATATAACACTATGTATCCTGATCTAAAAAGTACAATGATAGCACCACTGAGGCCTGCTATTATGCACATGGTCCTAATTCAGTCTCCAGTGTTTCAAAACAAAAATATTATTATCATAGTATACTCTAAACAAATTTTACACAAAATCAATGTAAAATGTTATACTTAAAGTCAATAGAACAATGAAATGGAAACCTAAATATTAACAAGAAAAGTAGTATACTCCATGCATGGTAATGAATGGAAAGCTTCATTTTTCTCATTGTAAAAACACAGCTAGGCAAGATATTAGAGACAGTATACACATCTAATATATATGTTCAATGATCTAAATGTGATGAATATTTATGACAGTAAGCTAAGCAACAAAGAAATGTCCATTTTTCACAGTCATCGAAGCTATTCTTCATAAGGAACCACATGTTGTGTAGGAAGCCAGAAAATATCAAAAGCCTGCTATTTCAGAACATAGTTTTTGAACACAGCAGAATTAATGATGAAATGAATTAGTATATACAAATAGAAAGTCACTCCTTAGACTATGAAAATACTTTATATACTTTGAACTCTTTTGACTCCCAATATCTCTCTCTCAAAAGTTCCTTCCTCTGGCTAAGAATAGTTTTTTCAATAACCATGCAATAGCTAAAACTCCCTCTATGGAAATTTCTCTAAATCACCATAAAATATCATAAGAAAAGACGAAGGTTTTATAACACCCACATGGACTTCTCATTTACTATTTTTTAAGACAAGTCTGGAATTGGGGGTTTTCTCTGAGTACTATGACACTATGTTAGGCAGTCTCTCCCCTCATCTGCTCTTAACTTGACCCTACCTTCCTGACATAACTACCCTCTGCTATTACTAGGTACTTAATCTTCAACTGTCTTGTTTCTACTTTGTCTGACTACTTTATTAAAACACATTACTAATTTTATGCTGTTTCATGTGGTTTCATCTCACTAGAAATGCACTTGGTAAGTGTGTACCAGATCCTGGTACTATCGCTAGAACTGTAATTTAAGTAATTAAAATAAAAGTAAAATAAATTAATAGATTGCTATGCTTTTCCCATTTCAGTACTGTCTTTTGTCATGGACTATTGATCATGTGCTATAAATATTTATGACCTAACAAACACATTTCTAAATAGCTTATGAGGACAAAGAGACGGAAACAAAGAAATCACAAATAAAAGCAAAAATTATTAATGGTCATGACAACAGAGTCTGTGAAATCTATAGTTGTATCTGACATAGAACTTAGAAAATTTAAGTATCTCAGTCTTAAACATAGTGAACTAAGTAATTATATAAAAATGTTGGATTTCAAAGTAAACACATGAAATTATTAGAAGACAAAAATAAATATCTAAGAAAACAGAAAACAGATGGAATACAAAAATGGAACAAGCAGAACCCTAGTTACTGGAAAGATCAATACAAAAATAAATGTTTAGACAGACAATTTTCAAAGAAAATAATTGCGAAAACTGGAACCTACTGTTTTGAAACCCATAGAGAGCAAAAGGTTAATAAAATACAGAAATGGTATTTGGCAATAAACTAGAAAATTTTGGTAAATTGTAAAATGCATTGAAAAAAATGTCTGAATAAGAAAATTCAATTTCCTGGCATTTATCAATAAAATGTAATATTTTAACTAAATATGACATGGTAATACATCCAAAGCCCAACCTTTTACACTGGAGAACTGTAGAAAATATTTATTTCAGGTAAACCTGTTTTGGAATACAGTGTGATAAACTTTCTGCCCATTTTAGTATGGTAAAACACAAATGTTCCAATATATGTGAGACACATTGAAATTAAAAAAAAATAAACCAGACAAATTGCCAAAAGCTGACATCAGAGACATAAAAAGCCTTGCTAGTATAGTTTGAGCCGTGTTTTCTAAAAGGCCAAAAGAACTTATCAAGTTCATTTCCTCTCCCTATTTTTGCCTTAAATTACCTCAAGATGGCAATTCCATTAAACTGGTAAGCAAGTTTAAATCAGAAATAAACAAAAGACCAAAGGGAGGAGAGGTGTTTTCTTTCATATGTAGACAAGTATTCAGACACAAAAACATATATCAGTCTATATATGTATGTATGTAAATAGATAATAGAGAGATGAGAGATGACATACAGATAGATAATAAATGATAGATAAATTAAAAATAGACAGACAGACAGACAAACAGACAGACAGACAAACAGACAGACAGACAGACAGGACATGGGACCAGAAGTAGATTTATACTGGGAGTTGGAAAATGAGACCAGCAGGTAGCATTGAGGGATGAGGAGAGTAGTTGAGAGTATGCATATAAAATATAATTATGATATTCCATTATTTTATACAAAAACTAAATTTCAAATAAAAATTGAACAAGTACATCAAATTACATGTTATACTTAAAAAGAAAAACAGACATAAATTGTATAAATGAATTAATCATAATATAGAGTAAGTAAAAAAAGCTGTAAACATAGAAATAAGTATCATATATACAATGACTGGCTACCAAAAAGAAGAAGATACAATTATGGAGAAGGTACATAATAAACACTTAAAATGGCTGTTAACTGTTTGTAGAATACAAAATTGTTTTTTATACTCTATATAATCATAGAGGATTTTTTGTTACATAGATTTAACTATTGACTATTTATAATCCATTGTTCTACCAATATATGTCTCCCCATATTTAGTGAAAAATAAAACTCAGAAGGATCAGACATATATACTTGGAAACTTAACTCAGGCACTATTAAAGCATCAAATACTTATCAAAAATTGAAAAAGAAATTGTAATATATTAGTTCATATAATGAGAACTCAAGGATAATAATGGAATAAGCTATTATTAGATTCAAAAATATACACAACCTTTAGTAGTTGTCTTTGGTATGGGGCTAATTTTGATGAGTTATGAGGAAATTTCTGGAACCATAACATAGTAAATTAATAGTGCTGGGGATTGGTGCTGGCCAATGGATGGGACTCAGTTTGGGCTAGTTATTAGTTGGACATTCCCTCAGTCTCTACTCAATTCTCAGTGCCTACATTTCTTTTAGACAGGATAAATTTTTCATTGAAACTTTTGTGGTTGGGTTGGTGTCTCTATTGCTCCACTGGGGTTCCTGCCTGGCTAAAGAAGATGGCATCTTCAGGTTCCATATCACAAATGTAGTGAGTCACAGGTAAAGGCATCCCCATTGATACTTGGGTGTCTCCTTTATACCAAGTCACGGTATTGTCATGGATATGCCCTCTACCTTTTCACCCCTACAAGTTATACATTTCTATTAATTTTCTTTTTTTTTTTTAATTTTATTTTTTTTTTTGCTTATTCACTTTATAACCCGTCCCAGTCACCCCCTCCCACAATCCTTCCCCATCTCTTGTTTTCTGAGTACCCCCTCCTCCTGTATCCCCCACCCTGCCACTTTAAGTCTCTGAGAGGCTAGGTGCTTCCTCTCCCATTTAGGCCAGATGAGGCACCCAGCTAGAAGACCATACTCCATATATAGGCTGCATGTTTTGGGATAGCCCCCACTCCAGATGTTTGAGACCTGCATGAAAACCAAGCTGCACATTTACAACATATGTGCAGGGAGGCCTAGGTCCAGCCCATGGAGGTAGATCTGTGTAGACTAGGTATGCTCCACGGTTGGTGATTCAGTCTCTCAGAGCTCCAAGGGTTCAGGTTCATTTACTCTGTTGATCTTCCTGTGCAGTTCCTATCTCCTTAGGGCCCACAATCCTTCCACCTATTCTTCTATAAGAGTCCTCAAGCTCCATCCACTGTTTGGCTCTGGATGTCTGTATCTGTCTGAGTCAGCTGCTGGTTAGAGCCTCTCAGAGGACAGCTTGCCCCTGTCTGTTCTCAGGCTGGAGGTTTAGATCCTGGGAGCTCTGGTTGAATCTTTTGATACACGTTCTAAAAAGGACAAAAGCACCCTCACTTTGGTCTTCCTCTTTCTTCTTGAGTTTCATGAGGTTTATGCGTTGCATCTTAGGTATTGTGTATTTTGGGGCTAATATCCGCTTATCAGTGAGTGCATACCATGTGTGTTCTTTTGTGATTGGGTCATCTCACTCAAGATGATATTTTCTAGCTCCATCCATTTGTCTAAGAATTTCATGAGCTCATTATTTTTAATAGCTGAGTAGTACTCCATTGTGTAAATGTACCACATTTTCTGTATCCATTCTTCTGTTGAAGGACATCTGGGTTCTTTCCAGCTTCTGTTAATTTTCATGGCCATCTAGAGATCTCTTCTCTTTCTGCATAACTGAGCCGAACTCCCCATTCCTCTTCCCTTCCCGACTCCCACCCATTTCCCTCATCTATCTGCCTCTTAAGGCTATTTTGTTCTCCTTTCTAAGTGAGAATCAAACTTCTTCACTTGGCCCTTCCTTCTTGTTTAGCTTCTGTGGTTTGTGGAGTGTAACATGGCACCTACATTTCATGGCTAATATCCACTTTTAAGTGAGTACATACCATGCATGTCATCTTGGCCCTGGGTTGCCTCACTCTGAATGATATTCTCAAATTCCATTCATTTGTCTGCAAAATCTGATGTTTTTGTTTTTAATAGCTGAATAGTATTCCACTGTGTCAATGTACCACATTTTCTTTATCCATTCTTCAGGTGAGGGACATCTAGGTTATTTCTGTTTCTGGCTATTACAAAACTATAAAGCTGCTATGAACATAGTTGAGCTATGTGGGATGTTGGATGTTGCAGCACCTTTTGGGCATATGCCCAGGAGTGGTATAGCTGGATCTTGTCCCAGTTTTCTGAGAAAATGCCAAATTGCTTTCCAAAGTGGTAGTTTAAGATTGCACTCCCACTAGCAGTGAAGAAGTTTCCCTTGCTCCACATCCACATGTGCTATCTCTTGAGTTTTTGATCTTAGCCATTCTGATAGGTGTAAAAAGGAACTTCAGAGATATTGTGATTTGCATTTCCCTGTAGACTAAATATAGACTTTGAAAATGTCTTTTTTTTTTTTTCAGGATGACTTTTTAAAATTGTTTTATTTATTTACATTTCATTGTTTTTGGGGTTTTTTTGGATCTTTTATTTATTAACATTTCAAATGATATCCCTTTTCCTGGTTTCCCCTCCAGAGACCCCCCTATCCCATATTCCTTTCTCCTGCTTCTATGAGGGAAAATATTGTCCCCCTTTGCCAGTTGTCCCTCCAAGAGTTCTTCGACCTATTACCCCTCCCTTTTGCTTCTGAGAGGATGCTCCTGCATCCCACCTGCTACCCACCTGCTTCATCCACCCATGCACTCACCCTCACCTAATTCCCCACCACACCTCTCTTCCCTGGGACATGAATTCTCTACACGATTAGACACATCCTCTCCCACTGAGGCCAGACAAGGCAATCCTCTACTACATATGTGCCTGTGGCCGTAGACCAGCCCATGTGTACTCTTTGGTTGGTGGCTTAGGCTCTGGGAGATCACAGTGATCCAGGTTAGTTGATACTGTTGTTCTTCCTATTGGGTTGCCATACCCTTCAGCTCCATCCATCCTTCCCCTAACTCTTCCATAGAAGTCTCTTACCTCAGTCTAAAGGATAGGTGTAAGTATCTGCATCTACTTCAGTCAGCTTCTGGTAAAGCCTCTCAGAGGAAGGCCATGCTAGTCTCCTGTTTGCAAGCACAACACAACAAGCACAACACAACATCAGTAATAGTGTTCGGGTTTGATCCCTGTGCATGAGATGTATCCCATGTTGGGCTAGTCACTGCCTTTCCTTCAATCTATGCTTCATTTTTGTCACTGTATTTCTTTTAGATAGGAACAATTCTGGGTCAAAGATTTTGAAGGTAGGTTGGTGACCCCATCCCTCAGCTGGGGGCCCTGTCTGTCTGCTGGAGGTGGTCTCTTCACATTCTTACCACCCCACTGTTGGGCATTTGGGCTAAGGTCATCCTCATTGATTCCTGAGAGCCTCTCACAACCTAAGTCTTTGGGACTTTTTAGAGGTTCTCCCCCTCCCACCAGACCCTGCAGCTGCATATTTCCATTCATTCTCCTGATCCTTTCTTTAAGTGCTTTTCAGCCATTTGAGATTCCTCCTTAAGGATTCTGTTTAGGTCTAGACTCCATTTTTAATTTGGTTATTTGGGTTTTTAGTATCTAAATTCTTGAATTCTTGTACATTTTGGATATTAGCTCTCTGTCAGATGTAAGACTGATGAAGATCTCTTTACAATCTGTAATCTACAGATATATCCTATTGACAGTGACCTCTGCCTTACAGAAGCTTTGCAGTTTCTTGAGGTTCCATTTGTCAATTGTTGGTCTTAGAGCCGATGCCATTAGTGCTCTGTTCAAAAAATTGTTTCCTGTACCAATACATTCAAGGGGATCTCCCACTTTCTTTTCTATGAGATTTACTGTATCTAGTTTTATGTTGAGGGTTTGATTCACTTGGACTTTGGTTTTATTCAGGGTGATAAGTATTGATCTATTTTTATTCTTCTATGTGCAGACATCCAGTTAGTCCTAGCACCATTTGTTGAAGATGCTGTTACTTCTGTATTATATGATTTTGAGGGATTTTATCAAAAATCCAGTTTCCATAAGTGTGTGGGTTTATTTCTAGGTCTTTAATTCTATTCAATTGATTAACATGTCTTTTCCATACCAATACCATGAAGTTTTTAGTCACTATTGCTCTCTTGTACACCTTGAAGACTGGGATGGTGATTCCTCCTGGAGTTCTTTTATTACTCAGGATTGTTTTGGCTATCCTAGGTTTTTGGTTTTGCCATATGAAGTTGAGAATTTCTCTTTCAATGTCTATAAAATTGTGTATTGGAATTTTGATATGAGTTGTATCTACTGTATATTGCTTTTGGTAAGATGGATATTTCACTATGTTAATCCTACTTGTCCATGAGCATCTCTCCATCTTCTGATACCTTCTTCAACTTCTTTCTACAGGGACTTGAATTTCTTATTATATACCTTTCACTTGTTGGTTAGAGTAGCACCAATATATTTTTATACCATTTGTGGCTATTGTAAATGCTGTTTTTTCCCTTCTTACTTGTCCCATTTATCACATGTATAAAAGAGGGCTAATGATTTCTTTGAGTTACTTTTGTACCCAGCCCCTTTGCTGAAGCTGTTTATCAGCTATAGGAGTTCTCATATTTTGGGGTGTTGATTATGTATACTATCATATCATCTGAAACTACAAATACTTTGACTTCTTCTTTTCCAAATTGTATCCTTTTGACTTCTTCAAATTGTCTTACTGCTCAGGCTAGAACTTCAAGTTCTATATTGAATAGATAGGGACACAGTGGGCAGCCTTGTCTTGTCCCTGCCTTGACCCCAAATGTCCTTTTAAAGGAAATGCTTTAAGTTTCTCTAGATTTAGTTTGATGTTGGCTATTGACTGCTTTATATTGCTTTGATTATGTTAATTGTATGTACCTTTATCCTTGAATTCTCTAATGCCTTTAACATTAAGGGGTGTTAGATTTTATCAAAGGTTTTGCCAGCCTCCAATGAGATAATCATGTGATTTAGTTTTTCAGTTTCTTTATACTGTGTATAAGGTTGATGGATTTTCATATACTGAAGCATTCCTGGGAGATCCCTATGTTATATTGCTGTATGATATCTTTGTTGTGCTCCTGGATTCAGTTTAAGAGTATTATAGTGAGTAGTTTTGCATCAATGTTCATAAGAGAAATAGGTCTGAAGTTCTTTTTCTTTGCTGAGTTTGTGTGTGGTTTAGGTATCAGGGTGACTATGGGCTCATAGAATGAGTTTGGCAACATTCTTTCTGTTTCTATTTTGTGCAATAGTTTGAAGAGTATTGGTATTAGCTCTTCTTTCAAAGTCTGGTGGAATTCTGTACTAAAGCCACCTGGCCCTGGCCTTTTTTGCTTGGCAGTTTTAATGACTGCTTGTATTTCTTTAGGTCTTATGGAGCTGTTTAAATAGTTTGTCTGATCTTGATGTAACTTAGATAAGTGGTATCTGTCTAGAAAATCTTCCATTTTGGTATGCTTTTCTAGTTTTGTGAACTGCAGGCTTTTGAAGTAAGACCTAATATGTCTTTGAACCTCCTCAGTGTCAGTCGTTATGTCTCCCTTTTTACTTCTGATTTTGTTTATTTGAACACTGTTTCTGTCTCTTGGTTAGTTTGGCTATGGGTTTGTCTATATGCTGATTTTCTCAAAGAACTGACTCTTGTCTCGTTGATTATTTGTATTGTTTTCTTTGTTTCTAACTGATTGATTTCAGCCCTGATTTTGATTATTTCCTGCCTTCTACTACTTTTAGGTGTACTTGATTTACTTGATTCTTTTTTTTTTTTTCTAGATCCTACATGTCTACTTTTAAACTGCTGATATGAGAACTTTCTGGGGTTTTTTTTTTGTTTTTTTTGTTTTTTGGTTTTTTGTTTGTTTGTTTGTTTGTTTTTTTTTTGGTTTTTTGGAGGTACTTAGTGCTATAAACTTTCTTCTCAGTGCTGCTTTTATTGTATCCTATAATCTTGGGTTTGTTGTGCCTTCATTTTCATTGGATTCTAGAAAGTCTTTAATTTCTTTCTTTATCTCTTCCCTGACCCAAAAATCACTGAATAGAGAGTTGTTAAATTTCTATAAGTGTGTAGGCTTTCTACTGTTCCTGTTGTTGAAGTGAAGCTTTAATCCATTATGTTCTGATAAGATACAAGACAATACAAAGCATTATTTCAATTTTTTGTATCTATTGAGGTTGCTTTGTGATCCAATATATGTTCAATTTTGGAGAAGAATTCATGAGGTACTGAGAAGAAGGTATATTCTTTGGTTAAATATTCTATAGATGTCTGTTAGGTCAAACACAATACACACACACGCACACACAGACACACACACACACACATATATACACACATATGTATGTATGTGTATATATCTATACACACATGTATATATATATATATATATGCACACACATGTATTATATATATATATATAATATATATTATATATATATATATATACACATACATGTGTGTGTGTGCATATATATGTCACATTTTCTGTATCAATTCTTTCCATAGGCATCTGGGCTTATACCTGCTTTTCATCCTTGCAAATACTATCACAACAGAAATGGATGTCCATTGATACTATTTTGTCAGTGTATGACTTTGATTCCTTCAGATATGAACACAGAAGTGATATAGTTGGGTGGTACTGTTTTTTCTCATATGCAGTATTAATATTTATATATGAATATATATTTATACAAATAATTGACATGGAAACAAAAGGATTTGAAAGGAAGATGAAGAGGTTTTAAATGAAGTATATATAGCAGAGGATGATGAAGGAATAAATAAAAATGTTAAAGTGTTTTGTCAAATTTGCTTCATCTGCCTATCCATACAAATGTTATAAGCCTACATAAATACATCTAGCATAAGAGCTGGATGTTGGGAAGGAAAAAGACCTCCATGAGGCAGGGAGAAGGACAGTGAGAGTAGAAAATAGCAAAATATGCACAAAGTAAAAAAAAAATACTAAAAGGCTAAAATTAATGTCTATTTTTATTTACCAAAAATTATTTTTAAAATATGGACCTTCATCTTTTTTTCCCATTTCAAATTCTTTCTTCCAACTTTATTAGCATGAAACTACTTCTCTGGCCATATTAAAATTGATCGCTGTTGAGGAATCAGTTCACAAGCCCAGCAAATATTTTACAATTAAATAACATTCCCAATTTTATTTCTCATGATTTAACTCTTCCTGGTCATACACAGCCCAGTAAGTACTTTTTGTTGTTGATCTTTCTGACTAGATAATTATTTCTTTGAGAGAAAAGACACATCCAGACCCACACCACACACACACACACACACACGCATGCACGCACATGCACACGCACATGCACACGCACAAACACACACACATGCGCAAACACACACGTACATGCCTATCTATAGAACAGCTGCTCAAAACATCTTTGGTGAATTGATAGAATTAAACTGAAATCAAGAAAGTTCTACACAGGAGGAGGTCTTAACAAATAAAGAAGCTGAGCAGCAGCTGTTGGAAGTTATAACGTTAGCATCGATCTGAAGGTTGTTTGGAAGCTTCTTTCGTTTTATTGCTAATGGCATTAGGGGCTCTGCAGCAGATAACAGGCGCTGACATCAAGACCTTAATCCAGGCAGTCTGCAGAAGCCTTGACCTTCTAGGAGTACAGACATTGATCAGCACAGAAAGGGTGGAGGGTCAGAGATTGAGAGCCATACAGAACTGAAAAACACAAAGCTGCTGACCCTCTACCTTAGAGACAGCCGTATTCAGTCAAGCTTCTGAAGAGATACATGCAGAGGTGGCCTGTAGAAGAGCCATCAACACCCTGGATCATCTCTTGAAATTTAATGAGACCTCAGGTGTCTTCAATATTAGGCCAGCCATACCATAAGGGAATCAGACAAATACTTTGATATCACATCAAATCCTTCCATGCATATCCAATATCTTGTTTCTGTAGATGTAAAATAGAAAATAATTGATTGGATTTTAACTTTTAAAAAGTTAAGTCATTGGAACTTAATTAGCTTTTATGAAAAATTGTCTTTGCTCAAATTTCCTCCTTAGACTTTCCTTTACATGTACCACATTGTCTGAATTTAGTGGTTCTTTCATATTAACTGTTTTCTGTGTCACAGAAGTTCACAGCAGAAGGAAACTTTATGCTATTTCTTTTGAGATCCACATTATTAATTGTAATTTTCTTTGTGATAGTCTCACATTCCTACTAAATCTGAAAACCCTTCATTTTAATTTGCTAAGGTAATAGAGTACATAGGTTGAGGAATTATTCTGAAAGAGAGAATGTCATTGATAAATATTATTTCTAAGAAACCAAGACCATTGAGAAAGTAGAAATTTAATATGAATGTCTATTGCAGTTGTTGCAGGAATATGTTATTTATATATTAGCATTTGATTACAGAATAAGTAGTGACCTACATCAAATAAAATTTCTTTCAACAAGCTGTGGATGCTTTGATAAGATATCCCAAAATAATAATAATAATCTCACTAAATGGTGATATATATTTTTCTTTATTGCATTTTCTCTCATACACTCACACATGCACACAGACACACAGACTGTTTAGATAAGACTGTTGTTAAATGAGCCTATACTGAAGGCAGAAAAAAAAAACAAATTTAGTTATGGATTTATTAGAGTATTTCACAAAAGTGGCATATGTAGGCAAGGCTTGATATATATTTGTCTGCATAGATAAAATTTTACAAAAAGTACATTAAACAGAATATTGTTTAATGGTCCATTTGAACCATGATCAGTATGTAAGTAGCACAAACCCTTGAGAGCTGTGATGTTTGGGAAGAGCAACCAATACAAGATGAATACAATGTAAACAAATTCTAGAGTTGACCCAATTGCATTAAAAACTCTGCTAAATGAGATTCATCACATTTTTAAAATAAGAAAGAAATTATATAAATTGGATATAAAAGCAAGGCTTACTAAATATTCTTTTTTGAGAAACCCAAATTTATTTTAAAAACACACAAAGCTAAATGGGTCAAAGTTCACCCCAAATCAAAAAAATGTCCTAACTTAGCAAAGAATATTGTATAATGATAAAGAAATCAGTGAAAGATAGACCTGACAATCACAAAAATATATTTTTAATAATGTTTCCTCAAAATAGATGTACAATGGAACATCCACAATGAATGGGAAGACAGTAACTATATATAAAGCTTTAATGCTTATCCAATCATATATAACATAAGCAGAAAGTAATTCATTAAGTATAGTAAAAGTCATTGAAGAAATTATTATAAAATTTAAGAGATTATTCTAGCCAACCAATAAAAGATTATAAATTATTTTCCTGTGTCCACTAATAATAAAGAGTAATTATTTAAATGAAGAACTTACACATTTCTACTTTAGTATTTCTTATTACCTGACAGTATTTGTCATCACATAGTAATAGCACAAAGAAAAAGAAGTCACTGTGATGGTAGAGAGAAACTACTGGGAATAAAGATAAAACAAGTTTCATCATGGGAGTCTAAGACCTTCTCAGCTATGGGGTTTTAACAGAGTTTACATTAGTAGACATGGAGTCTTTCTTCTGGATTAGGGTGCAAAAGGAATCAAAACTAATTAACTTCTAAATGTTAGGTATATACCTGTAGACAAATTGCTACGCTTAGAGAAAATTGTCTTTGTAGCAAAAGACAACAAATGCAGAGACACTCAGCTGCTGAAGGCAATCAATGTATGCAATGGTCAGGTGGTCAGCTCTAAACAGGTTGTTCTTACCTCATCTTTAAATATCAAGAATGGTGGGAAGAATATCTCCCATGCTCTGAAACTCAAAGAATCTTCTTTTTCCAGTGCTCAATGTGTACTACAGAGACTAAAGACTGAACAAAGAGATGAGAATAGCACCTGTGACTACTCAACAGTAATTGGGACATCTAAGGTTGGTAAGATGAATCAGAGGTTATGAGCATTTACTGCTATTCCAGATGCCATAAGTTCAAATCTAAGCAACCACATAACAATATATAATAAGGTCTGGTGCTCTCATCTGACCTGCAGGTATATATAAAGGCAGAGCATTGTATACATAAAAAATAAATAAGTCTTTTTAAAAAAATAAACGGGCTATCTGTATCAATCCCCTACCCAAGAAAATCTAAGGAATACCTCAGAAAGGGGGAGTGGAGATAATGTAAGATATTGAGGAGGAGTGCTTTGGAATGTTTTCTTCTGGACATGACATAGCTATTTCATTTATGAATTCACAAGAGCTAGGTTTATCTGTCAAAGACCTATAAAAAAAAAGCCAATCAAAATTCAACCACAGAAAGAAAGGGCATAACAAGACTACACTTCAAGATAGTGTTACTTGCAGTTAATGGCACTTGGAGGAGAGTCAATTTTCTTTTTGAGTGCAGTCACTGGTCTGTAGACAGGTTGCCCATAACCTAGTGGATTGACTCTATATCCATGTGAATAGTGGCAGCACAAACTGGATAAAGAGGAGAGAGAAAGGAGAAAGTAGGGGAGATAAAGTTAGAAGAGGGATATGGTGGGTGCCTATGAGAAGTGGGAAGAGAGAGATGAGGGGTCTCTGGACACAAATAAACTACATATTCATAAGGGATTCTCAAAGAATAAATACAAAAGAAAATATACATTCACAATAAAGTTACAGAAATGTTTATAGTAACATTATTTTAATACCCATAATACAACCGATAAATAAGAACAATAAAAGCACTTGTTAATTAATTAATGACAATTAAACTCTGTCATATTTATACAGTGAAATATTGTCTGGCAATAAGAATTCATGATTTAATGATACATAATACAATATAGATGGGATTTGAAAATGTTTGCTATGTGAAAAAAACTGTCATAAAATATTGACGACTACATACTTCAGATTAAATGGAATTGAAGGAACAGGCTATATCAACAGAAGTGGAAGAAAAGTAGCAACTGCCTATGGCAGGAGATTGAGTGAAAGGAAATAGTAACATACAGGTAATGAAGGTTGTGTGTGTGTGGTGTGTGTGTGTGTGTGTGTGTGTGTGTGTGTATGTGTAATGTAGATGGTATGGATGTGAGAGGTACACTCATGTTGATGTGCAGGTATGAGCACCTATGCACATATATGTGGAGACCATAAGAGGACATCAGGTGTCTTTACCTTGGGCATTATGGCCTTAAGACTGTATCTTTCACTGAAGCAGAAGCTGTAGTTTTCATAGTTTTGCCAGAAAGTTATCAGAGTATACCTGACTCTGCCAACCCAATACTGATATTATAGAATGTGTAACCATGACTAGGTATTTAAGTGAGTGATCAAACCTAGATCTTTGCGTTTAAAGTGCAAAAACATCCACGGAACCATTTTTCTTTCTCCAAATTAAGCATTAGAAGAGGAGATTATTTTGAATTATTATGCAGTCCTAGAACACTAAAATCATTTAATTATACACTCTAAATCTGTAAATACAAGTATATGAACACAATTCTAAAACATACATGAAAGTACCATTACTGCCCATATGGAATACTTCACATTCTAAAAGTCATAACTTTGTTGAAAAATAATTGTACGGTTGAGTCAATCTCAGTTACAGTTATTTACTAAGAGGGAAATTGACTCCAATTTTTGTGGACAGGTTAACAAAATTCTAGAAAAATTGTAATAATTATAGTTATACAATAAAACAGTGAAATAAAGTAACATGAGATAATAAATATTGAAAGCTCAGGTTAGACCATCCTAAGATAGAAATCTATGTCCACAAACCATTGATTTCACACAAGTTGGGTGAGATGGATCACTCAAATGCCCAGTGCCACCATATCCCAGTTGTAATGCACAAATATTAACATCTGAATGTGTAGTAAAGACAATTTCCATAGATAATGGACTGGGAAATCTGACCAACTTGATGACTTGCTTTAAAAAAAATGCCAACATTTTCTATAGGATATATATAAGGCTTACAGTTCTGTACTGTAAGACTTGAGCATCAAAATTTTCCATAGACATTATCCCACTTATGTGTGGAAATAGTCTTCACATGGCAACATAGAGAACACAGACTATGGACATATAACATCAACTAAGTATCGTATTTTAGCAAGCATCTATTAGTGTTAAAGTAAGCAGAAAAGGATGGCAAGGAAGTAGAAAATAAAATGAAAAACAAAATGAAAACGTTCCAACTGAATTTATAACAAAAAAATTAATGACCAATAAAAGCATAATAAAACTGTATTGATGGACCCAATAAAAAACTGAAGGTTGTGTGGAAGTTAAACTGGTGGTAGGAATGATCAAGTATTAGCAATGGAAAGAAAGACAACTATAAAAAATTAACAAAGTTAGTGGTGGCTCAGCAGTTAAAAGCAAAAATTGTTCCTTCAGAGGACAACGATTCCATTACAGATCCACTCTATTGTCTCACCACCACCCACAGCTCCCGTTCTAGAGGATCTGAAAACGTCTTCTACCCTTTGATGACACAAGGCATGCTTGTGGTGCACATATATGCATATGTCCAAAAACACTTAAACATAAGATAATTTTTTAAAATAAATTCTTAAAAATAAATAAGTAAAAATGAACATAGAGTCAGGAGCTGCATCTTTGCGGGTGCAATAAATAGATCCAGTACATATATTTAAGTAATCTTTTTAGAAAGTTCCAAAAATTGTCATGAGACATAAAATTATAGATCCGCAGAGCTCCGTAGAGTTGAAACAGACATGAGAGCATTGTGGACGTGAGAGCAAAGGGCCTGTGAACTGGTGAGCTTAGACGTGAGTTTTACATTGCATTGGAATCCATGAAAGACTGACTATTAACATTGAATTTATGTATTACAAAATCTAGAACACTCATTAAAATCAAGTCTGAGAAATATAACAACAAATATATAACAATTGAAGCATGAAATATAATTCCAAGTGAAGTTCAAACATACACACACACACACACACACACAACACAACACAAAAGCAGAAACAAGAAAATCTGGGAACAAAACCTCTAAAGCAAATAAAAGAAACAGACAGAAATATACTTAAATCTAAATATCTTAATATGTAAAGTATAAATTATGCAAATATAAAGAACAAGTCAGTGGATTGATACATTTATCTGTATTCCAACCTGAAATCTACCAAAATTAATAAACAATGACAGATAAAATATTATGTGCATGAACACAGAGACAGAAAGGGGGAGAGAGAGAGAGAGAGAGAGAGAGAGAGAGACAAGAGACAGAGAGAGAGACAGAGAGAGAGACAAGAGAGAGAGACAGAGAGAGAGAATTTGTGTGTAAGCATAAAAGAAAAACAAGTTATCAGGTACAATGGGACATTATTTAATATTTGCAAAAGCAAATTACAATCCTGAATGTATATACACCTATCAAGAGAACTTCAAATTATGTAATGTAAGATATGAAAGAAATGTGGGTCACTCTCAGCAACAAAAAAAACTAATAAATAAACAGCCCATATATAAATAACACCACTATCTAACAGACATTAAAACAAAGTTCAACTGATCCTATAATATATTTAAAAACAGCCATCATAATTGGTTGTATCCTAAATAATTTACCAATCCTTAGAAAGCTAAGAAATTGAAGTAATTGCAAACTATTTTTTATAAAAACAGAGTAAAATTTGAAGTCAATGTCAGAAAGTTAAGATGATAGTCTATATGTACTTGGAAATTAAATATTCTGATCATAAATTATGAATGGTTTAAAGAAAAGCAGACAGCAATTTTAAAATATAAAAAAATATAAATATGACACATTAAAATTAGTTTGATGCAACTGAAAACATCATGGGAGTACTTCAGGACATCAGGTGTTTTGATTGATCAACAACTGCCACAATTCAGATATGGTGGCACATACCTGCATCCCAAACACTCGGGAAGCTGAGGATGAAGAAGTAAGAGCACCAGTCTGGACTCACAGTCAGATGGTGGAGAAGAGGGACTGGGAGAAGGAGGAGGAGGAAGAGAAGAGAGAGAATTGAAGGATAGTATCAATACCAGGAATGAAAGAGAAAGACTGCTAAAAGCATCTTTTAATAAAGGCTTTCTAAATCATTTGCACATCAACACAGAGGAAGCATCTGCAACAAAAGGAAATAATCTTGGCTGAGCTAAAATTTCCTATAGAGCCCATCAGGAGTAAAGTCAAAGTTGCCCTCAGTGTCAAAGTAATATAAAAATGCCCCACATAGTAGTCAAAATATTTTCAGTCATCAACAATAAAGCTCATTTTCTCAAGTTTTCATCTTTTAGATGATTGTGTCTTACTTTTCTCTCCAACAGATTACTATTTTATTTTTGTATTAAAAAGAAACCTGATTATTGTATGGTTTTGTACTGGCTGGTTTTGTGTGTCAACTTGACACAAGCTAGGGTTTATCATAGAGAAAGGAGCCTCCCTTGAGGAAATACTTCTATGAGATTTTAGCTGTAAGGCATTTTCTCAATTAGTGATCAAGGGATGGAGGGCCCCTTGTGGGTGGTACCTTTCCTGGGCTGGTGGTCCTGGGTTCTATAAGAAAGCAAAGCTGAGCAGGTCAGTAAGCAGCATCCCTCCATGGCCTCTGCATCAGCTCCTGCCTCCAAGTTCCTGCGCTGTGTCAGTTCCTGTCCTGACTTCCTTTGCTGATGAACAGCAATGTGGAAGTGTAAGCTGAATAAACCCTTTCCTCCCCCAACTTGCTTCTTAGTTATGATATTTTGTGCAGGAATACAAACTCCTGACTTTCCACAGATTCCTCCCTTATTTGTTTGAATTGTCCTATTTTTCTTTGGGTTTTATATGCTATCTCAAACAAATTTCAGTTGTTTCTTTCTTATTTGCCTTTTAGTTTTCTAAAGGAAATTTCTGATGATTTAAATAGTTCTTTGGTATTTTCTAATATCTGTGTTTTGTCTTACTTGAGGTGACTTTCCGTACAGCAATGCTGTCACTGAAATTTCCAGCTTTATTGCAAGCACTGCTAACATCCTTGCACGGGCATGGATTTCCATACTGTAGTTTGTTTCCTATGAGCTGCTATTAATGATGTAAACATGGAGCTTGACTTTTCTTCCAAATTAGCTTGCAAATATCCTGAAATTCTCTTCACATCTTTTACTTTTCCATATGTATTTAAAATAAGAGAGGTAACTAGATAAATGACTGACGTCCTGTTCCTAAGGCCTTCCTCTTCCCCTCCTCTACTTGCTAACTTTACACCTATATGAATCATGTCCATCAAAGCTGTTTAACAAGTGTGAATATCAGGAAAAAATAACTGACCCTTCACAGAGCCTACTGTGGGTGGCAAAATTCCCTAGGCATGTGGTCCTGAGCTGTATAAAAATATTACCTCAATATGGACCGGTGAGCCAGACAACAAGAAATGTTCTTCTATGGTTTCCACTGTTCCTGTGATGTGAGTTCTCTGGTTAGAGGAAATGGTGCCTGGAGTACCAAGCAGATATGTCTTCAAGTTCCTCTTTGACTTCCTTGCTTTTCTCCTCTCCTCTCCTCCTCTTCCTCCTCCTCCTCTTCCTCCTCCTCCTCTTCCTCCTCCTTCTTTCTCCTCCTCTTCCTCTCCTCCTCCTCTTCCTCCTCCTCTTTCTCCTCCTCCTCTTCTTCCTCCTCCTCCTCACCCCTCCTCTTCCTCACTCCTCTTCTTCCTCCTCCTCCTCACCCCTCCTCTTCCCTCCTCCTCCTCCTCTCTCCTCCTCCTCTTCCTCTTCCTCCTCCTCTTCCTCTCCTCCTCCTCTTCCTCCTCCTCCTCTTCCTCCTCCTCCTCTTCCTTCTCATTCTTTTTCATTTACTATATGTTTTTAACATTATTTATTTATTTATTTTTATAGGTTATTTTATTTATTTTCATTTCAAATATCCTACTTCCCAGTCTCCCCTCCACAAACCCCCAATCCCATCCCCCCTCCCTTTGCCTCTAAGAGGTAGCCCCTCCACCCACCCACTCCTCCTTACCACTCTAGCATCCCCCTAAATGCTAACTGGCTCATTGAGCCTCCATAGAGCCAAGGCCCTTCCCTCCCATTGATTCCAGATAAGGCAGTTCTCTCTACCTATGTGGCTGGAGCCATGGACCCATCCCTGTATATTCTTTGGTTGGCGGTTTATTCCCTAGGAGCTCTAAGGGGTCCAGTTAGTTGATATTGCTATTCTCTTACGTGCATCCCTCCAGCTCCTTCAGTCCTTCCCCTAACTCTTCCATTGGGGACCCTGGGGCAGGTCCAATGGTTGGATGTGAGTATCTGCATCTTTCTTAGTCAGGTGCTGTCACAGCCTCTCAGGCATATCTATACCAGGCTCCTGTCAGCAAGCACTTCTTGGCATCAGCAATAGTGTCTGGGTTTGGTGTCTGCAGACAGGATGGATCCCTAGGTGGGGCAGACTCTGGATGACATTTCCTTCAGTCTCTGATCCAGCTTTTGTCCCTGAATTTCCTTTATACAGGAACAATACTGGGTTAAAAATTTTGAGATGGGGCGTGCCTTGTTTTAATTGTAACACGTTGGCAGAAATACCCTTTCCTCTCCTTGGTTGCTTCCAGTCCTGGCATTTGTCACAATAACAGAATAAAACTGGAACATACAGGCTTGCAAACTTGTCAAATTCTGTAAAGATGTTAAAGACTATTAAAGTTTTTCTTTGACAGTATAAAATTTTCATAATAATTTGTGGACATCAGCATCGGTAACAAGTCCCAAAGTCCATCCATCTTCTTGGACCTGCTTTCTTGGCTGATCTGTTATTCTAGCATCTGCCCTTTCTTCCATTACAGAAGCTGTCATTAAGGCACTTGCTACAGTTTTTCATGGTCCCTCCCACTGTTATATAGATGTAATGATGACATTATCTTTCTCTTTCTAATGCTATTAATAACTCATAGGTATCACACTCATCATTAATTACCATAAACTTCATAATATTTCACACCTAACAGAAACACCTAGTTCAATAACCATGGCTTTAATTGGGAAGGAGAATAGTAATAACCAGAGTAGGATTTAAGAATGGAAAAGCTGTACTTGTGTTCTCTGTGTGTAAACAGAGTGACGTATGAGGGAAGAGAAACATAGTTGAAGTCAAAGAGTCTATGAACTTTCAGAATCAGCCTTGCTTCTGCCATCAGAAACTTAAATTGGTTTTTCAAAAACAACACCTTTCTTTTCTTTTTAATAGGTTTCTAATTGAAATAGAATTATATAATTATATTATCCATTTCCTCTCTTCATCCCCTCCCACCCTCCCAGTTTCCCTCCTCTAAATTCCTTTCATGTCCCTCATTTTCCAATAAATAGCCTCTCTTTGATTATTGTTATATATACCTGCATATGTGTGCACATACACACATATATAAATATATACATATATCTGTACTGTTTAATCAATTTTTTGTTGAACATATATATTGAACATGCATTGAACATACATATTGCATATATATGTATATATAAATATGTATATATATGAAAAGTTCTCATATATATTCTCATACACATTCTCATATATGGGAAAAGATAATTTCCTTTTCCAGTATTCAGTAGTTGCCTGCAGTTCTTCATGTAGGCATGGGACCACACAGAATGTTCTTTATTCTATCTTAATATGTCCATTTAAACTGCTATTTTTCTCATCTTATTTATGCATCAATTTCTAGAAAAGACTTTCCTATCAGTCTTCCTGGTATAATGTCTTACAATCTTTCTACCTCCTCTTCCACAGAGTTTCCTGAACCATTAATGGAAGAGCAGTTATGTAAATATATCCACTGGGGTTTTATTCCTCATGAACTGTTGATATAGGCGTTTTGTTCACTTGTGGTTTTCTACGATGGTCTCCATTTTATTTAAAAAGAAGCTTCTTTAATGATGAGTGGTAGCTACACTTATTTGTGAGTATAAGAATAATATTTAGAATATATAGTAAAGAATTATGTCGATTTAGCAAAGTGGCAGTAGTAAATTCTTTTTAAAGTCTATGAGATCACTAGCTCTGGGAAGCTGGCTAGATATCAGTACTGGGCATAGTTTCCCTTCTGGTAACTGGACTTTAATTTCAATTATACATCTAATGGCTGTCAACATCATGTGAGTGCAACATCTTATGCTTTTTTGAATATCTTATATTGTTGGTAGTTGCTATAGTTCAGATATGTTGTACTTGGGTATTAATTTAATTATTTTAAATTGCTATCATACCTTGGCAACTTGCATGCTGTCACTAGAACTCTGTCAGTGACTGTTGGAAAGACATTTTCAGTTCAGATCCAACTAGAATGACATACTCTTAGTGTATCTGCAGCAATAGGGCCTATATTCATCCTTTGAGGGGCAGCCTAGGGCTACGTGATGATTTGGAAAAGAATGCCTCATATAAGCTCCTATAATCAAATGTTTAGTCAACAGAAAGTGGGACTAATTGAAAGGATTGAAGGATTATGACATATGGATTTTTCCGGAGGGAGTTTGTCACTGGGCATGGGCTTTGAAAATTCTCTCCTCTCTCTCTCTCTCTCTCTCTCTCTCTCTCTCTCTCTCTCTCTCTTCTTCTCTCTCTCTCGCTCTCGCTCTCTCTCGCGGCGCGCTCTCGCTCTCGCTCTCACTCTCTCTCTGCCTGTAGGTATAGATCATAGACGCTGCTCTAGCATCATGTGTTGCACCAGCGCCAGCATGGCGAGGCTCTCTGCCATGATAATAACGGACTAACCTGCAATTGTAAGAAAGCCCCAGTTTAAAGAATTTTTTCATAAGAATTGTCTTGATGTCCTGATCCTGCTGTCTTTTCAGAACAGTTACTAAAGGAGTAGTTAGTAGTCATTGTTCTATTGCTGTAAAAAGATACCATGACACAGACAAGCCAAGTTATAATTTGTACTGTTTCAGGCAACACTTGGAATACCCTGTTTCAAAAGAAAATCACTGTGAGAATCTTCAAAAAACTAAAGGTAAAAACTATACTGCACCACTACTTGGCATATGCTTTTAGGACATGATATTCTACTCTACAGACACTTTCTCAACAATGTTCATTGCTGCTGTTTTCACAGTATTCAAGAAATGCAAACAACCTAAATGTCCTTTAATAAACAAATAGATAATGAAAATGTGATAAATATTCATAATGGAATATACATATGAAGTTAAGGAAGATATGTAGATGTAGATCTATGTGATTTTAGTAAAAAAGAAAATATATCTGAGCCTGTGACTGAGATTGTATGGTCATCAGATGGCAATGACAAGGATAAAACTTATCCCTAATCAGCAATGTTGGCATACAAGTGGGCAATGTGGAGATGGGAAATTATGGCCTCCATATTATCCTCTTGTGAGAGTTGCAATCTGCCTTTGCAACCCTAATAGTGGCCTGCCTTTCAGTTTGCTTTATACAATTGAGTGGGTATGGAATGTGATGATTGAGTTCTAGGATCTAGAACAGAAATTAGGGCAGATTTCACTTAGTTCTCCAGGTAATGCTGCAGCCAATAAGTTTGAGTGCTGAAGGGGTTAAGGGAAAGATAAGACACTTTTGTGCAAAGAAAATTCAGTATCCAGGTCTCAAAAATGTAAGTGAGGACATCATAGACATCCCCACTGAGCTAAGTGCCACACACTGACTTTAACCAGAAATGAGTCTAGGTTTTGGTTATTTGCTGTTTTTGAAATTGAGACAGGATCATGCTTTGTAGCCCTGCCTGGCCTTGAATATACAACACTCCTGCCTTCACCTCCTCGGTTCTACAATTATACCATTTCAAAAATATAATTAATGTTAATCCTCATTTTAAAATTAATTTAAAGGAAAAGCAAAATATTAATATACTTTTAAATAAGTAAACATGTGCTAGAACACCAAGTCCATGTTGCTTTCTAATCATGATTGAATTGCAAAGAGTTAGACAAAGAAAAACACAATGAGCCTTATATTCCCATAACCCAAGGCTTGGTACACACTATCACTGTCTCTACTCTTCCCACTGATCCAAGGAGATAAAAATTCTTTTAATTAAAAGTTATAATATAAAATAAAATCAAAAGTGATGAATTCTATTTTTTTTTTTTTTTTTTTTTTTGGTTTTTCGAGACAGCGTTTCTCTGTATAGCCCTAGCTGTCCTGGAACTCACTCTATAGACCAGGCTGGCCTCGAACTCAGAAATCCACCTGCCTCTGCCTCCCAAGTGCTGGGATTAAAGACATGCACCACCACTGCCCAGCTTGAATTCTGTTTTTATAATCTTTTTTTTTGTTTTTGTTTCATTTGTTTGCTGTTGATTTGTTTGTTTGGTCAGCTTGACACAAAGAGCCATTTGGGAAAGGGGAAACTCAAATGGAAAAAAAATGCCTACAACAGATTGGCTTATAGGCAAGTCTGTAGTGCATACTTTTGATTAATGATTGGTGTGGGTGGGCCTAGACCCCTTGGGCAGGTAAGCCTGGATAGTAAAAGAAAGACTGAGCAAGCTATGGAGATCAGGCAAGTGGCCTCTGCTTTAGTTCTTGCCTTCAAGTTCCTCCCTTGAATTCCTACCCTGCTTTCCCACATGGAAGACAGTTACCTGGAAGACTTGGATGAAATAAACACTTTCCTCCCCAAGTTGAGTTTTGATTTTGTTGTTTGATCACAGCAATTGAAACCTGACTAAGACATACATTGTTATCTTTCTCTGTATGTGGTTAAATGTTGAGAGGTGCTGTTAGGTTCTGATAATCAATGCACGGTGAGTCTCATAGCTAGTTCTGAACTCTGAAATCACTTCCACATAACCTGCAAATGAGCCATTTTACAGTTGTCAACATTAGCTGGACATTAGCTGGACCTATAATGTTCATAAACACAGCCTGATAGAATGACAAAAAACTGAAATAAGGATCTGAGCTCTAAAGTCCATTACTGGTGTGAGGACCCAGGTGTGGCCTATGTCTAATAGAGTACCTTTGTCCAGCCACTGATGATGCCCTGTAACTCTCCTTGCTGAGAAAGTCACAACCACAGCTATCCTTTACTTTCCACTCCTTCATTCTCCTTCTTCCCTGTCACAACGTGCTTCCTCTTCCCTCAGTTTCCTCTCCTGAACCTCATTTTCTGCTATTGTAACCTCCACATTTAGTTCTACACATGTTTCATCAATAAATCTTTCCCAGTATCTCTCAGAGTATCCCTGACTCTATTTCCATCACTCCTCAACTCCAGCAAGCTCTTCTTCCACAATGTGTTTTTGAATGCCACTAAAATGCATTTCAATTCCTTTTCTCCAATAGTCACTTGTAATTTTAAGAGCTAAATAAGCTTCTAATACAACATTTTAAAGAGAATGACTTAAAAGTAAGCAAACCAATCTATGATTTTTACCATAACAATTATATCTGATGGTTTGCACAAAGCAAATCATTTTTATACAATATAATATATCTGTGCTAAGTACCAATAAGAAGTGTTCCATTTTTGCCATTTCTATAATTGACTGAACCAATTACCTAGTTGTAGGTATATTGACATTGATTCTCCAAAACAGACACAACTTAAAATTGCTTGAGTTGTGGGACTTCTTATCCTGACCAAGTCAAATAATCCAGAACAGACTTCTCACAGAGACTGTAGAAGTTCCTGGAGGGCAGGTGGAACAGTGCTAGGAGAAAGTAGAGCATATCTATTGAGATAGAGAGAGAGAGAGCTAGACATGAGGGAGGAGATAGAGACAGAGAGACAACGAGAAATGAACAAGTAGAGACTGAACGAGAGCTTCCTTAATCCATTTGTGTGTGTGGTTACACAGTTGATATTTCAAATTTCTATGATTAAAGTAACACATCCTTCAGCCCACTTGAACATGATTCAAAATTTGTATTGTTTGTTAATTAGCTAGCTCTTTTTTACTGGAAATATTGGAAATATCTTAATGATTTAAACAACAAACTACATTAACCCATCCCAAGATGAAATATGATTGCTTTGTTATACACACTAGCCTCAGCTACTTCTCCTTTTGTACTCATTTGGAATATTTCTTTACACACACTACACAACAGATTATGAGGATCATGAGAAAGAAGCAGAGAGAGTCCCATAGACTAGAGAGAGAAAGAATGTGAATCTTGGTCTTGTTCTCTCATTTGTTGCCCCGTGTACCACTACCACCCTCATTCCTTCTGCTTCCAGATTCTTTTAAGTATTTCTTAGATTTCTTTGGGAGTTCATTTCCCAAGCACAGCTACTTCACACTACTAGAAATATTGTGCTTAAAAAACTAGGGTCCCACTTCATGCTTCTCTTCATTCATTGCTTGCCTTTGATCAAGTCTTCATCTCGCCTTGCTAGCATAATCTACAGGAGCTAATGATCAGATTTTCATTTGCATGCTCCTTTGTGAAACCCTAATTTTGAATGCCACTCATTTCCAGAATATTGCTAAAATTTTGTCAAAGTTAAAACTCACTGTGGATTCATTTTCTGGGTCTTCAACTCTATTCCACTGATCTTCCTGCCTGTCTCTGTAACCAATACCAGGCTGTTTTTATCACTACTGCTCTGTAGTAAAGCTTGAGGTCAGGATGGCGATTCCTCCAGAAGTTCTTTTATTGTTGAGAATGGTTTTCGATATCTTGGGTTTTTGTTGTTCCAAATAAATTTTAGAATTTCTCTTTCTAGTTTCGGGAAAGAATTGAGTTGGTATTTTAATGGGGATTGCATTGAATCTGTAATTGCTTTTGGAAATGGCCATTTTTACTATATTAATCCTGCCAATCCATGAGCATGGAACTAGAAAATATTTTCTGAGTGAAGTAACCCAATCACAAAAGGAAAAATACATGGTATTTACTCACTGATATTGGATTTTAAACCCAGAAGCCTGAATACCCAAGATTCACTCACAGGGCCACATAAAAGTCATGAAGAATGATGACCAAATAGGGGAGCCTTCAGTCTTCTTAAAGGAGTAACAAATACTCAAGGGTGCAAATATGGAGACACAGTGCAGGCAGAAACTGAAGGAGGGGGCTGTCTACAGACCATTCCACCTGGAAATCCATCCTATGTGCAGTCACCAAAGTAGAGGTTATATGGATGTCAGGATGTACATGCTGACAGGAGCCTGATATAGCTGTCTCCTTGAGGTCTGCAAGAGTCTGACATATCAGAGGCAGAGCTCACAGCTAACCATTAACTGAGCATGGGGTTTTCCCCAATGGAGAAGATAGAGTGAAGGCAGAAGGAGTTGAGAGGATTCGCGACACCATGAGGAAAGCAACAATCCCAACCAACCAGAGCCCCCAGGGTCTAAAACCACCAGCCTGGGAGAGCTTAGGAGGGACCCATGGCTCCAGTTTATATATGCAAGGGAGCTATATATAAGTGGGAGAAGAGATCCTTGGTCCCATGAAGGCTGGACGTCGTGGGGGGGGGATACTCGAGGATGGGGAAGGGTAGGTACAGGGGAGGGGTGGGAGGGGATACACCAACGTGGAGGCAGGAGGGGGGGGAAGGGGATAGTGAGTTCCTGGGAGGGAGGGGGGGAAATGGGGTAAGAAGAGAACATCTGAAATGTAAAAAAAATTTCCAATAAAAAAAAAAAACTCACACTGATTGTTATAATAAGGTTATAAAGTAAAGCCAAACAGATGTTCACATTTTTTAATGGGGAGATGGATGCCCTAAACCAGACCCATGTTCCAGGTCAACCTGTCCTCACAGCAGCACTCTGTCTCTGAAGAGAGAAAATCCAAAGAAAAGGATGTTATGTCTTTAGGAGCATCACTTGCTTTTATGAACAGAACAATCCATTATCATAATATAAGGATAAAATAAGTGGGTTTTGTAAAATCCAGCCCCCTCACAATTCTAGTTTTTTCTAGCCTTCCCCTTTTCCATCAAGTAATGCTGGAGCATAAGAACCTCACCCACATTCCAGTATTGTGCTTTTAAACTTAGCTGCTAAGAAGAACAAAAGTAGAATTGTATTCATTATAAATTGTTCAAAATCCAGCATTCGGCTAGATAGGTAGAAAAAAAATGCATTAACATTTTGGGTAAACTATAATCTAGAAAACTTATGTAGATTAAAATATAAACTGTGTTTTAAAATAACTATTAGTCTATGTAACCCACAAGAAACCATCAGTGGAGGAAGGATAATTTTTGTCACCAATTTGGGAAACATGTTGGCATTCTCTTTAAACTCATGTCTTCTCGGGTAGGCATCCACTTGATTCTTAGGTGAATAACTCAAAATGGCATCTATTCACCGAGAGATAAGCATGTGAATGTCTATGGGCCACTTTTTGATAGCATAACCAGGGAAATTCCACCCTGCAGGGAAACAAATGGGTTACAATTCTCAGCAAGAACATGGACATCGAAATAAGTATCATGTGGAACAATGTTAAGTCATCACAGGGGCACATGTGCAATACATTCACAGTCTAAAGCCAGGCAAAGCAAGCAGTATTTGTTTAAAGCTCTGTAAGTGTAAGTCACAGTGTCTACACAAAACTAATAGAGCACAGAAGCAGCACTCACAGAGTGAGTGCAGCTGCATGAAAGGGAAAGAAAGGAGTCTATGTAATCAATGGAAATAGCAAAATCCCATTAGCATCCTATCAGGTTTCAATGTAGTATATGGATACTTAGTAGGTGTTCACCCCATGGCACAGATGGTACCAAATTTATCCAATTTTCCCATTCTTATGTTGAATGTACAACATTCTTCGATTTCATTTCCAGCAAACCACCAACACATTTCTCTTTCTTCATCTTTGAGAGACTGAACATTAAGCAGACCTGAAATCTTCCTTTAAAAAGTCATATGTTTTAGTTTTTCAATAAATTAAACCCTCAATAGAATACAATGTGCCCCCACCCACCACCACACACACACCACACACACACACACACACACACACACACACACACACAGATGAATTTGAGCTGAACAGTGCTTAATTTGGTATTCTGGATTTAGCTGAGTTGGTAGAGTTGCTGCTTAACATGAGTCAGCCCTATGTTCCATGCTTAGCATGGTAAACCCTGGCTGATGTGCATGACTGTCATCTCTCTCTCTGGAGGAGGAGGCTGGAGCAATATAAATCAAAATTTGAAGTCATCCTAAATTATACAGGAAGTTTAAGTGTAGCACATTTGAGAAGAACCTGTCTTAATGAGAGGAGTCTATTGTGTGTGTGTGTGTGTGTGTGTGTGTGTGTGTGTGTGTGTATCTTCTTCTGAAGTCAGCAATTAGAAGAGAAATATTTTCTCCTAGATTTTTTGATCATTTTGTTGTATTTTAAAGTTGTGTGCCTTGTTGTATGTATGTGCATATGAGTTCAGTATCCCAATGAAGGCAGAAATCTATGTGTATCCAGAGTATATAGTTTTTTTGGTATAAGATAATAAGAATATTGTATTAACTATTTTTCTAAGATTTTTGTGTACTTCTTAAGAATATTTTAACTTTTAAACCTGTTGAACCCAACTGTAAGTTGATTGATGAGCTCCTGTAAATAAGCTATTCATAGAATTTTTTAAAAAAATAATATTGATAACAAAGATAAAATGATATGCCTACAGGAAAATATAAAGATCGATGCCATTTTTGGGGAGTTTGCAGAGCAGACAAGAAGCTGCCCCTGGCGAGTGTCTATCAATTTGCTTTATTTCACTGTTATAACTTCCTATTTTACTAACTTCTTGATGTCAACACACTTTCTGACTTTTCCTCTTCTTTCATAGATGAAGAATTCAGCTCTTGATTAGGGATCACATCTCATTAAATCCTATTTAACGAAGCTCTCCTAACACATAAACAGTAATCCACTCTCCCAACAATATCTTCAAAAGTACATGTCTTCCATGGCTCTTGGTCAAGACACGTGAAACTTTAATGTAATAATGGTGAAGTGTTTAAACACAGTTCATTCTCCCCAAAAGGCTTCAGTTCCTCTGATGCCCCAAGGTTGAACTGCCAACAATATTTATGAAAGGCACCTAAAATCCAGCCATAATTCATTTCTCTGTGTTTTTAATGTTTTATGTTAGTGCCCTCACATAGGACAGTGCTGGATTTCATAATTGCCTTCATTCAAACGTGTGAGGTGCTTTCTCTCATCCAGTTCCTTTTTTTCACCCTCCACATGTCTGCTGTTTCCCCTCCTTCCAGCAGGGAGTTTCTTTCTACTTCAATGCTATTGGATGGGTGTGTGTGTGTGTGGGTGTGTGTGTGTGTGTGTGTGTATTGTGTGTGTTGTGTGTGTATGTGTGTGTGTGTGGTGTGTATGTGTGTAAATTGAATTAACTGTAAATTAAAACCTCACTGAGTTTCCATCCAACACCAGTCAGAATGGCTATTTAAAGAAACAAATAATAGCAAAGGCTGCTAAGATTCAGGAGTTGGAGATGAGAAACCCCACACCAATGAGTCCAGCCCCTATGGAAATGGGTGTGGTTGTTTCTCACAATATTTGAAGTAGCAACTACCATATCTTCCTTTTCAGAAATTGGGGGAAAGGTTTCAAGGATGTTGGAAAGAAATTTGAGTCAAATCAACAATCATTTTACAACACACACACACACACACACACACACACACATATATATACTATACTACATACATTTAATATATATATATATATATATATATATAATATATAAAATGCATTCCCACCTCATCCTCATGATCTCAGTCCTTTCGAAGGGACTCAGAAATGAGTAGCATTTAAATGGAATTGCACCTATACAATGGGACCTTGCTGATATACAGCAGCTATAAAGAAATGTAAGCAAAAGGGTATGTTAAAATGTCTTTAATTCCAGCAGCAAATGGGTGTAGCGTGAAGATTGAGGGTTCAAGGCCAACCTGGGATACATAGTAAGATACTGTTTCAAACAACCAAAAGTAGATTGTCGATTGTTTATTCCAGTATCAGGAAGAGAATATGAATAACAGAACAGTCCATCAAAAAAGCTGAATTGGGGCTTGTGGGATCTGGGTAGAAAATATGACTGAGAATCTTTACTAAGATTTTTTGAAATGACAAGAAAATTGTGTTATCTTCTCAAAGTTGGAGTTTGCAGAATGAAAGCAAATTTGTGAATGTAATTGGCTCTGCAGTTATGGACAGGGGCAAGGGCACCTCAGGTGGGCTGCCATAATGAGCAGGATTTGTGATTCTGTGCAGGCAGGTATTCCTGATGGGTGAAGTTTAGTAAGTGCACATATTCTCTGGTGTACAGCCAATTAGAAATAAGAAATAAAGCTTGCCTCTTGACTTCCCTGTGTCCATTAGAACTGAAAGATTAGAATGTATTAGTGTGATACTACTACTGCTTTAAAAAATCCTATAAACTTTGCTCAGACGTCATTTTATTTTGATTGTAAAAAATAACAAGCTAAGGGGACAAAATAAAACCACAAAATTTAAACATTGTTTTTGCTCTGCCAAGCATTCTTACAATGAGTTCTCCTGATGGGAGATTCCAGGATGAATGCACAGGCTATCCAGGCCCTCAAAACTACTGATGACCACCAAGCCCAAGGTCAAAATAAAAAATTATGCATAGTGTCTTTCCTGGTGGTTACATTTACTTGAGAGTATTTCAGATTCTATTTGGGATTCAGGAAACAGATTGCAGTCTGTAGCAAGAGAAAGGTGACTAAACTATTTATACAAGCCATCATTTAAGCAGAGCCATGGTTCATTGGATGTTAGACCACTTAGGCAGCAGGCATGGGTCACTTTTGTTTTGAAATGTCTGGAAGTGTTTATGGAGTCTGTAAAAGCCCATCGGTGTATCCTTGACTTGGCTCCTATCATTCAAAACAGTAAGCATTTAAATACCTTGCCTTTTATGGGTGTCCCGTCCCTGTTCATTGAGTGGTTGCATGAATGAACACATGAATGGATAATAAAAAGCAAAGCCCTGGAACCTAATCAAACAGTTAAGGATGCTACATGGAAACTGCCTTTGGTTGATAGTCTGTTTGGGGGGAAGAAGACTCTTCTCTTACTGAGGTTCCAGACTCATTGAAGGAACATGATGTTCTCAGTTTCTAGGCCTCTTCTCTCAAGAATTTCCCAGGAATATAGAGTTCTGTGGATTGTTAAACATAAAAAATAAAGGCATCAAATCATGTGCAATGACCTTGTGTTTCCACTTTGCTACTCAGACAGAGCTGTGTTTAACACCTTTCTAAAGATGAGCCAGCTGCAGGCAGAGTTCCACTGGGGAAAGGGAATTAAGCTCAATTTCATTCACCTAGGCAGGACTGGGCATTTCTTTCCAGGGTGGGACACCCCAAATATAGCTGAACTCTGTGTTTGGCTGGGTTTGGAAAAGAAAATATGGAAAGGACAAAGGAAAGAATAGTTTAGATTTACCCCACGAAGAAAGGGAAGCTTTAGCACTGTACCAGTCAGGATTCTGTAGAATCATAGAGCTTACGGAATGTCTCTATATAGTAAGGGAGTTTATTGTAATGCCTTACAGTCTGCAATCTAACTTACCAACAATGGGTGGCTGGTCTTCTGTATAAGCTGGATTTCTGAAAGAAGTAGGTTCCAACAGGTGTGTGGCAAGTAAGGTCAAGCTGGCAAAGAAAAGGAAGTCTTCCTTCCTCCAATGTTCTTATAGGCCACCAGCAGAAGGTGCAGCCCAGATTAAAGGTGTGTACCACCTTGCCAAAACCTTGCTCTGTACAGGGCTGGCCTTGAACTCAGAAATCTTATTGCTTCAGTCTCCTGGAATTAAAAGTGTGTACTGCCTTGCCTGGGCCTAAACATTTCTTGGCCACTATGCCTCAAGATCTCTGTGTCAAGATCCGGGCAAGAAACCTGTGTCTTCCAGCCTCAAGATCTGGATCACAGGTATATCATTCATTTCTGGATGGTAGCTCACTCCAGATATAGTCAAGTTGACAACCAGGAATAGCCATCACAAGCACACAGACCCGCCCCTCTTCTCCTGTCTTTTTCTCTCTGAGTAACTTTTCTTGGAATGTTCTGCTCCTAAGATGCAGAATTTATGGCAGAA
This sequence comes from Mastomys natalensis, assembly GCA_021653895.1. Classification (NCBI taxonomy): domain Eukaryota; kingdom Metazoa; phylum Chordata; class Mammalia; order Rodentia; family Muridae; genus Mastomys; species Mastomys natalensis. Next base: position 111,709 of record JAJTUV010001917.1, read on the forward strand.
CTTAGTAAGACTTTTTTTGAAATCAGCACTAATTCAGCAGCAGGACTTCATCTGAGGGGGGGGCTACAATTTCCTTGTGTACCAGGAAACCAACCCATTGTACTCTAGACTGATTATTGAATGAGCTTCCTATGCTGCAACTGTTCCTGATTAGCTTTGAAGGAACTCCATCAACTCTCTCTGCATCTGATCCAGAGACAGTTTTCTCTCCTTTGCCATTACTATAGATTGAACAAGATGCTTCTAACAAGTTTAAAAATGATACAATCCTCCGAGTTAGGTATTTTTCTCATGACTGTGAACTAGTGTACATCAGCATGTCATAAACAGAGGAGAGGCTTGTTTCGGTTCATAGTTGGAGAAATACATTTCATTCTGGTGAGAAGGAACCTTGGTTAGGCTCTATGAAGATAGGAGCAAACCAAAGCTGCTCACTCACATCTAAGGACACTAGAAAGCAGAGACAGGACAGGAGGTAGGCTGTGGCTATAAACCTTGAGACTAGTCCTTTTCTTTAAGAAATACACTTGCTCCAGTCAGGCTCATGTCTCAGAGTTTTCTAGAGAACCTTCCAATTCAGTGGCACCGGCTAGAGTCGAGATTAAGCACATAGTCCTGTGACAAATATTTCACATATAAACTTTGGCACTGTCCAGATGACCCTGGTATCACAGATAAATCTCATAGGAGCATCTTGCTTGTGGCTTCCTGTTGATCCTCATTTGATAATAATAACTAAATAACAATTGAATGCCAAGATGGATTTCTCATTAAAAACTGATTACCTTGTATCTAGACTGAATGACTTCATATTGCCTACAAACCAGTAAGTCTTCATACTATAACATTGAAACTAGTTACGACCTGTGTTCTGATATCACTCTTATGGCAACCTGTCATTTTAAAAATAGAAATAAAGAGCTTGAATTGTTCAGCAATTATTTAAATAGCGGAAATCACATCTGCTATTGACTTGACTCCTAGGCTTCGTAGTACAGCATGACCCAAATAATGTTTATTTATGGCTAATTCTAATCAGGGTAAGATTTTTATTTCTCTCTCTGTCTCTGTGCCTCTGTGTGTGTGTGTGTGTGTGTGTGTGTGTGTGTGTGTGTGTGTGTTGCGTGTGTTGTGGTGTGCGTGTGTGTGTGTATCTTCTCTCTTTCTCCCTCACTCCCTATCTCCCTCTCTTTCTCTTCCCCCTGCTCTGCATTTATGTGTAAGCCTGTATGATTTTGGGTAATCACTTGCCAAAACCATGCATGAGATGACCACACAAACCATAATTAAAAGAGGTAAGAAGTAGAGAAATGGCAAAGATCATGCTATGAATTAATCTTAAGAACAAAGATAACCTTCAAAGGAAAGAATACTGACAGCACTCCCAGGTTGTAAATATTTACTCTCTAGTTAGGGAGAAGATATGGGTCATACCAAGAATTTATTGACAGAATATTTCTGTAGAAAGTATATTATTTCTATTGCTCTCCTATTCTAAAATCTAAAACACAGATGGAACAGAGGTATGGCCACACAGAACCCTCCTGCCTAAAGACAAATTTGCAGATTAATGGACAGGAGTTGCCATCAGTCTTTGAGTACAGGAAAAGAAGTGGGCAAGGGTTATGGAATAGCATGCTTTAAGGTTAGGTCCATGTACCCTCCTGCCTTAATCTGATACTGTAAGCATATTTAGCTGGCCAAAGAATTAAATTTGATATTCTAAGTTAATAGTGAGTTAGCAATAACATTTTTCTCTAAGAACTTGAAGGCCTACTATGGAGCTTATAGAAACCTGATGTTGGATAAAGGATGCCAGCTGTTTTGAAGGTTGAATGATCCTCCACACTGGTAATCAGTTTTAGAAGAGATTCATTGTCTTCGATTCTGCAGAATGTTAGATTATTTGGTTGTCTAGAAGCCGAGGTTTTGCAACAGCAAAGCTCTTCCTCCCTCTCCTGTCTTCTTTCAGTTCAAATATCAACTCCTAGAGAAACCTTCCCTTATCCCCAGACCATCTCAGATGGAAATACATTATGCACCCATACCAGGGAACCATCTTCTTGTCATTCACTAAGGATTTGCCAAGTTTCACTAAATGTATATCCATGTAAGTAAAAGCATATTGGGGATAGAAATATGGCCTCATAAAAGGCCAGATTTCAAGATTCTAAGGCACATGCACTAGTTTGTTTTCTGTTGTTAGGATAAGCACCAGACCCAAAGAAACTTGGAAGGAGAAAAAGATTTAGCTCAACTTAAAGTTTAAAGTCTGCCATCAAGGGGCACAAATGCAAAAAACACTGAGAAAGGTGTTTTTGTTTGTTTTTTGTTTGTTTTTACTGGCCTGCTTTCCCTGCCTTGCTCAGCTTTTTCTTATACAGCCCATGCCTACCTACCTAGGATTGGTACTGCTCATGGTGGACTACAGCCTTCTACCTCAATTAGAATTCAAGTAAATGTCAACCCCCACAGATACATACAGAACAATCTGATGGAGGTAGTTCTTCAATTGATATTTTGTTTTCCTGAGTATGTCAAGCTGATGACCAGATATTTGTTAAGAAGGTGAATATGTAAATTGAATCACCCCATGCCTGCACTCTATATTTACCTTGTCACTTGCCCAGGATTGGCACTGCCCATAATGGACTACTGTTGTGGATAGCCCCACCTTGTATTTTGATCCTAGTTCCACCCTTCTGGAGGGGCTGCAGAGGATGATTGAATCTGTACACAGATGACATCTTGTAAACCTTCTGTCCAATTAAAACCTGTAAAATAAAGACTAGTGCCAGAGATTGGGCAGTAGAAGGGGAGGCCGAGAAAAAGGCTTAGGGGAGGAGAGAGTGAGAGGAGAAGGAGTCGCCGGGAGAGCAGAAGCAGAAAGAGAAGCAGAGGGAAAGCTGGCGGTAGAAGGAAGCCGTTGACGGAGCTGGACAACCACGCAGCCTAGATAACCGCAAGTTATAGGGGATCTCATAGCCGGGGATTAGAGTAGTGTAGTGGTAAATCTGCCCAATCTAGGTGTGCAATTTATATAATAATTATTGAATTGTGTCTTTCTTTATTGGTCTCCATTGGGTAGGAGATTTACAGCGGCAAATTTGGGGTTAAATAATTCCCTCTACAACAGACTACAGCCTTCTACCTCAATTAGAATTCAAATAAATATCTCTGCTCCTCTCACTCTTAAAACTGAAGTTGATGTCACATTACTATCTAAATATTACCATGTTATAAACTATAGTCTTTTCTTAATCTCTGTTGATTCAGTCACCACCATTTTCAGTTAACCTTGCTTGGTTGTGTCATGAAAAGAAAAGAATATGTCTGCTCTAACCTATAGCACTCACTCTTCCAAAACTGCATACTAACTCTTATGACATATTTCTTTCAGTGTGATATCTGTTATCTGTTTCTGCAAGAACCTGATACACAAAGATTATGTCTCTTTTTTCCCCTTTTTGTTCTATTCATCTAAGCTCTGAGTTAGGGACATAGATGACCCACGATGTGCCAACTGGCATGAAATTATCCTTAACAATATGAAAACTAAGTTCAGAAAGCAAGCTTTTTGTCTACTTAGTTCGTTCTGACTTGTCCTGTTGACATTTGTCCTGTTGATTCTAGCAATAAGTAAAGCCACTCAGCATTGGCTATAGAAGGCAATGGAAGGTAATGGACAGAGACAGAACTGTCCTTTCCTTATTTTGTTATAAATAAACTCCCACAGTGGAAACTTGTTAACCTCAGTCCTTGCCTTCACATCTACTTATATGCAAGACCTCCCTCGACAAATCAATCTTTACACTGCAGTGGCAGTCTCTTGACAAGATATGTTTGGCTTAGCTACTGTTGATATTTGTTCTGGAAATCTCAGTTGTGTGGTGGGGCACACTCTGAGAGCTCAAATGGAGAAGCTTAGTTGATATGCATGGAGGACAGGCAAGATGCAAAGAGAAAAAGACGGTCCACAGCAGGGCAGCCAGAGTGGCGGGAGCTGAGCAGCACTTAATTCCTTGTGATGTATTGAATCTACAAGACACTGTTCAATAGCTAGTCAAAGTAAATTTAGAAGGACTCAGGGAAGGGATTTATTTCTCATCATTGAAAAATGTTCATTATTTTATACGTTGTTGGTCACGGTCCAGTGGTGTCCTTTTGAGATCCAAGTGCCCTTAGACTCCTAAACATTCCCTCAGACAGAATCAGGTGAGGTGTACTCTATATGTATTCAAGTCCCCAGGGAGTCATGGCTTTATTGTACTTTGGAATTAGCCTCTCATGCTGGATTTTGTTCTCTGAAAGGAATACAGTAACAAGCTTGACACTCCCCAAAGTTAAATTACTCCATCTTTTTGTTCTCTTTAGTGTATAGTATGATGGAAGCATCTCCTGGATTTGGCTTAGATGATTTACATACAGACCTGTTCGCCTCATCACACTGCACTTGAAGCAGATTAGGCATCTTTTTCCTTTATGTTTCCCAAAAGAATGGCCCAGTACAGAGCACATTGGATACACTCACAAAACATTTGCTGCACAAGAAATATTCATATCCATGAAAAATTGTCAATGTAAGAGAGGAAACCAAAAGGTAAACAAAAGCTATTTTGAGCCAACATGAGGGAAGCACAGATACTATTAGATTATTAATTAAATTTTAATTTTGCTGGAAGTAGTCCCCAGAGAAAAAGCTATTCAAATCTTGTGCTCTAGAGCAACTACCATATAAACATTTCCCAGGGGCTAGTTTGATACTAGATTTGATGGCAGAAAATTTAATCAAGTTCCCTATGACAATAGGAAGACTGGACACTATTTAAGAACAAAAGGTTGGGACAGGACCTACAGTTTTCAGTGAGGTGTGGCCAATTAGAAGGAGGAATGGACACACAGGATGTATTAAAAGACAACAGGATGGAACAGAGTTCCATGAGCTAGTATAATTATGGCATTAGGGGGTGGTAAGAAGTTCATTGCTCTGAAGGCCTAGTTGATGGATAACTTGTGGGTTAGCATAAATTGACTCATGCTGCTATTTTATATGAGATCAGGAGAAGATTGGGAGACTTCTTTGTCCTCAGGAAGGAAATTCTCTTTGGTGCTTGTAGAGAATCCATAGGCCATCAAGGTTCTCTTCTATGTAAGAGTGGACAAATTGGCTGAGGGGGAATATATGGGCATGGTGGTGCATATCCAAAATTCCAGGACTCAGATAGATAAAGGTGGCTTTTCACAGAGACACTGATTTTTGAAGCATGCAAAATATTCTTCCCCCTTCTTAATTTTGTTCTCATTTCCCAAGCAGAAATTCTTAGAATGCACCTAAGCATTTAGTCATGCAGATTTCAACATAGAGAGCAAAATTATCCATGGGTAGAAAATTGTGGAGTCTATTGAGGGGATGACTATGAGAAAAACATTGGTTTATGCCAATTACATTTGACCATTAGTCTTTCAACTAGGAAGGTCCCCAAGCCAACACAGGTAGAAGAAAATTCTGATTTCATGGGAGAACTCTGACAGTTGTACGCTTGATTCATTGTGGATCCAAGGTTGAAACTGTTCATAAGAAGCCATGAGAAATATGAGTAAGGGGGAAGAGGAAACTATGTCACCAAACTCAGTGTGCACAGGTTAAAACAAGTTTAAAAGTGAGAAGGAAGCCAAAGTTGAAAGCTTCTGTGAATCATCTCTATACCATCAAGTGAATGGTTCTCTACATGGGATGCAAAAATGCATGTTCTTTCCTATAAAATATGAAAAGTATCTAAAAAATGAAAGGAATAATGATTAATAAGATAATATAGATGATTAAGATCGAAACCAAAGTTAAAAAGCATGGTGGAACATGGGAAGAAAATAATTGACCTTGAGTAGTCAACATGTGATAGAGGATGCTTGAGAAATTGCCACAGATAGCAGAGATTAGTTCTGAAAGAGACCATGTCTTACAGAGAGAATCCAAGAGACATGCATGCCAAGAAGGTTTAAAAGAGCAAAGAACAATGAATACAGAGTAAACATATGAAAGACAAACTGAAAGGCAAGTATTCCCGCAACACAGAGAAAACACGTATTTTGATCAGTCTATAGCTTTTAAACAAAATTTGTGAAAAAAAAATGTTTAAATCCACATCTAGCACATCATGTCTTAGTTATGAAATTAAAGAATAGTAGTGAACGTAAAACAATCAGCATTCAAAGATGCAATTATTTTTGTTGGCATTAAGTTTATCATTTCTAAAGAGAAGTGCTGAAGACAGGGTTACAAGTATGTGTTCATACTACTGTGATTTTTGAGAACCCAAAAATTCATGCTTGATTAGGTTTTCTTTCATTTGTAAATGCCCTTTTAATCAAGCATCTCACCTCTCTGGTGAGAGTAAACACTATTTAGAAATCTGACTATCAAGGGATTTTAAAGGGAAGAAAGTAAAATCCAAGAAATTGTAAACAAAAATGGGGGAGAAGGAAAGTAAGAATAGGGAAACCATTTAAAGTGAAATTAAGATTATTAGAAAAGTAACAAATCAGGTCCCTGAGATTACTAACTTGACTGGTAATAGAATGAAAAACATTAAAAAGATCTTTAGTAGATATGATTAATTTGGGTACTTTAACAAAAAGCTAGCCAAGTGACTCAAATGATAGAATAAATTTCTCACAGTCTTTGAGGTGGAAATCTAAGATTTGCAATTTGTATGGATGGATGTAGTGAGGTATCTCTTCCTGTTACAGACTGACCATTCTTCCTGTGTTTATATGTGAATGTGTATAATAGCCAGTAGTCCTCTTAGATTGGGACCCTGTGCTCATGACCTAATTTAACCTTAACTGTCTCCTCAAAGCCTTATCTACCAATACAGCTGTAAGAGAAGTTAGAGCTTCAACATGATAAGTTTGATGAGAATACAATTTTGTGTGTACCAGTGTAAAATCCTTTACTAAATAAGACTGAATGAGAACAGTTTATAACTTCCAAGGGGTGAATTACTAATGCCTTTTCTTGTTTAATGCTGTACCATAGAACAATATGTATTAAATAATAATTTGGAAAAACATAAAAGTCACATTATTTATTGTTGCTTGCGACCCTGACCAAGACCCTTGGAAGTGGGAGCAATAAGGCACAGAGTCAAGGACACAGATTCTGGAGTCAGGCCAGTGGCAAAAGCAGACTTCTTTATTGCAGGAACTTGGAAAACCTTTGTACCCTCTTCCCAGCATCCCATTGGCTCCCAAGTAGCCAGATGTGGCAGTGTTTTTCTCATTGGCTCACTCCATCGCCTGATACAGTATCAGTGGTCTCTAGTCATGCCAGTAGATTCTTGATTGACTCAGGGAGGAAGTATCAGTAGTGTATGCGCCAACATTGTGGCTGGGCCTACTTGGCTAAGTTCCTCCTATAATTTATGCTCAAACATTCCAAAATACGTGAAAAATTTTATTATTTTATTTTTGTGGTTATATTGTTGCTATATCTCACGTTTTCTCTTTCTTCCTTCCAAACCCTCCGATATATCTATTCTTTCTCTCCTTCAAATTCACGCTCTTTCTTTATTAATTGTTGTTACATGCATATATGTGTATATAATTGATTTTTAAAAATATAACTTATTTAGTCTATATAATGCTATTTTGTTGACTTGCTTTCACAGATAAGAAGGGATATGTAACACACCAAGGTTTAGGAACAAATAAATAGAAGAGTAAACAAACAAACAACCTAGACAAACTACCAATGAATTTAAATACAAATGACTTAGATAAAATATGTAATCATAATACAAAAGATAACTTTTATGTGAAAATAGTAATATATGTATTTTGTATTATAATACTTATAAAAAAGATGCATTGATGTTAAAAAGAAACAAAGCATTTGAAGTTAAAAAGATGAGCAGAGACTTAGTTAGTAAATGGAAATAAAATGAAAGGAAGGATGAGATTAATCAATTAGACCTTAAAATCCAGAAATTATTTCATTTTAAAGTGCGATTCACTTTGAAGATACACTGGAGGGGAATTCATATGCATTAGAGTAGAGTTTTGACACATATCAACCAAATTTCCAAGAAATATTTTACAGAAATGCAGGGGTCTTGGGAGAGCTTAACAATATGTACAATCTTTTATATATCCAAAGGGCAAAATAATACAAAGAAGATCTAAAAATCATAACATCTGTTTGAGTAAAATGTACTCATATTTCAGGCACAAAGAAAGGGAGATGTACCAGCTTTCAAACAAACATTGAACCTTGTAAATTCGATGAGGACTAAAATCGTAACACCATGATTTGTATTGGACAGAACCACGAAATGGCAATGTCGGCTATCACATCAGCAGTAAGCACTCAGTATTCAGACTGTGCCAGTAAATTCATTAAAGACTTCATGTATATCAGTTTTTTTCTCCTAGCAACACTTTTATTGAGATTGTGCTAGTATCCATTTTACATATGAGAGCACACTGACTTCAATTATGCTTTTCTCCGGGGTTGCATGGATGGTCACAGATAATTTCTTTGGTTATCAAACAGGGTCCTATGGTGGGCTTGCAGACTTCACACCCAGAGTTTCTAATTCAGGAATGGAGTGTTAGGTCAAGATAGCTTGCATTTCTAGCAGTTGCCAGGTGACGCTGATATGGATGGTCCAGGACCCTGAACACAGAGAAGCTCTAGGCAAGGTGATGCTAAGCACAGCGCCTTTATCTCTTATACTGCTTAGAAACAGAAATTTCAGGAGCCAGGTTCTGACAAAAATGCAATAAATTTAGAAATTTATAATTAGCAAAGCTAAAAAAATGTGGTACTTGAAAATTTAATTAAAAATAAAAAGCAATCATTGCCAAGTTAATCAATTTAATGCATTTCCAATTAAAATTCCAATTGGACTTTTTTCTTTGAACATGACAAAATGATTCTAAACTCCATGTGGTTGAATATAATGGAAAAAATAATAACTAAGACAAATTATAAAGGAAGAGTGTTTGGGGGTGACTTATTTCACCATATAATAAAACATTATAGATTGCCATACAAGATTGCATAGCCAGCAAATTTTCATTTCATGCTGATGTGAAATCTCCACTGGAAGAAAGCTTTTGGGTGTGAAAAGGAATATGTCAACAACACAGATGAGGAAAGGGCACATCAAAGACAAGACAGTGAAGAGGATTATGGACAAAGAAAGTGCATACAAATGCTAGCAGGTAAAATCAGATGAAGGAACCCTGTGTGTCCTGGGGAAAATACACAGGGATGCATTGTATGGAACCTGGTCAGCTTATCCAATCCTGAAGAAAGAACAGGAGGCTCACAGGTGCTTAAGTACTCAGTAGCATGTAGGAGAAACAGAGCTGACAAGAACAAGGTTCTGTGAAGCAAGGGTATGAACTAGATAGAATTTCCACATCTGACTTTCCTCTTCCCTATTCTCCTGTTTGTGTCACATGCAGCCTGATGTTTGTCCCTAGAAACAATATAAGTGTGTGTTATTTTGGGGTTTTTTTTAGCCAATCTATAGGGAAATGCTGAAAGCATTCCGGGATGAAATGGATGACTCTTGAGCACTTTAGGGTACATTCTGACAATGTAAAGGTCTTCAGTCTCAGAATGAACACCATTTTGTTCTCAAAGTTGTATGAAAAACTATGAATAGTCCAAGAGGCAAAGCACCCAACGTTGTCAGGCAAGATTTCTTTAGTTGAAAAAAAAATCCCTAAATCAAAATCCTAGCTCCAATAAATTTTACAAGCAAATGGTGAAACAGGGTCACTACCCAAGAAAGAAAGCCATGGGCTAAGGTGATAGCCTCACAGGCAGGGGAGAAGAGACCCCAGTCAAGACTTACCCAAAGTGACAGGGAAATATCAATGTAACTGATGGAATAGTTCATGTAATGAAGACTTTTGTCGCGTCCGCCTTGACCAGCAAGTAAGACACGACATGGTCGGATCCTTCTCAGTCAGCTTTATTGCAGGAATGACTCTTGACTTATGGACAGGACCGGGACGGGACGGGATGGGGACGTATGGCCGGGGACCCTCAGCACCAGAAATGAGCTGCTTATATAACTGCCCAAGTCGGCTGGGTGACGTGTTCTCTCAGGATAGGTTAAGCTGCCAATACCTCATTAGCATAAGCCCACTCGGGAGGGGCAAGAGGCCGAGGACAAAGGACTTGTTTACCAGTTTAGCTGAGCTGGCCACACTGGAAGCCAGCTGCCTACATCGTCAGGTGCTAGTCATAAGACTTTGCAACCATCCCAGGTGCTATCTTAAACACAGCTGCCTACAGACTTTTATTTTTATAGGGCAACCATTTAAAAGAAAACATTTTAAGAGGGAGAAAATATAATTCATTAGTAATTTCTTTCAAAACAAATGCATGCAATAAATAGATGTGACTGATCCATAGTAAGTAGCTTTGCTATAAACAGTTATCAGTAAAGTCCTTTAGTAAGGGAAATGACCACAGGTACCTGGTTACTACTGATGGAGGGTGGAGAGGCTGGTAAAAATGAGCAAATAAGTCACATTTGTAGTAGCAGAAAATGATTGGATACTACTTAAAATCATTATACTATAAACAGTAAGTATACAGGATATAGTTTTAAGCTAGGCAGATTAATATTAAAATATATGTTAGCTTTACTTGCTAAGTTCCTTGACACACACACCTAAGAGAACTTGAGTTCAGATCCCCAACCCCAAATAAAAGTCAGGACCAGCACCAGATGTCTCTCAGTGCAGTGGAGGGTGGTAACATACTAAGATTTGTGGATCTCATTGGCTGGCCATCCTAGTTGAATTGGAAAGCTTTAGATTCAGTGAGAGAACCTGTATCTTTTAAAAACACAGGGAGAAAGACAGAAGAAAGCTGCATGCTCATGTGGTTTCACACTTAGGTACACATCAGTATATTTCCTCAGTCACAAGTTCATATACAACTTGCATATGCACACATGCACGGGCAAGTGCACCACCCACACACACACACACACACACACACACACACACACACACACAGCTTTAAAAGTACTCTAACTGTCTCCAGAAACCAGAACTGGGGGGACTGAAAGTGTTGCCAGAGTGACTGGTTGTAAATACTGCTTTTTAAATGCAATGTCTCCAACTGTTCTGTTTCCCTTAATGTTTTCATGAAAAACTAAAAGCCCATGTGGTTAACAAATCATGTTGTATTCCCATTAACAATATGTTAAATTTCAGTTTAACATAAAAAATGTTTTGGGTTTATGGTTGTGAGCAGTTCTACCTCAAAATGACTTTCCATCTTTTTCAAGCCATCTTCTTCAATGCCTTGGAAGATTTTTGTTATTTCTGTAAAGAAAGATATGGACATTTGAATGAAAACAGAAATAATCTGATTAAGAGTGCTTACAAATTAAATGTCAGATCAATGACTATATGGTTCAGTTTTTCTCAGTAGAGTGTTTTTTTTTTTTTTAAACAAATAAGTTCAGAGGACCTGAAGAGATGTTTCTAAGTTTAGAAGCTCTTCCAGAGTGTTTGTTTCCTATACTTACGCCACTCAGCTTGTAACAGATGGTACCTCCAGATCCAGAAGATGTGACAGGCTCTCTGACCTCTGAGAACATCTGATCGTGTATGCACAAACACACACACACACACAAACACACACACGGGTATGCATGGATGCATGCCTACTCACACACACTTATACATTTGCACATACACACTCACAAATGCATGTGCACACACACATACACACACACACACCCCACTATTTTTAAATGCTTTTTAGAAAGCCAGGTAAGTTCATCACTTCCATTGTTAGTGGAAAACACCCTATTGCTACAGATGACAAACTAACTCTCAAGGTTCTGCCCACACAGCAGGCATTGTTCATAATAGTAGATATGCTGAGTTCAAGGCAAAGACCGTGAAAAAGGACAAAACTGAGCGTTCCTTAGTGACCACATAAGAAACATACAGAAAACTTGAAACTTTACTTTTGTCATGCATAGGAATGAACAAATATACTCACAACATTCAATGAACTATGGTTAAAATTAACTTCCTAGTAGGCTGCTCTTGTTTCCACCTCAGTGGGCACATGCAACATCCTGACAGAATATCCATTGCTCCCTAGCTAAGTAGGACCACCCAATTGGTCTCTAAACGCTAAAGTAGCCACATGTGACCATACCCCTGGTAACCAACATTTATGATCAAGCTTTTCTAATTTTTACTAATTCTATAAAGACGAAAATAATAGCTCATGTTTTGTGTTTTATTTTAGACTTACTTTTTCTAATAGATATGGGTAATTTATAATTATTTAGTTTTTTTAGAATATGTAGCATCTCTAAAGTTTTGTCATCATCTAATAGGATTCATGGGTGTGGAGGTAGGAGTATGTGGGTGGGTAAAGGCACATCCTCATAGAAGCAGGAGGATGGCAGATGGGATAGGGGGTTCCTGGGTTGGGGGAAATGGGGAAAGGGGATCACATCTGAAATGTAAATAAAATATCCAATAAAAAAGAATTTTAAATTTCATTAAGTATAATATATATTATTAGCATCTGGCTTTTTGTTTGAATTTTCCTGTAGACATCATTCCATACATTTTATTTACCTTTCTTTCATTTTGCACTGTATTCTATTTTTATACTTGAGATTATATTATTATTACATAATTTCTCCATTCCCTTTCCTCCAACCAAAGCTTCCCACATACCACTCCTTGCACCCTTTCAAATTTATAGCCTTTTATTTTTTATAAATTCTTGTTATATACAGGAAAATATGTGTTTCTGGATATATATATATTATATATATATATATATAATATATATATAAAATATATATTATATATTATATAAATTCCTAATTGTAGCCTGGTCAGTCTTTATATTTGACCATTTGGTATTGGATAACTATTTGGTGTGCTGATTCCTGTGGAAAACTGTTTCTTTCATGGTCTGCATTACTTAATTTCCAGGATTTGAGGCCTCCTGGGCTTTCCTCTGACCACTTTGTCATGTCTATTTTATTCTTTACTCAGCTTATGTTTGAGCAATCATATGGATGAATTTGAAACTTTATGGGTGTAGCTTCTCATGTTACTAGGAGACACAATCTCTGAACAAACTACCTAATCCTCTGGCTCCTATCATCTATCCTCCTCTTCTTCCCCAGTGTTCCCTGAGACTTAGATGTTAGACTCTTTAGTATATGTATCTATCCTTTGGGACTGGGCTCTACAACTCTGTATATTGATTGGTTGAGGTTTTCTGCAATGATCTCTGTTTACTGCAAATAGTAGTTTCCTTTATGATGTGTGATCATTATGGAATGTAGGTAAGGATTATGCTGGTTTTATAAAGTGATGGTTGTTGATTCTCCTCCAGAATAAAAGAATTCACTAGCCCTGAGTAGTTACTGAGGTTTCCAGCACCAGGCATAATGTTCCTGCTTTTGACCAGGTCTTAAATCCAAGTACACTGGTTACTACCAATGGATGCATGCCAATACTACACCATTAGGTTACCATGTCATACTGGTCATCGCTGTGATTTGTAGGGATCATAGATTGGTAGGATTGTTTGTTGCTTTGATCATTTGGAAGCTTTCATGTCACCTTCTAGTACCAGAAAAGCTAAATCTTAGGGAGGAAGCAATCGGGTTAATTCCAGCTCAGGGCATCTCAACCCAGGTCTATAGTGGGGCAATACATGCAGTAGTAGTAGCATAATACTTTGGGAGCCCTATTAACAACTCTGACAATAACGCACAAAGAGGGCTAATTTCTCAGGCCTGCCATAAGGAGCTTTTTAGATTGTCTTTGGCTCTTGGAGGAGGCAATGTCAGTGCAGATGAAAACATTTCATTTAAGCTTTACATATTTATATTCTAACATGAGTGTATGTGAGGTAATTTTAGATAAACAGCAAATAGCATGATTCCTCATAAAAATTTCAAATATCCTTACCATTGTTTTACCTTTCCTCATCCTTTTTGTGTTTTTATCTTCATTCTCCATCCCGAAAGAATCTCTCATCTTTGCCCATTTCCCCATCAAGTCACCTATAGCCTTCTATTTCCTTCTATATTTCCCCAATCCCTCTACCTAGTAATGATCTCAGTTTACTCTCCTGCTTTCTGTAGTTACTCCAGAATATATACTCACATCTAAAACTTGGAGCTGGAAGTCTCTGATGAGTCAAAACACGCATGAATTGTATTGCTGGGTCTGGGTGACCTCAGTCATTATGATCTTTTCAAGTTCCATTTATTTATGTGCAAATTCATTATTTAATGACTTATACCTAGTTTTCTAGAGCATATATGTATCACATTTTATTTTTTCATTTATTGATAGAAGGACATTTGTGGTGTTTTCATTTCCATTATTGTGATAAGAGCAGCAATGACTATCAATAGGATGCTATATCCTTGGTCATGAACCAATGAGTTGAATAGTTAGGTCAAATGGTAGATTTATTTCTAAGTTTCTGAGAATTCTTCTTAGCAATTTCCATGGCAGTTGCTTCAGTTGCCAATCCCACCTATAGTGAAAGAGGGTTCTCTTTGTCCTGCATCCACTCCAACACTTGTTGTCAGTGGTTCTATCAGTCTTTGCCATTCTAATGGGTCAACATTGAGTTGTTTTTATCTGCAGTTTTCTAATTGCTAGAACAATGAACAGTTTTAGAGCAATTTGAGAATACTTTCTTCAGGTTGCAGGCTCATTTTTTTTTCAAATGGATCATTTGGTTTTATTTATTCATTTATTTGCTTTGTTTTTTATTTTTATTGCTATTTGACTCTCTCTCTCTCTCTCTCTCCTCTCTCTCTATATATATATATATATATATATATATATATATATATATATATATATATTAGATATTAATTTTCTGTCAAATTAAGAGCCACCTAAGGACCTGTTTCTTTAGTTGTACAAAGTTTTAATTTTTTTAGTTTTACCCTAATCTACTTGTTAATTGTTGGCCTTAATTCTTGGGCAAATGGAGTACTATTCAGGAAGTCATTTTTTTTTTTTTATATTTGCACCAATATCCTGAGGTGTGCTGCCTATGTTTTCTTCTAGCATGCTTAGTGTTTAGTGTTTTATGTTTAGGTCTTTCACTCTTGTAATTTAATTTTAGTACAAGGTGATATGAATACTAGGGAATTTCATTCTTCTGTTTAGGTCTTTCACTCTTTGTAATTTAATTTTAGTACAAGGTGATATGAATACTAGGGGAATTTCATTCTTCTGCACTTGGATACCCAGTTTTTCTAAAACTATCCATTGACGATGATTTCTTTTCTCCAGCTTTGATTTTTGGAATTTTGTCAAGTATTAAGGGGCAGAAGTTGCATGTACTCACATTTGGGTCTTTGAATACTATTTTATTGGTCTATGTTTTTGGTTTTATGCCAGAATCATTATTATTACTATGGTTTTATAATATAGCTTAAGTTCTATAAATGCTACAACATTCTTATTTTGCTCAGGAGAGTTTTGATTATCTGGATCATTTGTTGTTTCATATGAGTTTTAGGATAGATTTTCTTATTTATGTGAAGAGTCAGATGGAGGCTTGATTATGATTTCTTTGAATCTGTAAAGAGCTTCTGATAAAATGGTCATTTTCACAATGTTAGTTCTACCAATGCACGAGATATCTTCCCATTTTCTAGTGTCTTTATATCTTTCTTCAGAGGTTTAAATTTTTTATTATAGTAATCCTTCACTGCCTCAGTTAGGTTTGTTCCTAGATTTTTCCTACTTTGTGGCTATTGGAATGGGACTGTATCTTCTGTTTCTTTTTGGAATAGTTTGAAAAACTGACTGTAGGTCTGTGAATATCTAGTTGAATTCAGCTGTGAATCCATATGATCCTGGTCTTTTTTATGTTGAAAGGATTTTAAGTACTATTTCAATCTTTTCATTTCTGGTGACTGTTTATATTGCTGATTTCTTCTTGGCTAAATCTTGGTGACTTTGGCTGAATCGAGAAATTCATTTTTTCTTTTAGGTTCTCCAGCTTTAATGGAGTACACATTTTAAAGCATTCTTCTAATCTTTTATATTTGTCATGATACTTACTTTTCATTTCTGACTCTGTTAATTTAGATGACCTCCTTTGTCTTTCTGTCTTTTGGTTAATGGTTAAAATCTTAGAACTTTTAAAAGCTGAGATAGTGTTAAGTCACTTACACATAATTTTCTTTTCCTGAGCCACGCCCAGCTGGTTTCCCTCTTGCCTACCCATGTCCCTACATGCTCAAGTTGATAGTCACTTTTCTTCAATTATGATTGTTTTACACAGAAAAAATTTTTGCGTGTATGTATGTGTGTATAAACAAATACGTAAAACTTGGTGGATTGGTTCTTGGAATATACATGATTTCAAGGCACTATGATTTAGAAAAGCAATAATGGGACTCATCACGGATGAGGGTAATTCTCCTTCTTCCAACAGTCATTAACTGCCTGAAGTTCTTTGTCTAGTGATAGGACCCCGTGTAATTTGCCTCTTTTCCATTAGCATAACTATATGATACTGGCACTTTTCCAATCTTGTTTATACAGCTATTTTTAGGAAAGTATTAACAGTAGTTTTACAGGTATTCTGGCTTTTACAATCTTTCCACCTCCTCTTTAGCAATACTCTCTCATAAATAAATGCAGGAGCTGTGATGTAATTGTATCTATTGGTTCTACACTCCCCATGATCTGTTTATATCTGTATTGTGTCCAGGTATGGTTTTCATTGATGGTCTCCCTTTGTCTTAGTGAGAGGCTTTTTTGATGAGGGTGGTAGCCACACCTTACTGTGGTATAATTATAAAATTTAGAATTTAATAAGGAATTATGCTGGTCTAACAAATTATTGTTATATATTATTATTATTATTATTATTATTATTATTATTAACATGACCTCACTAGATGGTCAACTAGATCCAGTAAGTTGATTGGCTTCCAGTTCCAGACAATTAGACAATTTTTGGTTGTTACAGACATATGAGTATGAGTTATTCATCTGTAGTCTTATCTTTTTTTGTAATTTTAATGGTTCATAGGTGCTGCAGCTAGGTAGGATTGTTTAACTGCTTTCCTACCTTAGCAGATTGCATAGTATATTTCCAGAAACATAGATTCTAGGCCACAAGAAAGAGGCTTTCAGGGCAGAATCAGCTAGAAGTATCTATACATTAAATCCTAAGTATGTGATGTCTTCAGCAATATAGACCCCCCTCAACCTTTGGTAGGCAACCAAGGGCTACATATAACCTACATTGGTTTGGGAGTCAATTGGATTAACTTGACTAGCCATTAAAAAGGTACCTATTTATGCTATGCTAGTCCATAGTTCCTGTGAGAGCATTGCCAGCCCAAGAGGATTAATATCCTGTATATAATTTTTTAATTTAGATATAGTGAAAAAGGACCATAGAAGTGTATGGAAGCAACAGAGAAGGGACTACAGAATACACGTAATCGAAAGGAGAAAATGAGAAAATGCAAGGGTTCTAATTAGGGAAGGGAGGGAGATAAAAACAAAACAAAAAGAGAGGAGGATAAAATAATGGTGAGAATATCTGGAAAAGTAAAAATAAAAAAAAAAAAGCTATTAAAAATCTGGCTTAAAAAGAAATCTGTAATACATGTAAACAGGTTTATAAGTAAAACATGCATAGTTTAAATGAAATTTTCTTACTTGTAAATGATCTATTGCTCGGTGATACTGATAGTGATTCTTCTCTCATAACAGCCTTCTGTCATAATGATTACTAGCTAGCAAAAAGGAGTTTACAGTTCAGTTCCAGCTTGACTTCTTTTTAGCCTGTGATGGAGGTGCAGAGTAGCTACAGCAATAGAATCTTAACATCTAGTTCTGAAGTACAATGGGAAACATTGGCATTCCTTTGAAGATCCTACATTTTTATTTGTAGGGCCCTTTCAACGTGGATGTACAAAATTTGTGGCTGGATATGCTTAATTTGCAATGATATCATTTTGAAAAGAGCATATTTTTGCAGTTTTATTATAAAATCAGTTCATTCTAGACAGTTTCTCCCCAGTAACATGTCATGTGAACATCCTGTTATCTTTTAACAGTGCACTTGTAGCTCTTAGGTTTAGATTTTCAGAATATTCTAAGTAAAGTCTTATAAGTGTTGTGACATAAAGGGCAAGGTTCCCTTTATTCAGGAGGCAAGCCTAGGAACCCTAGTTTTCAATATCCTTCATCCTTACATTCATTACTCAGGATGTTCATCCAATGTTACCATATGTTTGTGTATACAAATAGAAGTCATTGTTCAGCTTATATACACATGAACATATTGGGTATATTTAGCCAAAATGCATGTGCATGTATATGTATAGAATACATATAATAACCAGGCTATTAATCTATGTATCAGTTCTTACCAAAACTATAAAATTCTTAGGCTATCTTAAGCAATAAAGGTTATAGTAAATTTGAAATCAGGTGGATTAACTGTTCTACTGGAACCTTTTGTTAAAAGCTCTTTGGGCTACTACATGTGTTTTACCTGTTTATACAAGATATCAATTATATTGTGGGGAATCTGTGAATAGCTTCTATAGATCATGCACTTCTTACCTGGTTGGAGTCTGCTGGTCCAAGAATACAGTAGACCTTCAGACCTGTGTTTTCCTTAATATCTTTTGTCAATATTATATTTATTTTAATGTTTGCAAGCTTACATCTATCTATAAGATTAATTTTTCTTAAGTATACATTCCTTTAATTTTAGGGATTCATTATTGATTTAATTTTAAATATTTTGTTGAGTAAATATATAGAAATCCAGCTGATAATTATATTGATATGGTATTTAATGTGTGTTATGATACTCTAAATATGAATATCAGCCCAAATCTAAAATGCAATTCTTTTGTTTGTCTGTAGTTTTAGATTTCTCTATTGTGAAGGCTTCTTATTCCGACATACTAAATTTGGATATTTATAATGTTGTGTGTGTGTGTGGTGCAACTTTCTTCAAATTTTGCAGTGTTCACCAACAGTAACTTTCATAAAATTCTCTAATACAAGACCATAACTTTATCTTTTATCTATTGTTCAATTTCGTTCTGATGCAGTGCTATTATGTTTCTTAATTCCTGTTTCTGCATACTTCAAATATATTCAACAGCATACAGCATCTGTATACTTTAAGTAGCCTTTTTAGAAAGTGGATGCTGAGATTTAGCTAGATCCTACACATATTAGGCAACGTTTCAAACTCGCTGAGCTCATTTATACACCTATGTGTAGTAAATACAGTTCACAAGTCTCGCTATATTTGTTGATTGTGCATATATAACCAGTTTAACAATTTTTTTAACTTTTTTCACAGTTTTTTGGTGGCATTCCAGAAAATGTGCTTTTTCTTCAGGCTATTTTGGTCCTTGCCTTTTTAAAAGAAAACCATATTATTTTATTATTTTGCTTATAGTTTGTGTTATCTCTTATTTTCTCATATGAATACATATACATTTTTTCTAACTTCATATAATTCTTCCTGATTTTTTTCCTCTTTCATTTAAACTTTGTATAAAATTTATCCAGTTTAAAAAAATCTAACCACATATTTAAGGAAAATAAAATTACAATTATACATTAAATGAAGGAATAGCTTATATACATATAGTGATTAATTAGTTAATCTAAAAATATAGGTTTCATGTTTATACTTTTCATATATTTCTGATAAGTGATACTAATTATTAGTTACTTAATAACTCTTGTTTCACCTAAGTGGCAACATGCAACATCCTGACAGAATTCCATTGCTCCCACTAAGTATGACCACCAATTGCTCTAAACGCAAGTAGCCCATGTGACATACCCCTGTAAACCAACATTATGATCAAGCTTTCTAATTTTTACTAACTAAAAACGAAATAATAGCTCATGTTTTGTGTTTATTTTAGACTTACTTTTTCTAATAATATGGTATTTTATTATTTAGTTTTTTTTTAGATATGTAGCATCTCTAAATTTTTGTCATCATCTAATAGGATTCATGGGTGGGGAGAGGTAGGAGTATGTGGGTGGGTAAAGGCACATCCTCATAGAAGCAAGAGGATGGCAGATGGGATAGGGGGTTCTGGGTGAGGGATATGGGAAAGGGGATCACATCTGAAATGTAAATAAAATATCCAATAAAAAAGAATTTTAAATTTCATTAAGTACAATATATATTATTAGCATCTGGCTTTTTGTTTGAATTATCCTGTAGACATCATTCCAACATTTTATTTACCTTTCTTTCATTTGCACTGTATTCTATTTTTATACTTGAGATTATATTATTATTACAATAATTTCTCCATTCCCTTCCTCCAACCAAAGCTTCCCACATACTCACTCCTTGCACCCTTTCAAATTTATAGCCTTTTATTTTTTGTAAATTCTTGTTATATACAGGAAAATATGTGTTTCTGTATATATATATATATATATATATATATATATATATTATTGAAATTTATAAATTCCTAATTGTAGCCTTGTCAGTCTTATATTGACCATTTGTATTGGATAACTATTTGGTGTGCTGATTCCTGTAAAAGACTGTTTCTTTCATGGTCTGCATTACTTAATTTCCAGGATTTGAGGCCTCCTGGGCTTTCCTCTGCGCTTTGTCATGTCTATTGTATTCCTTACTCAGCTTATGTTTGAGCAATCATATGGTGAACTTGAAACTTTATGGGTGTACTTCTCATGTTACTAGAGACACAATCTCAGAACAAACTACCTAATCCTCTGGCTCCTATCATCTATCCTCCTCTTCTTCCCCAGTGTTCCCTGAGACTTAGATGTTAGACTGTTTAGTATATGTATCTATCCTTTGGGACTGGGCTCTACAACTCTGTATATTGATTGGTTGAGGTTTTCTGTAATGATCTCTGTTTACTGCAAATAGTAGTTTTCCTTTATGATGTGTGATCATTATGGAATGTAGGTAGGATTATGCTGGTTTTATAAAGTGATGGTTGTTGATTCTCCTCCAGAATAAAAGAATTCACTAGCCCTGAGTAGTTACTGAGGTTTCCAGCACCAGGCATAATGTTCCTGCTTTTGACCAGGTCTTAAATCCAGTACACTGGTTTACTACCAATGGATGCATGCCAATACTACACCATTAGGATTACCATGTCCATACTGGTCATTGCTGTGATTTGTAGGGATCATAGATTGGTAGGATTGTTTGTTGCTTTGATCATTTGGAAGCTTTCATGTCACCTTCTAGTACCAGAAAAGCTAAATCTTAGGGAGGAAGCAATCGGGTTAATTCCAGCTCAGGGCATCTCAACCCAGGACTATAGTGGGGCAATACATGCAGTAGTAGTAGCATAATGCTTTGGGAGCCCTATTAACAACTCTGACAATAACTCACAAGAGGGCTAATTTCTCAGGCCTGCATAAGGAGTTTTTTAGATTGTCTTTGGCTCTTGGAGGAGGCAATGTCAGTGCAGATGAAAACATTTCATTTAAGCTTTACATATTTATATCTAACATGAGTGTATGTGAGGTAATTTTAGATATAAACAGCAAATAGCATGATTCCTCATAAAAATTTCAAATATCCTTACCATTGTTTTACCTTTCCTCATCCTTTTTGTGTTTTTATCTTCATTCTCCATCCCGAAAGAATCTCTCATCTTTGCCCATTTCCCATCAATCACTATAGCCTTCTATTTCCTTCTATATTTCTCCCCAATCCCTCTACCTAGTAATGATCTCAGTTTACTCTCCTCCTTTCTGTAGTTACTACTCAAAATAATACTCACATCTAAAATTTGGAGCTGGAAGTCTCTGTGAGTCAAAACACGCATGAATTGTATTGCTGGGTCTGGGTGACCTCAGTCATTATGATCTTTTCAAGTTCCATTTATTTATGTGCTAAATTCATTATTTAATGACTTATACCTAGTTTTCTAGAGCAATATGTATCACATTTTTATTTTCTATTTATTGATAGAAGGACATTTGTGGTGTTTTTCCATTTCCATTATTGTTATAAGAGCAGCAATGACTTAATAGGATGCTATATCCTTCGGTCATGAACCAATGAGTTTGAATAGTTAGGTCAAATGGTAGATTTATTTCTAAGTTTCCTAGAAATTCTTCTTAGCAATTTTCCATGGCAGTTTTCTTCAGTTGCCAATCCCACCTTTTAAATGAAAGAGGGTTCTCTTTGCCCTGCATCCCCCTTTCCCCACTTTTTTTTGTCAAATGGTTCTAAATTTTAAATCCTTTTTCCCTTCTAAATGGGTCAAACATTTTAGTTGGTTTTTTATTGCAGTTTTCTAATTTTCTAGAACAATGAACAGTTTTTTTGAGAAAATTTTTAGAAAATTTCTTCAGGTTTTCAGTTTATTTTTTTTTCAAAAAAGGATCAAATTTGGGTTTTATTTTAAAATTAAATTTTTTTTGCTTTGTTTTTTATTTTTTTTGCTATTTGCTCTCTCTCTCTCTCTTTTTTTCTCTCTCTCTTTCCTCTCTCTCTCTCTCTATTTTAATATTAAAAATTTAATTAATATCAAATATATATTAATAAAATATATATTAGATATTAATTTTCTGTCCCAAATTTTTAAAAAAACCTAAAAACCTGTTTTTTTAGTTGTGCCCCCCAAAATTTTTAAATTTTTTTAGGGTTTTTCCCAATTTCTTGTTAATTGTTGGCCTTAATTCTTGGGCCCAAAAAAAGGGGAGTACTATTCAGGAAAGTCATTTTTTTTTTTTTATAATTTTTTCAACCCAAAATCCTGAGGGGTGCTGAATATGTTTTTTTTCTAGCATGGGGGTTAGTGTTTAGTGTTTTATGTTTTTTGGTCTTTCATTTTTTGGAATTTAATTTTTGTACAAAAGGGGATATGAATACTAAAGGGGAATTTAATTTTTTCGGCCCCCTTTTGGGTTTCCCCGTTTTTCTAAAAACCTATCCATTGGGAAAATGGAAATTTTTTTCTCCGCCTTTTATTTTTTGGAAATTTTGTCAAAATATTAAAGGGGGAGGAAGTTGCCAAAGTACTCACAAAATTTGGGGTCTTTGAAAAGCTATTTTATTTGGGGCTATGTTTTTGGTTTTATGCCAGAATCATTATTTAAATTTCTATGGTTTTTATAATATACCTTAAGTTTTATAAATGCTACAACCTTTTTTTTTTGCCCCCAGGAGAGTTTTGTTTTTCTGCTATTTGTTGTTTCATTGAGTTTTAGGATAGATTTTCTTATTTATTTTTGAAAAGTCAGATGGAGGCCCTTGATTATGATTTTTTTGAATTGTAAAGAGCTTCTGATAAAAAAGGCATTTTTTTACAATGTTAGTTCTACCAATGCACGGAAAATAAAATTTTCCCCTTTTCTGTGTCTTTATATCTTTCTTAGAGGTTTTAAATTTTTTATTATTGTAATTCCCTTTACTGCCTCAGTTAGGTTTGTTTTTAGATTTTTCCCCACTTTGTTTGGGATTGGAATGGGATGTTTTTTCTGTTTTTTTTTGGAATAGTTTGAAAAAAAATGGGCTGTAGGGTTTTGGAATATCTAGTTGAATTCAGCTGTGAATCCATATGATCCTGGTCTTTTTTATGTTGAAAAGGGTTTTTAAAATAAATATTTCAATCTTTTCAAATTTCTGGTGACTGTTTATATTGCCCGATTTCTTCGGCTAAATTTGGTTGGAAAATTTGGCTGAATCGAGAAATTCATTAAATTTTTTTAGGTTCTCCGCTTTAATGGAAATACCATTTTAAAACATTTTTTCTAGTCTTTTATATTTGTCATGATACTTACTTTTCATTTCTGACTTGTTAATTTAGATGAACCTCCTTTGTTTTTTTTTGTCTTTTTTGGGAAAAGCAATAATGGGACCCTCACGATGAGGGTAATTTCCCTTCTCCCAAAAGTCATTAAATGGGTTCTTTTTCTAGTGATAGGACCCCGAGTAATTTGCCTCTTTTCCATTAGCATAACTATTGATACGGCACTTTTCCAATCTTGTTTTAAGCTATTTTTTTGGAAAATATTAACGTTTTTCCCGGTATTCTGGCTTTTACAATCTTTCCACCTCCTCTTTAGCAAAACTCCCCCTCATAAATAAATGCAGGAGCTGTGATGTAATTGTATTTATTGGTTAACACTCCCATGATCTGTTTATACTGTATTGTGTCCAAAAGGTAAGGGCCCCTTTGTCTTAGTGAGGGGCTTTTTTTGATGAGGGGGGTAAACCACCCTTACTGTGGATAATTAAAAAATTTTGTTTAAAAGGAATTATGCTGGTTAACAAATTATTGTTTTTATTTTTATTATTTTTATTTTTATTATTATTACATGACCCCCACTAGATGGTCAACTAGATCCAGTAAGTTGATTGGCTTTCCCGTTCCGAAATTAGACAATTTTGGTTGTTACGACATTGAGATAGTTATTATTGTATTCTTATTTTTTTTTGTAATTTAATGGTTCATAGGGGCTGCACTGGGAGGATTGTTTTTTAACTGCTTTCCTACCTTAGCAGATTGCATATAATTTCCAGAAAACATAGATTCTAGGCCACAAGAAAGGGCTTTTTGGGCAGAATCAGCTAGAAGTATCTATAATTAAATCCAAAATATGTGATGTCTTCAGCAATATAGACCCCCCTAACCTTTTGGGAGGCAACCAAAGGGGTACATATAACCTCATTGGTTTGGGAGTCAATTTGGAATTAATTGACAGCCATTAAAAAAAAAACCTTTTTATTTCTAGTCCTAGTTCCGTGAGGCATTTCCAGCCCCGGGTTAATATCCTGTATATAATTTTTTTTAATTTTTGATATAGTGAAAAAGGACCAAGAAGTGTATGGAAGCAACAGAGAAGGGACTAAGATAACTTTAAACGAAAGGAGAAAAATGAGAAAAAAAGCAAGGGTTCTAATTAGGGAAGGGAGGGAGATAAAAAACAAAACAAAAAGAAGGAGGTAAATAATGGGGAGAAATCTGGAAAAGTTAAAATAAAAAAAAAAAAAGCTATTAAAAACTGGCTTTAAAAAGAAAACTGTAATACTGTAAACAGGTTATAATTTAAAAAATGATAGTTTAAAAAGAAATTTTCTTACTTGGAAAGATCTATTGCTCGGGGATACGATAGTGATTTTTTTCTCATAACAGCCTTCTGTCATAAAGATTATGCTAGCAAAAAGGAGTTTACAGTTCAGTTCCACCCTTTACTTCTTTTTAGCCCGTGATGGATGCAGAGTAGCTACAGCAAAAGAAACTTAACATCTTTCTGAAGACAATGGGAAAATTTGGCAAACCTTTTTAAGTCCTACATTTTTATTTGTAGGCCCTTTCAAGTGGAGTACAAAATTTGTGGCTGGATATGCTTTTTTCAATGATTCATTTTTAAAAAAGCTTTTTTGCGTTTTATTATAAAAACAGTTTATTTTAGACAGTTTCTCCCCCGTAACATGTCTGTGAAAAATCCTGTTACTTTTAACAGTGCCTTGTAGCTCTTAGGTTTTGTTTTCAGAAAATTCAAAGGAAAGTCTTATAAGTGTTTTGACATAAAAGGGGAAAGGGTTCCCCCTTTTTTCAGGGGGCAAGCCAAAGGAACCCCAGTTTTCATAACCTTTATCCACATTCATTACCAGGATGTTTATCCAATGTTACCCAAAAGTTGTGTATACAAATAGAAGTCATTGCGGCTTATATACACAGGAACTATTGGGGATTTTAGCCAAAAAAGCGTGCAGTATATGTATAGAATACATATAAAAACAGGCTATTAATTCTTTGTTCAGTTTTTACCAAAACTATAAAATTCTTGGGTATCTTAAGCAAAAAAAGGTTTTAGAAATTTAAATCGGGGGATACTGTTTTTACTAACCTTTGTTAAAAGCTCTTGGGCTTACATGTGTTTTACCTTTTATACAAGATATAATTTTTTGTGGGGAATTGTGAAATTTATAGATATCCTTCTTACCCAGTTGGAGTCTGTGGTCCAAGAAAACAGTAGACCTTCAGACCTGTGTTTTCCTTAAAATCTTTTGTCAAAATTATATTTATTTTAATGTTTTCAAGCTTACATCTATTATAAGATTAATTTTCTTAAGTATACATTTCCTTTTAAATTTTTGGGGTTCATTATTGATTTTAAATTTTAAAAATTTTTTTTTGAGTAAATATATAGAAATCCAGCTGATAAATATTGATATGGTATTTTGGGCGAAAAAAATTGTATTTCTTTTTTTTTTTTCTGGGATTTAATATGGTGAGCCCAAACTTAAGTAAATTTGACCCCATTTTTTTTCATTTTTAAAAGTTTTTTCTGTTGTGTAACTGTGGGATTAGTGATACTCTACAATATGAAATCAGCCCAAAGAAAATGGGATTCTTTTTGTTTTTCTGTATTTTTTTCCTGAGGATTTCTCATTGTGGGGCCTTCTTATTCCGCATATAAATTGGAAATTTATATTTGTTTTTTTGTTTGGGTGTGGTGTGGTGCACTTTTTTCAATTTTTTTCGTGCAACCAACGTAACTTCTAAAATATCTCTACAAACATAACTTTATCTTTTTTCTATATTTTAATTTCTTCTGTTTGCAGTGTTTTTTGTTTTAATTCTGTTTTGGTCACTTTTAAATATAAATTTAACAACATAAAATCTGTTTATTTAAGTGCCCTTTTTAGAAGTGGAAGCGGGGATTAACCCAGACCTCACACCCAAATTTGGGAAGTTTTCACCCACCCCAGCTACATTTTTAAAACCTAGTGTTATAAACAAGTACCCGTCTTCGCTATGATCTTGTCTGTTTTTGTCATATAATAAACCAGTTTAACATTTTTTTTTTTACTTTTTCACAGTTTTTTTTGGGGGCATTCCCCCAAAAGGCTTTCTAGGCTTTTTTCCTTCCTAAAAGAAAACCATATTATTTTTTTATTTTTTAATTTTTTTGTGTTTTCTCTTATTTTTCATATGAATACATATACATTTTTTTTAACTTCATTAATCTTTCCCGATTTTTTTCCCCTTTTCTTTAAACTTTTATAAAATTACCAGTTTTAAAAAATCAACCACTATTTAAGGAAAAAAAATTACAATTATCTTAAAAGAAGGAATGCTTAATACAATATATTAATTTGTTAAACTAAAAATATAGGGGTTTTTTTGTATTAAAATTTCTTCTGTGTTTTTTTGACATTCAAAATTTCCTGATAAGTGTTTTAAACATTTGATTTAGTTTAATTCTTTCTACATTAAGATTTTTAAATATTTTGGATTGTATTTTTTCTTTTTTACTTAGATTTTTATGTTTCAAGACTATAAATTTTACAAGTACTTAATTTACCCTTTTGTAAACCTTAAACTTGCTTAAAAGGGTAAATAGGGGTTTGTTCGGCCCTTTTTTAAAATGGAGACTACCTAAAATTGACATTTTATCTTTCCCCCTTTTCCTCATTTTCTTTCCAAGCATTAATTTCAATCTTTAAACTTTTCCCCATAAACCTTTTTCCCGTTCTTACAAGTCCTGTTATAACAAGCAGACCAGATCGTAACCCTAGTAGTCTGCAACTACCAATTTTATTTTTCTATAAAAAGTTTTTTAAAAAGGGTACCCCCTTGAATGTATTTAAAAGAAACCACTTGTGCCCAAAATTTAGGTTTACAATTTTTTAAAAGCATGTTTTTAATTTGGGCAAAATACCAAATTGTAATTGGGTTTTAAAAGTTGGAAAATATAACTTCATTATCTTCTAGATCTCTCTTTAAAAAGGGGTGAACAGATTAGTCGTTTTATTTATTTTTCCAGACACAATCTTCCCTCTTCGGTTTCCCCTTTGCTTTTATGGTCTCCTTTAACCTTTGCCCTTTACACTCTTGGGGCCCCCCCAAATTTTTTAAACAAATTTTGGGACACGGGCAAATATCAAATATCAAAAATCCCTTTTGGCCCCATAAAAGGCCTTTTCCCCATGCCTTTTGCAGATTTTCCTGCCTGCCTTTAATGAGTAAGCCCCCTGCCCCCATTTGTTTTTTGCTACCTCCCCATCCCAAAAAAAAATCATTTTTCAGGGCCCCGAAGGTGTTGGGTGTAATATCCTTTTCCCGCCTTTCGGGATCTCTGCACTTTTCTAATTTGTCTTCACAAATCACAAGTTACCCCAAAATCCCTGTTTAAAAAGTCTCCTATTTGTTTTTTTTCCAAATGACAACCTTTTTGATAACAAATATTTTATGTAAAATTTAAATTTTTTAATGGTCTTTAAAAAATCACTTACTATTTTATTTGATTGTTTTAAAATTTTCCCCTTTTATGACTCTGTGAATTTTGTAAATGTCTATGCAAGCATTTTTGTTTAAAATACATACAAGGATGCCGGGAAAGATATTAAATATTTCAACTCCCAGTCCCCTGTTTTCCCTTTTAAATCAGGCTTTATTTTAAATTTGCGATTTATTTTTTTCCTTTGCATAAATCTAGGAAACAAAAAACAAGTTCCCCGGGGGCCCCATCTCCACCTTTTCAGAACAGTTACCCAAATGGGTGGGACACCCAGAATTTTTTTATGCAGGGTGCCCCATTTCCAACCCTCCCCAGTGAAAAATTTAAAATTCTCTTCCAAAAAATGTAATTTTTTGCCCCAACCCCTCTGACTTCTTTTAATCTTAAAACCCCTTTTCCCTTTTCCAAAAATTTTTTGTGGTCAATTGTTTCTCCAAAAGATAGAAAAAAAAAATACCCAAACCATACAAAACAAAGAGAAATTACCAAAATGCCCATTTCCAAAGGGTGGGGGGGGGGGAAAATGAGGGGGGAAGGGGGGGAAAAGGAGATAAGGGGGGAAGGAAGGGGAAAAGTAGTTTTAAAATTTCCCCCATTTTCCCCCTTTAAAACCCTTAAAACCTGTACTAAAACACATTGCAGCCCACTCTTGAACCCCTTGGGCAAAAACATTAAGCCACCAAACTAAAACCCTCAAATCCCCTCTGGGCTTGGGGTTAACATGATACATATGTAACCTAAAATAGCCCATCTGCACTTATGGCCAATCCACCCCTCAAAAGTCATGTTCCTGTGCTATTGATCTGTTTATTGCCTCTCCTTTAAGCCTATTTTAGTACCATGATTAGATTCAAAAGGCCCTGGGTCCTGTGTAGGTGATGCCTTGTGAGGCAGGATGGTTGTGGGAGGACCTTCCTAAAGCAGGAATGGAAAGATGGGTAAGGCATTTGGAGGGGAAACATGGTAAAGGGGCTAACATATGAAATGTAAATCAATAAAATAACAATAAACATTCAAAAAAAAGTCACAGATAGAGCAAAGAAGTGGAAAAGAGTTGAGAAGAAAACCATCTACAGGAAATTATCTCTTCAAGAACAGCAATTTCTTTTTGTAAGGCCTTATTCTTGAAATTTCATAATATATGCATAATTTTTCATATATGCCCTCATTCACATCCACTCCTCCAATACTCACAATTCACTGCCCCACGAACTGCATAGTTTTTATTTTTTTTGTACTAAAAAGAAGACTGGACACTTAGATTTAGAAACATTTTTCAAGGCTACAATTTCTGAATCTCAAGTTTATCTGGTGTCCAAAAGTCTTCATCGAAAAACATATCTTTCCCGTCAGGCCTGGCTTTGCTTTAAGCCTGTGGGGGGTCCTTGTCAACTCTACAGTCCTTAACTTTAGATTTTATCTTCACTCATCTACGTATAACAAAAAAAAGAAGAATTATTGAAGATCCTTGCAGGCCTCCTGGTATCATTCTCTTAATAAGAGTATCATATAGTGTTTTTATATGTGTAGACCTTTCAGGTAGTTAGCATCTGCCTTATGCACTCATCCTATGCTCATAATTCTTACCTTAACTCAACACTGATCTTATAACGGCCCCTCTGCTTGACTCACTTCACCAAATATTAAAACTAACTTATGATCTGCAGTGGCCATCATGAAATATCTATGTCTAAACCGTGTACAAATACTCTAGATTTATTGTTTAAGTATGGATGATACTATGCACAGCACCATAACGCTACTGGTCTCTTAGAAAATGATGCATTTGCGTCAGGAAGGTTGCACAAAGATGTCAACTACCAGAAAAAAGATGAAGTTAGGAAGTAAAGCATAGTTACTAAAACTAGTGAAATGAGGCAGCTTTCAAGGCTATTTGTTTAGAAGAATCAGTCCTCTGCCCCAAAAAAAACGAGATTAAGAATGTCTATAGTGTTGTGACATAAAGGGAAGGTTCCCTTTATTCAGGAGGCAGCCTAGGACCCTATTTTCAATATCCTCATCCTTACATTCATTACTCAGGATGTTCATCCAATGTTACCATATGTTTGTGTATACAAATAGAAGTCATTGTTCATGCTTATATACACATGAACATATTGGGTATATTTAGCCAAAATGCATGTGCATGTATATGTATAGAATACATATAATACCAGGCTATTAATCTATGTATCAGTTCTTACCAAAACTATAAAATTCTTAGGCTATCTTAAGCAATAAAAGGTTATAGTAAATTTGAAATCAGGTGGATTAACTGTTCTACGGAACCTTTTGTTAAAAGCTCTTTGGGCTACTACATGTGTTTTACCTGTTTATTACAAGATATCAATTAATTGTGGGGAATCTGTGAATAGCTCTATAGATCATGCACTTCTTACCTGGTTGGAGTCTGCTGGTCCAAGAATACAGTAGACCTTCAGACCTGTGTTTTCCTTAATATCTT
Source organism: Mastomys natalensis (assembly GCA_021653895.1). NCBI lineage: Eukaryota > Metazoa > Chordata > Mammalia > Rodentia > Muridae > Mastomys > Mastomys natalensis. The sequence continues at coordinate 142,496 of JAJTUV010001917.1, forward strand.
TTGTCAATATTATATTTATTTTAATGTTTGCAAGCTTACATCTATCTATATAGATTAATTTTTCTTAAGTATACATTCCTTTAATTTTAGGGATTCATTATTGATTTAATTTTAAATATTTTGTTGAGTAAATATATAGAATCCAGCTGATAATTATATTGATATTGGTATTTTGAGACTGTGGTGATTAGTGCATACTCTACAATATGAATATCAGCCCAAAGAAAATGGGATTCCTTGTTGTTGTCTGTAGTATTTCCTGAGGATTTCTCATATTGTGGAGGCTCTCTCTTATTCCTGACATACTAAATTTGGAAAATATATATGTGTGTGTGTGTGTGTGTGTGTGTGGTGTGGTGTGCACTTTTCTTCAATTTTTTGCGTGTTCAACCAACAGTAACTTCTATAAAATATCTCTACATAGACATAACTTTATCTTTTATCTATATTTCTTTTTTATATTTATCAATTTCTTTCTGTTTGCAGTGCTTTATGTTCTTAAATTCTTGTATCTGAAGTCACTGTCAAATATAATTCAACAACATACAGATCTGTATATTGTAAGTGCCTGTTTTAGAAGTGGATGCTGGAGATAGAACCTAGATCCTCACACATATTAGGCAAGTTTTCACCGCTGAGCTACATTTATACACCTAGTGTGTTAATAAACAAGTAGCCGCTGTCTTCTGCTATGATCTAGTCTGTTTCTGTGCATATAATAAACCAGTTTAACATTTTTTTCTAGCTTTTTTCACATGTTTTTTGGTGGCATTCCCACAAAAAGTGCTTTCTCAGGCTATTTTGTCCTTCCTAAAAGAAAACCATATTATTTTATTATTTTACTTATAGCTTTGTGTTATCTCTTATTTTTTCATATGAATACATATACATTTTTTCTAACTTCATATAATTCTTCCTGATTTTTTTCTCCTTTCATTTAAACTTTGTATAAAATTTATCCAGTTTAAAAAAATCTAACCACATATTTAAGGAAAATAAAATTACAATTATACATTAAATGAAGGAATAGCTTAATACATATATATTTAATTAGTTAATCTAAAAATATAGGTTTTTCATGTATTGCAATTATCTTCTGTGTACTTTTTGACATTCAAAATTTCCTGATAAGTGATAATACAATTTGATTGAGTTTAATTCTTACGTACATTAAAGATTTTATTACTATTGTGGATTGTATTTTTCTTTTAACTTATGATTTCTGACTGTTGCAAGAGCTATTAAATTTTTACAAGTACTTAAATTTTACCTTATGTAAACATTGTCAGACTTGCTTAGAATGATGGTTATAGGTGTTTGTTCTACGGCCTTTTCAGAATGGTAAGCATCTTACCTGAAAATAATGACAGTTTTATCTTCCCCAATTTCCTCATTTTCTTTCCAATGCATTAATTTCAATCTTTAAACTTTCCTCAGTATCCTTTTACCTGCTTCTTACAAGTCCTGTTATAACAAGCAGGACTCAGATCAGTAACCCTGAGTAGTCTGCAACTACCAATTATATTTTTCTATAAGAAGTGTTATTTAAATGGGTACCCCCTTGAATGTATTAATGAAACCACTTGTGCCCAGAAATTTAGGTTTTACATTTTCAAATGCATGCTTTATAATTGGACAAAATAGCCAAGTATGTAATTGGTTTTGAAGTGTTGGAAAATATAACATGGATCATATTATCTTCTAGATCTCTCTTAAAATGGGAGTGAACAGATAGCTCGTTTTCATTTATTTCTCCAGACACAATCTTCCCTCCTTCTAGGCTCCCATTTGCTTTTAGTGGCTCTCCTCTATAACCTTTGCCATTTACACTCTTGGACCCCAGATTCTTTATCAAATTGGAGACACAGGTCAAATATCAAATATCAACATCCGTTTGGGCTCATAAAAGGCTCATTCCATGCCTTATTGCAGATTTTCCTGCCTGCACTGAGTATAGCCACTGCCCTTTGATTTATGCTATCCTCCCATCCCAAGAAAATCATTTGCAGACAGAGTGTTGGATGTAATCATCTTTCCTGCTTTCTGGGATCTCTGCATCTTTTGCTAATTGTCTTCACACATCACAAGTACCCAAGTCCCTGCTTTAAATGTCTCCTAGTTAGTTTTTCTCCACTGACAACCTTTTTGATAACTAATATTTTGATGTAATAATAATTTTATAATGGTCTTTTAAAAAGAATCACTTACTTATTGTATTTGTATGTGTTCATCTATATGTCCATTTCTATGACTCTGTGAATATTTGTACACTGTCTATGCAAGCATATTTGTTAATATACATACAAGGATGCCGGAATGATATTAAATATTCTCTACTCCCAGTCTCTGCTTCTCCTTTAAGTCAGGATCTTTATTTAAATTTGACGATCATATTTCCTTGGCTAGTCTAGACACGAACAAGTCCCAGTGATCCCCTATCTCCACCTTTTTCAGAAGCAGTTACAGAATGAGCTGGACACCCAGATTTTTATGCAGATGCTGCATTCCAACTCCAGGCCATGTGAAAAATAAGTTCTCTTAACAAATGTAATGTCTGCTCAATCTTCTCTGACTTCTTTTAATCTTAAAGCCAGTTTCCTTTCCAAACTTCTGTGGTCACATGTTTCTCCAGCTAAAGATAGAAAAATAAAATACAAACCATGACAAGACAATTGAGAATTACCAAGTGCCCATTGCCACGGGGTGGGGGGGGGGGAATGAGGAGGAGGGAGGGAGGGGAGGGAGGGAAGGAGAGAGTAGTTGAATTCCACCATCTCCCCAGTTAAACCTTCAGACTGTACTACACACATTGCAGCCCCACATCTTGACCTTGACAAGACATTAAGCCACCAACATAGAAAACATGCAACTCTCTCTGGTGCTTGAGTTAACATGATACATATGTAACCCTAAGAATAGCCCATCTGCACTTATTGGCCTAATCCACCCCTCAAAAGTCCAGTGTTCCTGTGGCTAGTTTGATCTGTTTATTGCCTCTCCTTAAAGCCATATTTTAGTACCATGATTAGAATTCAAAAGGCCCTTGGTCCTGTGTAGGCTTGATGCCCCAGGTGAGGCAGGAGTGGGTGGGGGGGGAGCACCTTCCTAGAAGCAGGGATTGGGAAGATGGGTAGGGCATTTGTGGAGGGGAAACTGGGAAAGGGGCTAACATTTGAAATGTAAATCAATAAAATAACCAATAAAACATTCAAAAAAAGTGTCACAGGATTAGAGCAAAGAAGGTGGTAAAAGAGGGTTGGGAGAAGAAAACCATCTACAGGAAAATTATCTGCTTCAAGAACTTTCAGCAATTTCTTTTTGTAAGGCCTTATTCTTGAAATTTCATAATATATGCAATAAAATTTGTTCATATATGCCCCTCATTCACATCCCCACTCCTCCAATACTCAACAATTCATCTGCCCCACAACTGCATGGTTTTTAGATTTTTATTTGTTACTCAAAAGGAAGACTGGATCACTTAGATTATAAGAATACATTTGTTCAAAGGCTTACAATGTTCTGAATTCTCAAGTTTATCTGTGTGTCCAAGAAGTCTTCATCGAAAATACAGATGATGCTCTTGCCCAGTCAGTGCCCTGGCTTTGCTTTATAAGCCTGCTGGGGGGGTCCTTGTCAACTCTATAGCATGTCCCTTAGACTTTAGATTTTATCTTCACTCATGCCCTAGTATAAACAAAAAAAGAAGAAATTATTTGAAGATCACATTGCAGGCCTTCCTGGTATCTATTCAGTCTTGAATAAGAGCTATTCATATAGTGTTTTTTATTATGTTGTAGACCTTTCAGTGTAGTTGAGCATCTGCCTTATGCACTCATCCTATGCAATCATAATTCTTACCTTAATCTCAACCACTGAATCTTTATTAACTGGCCCTCTCCCTGCAGTTGACTCTACATTTTCACCAATGATATTAACAACTAAACTTATAGATCTGCAGTGGCCATCATGGAAATTATCTATGTTACTAAAAACGTGTACAAATATACTCTAGAATTTATTTGTTTTTAGAGTATGGATGATACTAATATGCACAGCACCAATAACGCTACTGGGTCTCTGTAGAAAAGTGATGGCATATTGTGCTGTCAGGAAGGTTGCAACAAAGGATGTCCAACTACTCAGAAAAAAGATGGAAGTATAGGAAGTAAAGCATAGTTACTAAAAACTAGTGAAACTGAGGCAATGCTTTCATAGGCATACTTTGTTTAGAAGAATTCAGTCCTCGTGGCCCCATCAAAGAAAACGGAGATTAAGAAGAAAATCTGGGCTGACATGAAAACTCTCCGCTTTCTCTTTCAAATCTCTGCTCTCCTATGCATTTCTCTTCTAATGGTAAGATCCAGCAAGAAACCAGGGATCAAGGGAACTAAGTGGTTACCTACTTTTTTGTCAGCTTCTATGTACACTAAGGAAGACAGAATTGGCCTAAACTGGTTATTGATAGAAACAGTCTTTTTGTTCACCCTTATGGTAGAGTTTGATGGCATTGTTAGTGATCTATAAAAAAAATATTTAAGTATTGGAAGCAGTTAGTTACCCCCTATATCAGTGCATAGTCTAACAATTAGGCTTCTGAGTAGCGGGTATCCAGACAGGTATTTTTCACTCTACCTAGGCATTCCCATGCATCCATTAAGTGACCTTTCTCCTTTCCTAATCTTTGGTACTCACAAGTAATCTCACTGAAGTTTAAAATTAGATGATTTTGCAGGTGACCAACTAACTTGCTTCTGTGAAGCACACTGTCAATGAGCCTGTAGGTTGTGATATTAGTTTGAATTAGAAAGACCCCATTGGCTCATATAATTGTATGGTTGTTCTAAGTTGGTGTAACTGTTTTAGAAGAATTAGAAGTAGGGCCTTATTAGAAGAGATATGTCACTGGGGGTGGGCTTTGAGGTTTCATAATTCTTGCACCTTTTCTAGTCCCAGCATGCCCTCTCCCTTTCTCTCTTACATTCTTTCCCTTCCTTCTGCCCTATGAGTATGTTGGAATATATGAACTATTAGCTGATATTCCAGTACCATGATTCTATGTCTGAAGCCATGTTCCATGCCAGGATGATCGTGCTCACCAACCCATTGAAATTATGTTATAAATTAAATGCTTCCTTTATAAATTGGCTTGGTTTGGCCATGGCATTTTATCACAGCTATAGAAAAATAACTAAGATGAGATAGTTCCATCAGCACCTTGTTGTCACTACTTCTGTCACAGAAAATCTTATATATTACTCTCAGCCTTTGTAGTAGAACTTCCTTAGCATGTGCTCCAGTATGTTACATCCAAATAAAACTCAATGTCTACCTTCATTGATGGATTGATGCTATATTTCTACACATATTACTTCCCTCTCACTTTTCACCAGTGATAAAGGTGTGTGTGTATGTGTGCATTTTTTTTGAAAATATTTATTTAATAATTAGTCTTTTTAGGATATCTTTACTGTATGATCTATATGCTGAAGGCCTCTCCTAACAACTTGTTGTAATAAATGTAACTTTTAGAATTTATTCTCATTTTTGTTTCTGTATAAATTACCTGTTTGTATGTGTACAACCAGCATGTATGGAATTTCCAGGAGAGTCCAATAGAGGACATTGGCTCTCCCAGATCTAGAGTTGCAGAAGGTTTTTGAGCCATCATGTGGATGCTGGAAAACAAACACTGGTCTTTTGCAAAATCAGAAAGTGTGCTTATACACTGAGCCCTCTCTTTAGTACCATAAGTTTATAACTATGCCATAAGACAAATTCCTTGTTCTCAAAACAAAAATCCTATCAGGACAAAAACTCTTCAAATTCATGATTATCAGTTTTGTCTAGGTGCTCTTTTCATGCTTAATGGAAGCACAGCAATAAGGGACATTGTTAACATAAAATGAGATTGCCTCATACAACTAATATTTTTAACAACTACTTGTGAAGCCATGTGCTGACTGGATGGAAGATGGCAATTGCTTTACCCTAGAGCAATTCCAGTGGGAAACGATACTGTTTGTTTTATTAAACAAACACTCCAGGGACTAAATGTTTCATAAATTTAAAAATATAGAGTGCACATATAAAGTTTAAGGTAACATGCTTGCTAGCACAACTTTCTACAATTTCAAAAACACATATGGACAGTTAGTCTGTCATGTTCTTCATCAATGAGTAGGACAAAGTTTCCCATATTCCAAAACCTAGTGATAATACATGTAAGATTTCTTGTAGTTACAGTAATAACCAGTTGAGAGATGTTGCATATGTAACAGCAATAAGTCCATGGAGGGTGTTTTTTTCTATTACATCGCCCTCCCTTAATACCTACATAGGATTCAGGGTTGCAACAAATGCTTACATTGTGATCCTCATTATCTTGTGAATCAGAAATAGAAACAAATTCCTGGGGTATAAAAATCTTAGAAGGTGTCAATGCAAAATGCATTTCTTATGACATTCTTACTGCAGATGTTTCCTTCCTAATTGTTTAGGAAGATTGACCGAAATTTCTGCTCATGAATTTCTAGATAACAAATAAGATTTCAGAGCTAGGCTACCTTCTGCTGATGATACACTTCTTGGTTTTGGCATACCAATACTGTGTAATTCTTTGCATTAGTGTACTTTTCACAACTTGGCATGATTGCCTTGTATTATAAACTTTTGAAAAATAATCATACTGACTGTGTACAAGTATAGTTGAAACTCAAAGAACCACCACTTTTCTGGTTCTAGTCGAATGTTTCTGTGTTGTTATTTTGCTCCTCTAGATTATAAGCTTTAAGAACTTCCTCGTCTTCTATTCTACTCTTTCTTCTATTATAATTCAAAGCTGTAGATAGCAATTGAGATTGTCACTTTCTACAGTATTAAGTTATCATCTCCATAAACCTTCTAAAGAGAGTCAACATTTCCTTTTATATACATTCAGTACAATTTATGTCCTGAAGTTTGCATTTCTAGAATCTTCCACTAAATTGTCAATAATTAATTTGATTGCTCTTTCATATCTGAGATGTTGAGGTGGGTTTTAAAGAGTGGAGTCCTCCCACCCCAGTGGTCTCATTCTTTACCACTTTAACAGACATTGAATAAGTTGTAGCAGTTATTGCCCTTTGTGATTTGGCTTGTATTTTGTATTCTATTTACAAATACAACATACACAAAGGTACTTTATCATGTGAGACACAGGCTCACTATGCAGCTCTTGCTTGCCCAGAACTCATGAACCTCCTTCTTTAATTTATCAAGCCCTAAAATCAGAAGCATATAACACTACTCTCAGAAGATGCTCAAAATTTATAAATTTAAAATTAATAAAAATGAAGGTTTTTTTGTATGTTTCTATTTGGTTACTGTTAAGTGTTTCCTGGTGAGTCTTAAGTCTCATTTTTTATTCATTTTCATTGTCTCTTCTATATTCACTCTAAATATGTGGGTTTAAAAAGAGCTATTTTAATACACAAGTACATTTTGTTCATACCCAATGCAATAGGGGGACTTTTTCAGAGAGCATCTGCAGATTCATTTTCAGTGAATATAAATTCTGGAGAAACTGCATCTGCAATGATATGCAATAACATGTTGTTGCATAAGGAAATCTATCTCACCCTTCATCCCTTCCACCTTTTCTACCTTTCATTGTATCCTTCCTGTCATCAGGCAGTCACATTCAAGTAGACATTCATATGGCTAAAGTTTCTGCTTTGGGAATCATAAAATTCCATCCAAATAATTTAAGAATTTCTTGAAAGCTATTTGGACAAAAGATTTAGCTTGATATTGATATTGATATTGATATTGATATTGATATTGATATTGAATGTTGATCTCAAACCTACTATTTTACTTTTTTCAAGTTATATCTATCAGGATGGTCCAAAAACATGGTTCATATTTTCTTTTCATATTGCCCTTTAATTATACTGTCATTTCATCCTCCATATTTCTTTTACCGTTCATAGTTATAGTCAGGTCTGAATTTACTACATGAAAGCGGGCACATATATTATTCATTTTAGTAATAGTTTGAAAAAATACTAATCTTTTACACCACCCATATATTCTGCCAAGACCAATTGTGTATATGTGTATTCATGTCTTTGTTGGTATCTTCTCTCTTTAAACTTACTTTTATCTTTCATCCCTCTATTTCTTATTTCATGTCCAATATTGTTCCCTTTCCTATAAGCATTTATTATAACATAAACCCAACTTAAAATGTTATCCTTCAAGTATGCATTTTCTATACTAAGATTATTAATAACAAAGGGGATGATTTTCCGTGGGAAAGAATATGAAAAGAATATGAAGGCAGAAGCATTTGGGGGTTCAGAATTATTCTAGATCTTTAAAATATATAAAATGACAGCATCATGTTCTTTCTAAGGCTAATCCCATAGTCAGCAAAGGCATGGTGTTGTGATATAAAAAATTCACATGAATAAAGCTATATATCTAGAAAAATGGGATTTTTTAAGAACCTCCTTCTTAAACCTTGCTACAAGCACACTGTTCCATGAACACAGAGGCACCATGACCAGGAAATGGTTCCTGATGACGTGTCAAAAGCACAGGCTTCTCACTCGCAATCCAGAATGTTATAGCCATAGCCATGTTGTTTGTGATTTTAATTAGTTTTCCAAACATACGACAAAACTAAATTGAATAAATCAAACTGACCTTTAAATTTCTAGAGTTATAGCCTATTTAAATGTCCATAATGTTGTGATGATAACCCAAGTTAATAATCATTTCACTCTGCTACCAAAGAGACTCTAGGGTGATACAATGTTATTAATTTTGGCATGGTTACAAATTATTCCTATAGTTCAGGTTTAATGCAGTATTGATGCTGTTATTAATATGGATTTGTCAGTAAAGATACAAAACTGAGTTAGTCTCAGCTAATGTCAGTTTTAAGACTGAAAAATAAAAAGTTTTAAAAAATCCACTTTATATGCAGTAGGCTTAGCAAAACACTTTAAAAACAGAGCTTCATTTAAAGGATATTTACCTTGTTCTAAGAAAGAATTCAAAATGATAAAACAGAAAAAAAAATTACCATAAATCTGTCCATTAAAAGTAACATGTTGTAAAATTATATATTTGTCATGTTTATATACATTTAAAATTTCTTAGGGGATTGATAAACCTGCATGATAACTTCAGGAAGTTTGTATAGGGAAATTGAGTTAGCTATTCAGCATTTGATGAAGAGTATAATTTTGTGTGAGAGTCATTTCTTTTGGAAATTTCCCAGGTAGCATTTCACTGTGGACTAACTGTATGTATGTGCCTTGGAGAAAAAGATCAATCACCATGCATAGAAACTGTTGTGCCAAAGTACTTTAGTACAGTGGTGGAGAGTTATAGCTGGACTCTAGTGTGAACTAAAATTTAACTCGTCTATCAGTTGGCTTGGTTTAATAATTGCTACATGTATTTATACTGAATACTTCATCTGAGGTATTAGATTAAAACATTATTTATCTGAATGTTTGCAATGAGCATATAAGTGGACACATGAGATGTGTTCGGTGGTGCTTGCCATGGCTAATGCTCAGTATGCTTAAGCTCTAGTTAATACATGTAACGGACATGAGAGGTTCCTCATGCTACTCCTATACCCTGACAAATAAAGTAATTTCCACAAGGACTCTCAGCTATTAAGTGTTTGTGATAGGTTAGAGCCACATTGCCTTTAGTTACTCAGTCAGTCATCATGCTGTCAAGCAGCTAAGGGTATTTTCTGAGGTAAGATCTTAAGTAAAGCCTGAATGTAACTCAAATATTTTGAGAGAAAATTATTTCTCCTTGATTTTTGCTTTCATAATTTAAATAATCCTTACAATGAGACAAATAGAAATGCTGGGTGATACCTCCTGTGCTTAAAGATATTAAATAGTCATAGCTAAGTGCTGGTCCGTGGGCAAGACATGAGGAGCAAAGAGTAATGCAGAAAGTCTAAGGAAACTCTGGTACTTGCTTTTTCCTTAAAATTCTCGCCTAATGCCAAAGGAAATAAGTGAAAGTGTGCTGATAAGATTTTTTTCAAGCATCTGGGTATTGAAATGTTTCTTAGAGAAAGTAATTTTTCTTTGAAATGAACACACAGCAAAGTCAAAAAGTGATTCTTATAAAGTCCCAAACTCCCCTTTTTGCTCCACTCCTATTGCAACCAACGGCCCTGTTTGCTTTCACAGTGGATTATTCAATATTACAATGTGTTTTCCCCTTTAAAACTCCAAATTCATTTCATCCATGGGTGAGATAGTCCTTCCAAATAAAGTGATCTCAGGGCGGTCACTTGTCTATCACTATCTTTCCCTTCCCTGTGCAACGAGCATATTCTCTTACATATGTTGTGAATTTGCATACATACATGCATGTCACCCTATGACACGCAGGTTAGAGGTTTATGAGCTGGAGCTTTGACTGTTCTGTGTTTTTATTCTCTTCTGAGTGAAGGTCTGTGGGGCTGAGAGCACAGGAACTCCATAGGGCAAATTTAAACACTAGGTAGATGGCTTTTGGAAACTCTTGTGAAAGAATTACACCTCAAGAATACTACAGTGACAACATTCTGGGACAAACAATAGGCAAAATGTCTTTGTTTTGCTGAATTACATTCTTATTAACAAGTCTACTTCATATTTATTTTAAAGTGTTTTCTCTGTGACATTTGAGATATTTTCTGTTTTATATTCACACCTCAAATAGACAAGGTGGTCTATATTTCACATACTAGACTCACTCCTCATTGTTATAGTTTCAGTCTTTTTAAGGTGATTAAGTCACAGATATGAGGCCAAACAATGGAAGTTGTTCCAAAGAACAATAGAACTACAAACAGGGCTAATCAGGGTAATGATTTCTTACTCTACCATTGGCTGCTATGAACATTCAACTCCATTACCCCCTGGTCCTAATTTGCACCATATCTGGATCAGATGACATTTGCTTTTTCCTTTGGAATCCATAGAATATTCAAGCAATGAAAATCCCAACATAGTAACATATATGACACTTCATTTCTGTTCCACAACCACAGTAAGCCCCAAACTAACTTTTTAAGTGTATTTTCAAGGCATCATCACAGAAGCTTGGAAATACAATCTCAAGAAAATCTTATCATGTGAGTATTAAACTTCTTGATACTTTTTATGAAACTCATTTTGATATTCAGTTCAAATTTGGGGGAAAGGATTTTCTATCTAGTTCTTATCACATTATGAGAAAACTTGCTCATGATTACCATAAAAAGTTTGATGGAGACTAAAATATACTCATAGACTGGACAAAATTGTGCCTGAGAAGCTGCCTGCTAGGAGCTACAAGTTCCAGACTAAACAAAGTATTTTACCCTGTAGAAAGTAAAAATCCACTGAAGATAATTGACTGGGAAAAGGACAGACTTGATGTAGGGCTATGTATATGTTGAAATTAGTGAGAGGAGTGGCAGCAAAAAGAATACAGGATGGAAAAATGACATAGTAGTTAAAAGCACTCCCTTTTCTTCTAAAGGACCTAGGATTGATCCTCTGCACCTACATGGCAACTCACACCCATCTACAACTATAGTTACAGGGGATCTGCTGTTATTTTCTAGCTTACATTGGAAATGGGAACCCATGTGGCACATAGACATGAGTGCAGTTTAAAACACCCACACACATAAAAAGAATATGAGTATATGCACACACAATAGTGAGGAGGGGGACTGACAAGACTAGAGGAAACTTGCTCCCCAAAGACAAGGTGATTTTATGGCATTTTCAAAGTGTGTATTATATATAGGTTAGCTAGTGTTTCTTATAAAAAGGATGGATCAGGATAGTAGTTTAATTAGTTGTTGTGCATAGTTCTAAGCATCTCAGGTCCAGCACATATGCAATATGTTCCATATAATGATCAAACTGATAGCAGGATCCAACTGGCTTTCTAAAATTCAAAGACTATGTTCTGAATTCCTACTTTAAGGCTCACATCATGCATCATGCCCAAGAATCCATGTAAGATAATCAGTGAGGATAGATAAGCACTTCAATAAAATAAACTAAACCAACAGAAGAAAAACTGAAGATGCATAATTAATGGGGTATTGGTAAACTTTCAAACTTGGGTATTTTTAAATGCAGATAGTATTTCTGAAGGTGCAAAAGGTCATTAAAAGTCTGAAGGTGTAATAGGTTATTATAAGGGTAATTTATTTGAACTGCTATTTTAACAAAACCAGTGTTCTGGTTATTAATTTCGACCACAAAGACATGAGTTCAGGAAGAAAGACTGTAGTCTGCAAGTTCGAGATTGTATACTTTAAGATAAGTGAATACCAAATGTTAACATTATAGTTTTATAAAATGTCCTAAGAGGATATCTATCCATAGATAACTATACCCATTTATTCATCTCTCTGTCTCTATCTATGTATCTATCTATGTATCTATGTATGTATCTATCTATCTATCTATCTATCTATCTATCTTCTATCATCTATCTATTGATTATTGATTTATTAACATGAAAATCACAAGTTTCTTGAACATGGCCTCTGCTATTATCTTTTCAATCAGAAAAAACTGCATAGGATGTAATAGTAATGGAACATCACAACTCTATGACACTGCTAATATAGATACCTAATGAGAAAGGAGTCTCAAATAACCATTCCAGTGTTCCTTTGCAGCAATGGAAAGATAAGCACTTGCTAAGGTGTTAGTATACATTCTACCACTAGATGCATTAATAAAGATGTCCAACAGAACAGTAAAACACAAAGGTTTAAGCAAATACCTGTTCACCTTTCTAGTCACTGAAAGGCTGAGGACTACTCTATGAACAACAAAGCTCTGAATTGGAAGAAGTCAGTTCCTTCGCTCCAGGGTCACAGGTGTACGCAGGACTTCAGGTATTATCTTCTTTCAAGACTCCTTGCAAAGTCATGGAAGGGGCAACTATGTCACATTATGTGGCTATATTGTAATAGAGAAAATCAGAGCCTTCCCTGGTCTTCTTTGTTGAATCTTCTTCATGTCTTTATCCTCATATGAATAACCTAATTTGTCTGATGACACTAATGAAAACTTGACTAGATTGAGACATTATTTGCTATGGAAGTGAAAATGGAGAGCATCCTTTACACTTCCCTTCTCAGTGGCAGCCAATGTTTCAGGTTAGAAATTCCTAGAGATAAAAATTTCTGTTACAATGGCTGGCCAGAATTAAGGCTAAACTAGGGCAGTGAGGCCTACATAGCTTCTCTCTTCAGTAGCCACCATCTGCTCTGACTCCTATATCTATCTACAAATGGAGCCAAATCTACACATTTTAAAATATCTTCTCAGAATTGGTGTCTTCTGTCCATCTTTCCAGGAATTAATGTCTGCTTGCTCTCTCTATCTCCGTAATTGGCTCATATTCTACAATGGGGTGTTGCTTTCAGAAAAGACAGAGCTCTTCATTTGGGCAGTAAGTGTAGCCTCTTCTTAGGTTCTCCAAGTCAATAATAAATATCACCACATCAGCCTGTTGCTCAAGAAGCAGATAACAGGTCCATATTATATATGTGTTCTTAGAAACTATTACCTACAGATATTCAAAATATTGTTTAGGTAACTCAATCGTTAGAAGAAATAATATTGTGCTTACATATGATGTATAGCAGAAGAAATGAAAAGCATGTCCTTCTCTCTCCTTCAAAAACCAGCACCTATGAGATATGAAGTAATGTTCAAATCCAAGAATAATATTACCAGTGCATCATTAATTCACATTAATCATTTAAATGGAATAGAAAGTAGAAAAGCTTGCAATCCCAGCAAAAATGGGATTACCTGAGGACTCAGCTATACCACTCATGGGCATATACCCAGAAGATGCTCCAACATATAACAAGGACACATGCTCCACATGCTCCACAGCAGCCTTATTTATAATAGCCAGAAGCTGGAAAGAACCCAAATGTCCTTCAACAGAGGAATGGATACAGAAAATGTGGTACATTTACACAATGGAATATTACTCAGCTATTAAAAACAATGAATTTGAGAAATTCTTAGGTAAATGGATGGAACTAGAAATATCATCCTGAGTGAGGTAACTCAATCACAAAAGAACACACATAATATGCACTCACTGATAATTGGATACTAGCCCAAAAGCTCACAATATCCAAGATACAACTTACAGACCACATGAAGCTCATGAACAAGGAAGACCAAAGTGTGGGTGCTTTGGCCCTTCTTAGAAGGGGTAACAAAATACTCATGAGAGCAAATATGAAGACAAAGTATGGGACAGAAACTGAAGGAGGAGCTGACCAGAGACTGCTCCACCTAGGTATCCATTCCTTATGTAGTCACCAAAGGTAGACACTGATGTGGATGCCAGGAAGTGCATGCTGACAGGAGCCTGATATAACTGTGCCCTTAGAGGTCTGCCAGAGCCTGAAATATACAGAGGTGGAAGCTCATAACTAACCATTGAGCTGATAATGGGGTTCACAATAGAGGAGTGAGAGAGAAGACTGAAAGAACTGAAAGGGTTTGTGGTCCCATGAGGAGCGCAACAATGCAAACCAACCAGAGCTCCCAGAATCTAAACTACCAGCCTGGGAGCACATAGGGAGGGGCCATGGCTCCAGCTGTATATGTAGGGGAGGATGACAGTATCAGGCATAGGTGGGTGAGGAAGTCCTTGGTCCGGTGAAGGCTGGATGCCCCAGTGTGGGGGAAATCATGGGTGAGGAGGTGGGAGTGGGAGGGTGGGTGGGGGCATATCCTCATAGAAGCAGGAGGAGGGGGGATGGGATAGGGGGTTCCTGGGTGGGGAGAAAGGGGATTACATCTGAAATATAAATAAAATATCCAATAAAAATGAAAGTAGAAAAGAAAACTACAGTACTGTTGTCCATACTGTTGTCCATCTTTTTGTCTTCCCCAGTTTAATATGTAGTGATCAAAGATCAAATGTGCTTCATTGGGGAAAAAAAAATGAAAGTTGCTTTTCCTTTGAGAACCACTCCTAGTGGATCATTGAATTCCACCAATTTAGCTCAGTCTTTTTCTGGATACACACTTTTAGCCAACAGACTTATGGACTCCTGAGATGCACTTTGTCTTGTTGGTCTTGCTTGTGGTTGTCTCTTTTGTTCTGATTATTATGAACTGAACTAGATAATGGGTGCTCAGTTATTCCCAAGGTTGATCATCCTGTAGGGAAACCAATTTGCTTCTATTTTCTATAGGATAAGCTACTCCATGATCAAAAGCAAGCAGTAACTCTGAAAGTCTCATAATCATCACAAGGGACTGGACAATATAGACCTAAGCAGTGGGGAGGTTACATCTGCCAATCATCCTGAAGCTCAGTAACTTCAAGCTGGTCAGGAGCATGTAATAGAATCCTCATCACCACACACTTTAGTAATGCTGTGAATTTTACTGTTCTTTTTAAAAGTAAACCAAGTACAAACATATGGGTAAAATAAAGCAGTTAAACCAATTATAAACACAGATACAACTTCCTTAATAGCATCAAATGATTGAAGGAAAGTTGAGCTCTTGGCCAGCTGGCATGCCCTTAAGACTGTCACTGATGCATTATTACATCTTGAAGTTTGTTGTTTGACTACTTTTAAATTACACACTCACAATCTGAAGATGCCTAAAGGAGCAATATTTTCTGCAATTCCTTCAGAGTTTTAGGCAGGAGTCATGGGCTCCTCATGTGAGACAGGATATTCTAAGATAGACCTCAAGACTTCAGGAACCTTTGAGTATTTTTTGAATTCTAGTAGATAGAAAAATAGAAAAGAAATAGTTCAAGTTATGCCATACCTATAGATCTGTCATTGCCTAACACTCCCATCTCATTAAATTTGCTTGGAAAAATAAGGAATCTATAAAAGATTAAAAATGGCTTATTTTACAAATAATTTCATGTAATAGCTTACATATTCACCCTAATAATTTTGCTCAAACTTGCTTGACACTCTTGAATATTTTTACTTAAACTCACATCATGTATAGCTCCTTCCTCTCAATCTCATTTCTTTATATATCAGAATTTCTTTCTCCCATTAGTAAAAATAAAATCATGTAGGTGCAATTTTGTTTTCTTTATTCTTTGGGGTCTAAATTTAACTAATTAACATTTTAATAACATTCCACCATTTGTTCTTGCAAAATTAGGGGACTTGCTGAAGATAGATTAAGATATACTCTGAGCCATCTGGAATTCAAGCAGCTTTGATTTTAAATAAGTTCTTGTTTCTCTATGTGCTCCTGGACATTTTGGAGTGATTAACATATAGGCCATAAGGTAAACTGTGGAAAGAATGAGATTTATTTATTTTTATTACACTTCTCACACTCAAAAGATTCTGAATTGTTTCCCTAAATGAGATTTAGATATCAGTGAATTTCCTGGCAGAACAGACACTTTAGGTAAAGCTGTGTAATCTCACTGATTCAGAATCATCAGAGGGAGCTCAGTCTGTATGGAGAGGTTTTTGAATAACATGCTTGTCAAGAACAAATACTTTCATTACTTTTAAAAGTATATGCTGTAATTCAAAGAAGGTAAAGCATGGTTTTTGGCAGCAGTAACGTGGCACTGGTTTAATGATTGACTCAAAGTTATTTCTGTGTAAAGTACATGTTGAGGACAACTGTTTGAGTGATGCAAACATTTCCTGATAGGAAATATAACTTTGCTAAGGTTGTAACAAAGGAAACAAATCCTTGATAGGATGCCAGGATATGCAAGCTACCCATTACATGAGCATGTTCCTAAGAAGTACATCTAGAATCACTTGATTTTAGACTACCAATTGGATTTTTCATTACAAATATGACAGAATAGGCAAAAATGATAATTGTGGACATAGAGAGTCAAAGAGTTTGAAAAAAACTGACCGTATTAAAGGGTTAGATGGAATAAAATGGGAGTCTTATGATCCTATATCATGGTTCCTCTCCGAGGTTTAACATCATGCCAAGTTCACAATGGCAAACATGTTGAAACAAAGCTCTTCTCCCATGAATGGCTCAGAGCTTACTATGCTGGTGTAATTAACTCCTCTGCTGATTCTTTTTTTTTTTTTTTTTTTTTGGATATTTTTTAAATTTACATTTGAAATGTTATCCCTTTTCCTGGTCTCCCCCGCCCCCCGAAACCCCTTATCCCATTCCTTCTCTGCTTCTATGAGGGTGTTTTCCCACCTACCCAATCCTAGCTCCCACCCTCGAATTCCCTACATTGGGACATCAAGCCTTCACAGGACCAAGGGCCTCTCCTCCCACTCATGTCCAACAAGACCATCCTCTGCTACATATGCGGCTGGAGCTATTGGTCACTCCATAAGTACTCTTTGGTTGGTGGTTTAGTCCCTGGGAGCTCTGAGGGGTCTGGTTGGTTGATATAATTGTTCTTCCTATGGAGTTATAAATTCCTTCAGCTCCTTTAGTTCTTTCTCTAATTCCTCAATTGGAGACCCCTTGCTCAGTCCAATGGTTGGCTGCAACCATCCACCTCTGTATTTATCAGGCTCTGGCAGAGCCTCTCAGGAGAAACTATATCAGGCTCCTGTCAGCATGCACTTCTTGGCATCCACAATAGTTTCTGGGTGTGGTACTGTATATGGGATGGATCATGAGGTGGGTAATCTTTGGATGGCCTTTCCTTCAGTCTCTGTTCCACACTTTGTCTCCATATTTGCTCCCATGAGTATTTTGTTCCCTTTTCTAAGAAGGACAAAAGCACCTACACTTTGGTCTTCCTTCTTCTGGAGCTTCATGTGGTCTATAAACTATATTTGGGTACTCCAAGCATTTGGGCTAATATCCACTTAGCAGTGAGTGCATACCAAGTGTGTTCTTCTGTGATTGGGTTACCTCACTCAGGATGGTATTTTCTAGTTCCATTCATTTGCCTAAGAATTTCATGAATTCATTGTTTTAAATAGCTGAGTACTAAATGGTATGCTCAATGGTAGTTCTTTAAGTCTAACTTTCGCATAAGTCTCTAGAGCTTAGTCCACTGTGTTTCCCACTCTTCTGATGCTCATGTTTTCACTATTTAGTTTACACTCTCATCTGTCTGTAAACATGTTTGAAAACAGGGTAATTATATGCCCATGAGTTTATGTTTGTGGCCTAGCTAAATCTTCTCAATAACTTTATTTTCTTTTAAATTTGGTTTACGTTTGCTATTATTTTGTGTATGTATTGCCTGAATGTATGTCTTATACCACCTTCATGCTTGGTGCTGCCTTTGGTCAGAAGAACAACATGGACCCCATGGAACTGGAGTTTTAGATGGTTATAACCAACTATTAGGATGCTATGAACTGAACCCAGGTCCTCTGAAAGAACAACAAGTGTTATTAACCACGAAGCAACCTCCTAAGCCTTGATAGTTACTTTTCTACCCTTTCTTAAATTAAAAAAAGACAAACAATCCTGGTGTCCAAAAATTTAAGAAGCTTACATAATATAACAAAGACATTTTCTGATTCAACTTATTTGGATCTAGGCATAATAGTTTCAATATTGGAGGTTGTAAAAATGATTAAGGACATCCGTATAAAAGAATAAGTCTCTAAAATTTTCCCAAGATGATCTAAAGGTAATTGTGTTATAATACTAGTTAAATAATAATGGACACAATATAATTAAGACTCTCAAAGTCTTTATTGAAAATTTAATTGTAGAGGACAGCAAAACTCTAAACCACAAATTTGAATACAATTTCTGAGCTCTTTCTTTTTCTTATTTATTATCATTCCAAATATAGATATTTCTGGTGTGAAAAAAAGAACATGGTTTCAGGATGAAGCAAGGCAAATGGAGAGCTAGGTAGAACTCAGTCTTAGTCTTTAAACAAATTATTTAAATTTTACTGACTGAATTTATTCAAATTAAAAAAAGAAAAAAAACAGGCAATGGATATGGTAATGAGAAGTCAGAATCTACCAGGTCCAAGGCCTATTTCCCAACACCATTTCTTACATCTTTATTGAGTCCAAGGTTCACTGCTATCTTCAGTAGACTGGACAAAACACTTTCCATAACAAACTACTAACACTACCATTCTGTTATAAGAGTAGCTTTGGACAACACACAACTGACATTCAAGGCTTTGTTTCAATAAAACATTTATTGACAAAAAAGTCATGCCCCAACTCAGATATAACTATAAGCAGAACCTTCCCAACTTGTAACTCTACTCCATGTTTGAAAATAATTTGAGATAAAGATAAAATGTGTGATAGAGGGTCGGAAAAATTACTCAGGCAGGGATATACTTACTAGACAAGCAAAATGCCATGGGTTCAAATCCTCATGACCTACAAAAGAATTTGGGTATGGTAGTACATCCCTATAATCTTAGTGCATGGCATCAGAGGCAGCATTCTAGAAGAAAGCTAGCCAACTAGCCTAAATGAATCAGTGAGAGTCCTCGTCTCAAAAAATAAGCAACCAATTAAAGTGTCTTGACATCAACCACTGCCCTCTACATGCACATATGCATGTATACATCCATAAATGCATGTGTGCATACACACCCATGTGTAGAGATATATGCAGGATCACAAGGAAAATGTGTAACAGAGTAATAAAACCAAGCTCACCCGGCAAAACACTTTAGTAACTCTCACTCTTGATGTAATTTTAAATCACTAAGAATTGTGATCAGATGCCTGCCACTTTCTGTTATAACCTAATTGAATCTGGGTAAATATAGACTACCCCTGATTCCCTTGACTTCAGAGTCAGTGTGATTAAAACGTAAAGACAAATAAAGTCATAGACAACACAGGCTGTGAGGTCAGTCAGCAATTTTCATTCAGAGCCAACTGTGGACATCTTTGTAGCAACAGGCTAATGTGAGAAAATCCTTTCTTCTGTGGTCAGCATGGAAAAGAATAATGAACCCCCTCACTCTCCTACCATCCACAATGGTGTCCCAGATGGGGTGAAGTGATACCAGGCAACTTCATTAAGTCTGAGATGCCTAACCACTTTTCTACCAGAACAATGTACTTGTCTTAGGCTTTCATTTCTGGTGCAAAATATCTGAGATAATGATTCAAGAAAAGGATTTCTTTTTGCTCACAGCACTGAGTTTCCAATCCATGGTTAGTTGCTTGTATAGCTTCTCTATCACAGTGAAGGAAAACATGGTTGTATTGATCAAGGTTTTTTTTAGAAAACCAAATGCATCAAATGAAAATGTATCAAAAGAGGCTAGATTAGATTGGCTTATATGATATGGGCTGAGTAGTCCAGCAATGATTGCACCCTAGAGAGGCTGAAAAGCTGGGAGAACTCAGTGGATGCTCAATCCAGGAAATTGAGTGATACAGCAGTCCTAATCTTATTCGGGTTTGCCAGGAAGAGCCATTAGTCTTCAGCCCATCCTGGATGGCTGAGAAAGAAAGGCTCCAGGTTCCATGAAGAATAGTAATGGCAGTGGCATAAAGTCACAGCACAGGGCAGACAAGCACCAGAATAAGATATAAGACAAGCAAAAAAAAAAAAAAAAGAAACTTCAAAGAGTTTGTTTATTCAGACTCCCCTGTAATCAAGCAGCCTCTGAGAAGGTTACGTTCACACTTAGTGTGGGTCTTCATTCTATAAATAACATAAGCAAGAAAATCTTCACAGGTGTGTTCAGATGCTTGTCTCATTAGGGATTCTAGGTTCTTTCAACTGACAATCAATATTACACAACAATCACAGTGACACAAGTGTTATTTGTTAGCCGGTGATAGCCAAGAAAGACAAGGGAGAATCTCAAAAAGAAACCTTTCAAAGACATGTTTCCCCCACCCAGGCACCAATTTTCAAGTTTCCACCACTTGCCAATGTTCTGTTCAAAATTTGAAACTGTCAATTGATGGTTATACTAATGAGGGCAGAAAACTTACTATTTAATTACTTTACAAAAGCCCCATTTCTGAAGAGTGGGTGCATCAGAGACCAAGTTTCTCTACCATTGCTTTTGTAGCACAAAAAATTTCCAGGAGTTATCATGTTCGCTATATCATGTCTAGCAAATGTTGACTTACATTTTCTACAAGGGAATAACCTGTCCTTGCCCTGCAATATCACTGTCTACACAACACTGTCCTATTCTTGGTCATATGTAGATGGTTTCTATTATATTTGACTATGAGTACTGACACTCAAATTTAGATTAAGGCAAGCATTTTGGCCTTTTCCCTCTGCTTAGATAGCAGCATGCCCTATCTTTCGTATAGCACTCATAGATGGAAAATGGTCATCTATACCTACTACAGTTATTTTCACTAGCTCTGGTAGTGCTCAGATAGAGCCTATCTGCTCAGATGTCAATTGCTCCCGACTGAACACAGAGGTTCACAATCGTCTCACTAGTGACTATTGTTGAAATTATAACCATAGTTCCTAACAGTGTAAGGAGAGAAATTTGTAGACACACAGTTTTGTCTCATTCTAATGCATCATGAACAGGGAGAAGATATCCAGTATTGGAGACAGAGGCATGCATCAGTAACACAAACCCATCCATCCTATAAACATATGGGAGCACAGATCAAGCTTGAATTGACTTGGTAACTGGCAGGGTGGTCTTTTTGGCTAGAGTCCACAGGACATGAATGGTTCAATGACTTGCTTTCCAAATAGTCTCCTGAATGCACCTGTCTTTCCATCTTCTTAACCATGTCTTGCTTCAGAAGAGAGTTTTGCTGAAAAAAATACTGAACAGTAAAGACTTCTACAAAAGTTTTATCGCCTTGCCATTTAGAAAAGAAATGTTCAGAGCAGTTTCTTTGCCTATCACCTGCACAACTTCATAATCTTAAGAAACTGCAATAAGTGACCATCAAATTTTATTTATCAACACTTTTTAAAAACTTAAAACCCTTTTAAACATTTTCTATCTTTGGTCTACTAGTGGGAAGGACACAGGAAGTATTTTAAATGGTAATTTGCTTTAATATAGTAAATTTGAGAAATTCGAGTTAAAAATATTATGTATACTACCAGAGCCATCTAGTAAGCAGTAGAAATTATTCTAAAACCCTGTCCTCCTCCTGAACTCATTAGAGGAAGTTTTCAACCTTCTCTGGGTATTGACACTTGATCTTTGGGTTGCAGGCATCAATAGTTACTTTGTTTAGTTCTCAGTACATACTTCCTAATTTCCTAAAATACATTTGAGAACATGTCAGAAGTCCTTATTACTTAATTTTAATAATTATTTCTCTATGTCTTTTAAATGTCTTACTTAATGTCTAATATTCTTTCAACACAGATCAGGAAACTAACAGAGAGCAACTCCATAAGAATATAATTCTTTCCTTCTATTTTAGAAGACTAGGTTTATTATAGATTCTATATGCTTAAAATATGTTCAGGAATTAAAACATCTTCTCTGGAAGGAAAAGTATATATGAAGGTCTTGAACCTTAGCTAAGGAGTTACAAAGTGTCTGTAGAGAAGGAAGAAGCAGAGGCAAGATACATTATTCACCTTGAACTTTAGACATGCCAATCATCTCATCTCGTGAAATAAATGCAAATGCAGAATGCTCAGAAAGCAAGTAAGTCTAGGAAGGAGGGAGTAATCACCCTTTGAAAAAGGAAAGCATGCATGGAAAGTACTGACCTTTATAAGATTCTAAACGAATATGCATTACAAAATCTTCTGAGATGATGATACTCAGTTTGGCAACTACATAGATAGCCATGATATCAGAACAGGCATCAGAAAGATATCAACAAGATAGATGTCTTCTACAATGGTCTTCATAATGTATGCCCCATAGAAGAAAGAATTCTGAGCATGATCCTTCCTAAGAGTGTTCTTGGTCAACTAACTAGAAAACACCAGCTGCTACAGTACCCTCTTGAAGATTCAAAATGCAAATAAATGGTAAGTATCCAAAAGTAAAGAGTCTTAAGTATGAAAGGTGTTAAATATGAAAAATGTGCATTATACTAAAACAATCCCCTGAGCCCACACTTCAGATTAAGTAACACCATGCTTTCTTAAGTTGCTTTTCATGATTATAGAAACTTTCCTATTCAATTGAACACTCAAAAGAATCTCCCCAGCCTTCTTTAGAGGCTACTTACTCCCAACAATGTTTATTCACAAAACTTTCTTTTAATGTCACATATATTAACAGTCTGTGGAAGATCTGAAACAAGCTTGCAGTTGTTAAAACACTGATTTAAGATTCTTCTCTCCTTTTTAAAAAACAATCTAGTGAATCTGTTTCATCAGAGAGAACTAGGTCAGAAAAGAAGGAAATAAACTTGGGGCCAGAGTGTACAGTGATTCTTGAAGAAATGAAACCTGCAGCATCAGAACTCACCTGGAGATGCCAGAGCACAGAGGATGAATTTTATGAGAAAATATGAACCATCCCTGTTCCTCACAGGGACCCACCAAAGACCTAGGAAGGCATCATATATGCTGGATAGAATATTCCAGGATTCATCTTCAGTTAACCGAAAAACAAGTTCTGAGAAGAGGGAAAAAAATAAAAACAACTTCTAAAACTAACAGCATCCTGAACAGGTATTCAGATTACAAGTAAACTACCAGGTCTAATATGATTCCGTATATAGACAAAGTTCCTGTGAGAGACTCAGTTCTGTTGACACCTAAATCCGAGACATGTTTCTGTGAACCTCTGTGCTCGCCAGAAACCAAGAATTTCTTCCATTTTTCTTGAAGCCTCAGTAATTTAGGTTGATGTTATTGCTTTAGATTTTTGTCCGTCTCGTTCCCTCCACAGATACAAGGAAATGTCCATGCCCATCCATCTCAACTGAGTCCAATTTTCTTTTACCAAATTGAAGGGCAGGGGAGCAATAATGACTGAGGTCTTCTGAGGGACTGAAGCTGAGTTACACTTGCAATAACTTCATAGAGAAAGAGATGATATATACCCTGAGTTATGTCATGCTCTTCAGATCTTTCCGAAATAAAGCCAATACAGTTGGTGTGGCTAATATATTCTCAGAAGTATGTTTTGGGAATTTGGGGTAGCTCTTTGGACTATTTTAAGTAGTAGATCATTGGTACATGTATTTTCCTCTAAGTAAAACATTCACTGAGCGATTCAATCGTCTAAGTGTGATGGACCACTTTTCAGCTTTTCAACCCTAGAAAAGGTAAGCCCCTTCTGAAGACAGCCATGTTCACATGCTCTATCTGTTTACAGAGTGTTACAGGAGCTAAGATGCACATTGTATTTGTCCTAGTATGGAGCAAGTTATTAAGCCTCAAAACTAAATATATTTTTGTCTAGATATTATTATAAGTAACTGCAAAACAATAAAAAGCAAGGTGTGATTGTTTAGAAAGATTTTAAAAGAATATAATCTGCTAGAAATAGTTCCAGACAGAAAAACCAAGTAGAGAACAGTGAAAACAGACAAGATGAGCAAACACATGTGATCTAATAGGGTCATGGAATGGAGGGGCTAATATATATTTAATTGACATTTCACCAGCCTGGAATAGACATGTAATTCCTGAATACTATCAAATACAGCTTGTTCCAGATCTCCCTCCTGTCTGGAAACTCCTGCCCCACCCTTCTAATATGTTCCAATACTATGGAATAATTATCTTAGGCCAAAAATCACACATTTAAAAGGAAAACACTGATTGCATTCCATTCAACATCAAAATATTAATAAAGTCTTATAGCAACCAAGGAATGTATAGCAGGGCTGCATCAAGTTTCCTGGACAGTGCAGAAGCTCACCCTGCAGTGGCTCTGAGGATGCTCCATATACATCTGTCCTTGCAGTGTTCTGCAATGTTTGTTCAGCACTTGTTTAGCATGTCTAATTTCTTTATTTCCTCCACACCCTGTCTATCTGAGATTATTCTATCCCACATCACAGCATCTATGCCCCATTTCTATGACCTCTTCATTGAGCCCATCACTCTTGCCATGTGTAGCTAGTACTGACTTGACTGAGTAAGCACAGCTGAGTGCTTAACACTTGTATTGTGCTAAGGTTACATGATAATTCTAGATGTGTCACCTACAATGAGACTGTAAGGTCCTTTGACATACAAACCATGCCTTCTAAATTTCTTTAAGATACTATCTTAAAAGTGGGCAGATGAAAACTAATAAATATCAGCAAAAAAATATTTTTCAAATATAAGTTTAAAATGCACCTAGATCATTCTCTAGAGACATAAGTAATTTTAGAAAAGTCCAAGTTCAAATGCATTTCACCCCTGCAAATGCAGTTAAAAAGGGTCTCCACTGCTGCCCCAGAGAGCTGTAAAGGTATCTGGCAAGTGAGCTTGAAATTTAGTGATGTCATTCAGATGGAAAATAGAATCACTTATGATTGTGGCTCATTATCAATTCTCTATATATTTGCATTTATTGTGACAGATGCTGTCGAATCTCATCCTAGCTCTATTATTCTACAGAAATAGATTGGCCCTGGTGCTATACAATAATAATTAGAATAATATCACCTATTAACTCTCCATGCTCCTTTCTATCTGAAGGCTCAGAGAAAGCTTTGGTGATTATAAGCCTAAACTCTATTACCAGTTTCAACTGGACCCTCACTTTATCCAAAAATTTCATTTTTGACTGAAATATTTCATGGGCTATTCACATCCCAAAGGGGATTTTTTTTCAAACTTTGAGATAATGCATTTCTTCCATCTTGACTTGGAGTAGATTGAATAAATGCATTTTCTCTACAGAAAATTCATAATGCCTTAAGCTGAGTTTGTGCCTATGACATATTCTTAACCACCTCCTGAATTGCTTTCTCTTCATTTCTAAGGTTAAATGGGATGCCGGTAGCTTATAGGAGAATTTTACCTTATTGTGCTGATGGAAATATTTTAAAAATACTAATAAAGAAAAAATAGTTTTATAGGTATTGGCTTCACAGGGAATACAATGAAAACTTTCCAACAACTTCCAACAAGATGCTCATTGTTTATTGCTATCCACAGACATCTAATTTACAAAATTATATGTCCTGTGCCTTAAATATAAAACATTTGTTTATTTTTTCATTTTAAGAGCATTTACATTTGAAGAACGAAGAAAGAGTATGTGAAGTCTGTGTTTTATCAAGAGTATTCTACTCGGAGCACTAGGAACATCTCAACATTAATCATCCATGTAAGAGAAACTAACCCCATGCTAAATTGAATAGAGAGGTCTGAAAATGTTGACTGTGTTTTAGAGGAAGTTAAAATAGTGAGGATCTTAGGGCTTGTGCCTTTTAATATCAAATTAGCTGAAATGTGTTCTGTACTGAGATCTTAACATTCTTCTATCTTGAAAACTGCATTGAAGAATACCTGATATATGAGGAAAAAATATGGCCATGGAAAAAGTCCAATGATAATATCCATCATAAACTAAGAGATCTTACAGGTGACCCAGCCATCGCTCTGCCAAGTAGTTTAAAGATGAAAACGTGTCCTAATAACAAAAGTGAAAATTGACCCATGGGCACATGGGGGTAACCATGTAGAAATACCCTGTGAGGCCTGGAAGCTTCAAGCTGAGTTCTGAAGAACATCCAGACAAATACAGGTTAACGCTGATAAAATGCTTAAGTCTGGGGACCTATGTCTAAGAAAAATGGCCATTGATGATTTAATTTATGAACCTTCCACTCACTTATGAGCAACCATGTGTCTCTCTTTTTCAGCCCAAATGCTAGATTCTGCTAAAATATAAAGGCCTACAAGAATATGAGTCATTAGGAATGATAAGAAGATCAACAATGAGGAAAATTTTGGGTTCTGATAAACACTTGAAACACAAGGCATCCACAAAGTTGACTTAAAATGGTGATAACATTGTTTTAACTCTTTATGAATTACTAATGGAAATACACATTCATAATTTTAAAATACAAGCTTTCTAAACCCTTTAAGATAATACCAGCTCTGATTTCTTCCCTCTGCCCTAGCAGAAGTCCTGTTTTCTAGAAATAAATAATGCACACTCTTTCCTATATATTGTTAGTATTCTCTATTTGAAGTACCATTCATGACTCCTAGTGCATGTTTTAATTTTCATGCATATTTTCAGTAATTATAGTGTTTCTGTACTTGTGTATTTTGTTTATGATGTGCATAGATGAGGTCATCCTTCACGAGGAATGTTTTGGCTCTGCTTTTGTTTTCTTCTCTTCATCTCCTTACAATGCAACTGTGACCCATTATTAAATTATATGGAACAAATATTTGTCTTCTATCTGATTGCACTGAATGTTGAGTTCAGGTTGTACTGTCCAGACTCTCAAGTCTGGACATTACTGGCTGCATTTATACTTAAAGAGAATATTTGATCTATTGGAACTCTCTGGCTGTTATGTGGGGTTTCTCTTATGAGAAATCTGTGGACTAAATTGGACAAGATGCAACAAAATGATTAAAGGTCATTGTCGTTTCCTCAGGGGATATTTCTGACAACTCATGTTATAGAAGCAGGGAAAACGTGAGGGTTACTCACCCCAGCTGCCAGGCATCCAATTTTTGAATCACTTTTCTAAAATCTTTGGACTTTGGTCTATTGGATATTTCAATGTTCACACCTATCTGGTGATTGTCTCCAAAGACCAAGATTTAAACTGAGTTTCTCAGCACACAAAGTAGGAGGAGCTATAAATGAAGAAGTTCATCTCCACTAGTAAAAAAAGGAATGGAGTTTGACTGTTTCTCTGACCTAAATGTTCACAGAGTCTCCCGGCTCTGAGATATTCTAAGGTTTTAGAGGGGGAATAATCCTACTAATTACTCGGTACCTCTCAGCAAGCACATGGCTATCCTTCCCTTTCCTCTGCTAGGCCACTTATGACTCTATTACCATATCCACACTCCAGTAAGTTTATGAGATTCAGTCTCTACTAAACAACAACTTGTCACTATAAAGAGAACTCAGATATTTTTGTAAATCTGTTAACCTCTTTTTATTTATTTCCAACAGGATAGTCCTGAAAGCAGACTATTGACAGAACTGTTGGGCATTGTTATTTCCTAGAAATAATCTAGGTTAACGTTTATTCTATTCTCTTTATGGTTTCATGTTGACATAAAAAAAAAAAAAAAACAAACCTTGGGTCTAGACACAGAAAAGGAAAAATTGTTCATTTCCCACAGATTAGTGAGTACCCTAGTTGATTCTACTTTGTTTATCTTCAATATCCTAATTGTGTGATGTTGTAGAGTTCATTCCAAAATATGTTAGACTAGAAAAATTCAGATCTGAAGATCAGAAAGACCTGAGATGCATACTAGGTTCACAGAAACTGTAACAATGGTTGAATGGAAAAGGGAGGTCTATTTTCCTTCTCTAAGAAGAAAGGCCAAAAGAGGCGATCATGTCTAAGTATCAGCTGTGATATTCCAGTGGAGCTGGATTTTATCCTGCCTTGATCCACTGTTGATGTGGTGTTCATTAGAATATTTCTCATGCTGTTGCTGTCTTTGCATCACAGTTTGTGTATCTAGGAAAGTAGATAAGGATGCTATGCTTTAAAACCTTAATAAATTTTATTTTGATTGGAAAAGAAATGTGAGAGTCTTACTAATGTGTCTAAATTCTTCCAGGAAAGAGGAATTGGATACCGCACAAATACATATACTTGATTTTCAACTAGGTTTTCAGAGTAAACATTTTTGTATTTATTTATAATGTTTATCATTGCTGTAATGTTAATTTAATCTCTTTGAGAAAAAAATCTTCAGGCTGGTAATAAATGATATACTGGGAAATAGGGAATTGATAATACTTACTGATTTCAAACTGTCTAAAATTATAGCTTAAATTTACACTTAGGAATTATTTATATCCTCTTATGTCATATCAATTTAAATAATATCTCACTAGGGCATAAAATAATGCTAATATTAAAGTTTTTTAAATGTTTGCTAATTGCATATGAAATGCTTACATCCCCTGCATTTAGGGTGCTTTTTATTTAATATTACTGTATTTTAAAATCTCTGAATTTAAGTATATTAAAATTATTAAATTTAAATATTGAATAATAAAAATATTATCCCTAAGATCAATCTTGAATTGTGTGTCTTGAATAAGCCTTTCTGATACAGGAGACAGGGAAGGAGCTAGGAGTTTGTTCTGATCTTGTTGTTAGAAAAGATGATTTACTTCCCTTTGAAAATACCAAATCTACATTTAAATAGCCATTTTATTCATGAACATTGTGTTATAGAATCAATGGTGTCATAGATTTTGTAAAACTCAAACCAAAATGAAATAAATCTTAATACAAGAAAGGTGAATCTGGTCCTAAAGGCATGTATACCAACTATTAGTAACCTACTCCACGTTCTTAGGCTGACTCAAATATTCAGAATTTCGATATACAACTTAGTCAGGACAATGTGATATTGGGGCTGAGAGGTAAGCACAGAATGAAGTTTATGACCAGACATAACCACACAGCTGTCCAAGCTTTGTGGCCTTAGTAACACTGTTTCCCTTCTCTGGGCCTTGGTGGTAAGTGGAAGATGCTTCAGAGGTCTATTTTATTCCCTAAAAATGCAAAGATGATTAGAAGAACAATAAAATTAAACAGGAGAAATTATACATGTGACTAGATTGTCACACATATATGAGTACCTGAGTTCAATCCTCAGAACCTATGTAAAAAATTGCCATACATGAGAGCAGATAGTTATAATTCTAGTACTCAGAAAGCAAAGCTGGGCATATTTCTTAGGCTCCAAGGCAGACATTCAAGCATATTTAGTGTTTCATGCCAAGAAGGGAACTTTTTCCAAAAATAATTTTAATGGCACCTGAAGAAAGATGATTAATGTTAACTACAGACCTCTACAAATATGTACACACATCTGTGTGCACATACACAAGTACCTGAATACACCCACATGTTCAATCCCATACATGAGCACACACACACACACACCCAAAAGTGCACACATGCATGCACATTAATTTCTATATATACAAAAAGGAGATCTACCAAAATGACTTAAGCCTGTGGTTCAATTAATCCAACAACAGCTGCCTAGATACAGAAAATCCAAGAAGCCAGTTTAGTCTATAAGGGTAGAAGTTTCTGCTGGCCTTCAATATATTCCAGTATCTTAAGGAAGTAGTTCTAATGCCAGTGAATGAATGAACTTCTTAGTGAGATGAGAACCAACAGGCCAAGGTCAAAAACTTCTTCCTGATAGTCTTCCACCAGAAGGTGTCGTTCAGAGAAGAGGTAGGTCTTTTTATCTCAAAGATCTTTATGAATGGTATGACTTCCTACCCACAAAGATCTGGATTAGAAGTGGATCTTTCCACTTCAAATTAAGCAAAAAAGACCTCAGAGCATTGCCCCTTATTTGTGTTTATAGATAATTTCATATATAGTCAAGTTGACAACCAAGAGTAACCAACAAAGTGTGATTATTTCATGAGTGAACTTTTTTACTTCTAATCTCATTATGTATCATTAATTACTTATACCTTATCACATGTCAATCATACCTCAAAGTATGGTTAAAATTAGATTTTTGTCCACAATTAGAAGAAAGAAATAAAGATTTTCATAGGTTTTGCTGTTTGTAGACCTAAAATGGCCACAGTAAAGTAATTTCAATCCCATCATATATCATTACCACCTATTCCTTCAGGTTTCTGGTCTCTGAAAAAAATATGTTCCAACATTCTTAAAGAGGCAATTATGCAGAATGGCTAGCCAATTCTGTACCTGCCTTTCTCAATCCTGCTTCTGTTGCCCAAACATCCACACATAAAATGAGGTTGCTAGTTCTACACTTGACTGTTGAATCTCATGACAATATTCATTTTCCTGTCTGGATATTTGTTAGATCATGGAACACTCTCAGATTTCTTTATCTCATTAAGATATTATCTGGGTCACAATGCAGGAAAGAGTCTAGAACCACCTAAGTACCTTGTCTAGCCAGAGTAGAGTCAGAAGCAGACAGATATTTTCTACTGAGGAAAGAAACAATATGCAAAAATAGAAATGTTCAAGGAAGTTTATCCAAAGCAAGCAATACTTGGAAAAATGCAGCCAGAGAATGCTTGCCCTATGAGCATGAGGGCCTGAGATCAACCCTCTATGTAAAATAAGTTAGGTACAGTGGCACACATTTGCAGTCTCATCACTGGGGGATAGGGAGTGGCAATAAACTGATCACTTAGGCTCATTGGACAGAGCATAGATAAGCTAATTGACTAGTCTAGGTCCTTCCCTTCCCTTGACTCCAGCCTACACACACATACACACACACACACACAACATGCACACACACACACAAGGGAAGAGAGACAGACAGACATACACACAGACAGACACAGACACACATGGATATAAACACATACACATAGAGACACACATAGACACAGGGAGAGAGATAGACACATAGACAGACATATGGATGCACATGCACATAAACACACACAGACACACATAGACACAGGGAGAGAGACAGACACACAAACAGACAGACATACCACACATAAACAGAGAGAGAGAGAGGAGAGAGAGAGAGAGAAGGGGAGAGAGAGAAGGAGAGAGAGAGAAGGAAAGAGAGAGAAGGGTGGGGACACAAAATTATGTAAAACAATGTTACAGGACATAGAAACCTGTTTTTGAGACTATTTGGGGAACATTGAATGAAAGAATGGTTTTAGGAGTCTATGTAAAATAGCAAAAACTATATCTGCATAAAAGCTTGCAACAAAGAACTCTTTAACATGAGTAATGGTGAGAGGATAATGCAAAACAATGAAAATAGAAGAAGGATAAATAACAGTGGTGGATGTTGCTGAAGGTGAGTGATGCTGCTGATACTAGTCGTAACCACAGTGATGATGCTGGTAATGTTGACGATGAGGGTGCCAATGCTACTGGTGGTGATATTGAAGATATTGTAATGGTGATGCTAAGACTATCAATGCTATTGGAGGTGATGTTGATGCTGACAATGCTAATGACTCTGATGAAGGAGATGATATTGATGTAGATGTTATACTGATAATATTAATGACATCAAATAGTACACTCTGGTTTTTATCATTTATTACCAGCAAACCCATAAATTACCAACATTAAATTTGTGTAAAATAACAGTCCATACTTACTTTTATTATGATTGGGTTATATTTAAAGCACAATGTAGTTATAGCTAAACTATAGTAAAGATAATTTTAGAACAATGGTATACTATGTTAATACACCGCACCCTTATTATTTGTAATTTATGTCATTCAAGTGACAGGGAAAGCCTTTCCAGGCATGGACTCCCTTTGTAAATTTTGTATACTTTGTAAATTTTGTAAACCCTAAGGGCAAGAAATGGACCAGGTACCCACTTGAGAAGCTCCAGGAGCCATCCAGGCACCTTCCTCAGTCCCCTATAACTGTAATAATGGCATTTCCAGCCTCTGTAGTTTTCACAAAGGTCATCTCTAGTCCCTCAACAGGATCCTCCCCAGATTATGATAATTTTAGGTGAAATATCTGAGCAAAAACCCCTAATCCCTGAATAGGAAAGCCCACCAATCCATGAACTTCTCACAGAAACCCACCAATCCCTTAGCAAGAAAACCCACCAAATTCTGAATAGGAAAACCTACCAATCCCTGAGCTCCCTCAATCTCAGGACATAAAAATAATACCATACCTCAAACTGGAAAACTCTGCCCTAGAAAGCTCTGCCCCTCAAGAAATCCTATATAACACTCTGCCGTTTGTCCAATCCCCTGCTGTTTTCTCCCTTCCAGAAGCAGAGGACATCCATCCCTCGTCTCCCTAGACCTTTAAATAAATCTCTTTCATGAGGTTTTCTACTGATGTGACTCTTTCATTGGAAGAAGCCAAGAAACAAAGAAGAATACAAGGGACAAAATGAAGAGAATGAGCAAGGCTTAGGTTCCTGTGCTTCTCGATTCATCTGGGGATACCATCCCCTGGGAGCTGCAACCCTTCTGCTAAGGAGGCTTCCTTTCAGAGTTATGTAGTTCCTGGACCCCATGTATTAGGATGCCCTTCCATCGGTACATGGTTCTATCTCCGAGCTGTGTGGTTCCCGAGCTCCTTTGTCTCAGGATACCCTTCCATTGGAGCAATGTCTCTTCTCAAAGCTCTCTGGTTCCTGAGGTTCCAAGTCACTGGACATCTTCCCGTCTGAGCAAGAAGAGCAACATTTACCAAAAGGAGCAGAAGTGATAGCAGTCATATAGTCTGAATCAGAGCTGACATGTCACTCCTTAAGGGAATGGTTATCATTTCAACCAATTTTCCTGTTGAAGAAATTATAGTATTTTACTATTGTAAAATATTACAATGTTGTAAATTTTATCACTTTTATAATTTAACTATTGACTCTGATATTTCATATGTACTGCATTTGGGGAATCATACTGCACCTACTCTCCAAATATTGCTATCTTGTTACAAAGACATTGGAATACATGCGATTATTAGAACCTGGTTGAAAAATCAATGGATTAGCCCATATTCCTTCTGTGCTGCTACTCTCCTTAGATCCTACCTAGATTCTACTATTGTCCAGAGATGGCATCTGTTTCTGGCAAAAATAATTCTAATTTTTGGACAAGTTTTTACTTACACACAAAGTATCTTGGCAATATACATCCCCATTACCTCTCCTCCAACATGTCTTCCATATCCCTCACAATTTCATGTCTTTGCTTATGTTGCTCATATAGTCATGTGCACAGGGCCATTTGCTGTGTTATGAGCAATAGTGGCAGCTACCATCCACAAAAACGAAGAATTTTCCCTTCCTTAGAAGGCAGTGGTGAAACATCAGAATCCCCATCATCCATGCTGGAATTTCATTTACTCTTTAATCCTTTTCCATAGTCCAGTCTTTACCCCCCTCCCAGTCCACCCTCTGACTGTTCCTCATCCCATATTAAAACTCTCTTAATTTATTCAGTGGGTAACCACTGTTGCTGTGATACCATGTGTTCCTGTACTTAATAGCCAAGACATGATCAGAGTACACCATTTTACAACATTCCTTACCTATCCCCTCTGTCTTAAATCCTTTCATCCCTTCTTCCAAGATATCCCCTAAGGCTTGGGGGTGGCAACTGATATAGGCTTTCCATCTACAATAGAATAGTCGGAATCAATTTTTCTCAGAAGTTTAAATAGGTGTGAATACTTACATAACTTCCATCCTTTCTAATAAGAAACTTCTCTGGTCAGAGTTCAGAATAAAACAAATGTATGAATATAAATATAAACTTAGAAGGGAGTTTGATTTCATGACCATTGAGCTAACCAGAATCAGTAGGTTCTTCCCTAAGGTCTACGACTTTTGACCATGTTCACAGTTTTAGCCTTAAATTCCCTCCAGTGAGCAAGCCTCAGAACCACTCAAGAGAGCAAATGGGTACCCTGTAAACAGTCTTACCACTGTTAACATCAGTGAGTACATATTGCCTATCAGGTTCTATTGCCTGTAGAATGCATAGTGCTTCACTGAGTAAAACTATTGATGTCTTTTTGTCCCTGGCAGCCTAAATAGCACCTTCCAGAACTATGAAAGTTAGCAAACAAGTAGAGACTTTTAAGACCACTTCAAGATTTATTTCTCTATATTCTGCAGCTGAATTGCATAGGGTTCTCAGCAACAGAGTTTTACAGTACAGTTATGATGGACAACCAGGAGCAATGACAATATGCTGTTGTGTTGGGTGCCTGTGAGGCATCCTGACCAATAACTTATATGAAAATAACTTGTACTGTGCACTGAGAATGCCATCTAATAACTGAATTTTGAAGGCAGTATTGTTTGTCCATCTGGGATACTTCCTGCTTTTGAAACAAATTTTCTTTAATCAGTTCATAAGCAAGTGTGGTTTCATGAGACTTTTTTATAACTTTCCGACTTACCTCTTATTTTCTGTACCTCTCTGCCTCCATTCATACTTAAAACCTTAGGGCCCAGAATCTATCTCCCATTCTCTAGTATCATATGTCCCCTTTAAATTTAGCTTTACTTTGATTGCAAGATAATTGTAATCCTGTAGATCTTCATCCATAACTTACTTTGGGTCACCTATATTATTTCCATGCATTCACCTATTAACATTCTTACACTACCCGAACAAATCTTTCTACCTCTAGCATTCCTTTCTTATTTTCAAAAGTATTCTTAGTTTTGTGTCACTGCAGATTTCCAAGAGAAAGAATTCAAGTTGCTAAAACAACAACTAAATAGTTAAGAGCATATGTTGCTCTTGCAGAAGAACTGGGTGTGATTCCCACAACCCACATAGCTAATGACAACTATCTATAACTCCAGTTCCAAGGTGTTGATGCCCTCTACTGGTCTCTACAAGCACTTTATATTCATTGTGTACAAACATATATGCAGGCAAATACTTATATGAACAAATTAAAAATGATGTTTTAAAATAAAGAAAAATGATGCATCTCATATATGAATTTTGCTTATGAAAGATTACAAAATTCTTAGAAATGTAACCCTAATAATAAAATGATATAGTAGTAAGATTATCATCTAAATGCCTAGAGAAAAAAAATGTTCTAGAACAGTATTTCTCAACCTGTGGGTCACAAACCCTTTGAGGATTGAATGACCCTTTAACAGGAGTTGCATATCAGATATCCTGTCTATCAGATATTTACATTATGATTCATAAAATAGCAAAAATATAGTTATAAAATAGCAATAAAATAATTTTGTTGTTTGGGTTTCACCACAATGTGAAGAACTGTATTACAGGATCATGGCACCAGGAAGGTTGAGAAACAATATTATAGAAGGTTAGGGAAGTTTTAGATTTTTTTGGGGGGGGGGTCCTTCATAATAATGATTCAATTGAAATTTCAGCAAAAATATTACTATCAGTTAAGAAAAATCTTTGTATCAGAAGAAGCTTGTGCCAACATTCCAAACAATAGATAATAGAGGGTTCTTTCATAGTTAGAACAAAGTTGGTGGGCATGAGTCTCCAATATTCACTTCTAACAAGTCTATAAATATCGTACCTTGAAATATTCTTACACACAAAGATTGTTGCTAGTACAATCTATAAAGTTACAGACCATGTTGGGTGATTGTTTATGTTCTTTGAAACTAAGCATAGATTTCTGGCTAATAGAATCAAGCTCAAGAATACATATAGAAACACATTTATAGTTAATATGTTTTAAATAATTTAATTTGGAAAGTTGTAGTTGACTGATGAACAGTAATGCCAGTTTAATAAATGCAGATATTGACTAACCAAGAAATCAATGGCAGCTTAATGCATTCAAAGAAAATACAAATATATCATACTTATTTAAGCAGATTATATATTTCTTTTAAATTACTTACAAAAAGTGAGATTTGTTAGGCAAGGAAAGAACACCAAATGTTTAATTAAAAATATATTACTACTGCAGTCATTATTCAAAATCAACCAGAAAGAAGAAAATGAGGAAAGGGAGGGAGGGTAGAGAAAAAAAAGAAAAGATGATAACAGATTTGCTTCTCAGCTGAGCTCATACAAAGATGTTGATGAATGCAAAGAGTCACAGCAGAGCCTTCCCAGAACTGACAGTGCAGGTGACTCCTTCATGGTAACATGGTGAAAAATCTTGAGAGCGTGTATCTCTACCCATGAACACAAGCACTTAGTAAGGTCAAATGTTTGAGCTCTTCACCAACATATTAATTGGAACTAAAAATTTTTACTGCTAAATCCCAGTTTTCTGAATAGAATGTGGCTCTGAAACATTGATGAAAAAAATAAACCTACGACCTTAAATTAAAAAAAAAAAAGACCTAAATGCAAAACGAATCTTAATACCTGTTAATTAATTTATCAAAATAATAATAATCAAGAAGAGTAATAGATTAAAAATCGATAGTACAGGGGAGGAAATGCACACATTGAACCACATGTACATTTAACAGAGTTAATATAGGACAATATGGCACCTAGCACATGATGCTCATAAAGTCATTTATTTGAACATTTTGAGCCATATTTGATCTATGATATGTTATCATTTTATGCCTAGTACTCTTCCATGACTTCTAAACTCACCTCTGAAAAGCAACTACTTTCTAATTGCCCCATTACAAACAGTACTGTCATCTTTTCTAGGTGCCTGACTCTCTCTCTCTCTCTCTCTCTCTCTCTCTCTCTCTCTCTCTCTCTCTCAACATCATTTCCCACCAATCTATGCCCTACCACACTCCATTCTATTTTCTGCTATCAATTATCCACACTCTCATCATTTATCATTTGGATTATTGCTTCCCTTCTTAATTTCATGCTGTCACCAGAATGATCTATTTAAAATGCAAATCAAGGAATTTTATTACCTTGGGAAGAAGAAGAAACTGTTTGGCTGACATAATAATGGTGGAGGGAATAATGATGGAGGTGGTAGAAATTTAAAAAGAAAAGTTAAACATCAGGTTTGAGAATTACCACATACAGAGAAATTATCAGCTAGAATTCCACACTGATGAGTTTGTTGAAGAGCCAAACACACAGTGGAAAAAATCACAGTGGAGAAAATGTTCCCATTTGTTGGTAACTGCTGATGTTCCTGAGACCCCAATCCATACAGGTTTGGTAAAACCTGAACATTGGCACTTATCATGTAATTCTAGGATATACTTGCGTCTTCATATCTGCCAAGCCTGCTACAAATTTGTAAGAATGGGAAGTTTTTAGAAAGAAAAACGTGTTAGGTCTACACATCAATATTTCCTAGGATAGTAAAAGAAAATCCAAACTCTACCTTGCGTTTCCCAAAGAAAAAGATGGTGCTTAAGACTGAGAACCGAAGCCCCAGAGAAAAATCTGAAGCTTGGTACAGTCACCTGACCATTAAGATCTATGACACCAAGCATGCTACTCCACATTCTCACTTACCCTCTAATGTTGGCAAAAGATGGTTAGAGGATGTGTACAGAGGGCATGGGGAAGGGAGAATCAAACACCCAGTGTTATTACCAGAACAGTCTCTACTCCCAGACACCAACAGCCACCAGCCACTGAATGTTTACCTCAAATGAAGATAAGGACTTATAGGAGTCCATTCTTATCTACTTCTCATAAGCAACTCAGTTCCCAAAATAGTTGTTCATGGTAAATTTTTCCTTAGTAAGGCCATTTACTATATAAAAGATTAGAAAGGTTAAACATTGTCAGAGCTAAAGATGGATAGGAGTAAGGATGTAAATTATTTAGCATATTAAGAGAAATAATTTAATTAATCCAGGCAAAAGGCTCAGTGGAGAGAATCTCCAGATATAACATTGTGAAAATCAATAGGCAGAAGGCATAGGTCTAGACATGGGACATGACCAAAAGAATGGTTTCTGAATGAATCGTCTTCAAAAATCAGTCAGGAAGAAAGGTTTTAGATAGATAGAATAAAAATCCAACACATTTTAAAAATTTACACTTATATCCACAGATAATTATAATCTTTATACCTCATCAAAGAGACTTCTCTTTCCACACAGACAGAGACTATTACAAAAAAATGCAACTAATCAAAATGCAGAGTTGTGAAGTCCAGACCAGATGGAAATATCTACAAAATACTTCCACACCTACATAAGACTCATTAAACTTTGCACAAAAGAAAACAGAAATGTTAAGAACTAGAACAGGGAGATTGCTCTGAGATTGTCTCTTAGGTATGTCAGAAGCTACATCCTTAAATTCATCCCAACGTGACTCCCTAAACATGAGCTGAACAGAACAACAATAGCCATTCTAGTATGAATGGGGCAAGGACTTCAACCTTAGACAAAGAACCATAGGCAACTAAGGAATGATGAGTAGGATAAATAGCCTTCCCCAGTAAAGAGAATATCAAATGATTATTCAATATCAAATGCTCATCCTTGAATACATACATACAGGTAATATTATACATCCTGATCAGGTTGTCTTTAGGGATATATAATTATATACATATGCATATATGCATATAACAACAATTAATGAAAAAGATTTGGAAGAGTGGGGAGGGGTATATGGAAGAGATTAAAGGGAAGGAAAGAAAGGAGAATAGGATGGAATTCTGTTGTAATCTCAAAAAATAAATAAATAATTTAAAAACCATGGGTTTTCTAGCTGCCATCATAAATTCCAAAGTCTGTAGAAGAATCCAGGAAGAGTGCCAGCAAGTAGACCCTCTCAGAAGTGGTACAGATGGGCTCTGCAACCCTTGACTTCCAGCATATCAGCACTGTGCTTTATCCTGAATGAGTGATGTCATTTCAACACAGGGGCCTCATCTACCTCATTCTGAACTCATACATAAATATTCCAGCAGCTTCCAGTTACACAAAAACACCTTGTAGCCTTTATGCTACTATGTGCAAGATGACTGATGTGCTATCCAGAGTCCCTTGAGAACTGAGAAGAAATAATCAACCTCTCTGTCCAAGATGATGACTGAATTGAAATCTGTCTGCATGAGATGGCTTAGAGGATAAGAACAGCTCTGGTGTGACTTGTCCTATTCCAGTAATTTTGTTTCTGTAATCCTCCCATTGGCATGTATACTTTGAGGACATATGGAAATCAAATGTCTTTTTTCACATCTCCTGAGGAGAATAGCCATCTCATTCTTTTAGCACAGGGCTGCTAAACTCATTTCAGTTTACCCTGGTCAAATGGCAACATTTCTATTAGACAAACCAAGAAGTTTGTAGGAGGAGGGTTTAGTCAATAAAATCAATATCCATAACTAAAATTTAGTTTAGCCATATATTTTACTTCAAATGTATATGGAATAATCTATCTATTTCCATATAGCCCAAGCTTCAGAAAGAGTAGACCATGACAGGCCCTACTCTCATACTCAGAGGAGGATAATAAAGATTTCATAGTCATCACACACCTTCTTGGCCTTCATGGTTCTCTGTGGCTTATAGTTTGCTTTGCTTTTACAAACTAATTCTCAAAAAACAAACATGAAGAATTCTAAATAAGACATTAAAAGTCTTCATAAAATAGGAGATAGCAGTGATAACATGAATTAATTAGTCTACTCTATGAAGGAATATCATAAAATACATCGTATCCTGACCCTAAAGTTATTCGTGGTCTCTTATAAGCTTTTAAGCATTGCTTCTTATCCAGATACCCAATGTGTTAGGCTCATGGAGAGAAAAAAATGTTTCACAGAATCCCTGAGGCTACAGTGACAAGGAGCAAATGGGTCAGATTTAAGGGTGAGTGCTGGTATTCACAAAGGTGATGGTTTTGGGCTTCAGATGACCCATAGTGACACCTGACTGCAATATACAGCAGCTATGGGCTTCTATCTTGTGTTTAACCAAGATTATTATTTGCAAGGTAAGAAATCCAATTCAAGCTTGTACATATGGAAACTACTGCATTTTGGCTCATGCGGCTAAACCTTTGAGGGTTCTGAACTATTTTTGTTAAAGATGCATCTAGTAGTTTAAAGCAATCGTTTATTAATCCCACAAATATCAGCTCAAGGCTATTATTGGATCTAGAACTGTTTCAGGTGCTGAAGACTTGACTGGAAATCTGACATGTCTCTGCATATGCCATGGCAGAAATTAAAGAAATCACAGTTGGTTAAGTAATATAAGCGTGAAAGCATATAGACCTATGTTTGAACTCCAGGACCCTTGCAAAAACCTACACATGATGATATGTATATAGATTTGAGAAGAGACAGTCTAAATGACATAGTACTATTTCATGAGCTAAACCCACAGACTGCATAGAAACGAGAAACTGCATCCCCCGCTCCCATTACTATTTTGTGCTTACCTTAATGGACATCATTTGCTTGAACAGTAAGTGGGATAAACCCTTTCTCCCTTAAGTTGCTTCTTGTCAGGTATTTGGCCACAGCAACAAGACAGTCACCTATCTGAGACTGAAGAGCAGGAGAGGAACTCAAAATGTTTGGGAAAGGCCATTCTCATTATGATGATAGTTTTTTTGTGTCACCTGGGTTTGGTAACAGGATACCTAGATATATGTCTCAATATTCTTTCTATGCATCTTCAAGGATGTCTTTAGAAGAAACTTGGGATTGACTTGTTAGACTGTGTAAAGCAGACTTCCAATGATTGAAATCCTTTATAGAAAAAAAATGGGAATATTGAATCTTCTCCTCTCTGACTGGAGAAACAAAGGTGTTCATTTCCTCTAACCTCAGTGCTCCTGCTTCTTATGCATACTTTTTATAAAATATCTCTTAATTACTTCCACTTTGACAATATCATATGTGTATATACTGTGCCTTAATGACTATCAGATCCACTAAAAATGACATCCTTTCTCCCCTGACACCTCAATGTGCCCACCACCTTACCATATTCATTATTTTTAGAAGCACTAAGTTCAGTTGGTGCCGACTTCTATAACACTGACTGATACCATTGGTCTGACCTTGTCCATGTAACAATAGCTGCAGGCAGTTTACTAGAACAATGGCCATACTATGTCAATATGGCCTCATTTCACAACATACCTACCCATCCTCTGAATTTAACATTCTCTATCAATATTCCATGAGTCTTTCAGGAGATGATAATGACCAGACATTTAGGGCTGAGTATATTTGAGTCACTAATACATAGCAATTTAACCAGTTTGAGTCTCTGTATTGCCAAAGACAGCAAAAATCAGTTTCTCTGGTAAACACTAAGAATAGCACTAGTTTGTAGATGTAAACATGAATATTTAGAAGGTGGTATAAAAGCAAAAAGGAGGAGGGGGGATGAAATAGGAGGTTCTAGGGAGGAGAAATGGGAAAAGGTGATAACATATGAAATGTAAATAAATAAAATATCCAATAAAATAAAAAAAAAGAGGTTGGTGTGTCAGCACAATAATTTAATAAAACAAGGGTAATTTGTTTCCCTGGAAATTTTAGCCTCCTGAAACAGAGGCTTTTGACCAGATTTATAATACCAGGCATGAATTCTGTGAGCAGGTCTTAGGTCCAATAAGAAGGTGGTTGTTTTTCCCAGTAACTTTCATGCCACTATTGAGCCATTGCTCACTCCACTCATTTCCTGGCAGTTTGGGATTGTAGAATTCATTGTCCACAGCTGGATAATACTATTTATATCTTTTCTAAAGAGTAACACCTTGTATAACATTCTCCAGTACTATGAAAACTATTCAGAAAGAAGGATGTTTTCAGAGCAGCTCCAGTTTGTCTTCTCTGTTTTATAACCAACATGTGCTATATCTTCATCCATGGGAACTCACCATTTAGTTATGGTGGGCAACCATTATCAGTTGTTCTCAAACTCTTGAATAAACAGAGGGGCTTTGATCATCTTCAGTCTCCCAACTGAAAATGAAGAAAAATAAATTCAGCCACTATAACTACATGAAATATGTATATTTCATGAAATATATATTCATGTATATGCATATGGAAAATTGTGCAGAATGAATCAAGGGAAAAACACATTGGGGGAAGTTTAAAGACATCAGTCGTGGTAAAGCAGTAAAGCAGTAATATAGGTTGTGTTAGGCCTACAGTTAGACAGTAGTAGGAGCAGTGTAGACAAATAAAGAGTACCTCAGCAGAAGTGGGGCCAGAAATGGGGAGAGTGAGTTATCTGGTTTAAATATTTACTGAAAATAGTTTCATACAAAATTATCAGGAACATTCGTAACCTGAACATGCTTGGGCTCCTTTTTCACATCTTCCTCTCCTTGAAATACCATAGTACAGTGTTCCAGAATGCCATAATCCTAATCTATAACCTACAACTCTCTTAGGATTACTGCTGTCCCAGAATACCATTTCTATGTTTGCTGGGTCTTTGATTTTAGGTTTTAAGCATAGTATATGTATAGAGGTCAGAGAACAACTTGTTTGATTCAGTTCTTTCCTTCCACTATGTGGGTCTCAGGGATCCTAGGCTTGGCAATAATAACCTCTAATTGGTAAACAACTCACCAGCCTCAGCACAGTTGTGTCTTATGTATGTACTCTTAGACTGGCCTACAGTGTTTCCTCTGAAATATTTTTTTCCATCACTATTCTACTAATCTCTGCTCAGCATCTCATCTGTCTCTGATTTAATTTTCATGAAAACACATGTTAAAGAGACATCTCAGAGACTTTCATATCCCATATTAGATAATGACTCTTCTGGGTCCCCAGTGAACCAACTCTTTGATAGACCTTAGTCCAAGGATCGAGTGGGTGTAGCAGCTACATGAGGACCTGAGCTGAGGCTAAATGGAGATGAATAATCACATACACTTTAGCCTTAGTCCATTTATATTCTAAATGAGCATCTCCAATGAAGTCACCAGGGCACTTGTCAAGGAATGGATGGCTTGGCAAGACATTGCAGTTTATACTGTGCATGATGACAATCGTTTTACATACCAGTACTATTTCATGACTATGGTGAATGACTGTATCCAAATGGAAGAAGAAGGGTGTGATTCACAGTGAAGCATGGCCCAGGGATACATACGGACCTGCTCTGCTTTCCTCCTGCAAAACGTCTCCCCTGGGCTTGAAAGTGACGTTTATCTGCAAATAGTTATTATTACTGTTTTATTATTGCCTCAGTTAGCATTTATATAACACTTCATATTTTCAAGGTGCTTTTCAATCATTTTTATTAGTGAGAGAGGGCATATTTCCAGGCACAGGTGGAAAGAACTAAGAGCCTGGGTTTTCTTGAGCAAAAGAAAGACATTTCTGTGAGCAGACAGGCATTCTACTCTCTAAATTTGACTTTTCAGATGGTGGTTGTTAGAAATAAAAACCATTTCTACAGCAATTATCTAATAAAAATCCACTAAGCCTTCTGAAACACCAGGGGAAAAATTATAAATGCCATTCGGCTATGTAGTCCCTGGGAGAAAGATTCATGCGAGGATGCATACAATTTGGTCTTCAGAATTCACTAGAAAACTAACACTTTCCTTTCAAACACTGTCTAGATCCCACAAGAAATGTAGAGAAGTCAACCCATTGCCTGGAGATTGAAGGACTTTAAATTATTAATATGGAAGATAAAACATTCTAATTAATTGAGAACATGAAATAAATAGTGTCAATTTAAAATGCACAAAGGTTTAGAGACAAATGATGGATATGTTTGGGCACACATATTCAAACTGAAGAAAACTGAACTTTATTCAGTCTTCACAGGG
The DNA here is from genome assembly GCA_021653895.1 of Mastomys natalensis. Lineage (NCBI taxonomy): Eukaryota > Metazoa > Chordata > Mammalia > Rodentia > Muridae > Mastomys > Mastomys natalensis. The sequence goes on from JAJTUV010001917.1 coordinate 186,734, forward strand.
TAAGCAGGCCTTGTAGAACTTTCTGGACAAAGGAAAGCAAGAAGATGTGGGTTTTGTCACTTAAGACTGATCATTGCAATCATTAGACATATTAGTTCTCATTTCTAAAGAATGGAAGGGCTCTATAAGTAGCTATTGTGACTACAGGGACAGAGATCATTCACTAGATTTCAGAATAAAATGGCATCCAAGCTAAGGTGAGTGTCATGATATGAGACTGCGTCTGCTAAAATGCAATGGGAAATATTTTCTAGGAAAGAGAGATCAATGCAGTTCAAGAAAAAAGGTACTTCTTTAAGCTTGTTTATACCCCCTTATGAAGGAAATCTTCACTCAGTCATCTGAACAGGGATAAAACTCATGATGTTTAAACAATGCATATATCCTGAGTGTCAAAAATTCTCCATTCATACATTTTCACATTCCTTTCAGCACTGCATAAAATCCTAATATGGAATTGTTCTAAAGACATACAATGGTCCAAACTAAATCTAATATTTGATATAAAGAAAAAGGCATTTATGCTAATTCACAGTCCTAGCCTCTTTAATACAACCCATCTATGAATATTTATCCATCAGCTGCTGCACTTCCAGTCTTGGGCTAATACCTGAAATAGAATTATGGAAAAGACCACTTCTAGTTCTTAGGAAAATTATTCACTTGTAAGTGGCAGCTTACTTAGAATATCAAGAGAATAATATAAATGGCTCAAAGCAAAAGAAAAGGAGCCTAGGTATGCAGTGCAGTTGGTAAAGTGCTTGCCTAGCATGCATGACATCCAATATTTGATACCTAGCATGGCAAAATTAAGATGAAGTTGTACATATCTATAATTCCATCACTTAGGAAGTAAATATGGAAGTATCAGAAAGTGAAGGTTATCCTTGACTCTATAAGAAGTTAGAACAGCCATATAGGGCTATGTAATACTCTGTTGCCTCAATAAGGGGTAATATATATATATAATATATTACACATTAAACAATTAGTGAAAAATACACTGTACTTCAAAAAGAGTGAGAGAATGAGGAAGATTTTACAGGAGGTTTGTAGGTAAGAAAGGGAAAAGAAAAAGAATGGAATTAAATTATAGTCTCAAAACACAAAACAATCAAAACAACAAATAGATAAAGACATGGAAGAATAAAGATAGAGAAGATAACAAAAGCCAAGACATCTACTACAAAAAAGCTTCTTGGATGAGGGTTTAGAGAGCCACTAGCATGTTGATATAGCAGTAAGTCATTAGGAATCCATAAATACTATGATGATTGAGCAAGCAAATAGTAATAGATTCAGGTATAGGTCCTATAACCTGTCTAGACAGATGTACTACTGGTCAGTATCTAAAGAATAGAAAACTGTGGAATGTTCAGTATTAATGTATGACATTATGTATTAATATGCATATTAAGATTCCTCTCATCTACATATTTTGTCTCTTTCTCCCAAGGCTAGGGGATTATTGCAGCAGAGGAAGCACACATAAGAACAAGAGGCAGTATATGACGCTGAAGAAACTATTTTCTAAACATACAAGAATGGTTGCACATATGAACTTATTCCAATTGTGACAACATCTACAAGACAAGTGTAAGCTCAAGCCAGAAAATGAAGAGGGAGCTGGGCACAAAGGCTTACTCCTGTGTAAGGAGTTGTTGGGAGTTGATATTTACTGGGAGAGAGTGAAGCAGTTTTCTCTAAGGAGCTGGATCCTGGTGGGTTGACTATTTTATGGTGGAAGGCCACAAATCAAAGGGTGTATCAGTGTCATCATCTGGGATTGGTGTGCGTTTAGAAAACAAGGGACTACATTGTTGGGAGTGTAGTTAAGGGATGAATCCAGAAGTTTGGGCAGTGGTAAACATTATCAAAAGATGCTTTATAATGTTCTCTAGGAATTAGTAAAAATGAGGGGGAAGGCCAATTTGTCTTCCCCATATAAGAATTCTTTTGGAAAAATGGAGATACTTTTTCATGCTGTAACACAATGTGCAATAAAGAAGGCTATTTGAATACAAAAGGTAAGTGTCAGAAAGCAATGCTGAAACAGGAATGAGAGGAGAGTGAGAACAGAGTTGGCAGTTTTTCCTCAAATGCACATGCTCTTCTCTCCCGTTCTCCTTTTGTATATTCTTTATAAACCCAGCACTAGAAAATGGTGGCAAGTACAATGTTCAGACAGAATAAATGTGACTGACAGAGGCTTGAAACTACTTGTAACCAATGTGTGTCCTAGAGGGAATAAATAAATTAATAATAATCACTGTATTGTGGACACAGTTATGCAACATAGCTAATTTGAAGATGAAATAAAAACCTAGAAGCCACTAAATGTCTTCTTTAGTACACAGCACTCACTCAACATTATTTTATTGTGTTTCAAATTTATCCAAAGCTCATGAATTTTGCTTTAGAAAATTCTTTCAGAATTCTAGCACCTTCAAAAATGATCAAGAAAATAGACCTTAAAAAATCAACATCTATTAACCTATTGGCTATATTTATAATAGCTTACATTTACGTGGCGCTTTGGGCTCTTTTCATAACTTCATGTTCTCAGTGCAACCTTGGGTGAATTATGGAACTAGAGAGAAAAATTTTCAATAGAAGTTAAGTAATTCACCAACACACATTTCTATGTATTGCCTACACTTGAACTTAGGTCTTAGCTCTTCTGTACAAATACTGCCTACTAATTCTTTTTGTGTATTAAAATAAACTTGCTTTAGAGATGAGTGAGTCATGTACACAAGCCTCACTTTACTTCTTGGAAAGACATAGTTCTGCACAATGGACCCAATGTTTATGACTCTAAGGAATGTGTTGTAATCACTAGAATTGCATTATTTTTCAAGATAAATGGAACAAATGTTTTAAAAATAAGAAGTTATATACACCAGCTTCTTTTGTAAAGTATGGTAGACAGAAATTCCCCTTATGTCAAGAGAGAAACTGATTTTATTTATGATGCTCCTGGACCCATACACAAGCAGAGTAGAGGGTTGAGTGAGTAATCTACCTGGACCCAGGCACTTTGAACTGTTTGAAATTAGAAAAAATGAGTATCCCAGGAAAAAACAACGTTCTAACATTTTCAAGTGAAATTTATAGTTATACTCCATGGTCCAATCAATAAAGTTGAATAGAAGCCAGGAAATGAAGAATTTCTGTTTGCTGCAAACTTTTTGATTTGTTCTATTATCATAATTGATGACCTGAAATCAAGAACTCACTCAGCTAGAATATCAAACATCTCATTCTTGTATAGATAAATGCCTCTGGAAACCAATTAGGAAAATGTTGATTCACCTGGCTCTTCTCTTCCCCGGCAAATTCCTCGTGTGTTCTCTGCTTATCCATCTGACTCAAGTGCTTGTCCTTGGGAATGCAAGTGTTGAGGAAACAGAGGGCTCAGTTTGGATATGACCTACTCTGCTCAGAATGTACTGCTGTGTAGAGCAAACCTCACTGCCCCTATGAAGGTCATACCCAAAATGAGACATTAAACACTTTTTGACTCAAGCTGTCTTCTTTTGCTAGTTACTTCGTTGGAGAATGTTTCCTTTATATTGGTCAATTTCTCAATTACAATAAAACACCCAGAACAGACTAACTTTAATACTTGCATGAAACCAAAATGATATAAAAGCAAAAAAGAGGAGGAGGGATGGGGTAGGAGGTTTATGGGGGAGGATGGGGAAAGAGGATAACATTGGAAATGTAAATAAATAAAATATCCAATAAAAAATGAAATTAGGCAAATTTTGATGATGTAGATGACAGTTCAGGAAACTAAAGTGTGTGACCCTGGGTCTGCCAACCAGCAGCTTCAGATGACTGATGATTTTATAACAGTTGGAAAGTGTGTAAGAAGATATTATATGTCCAAACATGAAGTCAGAGAAATTTGGATAGGGTCAGAATTGGCTTTAAAAATAAAACTATTGTGCTGCTAAATTACAATGGAAAATCATGCTTATTTATGGTATCCAAGGCTATTTTTGACCCATGTGTACTTTAAAGGAAAGTTCAATCAAGGTATTATCATATTCACCACTCCAACAACATGCAGGAAGAACATAGAAATATCTACTCTTTTAGAAATTTTGTGATAAGCATTATTACTACCAGTGGTCAGAATGGTGCAACAGATGATTAAAGCTTATCCTTCCAGTCTACCTGGAAGCTGGACCATTTCATCAGTATGCATTTCCTCATGTGCTCTCTCCTGGCCTCTGGCAACTCCCTTTCTTCTTTGTTTGTTTGTTTGAGATCATCTCTTTCACGTCTCTTACAGAAGCTGAGATCATGCAGTACTTGTCTTCTGTATCTGACTTAATTCACTTGTTATAATGTCTTCCAGCTTCAGACTTAGGATTTTTTTAACAACTTATTCTGAGACCAGTATTCCCTTCCAATGAGAGGCTGCCAAAACCTGTGGCCTTCCCATAAAGCTCCATCTGTTCCCAAGTCAACACACTGGGGACCATGTTCTCAATGTAGTCTATGTCAGGAGACAAAGAGTATGTGAATCAAACTTGACCTTGCTAGCTACCTTTTATCCCTATACCATTTTGCTCATACAATCCTGTATGATTTTCTGTAGCAATTTTTCACTCTCGGAAATTTCTTGTTGGCTCACCTATTTATCATCTATTTCCTTGAACTTGGCCACAAGTTATACAGAGGCAAGGCTGCTGTTTAACTTCAGGACCCATTCCGAGCTCCTAGATTAGTGTGTGGCATAGAGAAAATGTCATTCAATATTTGTGGGAGTGCTCAAGCAGAGGCAGCACCACTGATTTGCTTTAACAGGATTTTTGCATATCTTTACACTTATTTCAAATTACTTTGAGATACTGTTGACTTTTTTCATTAATCAACTCTTCTAAAATTTCTGTGCTTTCTCTGTCTCTGTGTGTTCCATGACCAATAACCATATTGATACATGAAAAATTCTTGGTGATAATTAAGAGAGGAAAGGTTGAAAATATGCAATTCTGATATAAACATGATAAATAGGACAAAACCAATAGATAAACATTCTTAGGAAAAGAAGTAAGTTTTATTTTGTTGCATTTTAGTTGAGAGAATATGAAAAGAAAATGTATACATGGAAAATTTTAAGGACAGAATGTTTCTTTAGAATTCACACATTAAAGTCGAGTCTCTGATATAATAGACTTAGAGCTGAATTCAGAACATAATCAGGTCCAAAAGGTAGTGTTCCCTTGATAGAACATGTATTCATGTTAGAAAAGTTGGGAGATTGCTTCTCTTTGCTTTCTGCCTTATTAGATAATGTAATACAAGCTCTTATTTTACGTTTTAGTTTGACATGACCTCTCACTAAATTTCCCAGTGTGGTCTTCAGCTCATCTAGCTGCCCATTAATTAGCAATCCTCCTGCCTCAGTCTTCCAATAGCTGTGATTCTAGGCCTGTATCACCAGCCCCTGTGATATAAATAGTAATTACTTAAACCAGTCTGTCTACTTGTTACTACAGACTAAAACTAAGTAAGGCAAAGACAAAAGCAAATGTTCAAATGATTTCAGCAAGGAAGAGTGCATGGCTGTAAGGAATGGTGAAGATCATGGAAAACACAAAAACCAAAATAACACATTGGGCCACTGAGAAAGTAACACTGCAGAATGGAAAAATGTTTGACCCAAAACCAGAAATCAAGGGGAACATCCATTCCATTTGACATAGGAAAAGAATGGATTTTTATTCTAGAAAATTTGAACTCAAAATGGTAGAAAATAAGGCCTTTCTGAAAATGGAAAATAAAGTATGAAGTAGAACTGGAGATGGTGATTCGATTAATGGTCATCTTCACTTTTATGAGAATGAGTTAATGTGTCCAGAAAGAAGACAAAGGACAGAAAGGTAGGAGCCTTAGAGAACATATCCATGGATGGAATTGAGAAAGCCTAACAGGTGAGAGGAGAAAGAAGGTGAAATAGACAAGAGGACACAAGGAAAATACCACAGAACATAGAAAGAACATGTCTCTGTTTATTTAAAAAGGAGTTGTTTCTTTGACTAGAAAATAAAAGCTGACTATTAATGCCTTTGTTTCTATGCTAAGTATTACAGGAATGCATTAGTTATTTACTTAACTACTTTAATGTGTTTAGTTTCTGTGAGTAAATAGATATGTTATAATACAAGATACCAGGTCCCTCATGACCTGTGTTCTCCCTACACCCTGGTATCATTTTTGGAGAGAATTATTTTGTTCCTGCCAACACAATTCTTTTCTATGAGCTTTGAAAGGTAGAAAAGCATAGATTGTCTAGTTGGCCTATTGTGACAGCAAATAATGCTATATTATAGGGCATGTGTATCACTTGTGAAAAAAACTTAAACATACATGTTTTGCTAAAATGTAAGGACACCCAAAGAGTAACAGGACAGATGCCTTTCTCAACTAGAATTTCTGTCCTGAACACAATTCCCTTAATATATGTTCTATACACGTGTGATTTTCATGCTTGGATAAGCCCTAAAGTTCTGGTGTTAGTGAACTTCCATCATCTTCCATTTCTTTCTTTAAACTCCCAGGGTCTAATAGAGGCAGGCCAGAGAACAGGGAACATGAACTAAATGATGACTGAATTAACACCTCTGTAGCTAGTGTTTGCACAGGTTTTTCTCTCCCTTTCAAATTACCAGCCCTAGATTTAGTGAAGGCTCAGAGGAGATCTACAGTTACAAATGTCAGCCCAGGTTTGGACCCACTGAGGAGCAGAGGTGGCCTGTGACCTCTTAGTCCCTTGGATCCACAGTACTGACACAAAAGAAGGTACACAGGCTGCTCTGTTTCCTAATGGAAACAGTTCATAAAAGAATTTGTGTCATTCCATATTGTTGAGCCCCCACAGGTCCTCCTAGGCACTAACCCTAAAGGAATCATAGCACCAACTTGTTCCTTACTGACACACTCACATATCCACCACACCCTGAACACTGAGACTTCCCCTTGGTGTCATTCAGTCCATGTGGTGTTGTGAAAATATGTAAACGGAGAATAAGGCTCCAGTATTTTCCTCTCCTCATAAAAAAAGGCATTTAAAATGAGGTTCATGCATATTCATCCTCTGCTTCTCCTTCTTTCTCTAAATGTACACCTATAGATTAATTTTTATTCTTACCCTTCTCTGGCTTCTTGGTTTGAGTTGGAAAACCTGAAATCTTAAATATTGACCAAATAGTTAAATTACATAGAATCAGAGTCTCTTTGGGAACCCAGAAAGACATGGAGACAGTCTCCTAGTAATTAACAGTCACAGGAAGGCACCAATCTGTAAACAGAATGTTTATGGAGAACAAGAGATTGATCTGTGATGTCCAAGTTTTTAACTTCGAATCATACATGAAAATTCAAGCTAGTAAATTCTTGGGTCATTCAAGATTTTGCCAAAATTTCCTAGGAACTTCATGACTTACATATATTGGTTCTACTGCACCAATGTCCAAATGAGTCCAGCACAGATTAAACTCCATCCAAAAAAAATCATTAATTTTTACTATTGCTTTCTCCTTTTCTTTTAAAAAAAGAAACTGAGCAGGAAATCTCACTTAAACAAGCTGTCTCACGACATTTCTGGCAAATCCTGATTCCAACAAAGTTGAAAATATCTCAAGAGCAGCCTGTCATACAGAATTTTAGTGCTTCTTCTCCAAGGAAATGCAGAAATAGACAACATGTGGGATTCCGGGGATTTAGATCACTTAAGAAAAAACATCATAATGTCAACTTCAAGCTGACCTGCTTTATGTCAGAAGCATATGTTACCCCATGCATCGGTTAGCTTCTGCTGTGTAAGAAATCACCCCTCACACACATTTCAGTGGTTTAAGCATTGAGATTTTTGCTATTGTTGCTCAGAATCTGTCTACTGTTTGGGTAGCCAAAACTCTTGTCCTTAACTGGGCTCAGCCAGGTACATTCTAGTGAATCAACTCTGCCACTCATAATTACATGCTCTAGAACATTTGAGGCAACTTGGCTCTCCTCCATGTAGCCACTCACTCTTCATCAGATTATCCTACAATTGACTAGATTGAGACACCAGACACTTAGTTACACAACCTCTCAATGCCTAGTCTTAGAAGTAGTATGCCATCTCTGACCCTGTTTCTTTGGTTAGCATGAATCACATTGCAAACTAAGTCCTATGACTAAATAAACCAATTCCAAGTCCTGGTATAAAGCAACCACAAATAGGGTTTGAACAAAAAAGAAGCCATCATGTAGTTCTATTAATTCCTCCATCCACCATACTTTACTTTGCTGGCTAACATTTGAGGCATCCTGTAGTGGTGTATAAAAGTGTACTTTGTAATTCTCATCTCGCACAACCTCTTCATCACATCTTCAAAACAACAGTGGCAAGCAAGACCTTTGTGGTTAAATATCCTGCTTGCCAGAATTTGAGGGAGAATTAAAAAGAGAATTTAAAATCTGGACTATTGTGCTGATATCTGGGAAATACATAAGTATTTGCACACATTGTCTCTCTGTATCCCCTAAGCACTTCTAAAATGAGTCTTGCAGGAGCTTCCCCCCATCATCGATTTCAGTTTGCAAGCATGGATCCTAACTCACGTTCCTCATATAGAATCTCTGTAATGTACTGAGTCAAACTCAAAGACACTCTGCCAACTCACACCACCAGAAACATAACCAAGAGGGTACCTGTGCCTGCGGTAACAGTTGGACCTGTGTTTCTCCTGACCCACAACCGTTTCCATCCTCTATTATTTATTACATGATTCCAGAAATGTTAAAACGTGAGTATACCGAGAGCATTTCAGTTAATGGAATACAAGTGTAAAGCATCACTGTCCTCACTGTAGACCAGACTATTTTTTGAGACCACACTGGCATTTGAATTGCATTCTCCCCAAACAGTTCTATTACTGAAAACTGGAAGTTTTTCAGGATGAAACGTATTCCTTAAACTTTATCCATTTTTGTCTAATTACAGGATCTAATTAAAATGTAGTTTCTATTGTTTCCAAGGGGATTGGTTTTCCTTACAAAGCTGGTTGGCATTACCTCTATGTGACATTGACTCTATAATGAATGAATCTGTTCCTGAGATATATTCCTTAAAATATTGGAAAGTGTGGTGCAAGAAAGGACACATGGACACGGCACTTGGGCACTTTCTGTCCTTTTACTATCATTACCTTTTCAATAAATTAGTGTCTCCAAGTTTAACCTTCATCTGCAATCCATCTGGGGCTCGGCTCATAACTCACTCCAGAAGGAACATCAGTGGATCTGCGTTTTCTCCCAGGGATTCTCCCTCCTTCTGTTTTAAATCAAAAAATGCTTTTGCAAATTAGCCAAAGGAGACAGGCTATAAGCTTCTGTAAGAATCCTTCAGTGTGCCCTCTGGACTTTTTGTCTGGCTGTTCTCAGAAGTTGTGCAAGTTGGGATGGACATTAAAATCTACATGGAATGTGTAAACAGCTCGAGTGGGGACACACGACTTCCATTAAAACAACAGGACTCTGCAGAGTGGCTGCAGTTGAATCACACAGCACACATGCTCACCAATCAGGAGCAAACAGCTCCATTCTCATTTTATGATGGCAAAAACATTTAGAGACCAGAGAGTGCCAGCCCCTCATTTTACCTAGGAGGAAGCAGAGCTTAATTATTCTTTCATTCTAAACATAATTATTAAGTGTCTACAACCAGACAGGAACTGTGCTAGCTCCAAGACACAGAAGACAAACCGCTGACTTATCAGCCGGAGCAGAATAAACTAGCATCAGGCCTACATTGGGATTTGAGAGCCTGTTCCTTCTCCAGAATTCTAAGTCGGTACCTGTGTCTTTAATTGACTTAGAATATTTGGCAATAGGGACACAGAAACAAAAAGTAAATCTTAACTTCCAATGCCCTGACCAAATATTTGTTCTTCTCTAGTTATTCACTTACCTTCAAGAGAGCAACAGAAAGTCAGTAACACAGGGCTAAGTGGCAAACTCAGTAACAGAACTGCACTGGCAAATCAGCACCCAGAGGCCACTGCTCTGAAAAGGTACAAAGAAAATGTGTGTTTCATTCATTTGTTCCATAATTTCCACTGCACTAGCTCGGAGTAGAGTCCACAGCAAAATGCAAAAGGGCTATAAACCAGAAAGACGCAGCCCTGATCCTCATAAAACTGCTTAACTACCCAACTAAAAACAACAAGTGCAAAAGACAGCCTAACAATTAGAGATGAGAGGCATCCCAGCACATACCCATCTGTGCCATAAGAAGGAAGCAAGTTCAGCGTGGAGTGAGTCAGCAGCTTTCTGGAAGAGTCCCATTTCCAGTTCGGTCTTAAAAGTAAATGAATTAGTAAATAGAATGGAGAATTTTTGTTTTTGAAAAATGTCCTTTCAGCTGCTTGTTGGGCACTTCTGAAAGCAGTCATGAAAGGTCCCTGTTTACAAGCACACCATAGCATCAGTAATAGTGTCAGGCCCTTGGGGCCTTCCCCTGAGCTGGATTGCAATTTGGACCTGTCATGGATCTCCTTTTCCTCAGACTCTTCTCCATTTTTATTCCTACAGTTCTTTCAGACAGGAACAATTCTAGTCAGAATTTTTGACTGTGGGATGGCAATCCTATACCTCCACTTGATTACCTCTCTTTTTACTGTAGGTAGACTTTACGATGTTCCCTCTCTCCACTGTAGAGCATTTCCGCTAACGTCCCTCCCCTTGAGTTCTGAATGTCTCTCACCTCCCAGGTCTTTGGTACATTCTAGACGTTCCCTCCACCTCCTTACATCCCGAGATTTCCTGATTCCATTCTTTCTGCTGGCCCTCAGGGCTTCAGTCCTATCTGCCCTCTCCAGTACCTGATCAAGTTCCCCTCTTCCCCTCCCTGTCACCTTTTCCATCCAGGTCCCTCTCTCCTTCTGTCCACTGTGGTTGCTTTCTTCTCCCTTCCAAGTGGGATTGAGGCATTCTTACTTGGACCCTTCGGCTTGTTATCCTTCTTGAGTTCTGTGTACTGTATCCTGGTAATTCTGTACATTTTGGGCTAAAATTCACTTATCAATGTGTACATACCATGTATGTTCTTTTGGGTCTGAGTTACTTCACTCAGGATGATATTTTCTAGTTCCATCCATTGGCCTGCAAACCTCATGATGTCCCTGTTCTTAATAACTGAGTAGTATTCCAGTGTGTAAATGAACCACATTTTCTGTGTCCATTCTTCTGTTGTGGGACATCTGTGTTGTTTCCAGCTTCTGGTTATTATAAATAAGCTGCTATGAAGATAGTGGAGCCCCTGTAGCATGCATATATTTACATCCAACCAATGGACAGAAGCTGGTGACCCCTGTGGTTGAATTAGGGAATAGCTGGAAGAAGATGAGTAGGAGAGCCACCCTAGAGGAAGACTAGCAGTCTCAACAAACCTGGACCCCTGGTATCTCTCAGACACTGAACCACCCACCAGGCAGCATACACCAGCTGATATGAGGCTCCCAATACATATACAGTAGAAGACTGCCAGGTCTAGACTCATTCAGAGAAGATGCACATATCCCTCGTGAACCTTGGGGCCCCAGGGAGTGGGGAGATCTGATGGAGTGGGTGAGGGTGGGACATTCTCTTGGAGATGAGGGAGTGCGGAGAAGGTGTGGGATGTGGAACAGTTGGAGGGAGGACTGGGAAGGGGATAAAATCTGGACTGTAAAAAAAAAAAAGAACAAAAGAAAAGAACAAAATAGAAAAGTCTTCTTAACCTTTTCAGTTTTGGAACCTAGTGATTCCTTTCTTTCCTTCAGGGACAACACATGTTTTATACTCAAAGCCATCTTTTCATTTTTCCCATCTACAGTTGTTATTCTTTTCAGATGCATCCCAACCATTTTCTTTTGCTGACTGTTACCAATGATGCTAACATCTATACCTCCTGGCAGCTATTTCTTTTTTCTTTTCAACTTAGCATGTTGTATTACTCAGGGATGTCTGGAGGAACAGAACTTTGTGTGTGTGTGTGTGTGTGTGTGTGTGTGTGTGTGTGTGTATTTCAATGTGATCTATAAGAGTGGTTTACAGGCTGTGGTCTAGCTAATCTAAAAATGACTGTCTACCACTGGAAAGTCTAAGAATACAGTAGTTGTTCTGTCTACAAAGCTGGATGTGTCTGCTGATCTTCAGTACCTGCTGGAATCCCAAAAAATGTTGGCTGTGATGCCAGAGAAATAATAACCTTGCCTCTAAAGCAAATGCTCCTTTCTTTCTTGTTCCTTACATAGGCTGCCATGAATAAGTGTGGTCCAGTTTAAACATGAATCTTTCAACATCAAAATTGTGGTTTTAAAGAGGGTCTTCCTAGGTTAGATCATCCAAGTAACAAAAAAATACCTCACAGATGTATGCAGTGCCTTGGATTTTAACTAATTCCAGATTGTACCAATCGTAGTCACCACACATGTGTTCCTTAAGCTTTCCCCATCCTTGAAGCTCATGTATAGATTTCATTTGTGTATCACTTTTTCCTTTTCTTTTTATGTTTTATTCCATGTCATGTGATCTCTAGTACTTATGCTGTCAAGAAAAAGACCTCTCCTCTGACATCTCTGCATTAGTTACTTTGTGTTTTGGTCATGGACAGACATGTTTGTTTTCCATTGAATTTTCTTTCATGATATAGTGGATCATATTCTCTGACCACGCAGTTAAGTAGCTTTGTGGAATTTCTTTCCCTTGATATCTCATTCTCTTGGATTGTCATATTCTTTTCTTTCCTTGTTTATATCATTGTTTTTTAAAGAAAATTCCATATGCATTACATTTCAAGGTTCAGCTTCAAATGAGGTAGTTCTCCCAGGATCACCTGCTATTTTCAGGGTGGACATTGTTGGCAGCAATGCATAATAATTAAACTTCCTTATCAGTTTCACTTGATTTAGAACCATCTACTTACAACTCTGAGCATGTGTCTGTGTTTTGAGAAAGGTTGAACAACATGGGGAAGACCCATCTTGCTGCAGGGGCATACTGGACTGAATGCAAAAGGAAGAAAAACAGAAAGGGAATTGACCAGCCACCTGAAGCTCCTGTTTCCATCAGGAGGAACTTTGAATTATAGTCTGAAATAAACTCTTCTTTTATTCTCTTGTATTCTTTTGTTTCTTCATCAAGTCCTTGGAGACAATGACAGGACAGTTACTAGCACATAATTTCCCCACTCTCTTTTTATCTCCACCTTTGCCGGAAGCAGCCTCTGTATCCCCTCCTCCCAATAAATCACCCATGTGAGATCTGCCACATGGTGTGAGTTTATGACATCTGTTACTTATATCATGACAATTCCACAATGCTGACTGCTTCCCTTCAGTTGACCAGAGACATGCTTTCTAGAAATTTGGGCTATGGTACATGAAGCATCTTGATGTTTTTAGGATTACTCTCAAGAAATTTTATGCAAGCACACAGTAGCATTTTGGAGGGGGCAAGGGTGGTTGCCTTGCCTACTGAAGCAAAATTCTTCTGAACACATGTCTACACATACATAAAGCCTGACTCTTTTGTATAGATTTGTAAGAACAGGAAACCAAGACATGCAGCCTAGACCTCTGAAGGCTTCAGGAATTTGGCTGAGTTCTTTGTCTGACCTTGAATGGTTTCCTCACAAAGACATAGTCACTACTGCTGGGTTTATCTTTTATGGCTTGTCCTCTATGGTTTCTCTCTCTAGATTGTAATGCTCCCAATTAGTCCTCCCTTCAAACTCTTTCATCTTCCCCATTCCCATGTCCACAATAGATGGGGTCTGTTCACTAAGGCTTATATACCCATCTTACAGAGATCACTGTTCACTGTTTTTTTGTTTTGTTTTGTTTTGCTTTTTTAAATCCTCTATTTTAAAAAATGTGCTGTTATATCTGAGGGTGCTATTTTGTATGGATAAAATATCTGATTCAGAGAAATAAGAGCTGTGGTGTCATTCTCTATTTAGCCTAAACTTTCTTCCATCTACAAACTTGTTTCTTGTTTCTTTTTATTTTTTTATTGAACATTTTATTTACATTTCAGATGTTATCCCCTTCCCCCATTTCTCCCCCACCCAGGAAGCCCCTATCGAATACCCCCTCCTCCTGCTTCTATGAGGATGTACCCCCACCCATCCACCTACTCCAACCTCCCCACCCTTGGATTCTCCCACACTGGGGCATCCAGCCTTCACAGGACCAAGGACCTCCTCTCCCACCTATGCCCAATAGGCCATCCTCCCTTACATATACAGCTGGAGTCATGGATCCCTCCCTATGTGCTCCCAGGCTGGTGGTTTAGAACCTGGGAACTCTGGTTTGTTGGTATTGTTGCTCTCCCCATGGGGTTGTAATCCCCTTCAACTCCTTCAGTCTTCTCTCTAACTCCTCCACTGGGAACTCTGTGTTCAGTTTAATGGTTAGCTGTGTGCATCTGCCTCTGTATATGTCAGGCTGTGGCAATGCCTTTAGGGAGACAGGTATATCAGGCTCTTGTCAGCATGTACTTACAGACATTAACACAGTGTTTGCATATGGTGACTGCATCTGGGAGCAACCTCCAGGTGGAAAGTCTCCAGATGATCCCTCCTTCAGTTCTGTCCCACATTGCAAGCTGGTACAATCACTCTGGAAATCAGTCTGGCTGTTCCTCAGAAAATTGGACATAGCATTACCTGAGGACCCAGCTATACCTCTCCTGGGCATATACCCAAATGATGCTCCAACATATACCAAGGACACATGCTCTACTATGTTCATAGGAGCCTTATTTATAGTAGCCAGAAGCTGGAAAGAACCCAGACGTCCTTCAACAGACGAATGGATACAGAAAATGTTGTACATTTACACAGTGGAGTATTACTCAGCTATTAAAAACAATGAATTCGTGAAATTCTTAGGCAAATGGATGGAACTAGAAAATATCATTCTGAGTGAGGTAAACCAATCACAAAAGAACACACATGGTATGCACTCACTGGTAAGTGTATATTAGCCCAAAAGCTCACAATACCCAAGATACAACTCACAGACCACATGAAGCTCATGAAGAAGGAAGACCAAAGTGTGGGTGTTTCAGTCCCTCTTAGAAAGAGTTACAAACTTGTTTGTAACAGCAATCAGGTAAGATCACCCTGATTTTTGGTAGGTTTCCATTCTATAATATGCCACTTAGACTGAATTCCTGCCTTCATGGTCTGAGACAGTCCCATCTAATACTAAGTTCCCCAGTGGGTGAGGATTGCAAACGCAAATTCATATTATCCTTGTAATATGTCATGAAGTTTATGCACTGGAATTTTTAAAGGCCATTCCTTTTTTTTTCTTTTTTTCTTTGATATTTTATTTACATTTCAGATGCCATCCTCTTTCCCCATTTCCCCTGCCTAGAAAAATCCATCCTATCTCCCTCCCTCTTTTTGCTTCTATACCATTTTAATTACATGCACATATTAAGGTCAGTTCTAGGTTGAGGAACTAGCAATACGACAGACACAATTAGTCAAGAAATAAGAAGACAATAAACACAAATAGTCTAAGAACAAGCAAGGCAAGAAACAAAGTTCTATGAACACTGTTTCTAAAAGCTTATCAGGATGACTAAAATATCTGAGCCTACTTCCCTGTCCTAGACTTAAGTCATTTCCATGCCTGAAGCTTACTTCCTTGTTCTAGCCTAAGATTTAGATTCCTGCCTGAAATTACTTCTTTGGTCTAGCCTAGTGTCAGATTCCTGCCTGAAGCCTACTTCCTTGTCCTTGGCCAATGTCATATTCCTGCCAAGCAGTCCATTTTCTTGTCCTTGGCCCATGTCAGATTCTTGCCAAGCAGCCCCAAAGCTCTCTGCCTCACCCCCTTTTTTATTTCATAAACAAGACTGAGCCTGTCTTAGATCATTCTGCCAAGAATGCCTTCCTTACCCATCAAGGAATATGTATTATCAAAGGCAATGTACTTATGTCTTAGGTTGGTAAGACTCTGTGCAGAATCTTACCCATCCTTGTCTTGCCAGCCTGTTAATTTAATAACTCTGTCTGGGGGTCCATTTTCAGGTTCAAGCCATGTACTTTGGCTGCCAACACGTTGATGTTGTTAAAAACAAGCTTTAACAAGATAGGCAGGATTACAAGTATTCCCAGGACAAAAAGGGCTAGCATGATCAAGCTATATATGCCATTCTTGAAGCCTGACCAAAGTAGAAATACTGACTTCAGGCCATGGGTAATTTTGTCATAAGTATCTGCCACATCTATGCTCAGCACTATGCATACTTATACATAGGTGAAAAAGAAGGATCCACTTACTATCATAGGGCATGATCCTGATCAGGTATTTAATATGGGAAAGAGGGGATGTTTGTGTTTTTTCTTTAGGATTCTAAAGGAGCTTGGTGGTTGCTAGAGTGATGGGTGAGACATGCTGATGCTGGGACAATGAAGGATGCTGACATGTGAGCTTGCTGGGTACCCTGACAATGGTGACTGGAAGCTGTATTGAACATATGTTCCTGACCCACCTTTGCTTACCAATACCCCAGATGGGACAAGCTGCCTTGACTCAAGATTTTAGACCTTGTGGAACAGAGAATCAAAAAGAGAAGTTGTAATGACTCTTGTATTTTTCTTAAAGGTGACCAGTTATTTGGACTTAATCACGGACTGGTCTAGAAATCAACCCAATATTGGAAATAACAGTCTTCATTTGGAAGGCTGGTCTGGACATTTTCAGAGACATATTTGGAAGTTAGCTGCAGATCTCTATGATGTTACACTAGCAAGAGATAAAGTTGGAACAGGACCTGGATTTCAAACAAGTGTTAGTGCATGTGTGAAGGCTCTTTTAATTGTCAAGTTAAAATTACTTTTGTCTCTTCTACAGTATTAATGTAGGTTGCATTTAAAGGCCATTTCTTAATGAGCAAGAGGAGTACAAAAAAAAAAAAAAAACATGGATTATGTCTGAGAAAGAGATAGACACAAGGATAAGGCAAAGACAGAGGAGAACTAATATATGTGAACAGACACAATACTGTGGGCTTCAATTTAAATTCAGTCTTAAGTGCATAAGATGAAGCATTACAGTCAAGATATATACATTCTTAAATGTTTTAATAACAAACATTTACTAATGATATGGTACAGCACCAATAGATGAAGGAAGAATAAAATACTGACAAGAATGGGCCACATGAAAATGTGAACATGACACATAGTGTTTGTTTGTATTTCTCAAAATCTCAGTAAGAGAAACAACTTTCTTTCTCACTGATGCATGCCTCTTATCTTGGCCTCTATGGAACATTCACTAATGGAAACAGAAATGAATCAAAACTTAGAAAAATGTGAGAGTGTCCATTGCACTTAAAGAAAAATTATAATTACTTAGTCATTCTAATTACATATGCAGAGTGAAGCAATTGCTTGCTATTTACTGCTGTGTGCCAGAAACAACTTAATATTAATAAATATTTGTGAGAAATCACTTTGTAAATTTTACATACTTAACAAAAGCAGTAAAATAAATTTTAATTAAAAATTATATGTTCTCTTAGCAAAATGACCCTTTGTATTCCATTATAAAAGCTTCAGCTGGAGCCATAGAATCTGATCTCTAAACTACATACAAGCCATGAGAGGAAAAGTAGACTCAGCACCATATTGTCTTCTGCCAATAGAAAATTGAGAAAGAAAATTATTAAAGAATAAAACTATGGCAAGGGTTAAATAAGCCCCCCACTGCCGTATTCTCTTTATGTCTTATAAAGCGAATCCTGTTTACCTATTCTAATAAAGTACAAAATCTACAGTTCTGGTGTTTCAGAGGATAATTAATAACCCTGGTGTCCTGAAAGTGATGTTTCTCTTATTATCAGGACAGTCACTAAAGAAAAAAAATCCTCACAATTCTCAGGCACTGTATTAGCCAGTATTTCCTCAAGGGAAACTGCAGTCAGTTTGTAAAAATTAGCACTGGGGTTTTTCCTCTCAAAAGAAATATATATCTGTATAAATTTTTAAAATTAATCCCTGCCTCTCATCAACTGTAACTGGAAATCAATTAACATTCGAGGTAGAATGGAGGTTAGTTCCTGGATGATCCCTCTGTCTATACCAGGTAACAGGTTAACAGAGTATCCTGTCTCAACTTGAGAGTCTTCACTGTTCTAGCATCCTTCAAGTGGCTTTATGGACCACCCAGTAACACAGCTTTATTTCTCATTTAGGTAGGCCAAATTCTGTCCTTCGCTGGTATAAGACAAACAAGAAATTTGTGTTAACTTTCATGGTTAACACAAAAACCCTTAGAATGGACTTCTTCAAGTCCTGATGTGTGTGTGTGTGTGTGTGTGTGTGGTGTGTGTGTGTGAAACTCTTTGGGAAGAAATGTTTTTGTTTCACCCTAAGCAATACAGTCTATCACGGAAAGATATCATAAGGTAGGAACCATGGAGAAATACCAACAACTTCCTTGCCCTTGGGCCCTGTTAGCTACCTTTACTATATACCCTAAGCCCACATGTGTGCCTGTTGGGACTGGCCCTCTCACATCAATTAATAATCAAGAAAATGTCCCACAAATGTGCCCACTGTGAAGACTGACAAAGGCAACTCGTCCACGAAGGCTTCCTCTTCCCAGATATGTCAAGTTGACAACCAAAATTAGTATCATGGAAGATGTATTTTTTTCTGTATTCTTGAACTCAGAATGTAATATGCATAGATAACAAACACATGTGAAATAAGCTGCATATCATGGTCCAAGAAAATGTTTCTAATCATGGAAAAGTCCATAAATGTAGAGATTAAAAAAAAAGGCGTTAAGGAGTTGGTGGTGAGGAAAATTATGTCACATGTTCTATAGATCTAGAAGATTTGAAGAGTAGTAAGGGTTAGAACCAATGTATGAGGTGAGAAAGTAGAAAATTATGTCAACCTGGAGACATTGCAGAGAAGCAAATATGAACACTCAATTTTTACAGATTAGTGAGCAATGTCTCAGCAGCTACTTATCTCCAATTAAGACCCCAGTTGCACTTTGTACAAACCAGTGAGGATGATGCCTTGTTCCCCTAACCCTTCCTTTGTCTGTTCTCCTAGTGCAGAGTCCAAGAGGGACATCAGAAACAATGAGGTTAAGCTGCAAAAGCCTCTCGCTTGCTTAAGGAATAAGACAGTCTTTATCCTATGATCCTGGAGGAGTTGGGACTCACTTTGTGGTTGTACTATTTAGCTCCTGTGCCCTGTACTTGTCCAAGGCTTGTACTTTCCCCTCAAAGGAAAACTACACAATTCCACTTCAGTATGAGGAACTCTGGGGTTCTAATCATTCTGCATCTTGTCAATATTGAAATATGCTTCTGAAGAGAATCTCTATAACAATGCTGATATTTAACACATTTGCACTAAGACAACATGTTCCTTTTGGTTGCCTTTCAGGAATTCCCAGGTCTCTGCTGTGCCATCTGTTCAAGACAAGGTGTAATCCTGTGGCTTTGGGGGTATTCAGGCCTCCCTATGGTTATTCTTGAATTAGAGCCCATCTGGATGCCAGATCACAAATGTGTTTCCTTTAGGTCCCAGAATAGGCTTAGGGAACTGAGCATAAAGTAAGTGTCCAGGCAACACACTTGTCTTTAGAATTGTCCAGGACAAATTCTGTAGACACGTTAAGGCTGACATTATAACTTCTGTATTCTGTCTTCTGGTACAGTTAACATTTCAGAGAAAGTTCTTAAGAATAAATTTAGATGATTCTGTTTAAAAACTATGTTACTGAAACATGTTCATGAAAATAAAGAGGTTTTGATTAAGAACTTTAAAATAATACAGGGGAAAAGAGAAGACAGAACAGTCAATGGATTGCTTCTCATGCAACTGAGTCTGCATTCTATAGCCAGAACTTGGGTTAAAAAATAGCAGGCATAGTGTCACATATATAATCACCATAATGGGAAGAAAAGGTTGGATATCCTTGGAGCTTGCTGGGTAGCCAGAATTTCATAATTAATGAATTCCGGTGAAATTCAGTGAAAACAAGATGGATGATGTTTTGAGAGACCTCACCTGAGGCTGACTTTCAGCCTTCAAGTAAACACACACACACACACACACACACACACACACACGTACATGCTCAGCTGTGCAAACATGCATTCATAACCTCTTTACCCACACATTAAAAAATGCCACAAAATATACTTATTACTGGGCTAAACAAGTGACTGAATGAATAAAGGCCTTGCCACTGAGCATGATGAACTGAGTTTGATCCTAGGGACCTACATAATGGAAGGGAATATCCAATACCCATAGCTTTCCCTCTAACCTTATATGTATGTACACTTGATATTTGTATACACCATACATACAAAATAAGTTAAAATGTACACACACACACACACACACACACCAGGAACTAAAAATAAAATGAAGACAAAATGTCTTGAATAATCAACAATAAAGGATTTTGGCCACTTATCAGCCTATAGCTGGCATATTGACATCACAGGTAGTTTTACATTGGCTAGTGAGAGGTATCACCAGGATGTGATACAAGAAGAATAGGAATCTAAAGTGACTGAGTTGGAACCCAATGCAAAATCCTGATTGACAAGGACTGACTGATAGGCTCTTCAAATCTGATAACAAAACCCTTTTTCAAAGAATGACTCTTCCAAGAGTGTTTGCCTATATGCAGCTCAGAGATAATGCCTGCCAATCATCTCAGCATACACAGGGTCTCTATGAAACACAATCCCGTGTTATCAAGGAGACTTTACTTACAGTTTTCGGGTTGGTTTAAAATACAAGTTTCTCATGATATATCCCTTTAAACTGACTTACAACTGGACACACTTTAGAGTGACTAAGGATTTTATTACAGAAATAGTGCTAGGTGCAGACATGTCCTAGGAGTATGAAAGAGGTAGAGGGGATAAATGAGTGGAGCAATAACAATGTCAAGTAAGAAAGGCAGAGCAAGAAAGGTAGATACCTGTCACTTCAGTATGCAACAGACAATTCCAGGGACCTTAGTCAATTTCAAAGTCTTTATAGTTAGTTCTAGGTCATCCAGAGTTGCATGGTGAGGTCCTATCTCAAAACTAAATAAAGAAACAAATTGAAAAACAATGAATTTTCCCATTCTAATGACTGAACTTTATTTAATTATACATAGGTATGTCTATTTTTCAGGTGACAGATGTCTGATATGTTTCAAGTTTTGTGTGCCTTGTGCATTGTTTTACAGTAGCTATGGGGTGCGAATGTGTATGTGATACTGTATTTTAATTTCTTGTGTGTTGTACATCTCACTGTGTGTTTATAAAAGCAATGCAAATTTACATTCCTATCAACAGTATATAAGCATGCCATCTCTCCACATTCTGGTTAGTATGTTTGTGAATTTTTATATTAGTCATTTTAATTGGAGTCATGTAATAATAGCCCATTGTCTTTTTTGGGTTGTTTTTCAGCAGTGGTCATTTATACTGAACATTTTCCATGTACTTCTTGGACATTTATCTGCCTTCTGAGAGATGTGTGTTTATGTTTACTGACCACTTTCCATTTAAATTTGGTTCTTTTCTTCTTGAGTTGTTCTTGAGTTGTTTCTTTTTATGTTGGTATTAACTCCTTCTCACATGTATAGTTTGCAAATATCTTCATTGATTTTGTAAGTTGACTCTGAATCACAGAATAAAAACATGTCACTAGCAATAACATGGGTAAAACTCAAGGTCATTACATTAATTCCTTTAGAATCAGTCAGAGCTTAGATCAAGGACTTCTACATAGTATATGGCTATAGCAAGGACCATTTACATCCACTTGTTTCCAGTGTCAGCATGTACTATGGACCTCAGCATGGTCTTAAGTGGAAGGACAGGCCACCGACTTCAACATGGCTTCAGGCAGCAACACATAACAAGGTTATATGCAAGGCTTTTGGTGGTAGCACAGGCCTCAGATATCTTTTAAGAAATGGTGGCTTGGATTATAGAGGAGGATTGAGCACTCACCTGCCATTGCCTCCTCAGTTGAACAGAAAAAAATGGAGAGAAGAAGGTTATCACCTCCTATGATGAAACTGATTGGCCTGCTTTGCTATCAGGGCTATGTCTAGATCCATGGTTCAGCTGGAGCTCTCAAATTATATTTTTCTCAATTATATTCATATTTGTTCACAAAATTAATTGGGAAAAGACAGAGGGCACAAACAAATATAAAGTAGCCATGCTCTCAGATATTGGTCCCTTATAAAATTCATGATTATAGACACATAAATAGTCATATAATTAGCATGAAGTAAAACACGGAAATATCTGTGTTATCATTTGTTGATTCCCTCAAAAGTGCAAAACTGTCCTTGACAGCAATTCAGACCTACCTGTCCCTGAAATAAAGTGTCTAAATTTTACTTCACATAGGCTTATGATTTCTGATCATTTGATTTAGCCCACTGGTCCAAGCACTGTTTATAATTAGCATTTATTGGTTTTGATCTATATTTCTCACACATGGTTTTAACACATACCTTCTTATGGACTTTTACATAATGAGTCAATGTTTTGGTAATTATATTCCTTCAAATTCAATTCAAGAAATCAGCTACTGTGAGATGCAATCCTGAAAGGTTTTGAGGAGTTGTGAGTCTCTCATTATTACCATATTCTCAACTTTCCTAATGCTGGAACTCTCTAATACAGTTCCTCATGTCATGCTTACCACCAACCATAAAATTATTTCATTGCTATTATTTTGAATAATAATGATCTAAATATCTGATACTGAGAATATCTGATATGTGACCCTAGTGAAAGTGTTATTAAACTCCGCCAAAGAGATCACAACCTACAGGTTGAGAACCAATGATTAAACCATCATGGTCACAAGGTCATGATGACCAAATGCTAATAAGGTTGACATGCATGCTACAGACTTCATGGAGCCCATTGAATGCCAACATAACAAAATACAATAATAGTTCTTTAGCTTTATATTACTAGAACATTCATTCCTATACAGCTTCTCCTAGAAGAAATTTTATAAGATCACATGATCAAAGTATGTTAAATTCAGTTCCCGTGGCTGCTGTACTAGATCTTAAGAACATAGATATCTTTCTGAAAATAAAATATAAAATGTTCTCTTAGCTCTGGTAATACAAGTACTGTCTTATAGTTTAACATAAAAATTAACTTCTCAAGAATGGTTGTGGGATTGAGTGAGGTTCCTTAAGTAAGACACAATTTCATTTGTTTTCCTCTATTTGTCCAAAAACAAAGGTTTTGAAATTCAGAAAATTCTAGGGTATCATCTGCAAGACCCTGTGAAGTAAATAACTGGTAGGGAGCATAGTGTACCTATTGGTGCTACTGTGGGTCACAACTCATTAACCAGGACACTTTATAACTAACCTGACACTGTAAACTACGGAAAATGGAAGAACAGATCTACTAAACATCCAGAGATTTCTGTCAGGAATATTAAAACTGCAATATTCTATAAAGGTTCCAAATGAAGATGAACAGTAAATGAATAGGTAATACGGAAAATATATGAACTCTACCACCCATAGATGTAAGAAATAAAACTGGCCAATACTCAGTTATTTATTCATAATACACAGGTCATTATAAACCATGTAAAAATTATACTCACATAGTTTTTAATAGTTTTTAATTAAGCCTTAAGGGCCAGTGAGAAGGCTGGAAACTAAAGACACTACATGTCAAACCTGAAACTTGAGTTCAATCATCAGTACCCAAAAATAGAGGGAGAGAACCACTCCCCAAAAGTTCTCTTTTGACTTTCCATGCAGGCATCATGATATGTGCAACTAACACACACACACACACACACACACACACACACACACACACACACACACACACTTTAATGAATTCTTAGATGAGAATACTTTCTTCATTTACAAAAAATTTCTTCCACTTAAAAATGATTTTTAATGATACCCTGCTATATCCATAATCAGTGACGAGTTTAATCAGAGAAGTTCCCTCTGGCAGCTGATGGGAGCAGGTGCAGAGGCCAATAGCCAAACATTAGGCTAAGTTCAGAAAGAGTACAAATTGGAGATGTCCACTGGGTCCCTTCTCTCAGGGCTCAGGGAACCTTGCATATTTTGGGTAGAAAGAATTGTAAGACCTAGAGGGATTGAGGATACCAGAAAAACACAGCCCACAGGGTCAACTAAGCAGGGCTCATAGGGGCTCACATAGACTGAAGTGGCAGTTGTGGAACCTACATGGATCTATGCTAGGTCCTCTGCACGTATGTTACAGCTGTTAGCGTCATGTTTTTATGGGATTCCTAATAATGAGACTGGGTTTCTCTAACTCTTATGCCTGCTCCTAGGACCTTTTTGCTCCTACTTGGTTGCCTTGCTTAGCCATTATAGCAAGGTTTAGGCCTAGTCTAATTGTAATTGTTATGGCTTGTTCAGTTGATATCTGTGAGAGGCCTTCTTCTCCTTCTTCTCCTTCTCCTTCTCTTTCTTTTCTTCTTTCTCTTCTTCCTTCTTCCTTCTCCTCCTCCTCCTCCTCCTCCTCCTCTCCTCCTCCTCCTCCTCCTCCTCCTCCTCTCCTCCTCCTCCTCCTCCTCCTCCTCCTTCTAGATAAATGGAAAAGGATTTTTCAGGGGAAGAAATAAAGAAGGGGCTTAAAGGAGTAGAGGAGAGGAAAAAACTGTGGGCAGGATTATGAAAGAAAAAAAGTGAAGCCTTAAAAGAAACTGTACTCTTCATGATGTCTAGAAAGAAGGCACTCCGTACATTTTTAACTTTTAATAAAATGACTGATTATGATTTCTGTAAAGCAAGGAGCAGCAGCATCTCAGCAATTTGGAGTTTTCTGGTTTACATATTGCTGTGCATATAGCATTCGTGGCTTTTTCCACCTGCATTGTGCCACCTATAAAACTAAAGTGACTTAAGGGGCAAATAGGAGGCCTTATAATAATTTGCTGCAACTTGTTTTTTTCTCAAGTAACTCCTTTAACTATTTGGATCACCAGAAGTTCTATACAGCAAGGGTGATACCCCAACATGTACTCAGCCTATTCACATTATGATCAAGAGAAATGTCACACACTGGACACATCAAGACCATGGACAATAAGTCACCCCATCATCATTACCCAGTAAAGTAAATATCCAATGCAGATCTGGGTTTTAATGTGTACTTCTCTTCTTGCTTGTGGAATTCCTGGCCTTATAAGCTTAGCAGATATGTCAGTTCCCATTTGTTTTATGTATATAACTATACTGTCACTATTATCAGACACATGAGAATAAGGCATAGGATCCCATTAGAGATGGTTGTGAGGCACAACCATGTGGTTGCTGGGAATTGAACTCAAGATCTCTGGAAGGGCAGCCAGTGCTCTTAACCACTGAGCCATCTCTCCAGCCCCCCTCAGTTCCCACCTCAATGACACAGACATGTCTCTAATACTGTCTTCCAGCATAATTCATCCCAAAGCCAGGATAGATACATAATTATTTACTTATTTTTTAAATTTACTTACTTACTTACTTACTTAGAAGGAGTTTTGCTCTGTAGCCTTTCTCTTGCCTTGTACTTACCACATAGTTCAATCTGGCCATGAACTCAAAGTAATCCTCTGGCTTCAGCCTTCTAAAAACTGAGATTATAAGCATACTACCATACATGGCTGAAAAACTTCAAAATGTATAGATTTCATTTTCTCTAAGGGAAACCTGATCATTTTGCTAATTTGGTATAAGATCTCCTCTGAGACACTATACATTCTGCAGGTAACAGTTCCTACTTAGCCAGTAAAAGATTTGGGGATATGGCTCAGCTTCACTGTAAAGAGGAACATGGCTTGGTCCCCATTATCAAAAAAGGAATATGAACACTGCTGGAAAATGACCATGGATATTGCATGTCTATCTTGAAAGGAAAAGCAAAACCCTGTCAAGAACTATTTAGCCTACTTGGGGAGACAAGTAAAAAACATTAAAATTAATATACATTCTAAGACTGCATCCTCAGGTATAGACATGGATATGTGCTAATCAAGATGAGGAAAGGTAAGCACAGCTATCCATAAGGGAGTACACAGGAGCCATTGAGCTTGTGCTGACCCTGGAAAGGGCAGGCGGAGAAGCTGGACATGCAGAAGTTAGGGGGGAAGTGATGATGCTGACTGATCACATGTTGATGGGCTTTCTTGGGGACAGTGGGACCATGATAGGTCCCAATCTTGTCACAAGAATTTACCCTCAGTGCAGCTGGAAGCAAAGGTATACTAGAGGTTATGAGCTAGAATAGACTGACAACGCAAAAATTCCTGAAAATACAAAAGTACAGCCAGTCTGAAATACTCCCCACTGGGACAGAGAACTGGAAGATTAATTCAGTCATGGTGGGTTAAATGTATCCCAGAGAAGAGCAGCTCATCAGCCTGTACCTAGAGAGGGCAGATGTCCAAGTGCCAGCCAAGGACAGGGATTCAATCAGAGCCAGTTGTGGATACTTGAATAACTTGTGGTTGATACTCAGAAGGGCATTCTTGAACTGGTAGAAATTTATAAAAATTCTGTTCATCTTTTAAATCAATTAATCCAGGAAAGACTGACCTTCAACTTGGTAAAATCTATGTTAGTATAAAGCACAAACTCTACAACTAGAGCATCTGGGTTTGAGTCCCAACTTTGCTCCACACCAGCTGTGTGGCCTTAAATAAACTTCTCACTTCATTGTATTAGTTGTCCTATTTCTAAAATAGGATTTTGTTGATTTTATGAGTACATGGATTCTGATCAGGGATGTCAAGTTGGCTCAGCAGGGAAAGGTGCATGCTGCCGTGTCTGACTACCTAAGCAAGCTACTTTGGTCACACAAGGGATAAGAAAAGAATTGACTACCAAAACTTGTTCTTTGATCTCCACATTATCACATACACACACACAACCACTGAAAATAGAGAAATGCAAATAAAAACATTAAAGAATCAGTTTATCACTTAATAGAGTGAGAAAGGTATAGGATGTATCATTGTATAAGATATAATTTTAACACGTATTTAAAAATACAGTACATAGATTATAATGCGCAGTACATAGATAATATATAATATATGCATTTATAATCTATAATGTATAATCATAAAATAATTTTTATATCGTACAATGACATATAAAAATTGGTTTATAACAAAAAGTGGACTATGAACATTTCAGAATATTTCTAAATTTGAGAATCTGTTTGATCACTAAAGAGATGCAAATATTTCATGAACTTGATCTTATCAATAAATTTCAATGTGTGTAATTAGAAAAATTTCAAAATTTTTCCCTAATGATATTTGGCAACAACTAGAGATAGTTTTTGCTTGTCCCAACTTCAGAGGTGATGCATGAAGTCAGAGACACTGTTGTTTTCTAGTGAAAAGATCAAGGACATTGCTGAACATTGTTTGATACCTGGGGCCAATCGAACACAATGAAGAATTACCTACAAAAGTGGTTCCAGGTATGTACCTGCTGCTGCTCCCCATTAGGAATGGGAGACTCCATAAGACCACACAACGAGGCAGGAACAACAGAGTATCCTTGTCCTCCATGGTCCTCATCTGGTGCTCACTGCACTGCTCGGCCAAGCTATTCTTCGACCACTATTGTGACTAAGTTTACAGACTGCAAATCCTGACATAGTAACCACAGAATTAAACTGGGGAAGTGTTCTATTCTTTCAGTTCAATGCAGAAGTAACCACCAGAATCACTATATGTTCACTCCTTATCCATGTAGTATGTGTTGCAAAAAAGTAACAAGTTTCTTCACTCTTTAAATATTCTCCTTGAGGAACTAAGAGTATCTCTTAGAAAATTTCTTTGGAGACTCCTCAACGGTGTGGGACTATAACTGTGAACAGAACTCAAAAACATAGGTTCCAGACAGCTCCAGGGAGAACTCTTGGTAGCTACAGCTCTCAGCAAAGCTCCCCAAATGTACCCAAACTCAAGATGAACTTTAGGCCTAAACAGGTTTTGATGGATGGAAAAGTGTTCCTTTAGATGACAATGAGATTAGCATAAGTACAGTGGAGGGACTTTTGCTTTCCGACAACAGTGAGGAATTTTCTCTTCGTGTGCAATGACTTCAGGGGACAGGAGAGAAAGAATGATTACTGAAGACAAGAAGTAAGTTTGGATAAGGTACTACTGACAGTCAGTAGGTGTCTCCCAGGGGCGGTAAAGAGCAATGTGTCCAAGACTTCCATGCATGGACATAAACACAGGAAATGCTGGGGTGTGTCAGCAAGCAATCAGACTCCATTAAGGGACACAGAGAGAAGTATTGTGGAGGAAAAGGGCCTTCTGCCCTGGATACCAAAGCATATTGTTCAAGCCGCACCATCAGTGTGCCTCCTGGAAAAGGTGGTATTTAACCTAACAGCAGTCATCAGTTTGTACACATGCACAAGCAGGGATTTGTTGCCATCCTGTGCCATTTGCAAGCACAGCCACAAGCCAACCTTCAGCTTGAGGTGGGGATTCATATTTACTTAACTATCTGGGTTTCTTTCTTCCTTATTCCTTTTTCTTTTGGTTACTAAATTATACATGTAAATCAATATGTATCTAGAATTTACATACCAAATGCAAATGGTGTGCCTGCAGCTTCGCCTTTCTCCTGTTTCATATTTGTTCTCTGCAGGAGGAATACCATATGCACTTTTCAGCAAGCCACCATGGGCCTTTGCCCTTCTTGCTTATCAGGAAATCTCACAGATGAAGTAGAGAGAGAGCAGTTTTACAGGATTGTTATTTCAAGCAAAACAGTAGGTCTTACCTAGAGATCTCAACCATCTCATTCATCTAAATACAGCAGCCATGACCATTACCATAGGAAGCCATGATGACTTTTGAAAACTAGATAATGAATATCACTCCTGACTTTCAGATGTTGCTTTTAAAAGTAATTAAACCAAGAACATACATGGTATTCACTCACTGATTATTGGATTTTAGCCCAGAAGCCTGAAATACCCAAGATTCAACTCACAGACCACATAAAGCTCATGAAGAATGATGACCAAATAGGGGAGCCTTCAGTCCTTCTTAGAAGGAGTAACAAAATACTCAAGGGTGCAAATATGGAGACACAGTGCAGGACAGAAACTGAAGGAGGGACTGTCTACAGACCATTCCACCTGGAAATCCATCCTATGTGCAGTCACCAAAGGTAGAGGTTGATGTGGATGTCAGGATGTACATGCTGACAGGAGCCTGATATAGCTGTCTCCTTAGAGGTCTGCAAGAGTCTGACATACTCAGAGGCAGATGCTCACAGCTAACCATTAAACTGAGCATGGGGTTCCCAATGGAGAAGATAGAGTGAAGGCTGAAGGAGTTGAGAGGATTCGAGACACCATGAGGAAAGCAACAATCCCAACCAACCAGAGCCCCCAGGGTCTAAACCACCAGCCTGGGAGCGCTTAGGGAGGGACCCGTGGCTCCAGATATATATGCAAGGGAGCTATATATAAGTGGGAAGAAGAGATCCTTGGTCCCATGAAGGCTGGACGTCATGGGGGGGGGATACTCAAGGGTGGGGAGGTGAGGTACAGGGGAGGGTGGGTGGGGGTACACCAACGTGGAGGCAGGAGGAGGGGGGAAGGGATAGTGAGTTCCTGGGAGGGAGGGGGGAAATGGGGTAAGGAGAGAACATCTGAAATGTAAAAAAATTTTCCAATAAAAAATTTCCAATAAAAAAAAAAAGTAATTAAACCAGTAAGAAAACAAAGACCCCAACTAGGCATAACTACCTAAAAGTTATTCATAGGCTATCTTCACATGAGCATCTGTGGCCAGTCAAGAGATATGGCTCAGGTCTTCTTTCTGTTTAACTGTGAAATGCTGTTCATTATCTTATGTGCATGTTTTTCAGTTGGAAGGTTCTGGAAGCTTTGAGAAATGGAGGTTACCTGGAGGAAGTAGGTCACTGGGAACTCTCTCTCTCTGTCTCTCTCTGTGTCTCTCTCTGTCTCTCTCTCTCTGTCTCTCTCTTTGTCTCTCTCTCTCTCTCTGTGTCTGTCTGTCTGTCTGTCTGTGGGTCTGTCTGTATGTGAGTATGTATGTATGTATGTATGTATGTATGTATGTATGTATATCTCTCTTCTTCCTGCCATCATCAAGTACACAGCAGCCCTCTACCACATTCATCTCCCAAGTTGCTGCTGTGCTGAGCAAACGGAATTAACTGAACATGGCCTGAGCCTGTAGAACCACAAGTAAAAGCAAACACGTCCTTCTCTTACATTTTTTTTTCTCCTGGAATTTGATCACACTGACAAGAAAGTGAACTGATAACAGGCCTTCATCACTAATAGACAACTCTACCCCTGCTTCTCAAAACCCTGTCAAGAACAAATTCTGGAAGCCCTAAAAGGCTGTCTGTAGTCCTACATTCCTGTCACAGTCCTTCCTTTTCCCTGACCAACCTCTACACTGGTCATTTAGCACCTGTGATTGTAACTGGCTGTTCCAAACAGAGCTCAGAATGCTTTCTCTCCTTCAAACCACACACATTTTCACGATGACTCTCAGGCAGAATATTTCTACAGAAATCTACCTTGTTTCATCCTTCATAGGAAAAAATTCAATTGATTCTAAGACATGATTTCTGGAGATATTTTGGAACAGAGAAAAAAAATTGAGCTTCCTCTGCCACCTCTCTCTAATTCTACATATAAAATCCTACTCTGCTATTTCTGACACTGTCTTTCCTCATGTAAAATAATTTTGGCTATTAGCTGCACAAAATGGGCAAGATTAATTTTGAGGGCTTTTTTTAAAACTAAATTTGAGTTTTATTCTTTTTACCAAATGCCATTCCATAATTTTTTTTTTTTTGCTAGTTCAGTACAGTTTCCCATTAAGAGCTATCAAATTCAATCAAAGTACTCAGTTGTTACAGTTCAACTTTCCTGAAAGGCAGGGCTCTTCTTTCCTTCCCGATGAACTTTGCTAACTACATGCATAGAGTTGTCATTCAAACTTAGTCACATTGAATGGATGCATTTCAAGTCTCTCATATCTAAGACAGGAGCAATAAGACCTTAATCACTTCCAAATGGAAACACAGTTCTCCGATCATAGACAGCTGTGCTGTGTCAGCAACATAGGCTCCCCTGGTGGGGAGTGCTCTCTGCCTGCTTGGTGTCCCACCTCCATGCTTTAAACACTGAAAGCCTGGCTTGGTATTTCTTGAAATGCAATAGCTAGTTTTAAAGACTGAAACATTTCATATTTGACAGTATCTTCAAAGGTGAAAGTTATTGCTCGAAATATCCCAAAATAACTGTTTGTTTACTTCCTTCATGCCAACATGCTCAGATATCACATTGTTGTTCATAAGAAAAAAGAGAGAGAACTGATGTTCCATGTAACATCAGTACTGATGTTACATGCTAGCTAGCTAGAAGCCTCTTTACAATGTTGTTCTCTTTGTTTTGAATTTATACCTTATGATTATATCCACGTATGTGTTCCTGTTTGTGTGTGTGTGTGTCTGTCTGTCTGTCTGTCTGCCTGTCTATCTGGCTGGCTGGCTGGCTGGCTGTCTCTCACCCTTCTCTCCGGAACTTTTCTCTTTTCCCCTCTTTCTTGGCATCATAATCCAAGAATCACCTTTCCTCAGGACTGACAGAGATTCGTGTGTGTGTGTGTGTGTATTGTGTGTCTGTGTGTGTGCTTGAGCATAGCTCAGTGTGAGAGTGAGTGGAAAGGCAAGAGGACAATCTGTTATGGTTCTTGGCTTCCCCCCATAATCAGATGGAAATCAAGACATCAGGTTTGGCGTCATGTGCCTTTGCCTTTTTCAACCATCATGTTTGGTGCATGTTATGTTTCTGCTTAAATAAAATCTGTTGAGGCTCCATGGACACAGTTTTCAAATCTGGAAAGAATAATAGACAGTGTGCTGGAAATGATAGGTGATGTTATATGTATAGGGAAAGCATACCTGAAGCTCTCAAGGTAGCATTCTTTTTACTGTCAATACTTCCCTCACTTCCCTAGTCAGTTTCTAGTGAGATATACTTACATCATCATCACAATAACAGTAATAATAATAATAATAATAATAATAATAATAATTTATTATTATTAGGAATAATATTATTAGAGTAGGAAAAATTCCAGAAGGAACTTCTCTGGCATAAATTATGGATGACATCAGCACTCTCTGTAAATAATACTCATGTGCTTCAGTTGCTGAAGATATATTTTCTGCTTCCAGTTCTCCTATTGCTCAAGGTCTTTGTTGGTTCTTGAAGTGCATTTTGTATTTGTTGTTTGTTTGTTTGTTTTTCTTTGGTTGAGAACTTAACCTTGGAGCTTGCTCTTATTAGGCAAGGGTTCTACCACTGTTAAATCTCCAACCACATATTTGGTTTTATATAGCTTTATTTTTAAAATAAGTATTTTATTGATTCTTTGAGAATTTTATACAATATTTTTAGGCTCTTCAGATTTAGACTTAGCTTCCAATCTTGCTATTATAACCATACACTACTAGAGCATATTGAAAAAATCCCTGGGGATAATATCAAACTCAAGAAATAAAAAAAAAAAAGTTTGCAAAATTCTGAGTTTGAAAGAATGGCTTACAGCATGATGCTTTGGTCGTCAGCTCTATGGGGTCATGTGCAGTGGTTCTCCCAGCTTAACCTTTCATATCTTGGAACAATTTGGTACAATTGAGTTCTAGGATGTGGTATGACCATTACCATGCAATATTGCTGCGTTTAGTAGCAAACAGAAGTTCAATGAGGTGTCTACTCTCTGACAGACCCTGACCTCTGCTTGGTGTATATGGGAGAGTATGTCATCATCACATAGGAAAATATAGAAAAACCAAAAACATTTAGCCTCCAATGACCTGTTCAGATACTTCATTTGCTCCTGTAGATTTAGCCCACAGAAAATGTATGCTTCTTGAAGTCTATAGCTCTTTCTTGACAATGAGCACAAGGATCTAGTAACATACCTTATACTCTGTGATTTTTTTTTCCTTTGTCAGTGTAATTCCCTAATTGGACTGTGAGCTCCTCAAGGGTAGGGATAGGGGCAGCTTTTTATCGAAGGATTGAAGCCGTAAAAGATAAATAGACACTGAGGATCTCTTTAAACCATTGGGATAGAACCCTTAGAGGATAGTGGCTTCAATGAAAAGGCGATGTCTTCCAAGGCAACTTCTTAGCCATTGGTTGTCTAAGTCTTGTTAGGACATCTGACGTCATGAAGCTTATCACCTAAGAGAGGTCAAATGATTCTTACAACAGTCTAACTGAAGAGGTTTGCTTTGCAGATAAAACTGAGCTGACCCGAATGAAGTGGTACTCAGAGGTAATACTGCACATTTCTCTCATGCTGGGTCCTAGGACATGTAGTGATGCCCTCTCCTACTGTCTCTTCTATAAGCTGTTGCCAGACTTCAAGCAACACTATCTGAAGGAAAGTATCAATTTCCTGGTCAGAGAGATTTTATTTGCCTGTGAAATAAAGCTTCTGTCCCTCAATATCATTTCTTTCTTTCTTTTTTGTTCTTGTAATTTGGGGATTCTTTTTTCTTCTGAAATCATCTCCAGACCTGCAATCTCACAAACTACTGCCTACAACTGCTCTGCTCTCCACAGGAGGGAATCATCTGTGGAAGGGCTGTCCCAAATCAAGGTGATCTTCACCACATGACTTCTCTGGGATAGGTCTTAGGCAAGCTGCACTCAGCTTCTGCCTGTTCTTTGAATTCATACTACATGCTTCTCTGGACACCTGGGCATCAGCCAGCATTGGTTCTGTGTACAACTCTCTAACTCTCTGTTTTCTTCTATTTTGACCTCTCTCCTCCCAGGCAAGTATACATTGTCCTCAAAGACACCGTACCTTCTTAACTTTTAACATCTCTACAACACAAAATCTTCTCCAACCTTTCATCTCACAAAGCCATCCTCTTCTATCTAGAATGTAGGGAACTATTTCTTCTAAAACTCTACCCCATTTACTGCCTAGGAAGCTTCTCTTCAAAGTTCTGAATAATCAAGTTATGTAGAATATGTAACTTTTCTTGACTTGCTTGGTTGCTTTATGTGACAGCTAGTAAAAGCTGTACTACATTTCCTCTATTCCATTATGTGTAGTATTTTCCTCACAGTATATAGGGCCATGTTTTTTATCAAATCTATTTGGATTATCAAGTCAGAGGTTCATAACACAACCCTGTATTACAATATTGCACCTATGGAGGAATCAGATTACATTTTGACTCCTCATGCCTCAGGAATTCTGTTTGTACTCCATATCTATTTTTTCTGTAAAAGATGCCATTGCAGCACAAAATTTCTGACAGAAGACAGTACTCTAGGCAAGGTGAGATATGAAATTTAAAAGTTAAAGAGAAACAAGAGGCAAAGTGACATTTTAGTAAGAAGAGAAAGAATTTAGGAAAATGTTTTTTTTAATAAACATTCATAATTACAAAGAAAAGAGACAAAACAATATTCTTTTATATGTTTATCTTACCAACTATCCAATCCATATCCAATCCAGTGATTTCCTTGAACATTTAGAAATCTCCACCTGTGGATGTTTACCTGAATTCTACCCTTTAGAAGATTTTTCAAATGGACACACATACCTACACACACACACACACACACACACACACACACACAGTGTTTATATTTACCAGTAATGTGGCTAAAACGTTCCTACTAGACAACACACAACACAGGCTAGCAAATAAAATGCTCAGAGTCAGGACTAGGCTATGTCTTCTGAAGTGGTAGGGCTATGAGATCCCTCATACAACATTACAAGATATTGCCAATGATATTGATTACTATCTAGATCTTGACAATAAGATCCCTTTTGGCAGGAGACACTACATACTTGAGTCATAAAGCATGGAGAAATAATGCTGGTACTCATCCTGAAGCTTTCTCCTGACTGGCTCCCTTTATGATGCTAAAAGTGGTTATGCATGCTATCAGAGAATATAAATAATCACTAGTCTTACTCAGTTTTGAACCCGTGACCTACAATAATGACCAAAGATATGCCCACTGATACAATAGTGCATGGACTTAAGAGAAATAACCAACCACTTTTGATTAGATTTCAGGCCTCCTGTAGAAATTGAAACTTCATACCTGGCACTGTTATCATAGCCAAGATCATGTGGCTAGACAGATTATAGTCTCTACATTAAAACCTACTGTTATTACTGTACTAATGGGCCTCAGTAGGAGACACAACCCCAGTGACATATTGTTACACATCTAGACTAGTGCATCTCTGTCTCTACCTTCACCAGAGAGGTGCTCAGCTTCGTGTCTACTGTCCCACTGACTCTTCCCATTGTTTTGATGACATACAGAAACTTTAGGGAGGTAGCGTTTCTATGACACCAGGATCTATTGTTCAGGATACAATAAATATCAGGGAGGACATGGTGGTGAGTTGACAAATGTCTGGTCACATCCTATCCTCTGTCAGGAAGGAGAAAGGTATGAGTGTTATTTCAGTTTATGTCTCACTTTTCCTTTTTTTTTTTTTTTTTAATTTAAAGACTGAATCTCATCTTATGAGATTCTATCATTTCTATCTAGGATGTATCTGTTCTTCTGGAGTCGTGCCTTTTAGGTGATTTCAAGTCTACTCAAGTAAATTAAGATAAGTTGTAGCATTGACAATGCTTTAATGTAGATGGAGACCTCTCTTCATGTGCCAGTGCTGTGCTATTATAATTCATTTCTCTATAAAGTTTGCAGCCCTGGTCACTTTGTGATATGGGTAAAGGGTCAATTAGGGAAAACATCAAAGCCTGAACAGTGGGTGCTTATGCACAGAGAAGAAGCATGGTCACATAAGGGAGGTCTAGAATGTCCCAGAGTCATTGGGGGAGGATCCTTCCAGGGACATTGGTTCGAAGAGCAAGGGGGTGGATGGCTCGTGTGCCTGGCTAGTGAAGTAGAGACTCTCCATTGTAACTCCAACCGAAGCCTTCCCCATCTTACACCTGGCAGCCTTAAGAAAGCAATGAAGCCCAACAGCCAATTACAATCAGAAAGGGGTTTGGGGGTTAATGAGTTTTGTTAGCATGTTACTTTAATTGCTGCCGTTATTTCTGTACATACGCCTAGAGGCTTGCAGTGAGTGCATTTTATTATTAATATTAAGCATTTTGTACAGCACTTTCTGTTTGCAAAGTGCTTTACAGTCATTAATTAGTTATTCCTCCTGACGCCCCAGTGAGGTGATCCAGGCCCCATTTGCATCCCTGTTTGGTTCTAGGAGAAGACCCCAGAGTGTAGAGGTTAAGTGACTTGGCCAAGGTCACCAAGCCATTCAAAGAAAGGCTGAGCATTCCCCTGCCTCCCTTCAGTCCAAGCTGCTGCTGCAGCTTCCCCAGACAGTGCTCATAAATGTTACAGTAAATAAATACATAAAATCAGAGACAGCAGGAAAGATGGTGCTAAGGCCTTCTTACTGAGGCCTGGGTACAACTCTGTCATGAGCAGGAAGTAGAAATTGCTGAGAGAAGACCAAAATGGAGCTGCAGTAATAACCTTCAGTACATTCATATCCAGTTTTAAGGCATCCTACTGGGGACCCTGGCTGTCCTCCCTGGTAGCTCCTATGAGTCCATTTCCTTGCACATTTCGTCTTAACTCTGAAGACGTTTACTGCCCAAAAGGGCTCTGAGATGTATAATAACGTGCTGGTGCCTGGAAGAGCACCGTGTCAATTTAATTTGAACCAATTTGACAAGTCCGATATACTTTCAGGACAGCAGCCCACCACGAGACGACATCCAGCGCCTCTTGTTAGGTTCTTATCCCTGCCATTTCTCTTGGAGGTAATTACCTTAGATCAAGAGACCGATTGTAAACGCGTTATGTTGTGCTGACAGCACAAAGCTGGGGAAAGCCAGAAACTCCAGTTCCAGAGGCAAGGAAAATGCAACACGATGTGCAACCCTCTCTAAGCCGCTCTGCAGCAAATGAAATTCAGTATTGACAAACGCACATTAATGCCATTGGCCCGGAGAGGGCCAGCCTGAAAAGTGCTGACCTGCAGAAGAAGTGTCGCTGGGCTATGCTATTGGCAAAATCACAGAAGGAATCAGTACCAAGAGCTTCTGGGACTTGTCTTGTTATTTTAAAATAGTTCATCATTTAAGAATCGGCGACCCTCTCTCTCCTGTAACCATTCTAGCCTTGCAATCCCCCTGCTAATCTGAGACACTCCTAAGATTTTTTTCCCCCTAGGGATT
The DNA here is from genome assembly GCA_021653895.1 of Mastomys natalensis. Taxonomy (NCBI): domain Eukaryota; kingdom Metazoa; phylum Chordata; class Mammalia; order Rodentia; family Muridae; genus Mastomys; species Mastomys natalensis. The sequence continues at coordinate 224,098 of JAJTUV010001917.1, forward strand.
AGTGATCAACACTGACATCCTGTGAGGAAATAGAGACTTTTTTTTCTATTGCTAAAAACAGGAGTACTCGATTTAAATCCCCTTATGGCAGATGTTTTTTTTTTTTTTTTTTCTTTTAGCAAACCCTATTTTGCCTCAGTTTAAGCAGGACAAGCACAGTCTTGATTTATGCTCATTACTCCAGAATTCTGCTTTTCAGATGTGAGAGGGGATCATGACTGTTCAGTTCATAACACTTTTCTCACTTCCCTTTTAATGATATTTCCAGAAAAAAAAAATGTCACAGAACCAGATGGGCCACCTTCCTCCGCAACAGCCAAAGTTAGCTTTACCTTCCAGGAGAAGGAAACACCACCAGGCACAGCGCAGTCTTCACAACACTTCCTTTTTTGGTTTGTTTACTTGTTTAAAGCAGTCTTTGCCTGTGCTAAAATGAGTACATGAGTACATACTAAGAATTCTTGCTGTGTGAGTACTGGGTGGTTGGGTGGGTGGGGACGAGGGCGGAAGAACACTAACAAGAGGAGAAGGTTGATTGTTATTATCAGGGTCAGTTCAGAGCTACCTTGGGTTACAAAGTGACAGCTTGTCTCAAAAAAAAACCAAAAAAACAGAAGAGTGGAGGAGGAGAGAGGAGGCATGAAGATGGATGGATCAGTTGCCGAATAAGGTCATAAGCATAGTACTGTGAGGGACAGAGGTGAGGAGAAATCCCTGGGAGCTCACATAGAAACAAAAATTGAACAAGTCCTTGAAACCAAGTGGGTTCACCCACATAACCACAAGCTCACATGCAGGAGAGTACACACACACACACACACACACACACACACACACACATTATATAATATATATATATATATATATTGCATAGATATTTCCTAAGAAAACCTTACCTGATCCAGAATAGTTGACCAGTGCTCTTCAGAATATACTCACTTCCCCCAAGTTCTAGAAGCAGAAGAGTTTGATTTGGGATTTACATAGCTCACAGGGTGGTCATCTCAGGTCTGTGCTCCTTTTATATTTCAACAGCTTCTGGCCTCATTCCTGAACACCGAGAATCTGAACACTGTCTGGTGTCCTCTGTGTCACAGTGAGAGTCTCTGTCCCTGAATCTAACCCCTCCAAGTTCATACTGCAAACCTGGGCAACTGGAGGAACAACAGTCATGATTCTTCCAGGGAAGTCCTGGCTTATTCTCACAGCCCCTGGCAGGTGGCAGGTTTTGGTTTTGTTCTTTTTTTTCTTTTTCTTTTTGATCATTTTTCTTTCTTCCAAAAACTTGGAACACAATAATGCCAAGTCTTAGAGGAAGTGACTGCCTCACTGCCCAGATTCTTTTTGAGTGCCTGCTATGTACCAAAGTGTCACTGTTTTGAGTATTCCTCATTGTAATAGCCTGGGAATCATATCTAGTATTAATTAAATGTCTATTGTTACTCTGTATAATGTGCTATGCAAAATGCATTGGTGTTTTACTCCATAGAATCCCCATAGCATCCAGATGAAGAAGGTATATCTATTATCCTCATGTTTAACATGAATAACCTCAGGCTTAGAGAGTTTGCTAAGAATTTCAAGATTATATAGCTAATAATTGTCTGTGCTGGGGTTGAAGGCATCTCTGGCTGACTCCCAGCTTTCTGCTCTTAATCTCTACCTCCCTGTATGAGCACAAGGAGAAGACAAGAGGGAATACATGCAGAAGTGTTCTTCCAGCTCAATTGGTTTTAACAGTGACAAAACACGGAGTTAAGGTAGAAAGAAAGATATGTGAACAACCAGAATAGATTGCAAAAGTCCCCTGAAGCGACAGACATATGTTTGGCTCTTAGGAACATCATTTGGTATCATTCTTCTTTCCCAGATAATTATCAGCTAGAAAGAACTGCCACTCCTATCTTGACCCCTAAGGAAATGAAGCTGGTAGATATTATAGCTATGTTTCCAGATAGGATGCTGGCAAGTGAAGACATTATATGTTCTAGTCCATGAACTGATTTTTAGCCAACTCAAATGATGAAAACACATATAATCATAGAAAGCTTCGTCAGAATGTCTTAAAAGGCTGTGCCATGGCTCACATAGATTTGCGTATTCATAGTCACTTTTAGTCTCTTGTTTTAATTAGGTAGCTTAAGAGTTAGTGTCAATACCACATTGTTGTAAACGTAGATTGAAAATTGATAATAATCATGTGTCAGTGAGCACAAAAGAAAACACTGACAATTAATAAGATAAAATGCGTAAGTTTTTTACAAATTAGTGTCTGTATCAAATAGAATTTATTAAAATACTTTGCAAGTATTCAAACTCATAATTGTCTAGCAGAAGCCCTTTTATTTGTCACAGTGAATAATAAGTTAATGTGTAGTTCATGCGGGGTTTATGGGTGTCTTTCTGTAGTAAAGCCATTTCTCCGTGTCATCTTTCAAACATGTTTGCAGTACACTACACACACACACACACACACACACACACACACACACACACACCTTCTTCAAGAATTACATTCCTGCCACGAACGCAACTTAATCTCTAATTACAGTCTAAATATTTGTCCTTATACCCACAGGTAAGTGTAGTCTACACCTCTCATCAAGAAAATGCCTATTTCAAACATACCATTACAGAGAACTACACCCATTCAAGCTGTAGGTTTATAGAATCCAGTAACACTTGATATTGTCTGCAACAGAACCCTCGCACCTAAGGCTCAGAACATATTACAAAAGAGGAGGTAGAAAGATTGTAGGGCCCAGGAATAGGAAGTTGACTCTAAAATTGTGTTACCTGGAAATGTCAGAAGTCACAACAGTGAGGTCTCACCATTAAGAGTACCCAGACATGTGGAACTAACACAACTATAATATAGACATGCTAATTTTGAGGGAAAGAAAGACCACAGGGCCTCAATCCTACACAAAGAATTTCAGGCATCTATGGAATACTGGGGATGGGAGAAATAGTCTTCCCCAGGAACACACTAATTGCTTATCTAATAACACATGCAAATCCAAATAACAATATACACACATTGAGAAGGTTGGATTTATGTATTTAAGAATCTACAGGTGTGACCGAGCACACACAACATCTATGAAAATAAAAGAAGTCATGAGTTTGAAAAAAAAGCAAAGGATTTGCTTTGATGGGAGTATTTCAAGGGAAGAGAAGGAAGAGGTAAATAATGTAATTTATTATAATCTCAAAAATAAAGAAAATATCTTTAAAAATAATTACATTATTTCAGAGCAAATTTTTACTGTTATTTTATCTGGAGCTTTAAAAAGAATTCCATGTCAATAGATTTCCAAATCTATGAGGTTCATATTAATAATATACTGGTAGCCAAATTCATTAAAATTTAGTCTCAATCAATAAGTACATAGTCCTTACCTCTGGCTCTGAAGGCATGGAGGATGTAAGACATCCTCACAGGCCATCTATGTAATAGTAAATACAATTCTGAAATACCAAATCTAATTGTATTTAGCATGTGTTTACTAAGAATCTAGAGAGTGCTGAACACACTTTCTCATCCTGAGAAGTACAGGAGAAAATTGGAACATATTTTGGTGGGGATAAATATAAAGCTTATCTAAGAATGAAGAACCGGCAATCCTAAACCAATCTATCAGGCAAAGGAAAAAGAAAAACTTAAACCTGTATGTGCTGCAACCATAAAGACAAGGCCATTGGAGAATATGAAGTCAATGTTGGGAACAACTCTGTCCTGGAATACAAAGTGACTGCTGACTTCCTAGCCACTGTTGTAAAGTGGCATCCATATAGAGATGTTGGTTTGAACTTTCTTAAATGCAGAAGGCATATCATAAACAATGTATAAGGAGAGGAAGATGTGACTCTCACTGATCAAACTTATTTGGGAGGTCCACAGCACAAAGGACAGACAAGGCTGGAAGAGAAGTTTGGTTCACCCATTCACCTCCATACGCAGATCAGTGACTATATCATAAGATGTTTTCCTATTCACAGGAGGAAAAATGAGCTCCATTTGCAACTCAGAGGGACTGGTCAGAGCTCCCTGCAGATTCTCATTGAAATATTTCTCATCAAGAGGACATTTAAGACCACAGAGAGAGGTACAAATGGCCAATAGAAGGACTGACTGAAATGAGAGGAGCAAAATAATTTCCCAGATTGCCAATGACTATTAAAATGGGCCATGAGGGTCCTTGGTTATTAGTTTAACAATTAGTTAATTTTAACAGCAGGGAAGCCATTAGCTGACCATCTCACTCTTCTGCCCAGCATATCCTACCCAATGAGCTGTGATTGGGGCAATAAAAATGAGATTGTTCCTAGACAATAAAATATTTAGACTTTTAATATGTTGGTGGGAATGGACTTCATTTAAAGTCGCAGAGCATCATCTTTTGTCTTATTTATTTTGCCCAAGGCTTTAGTGAGTAGCTGTACGTCAGCTTTGTTTCCAGATAGGCTATGTGTAACATTACTGTATGATTTAATTTATAAAGAATTTGAGAATTAACAGTGTAAACATAACTTTATCTGTGAATAATGTCTATGGTAGTGTCTTTACCCATAAATGCCACCCAAACATAAACGAATTACAGTTTAAATTCAATCTACAGAATGCATGTAAATAATTTAAACACAGTATATGCAAGTTAGTGTAAATATCATAAAACCCCTGAAAATGGAAATGAGCATGCAAAACTTTCTGCCCCAATAAAGGTAACATTCATATTACTGTTTTCTCTCAACGAGGTTTGTTTTTCTATGTCAAGTGATAAGTACAATGTATACTCAGATTTTTCTTGTGATGAGAACTCTGAGTCCTACTCTCTTGAAACCCTCCTTCCTGTGCACCCTGCACATTACCCTGTCTCTGTCTACAGCCAGTCTGTACTAGAATGTCTTTGTTTTATTTTTTTTTTTTGGAAGCCCACTTCCCAAATGTTGAAAGTCATTATGTCTGTCTTGAAACATTGAGCTCCTTGCTGAAAACAGACTATTGTTTGTTGTGCTATTTCCCAGAATCAGATCCCAAACAGAAGCTCTACATCCCTGCTTCCATGAGAAAACATTGTGAAAGAAGAGTCAGAAACACCATTGGCCCAGGAAGACAGAATGACTGTTACCAGAATCTGTCTTCTGGATGTGACAGGGTTGTTGTGTCCATCAGCCCCTAGCAGCTGTGACTACTTGGACAAGACTTGAACAAGGTAGAGCTTGTTAACATCTCATCAGGAGTGTCAGGAGGATGCACCACTCCATGAGGAACTACTGGTAATGTATGGTTACTAGGGAATCGGGACTCATTTTCCTTAGTGATTTTACTGGTAAGTGACCTGTTCTTCCAAAATAACACCCCACAACACACATACTTATAAATACTTATAAACATCAAAAGAACCCCAAGTAAGTACAGTGAGTCATTAAAAAATTACATGAAAACACAGATTTGGGTAAGAGAAAGAAAGGGGTCATCACGAGTGGGAGAAGGAGAAGAGAGGACAAAGGGAGAGTAAACATGTTCAAAATGGATCGTATCAATATGTAAAACTGTCACAAATGAAATTAAAATCTAAAATGTAGAAAGGAAAATATTTATAGTAATTGAAGTCAACTTGTCATGTGAAGCAACTAAAGAGGCTTTTCAGTGAAGCAAATAACTAACAGACCTTTGGAGGAATAATTCTGCTTGTATGGAAAAGAGAAAGGGTGTCAACCTTCCAACTTACTAACAGTAACTTCATGGTGGAGAGTTTAAGATGCACACTTGCTTCTTATCCTAAGGCAAATGGAATTTGATAGGACAGGAGGCTATAGAACAATGCAAGGCAGATTTGCCTACACCTCCAAATCTCCTCTAGTTTTCTAAGACAGACAGTAAACCACCGGTAGGCTCTTTATCTTTCTTTCCATGAGTTCTCTCTGACTCACTGTGATTGGTGGCTTTCATTGCTCTCCCACCATAGGATCTTTACTGATGCAATGGTCAGCTCTCCATTGCTTTCCTGCTATTATATCATCCTGGAGTTCTTGGCTCATCACTTAACATTGAATTCACTAGTATTTCTTATTTGTCTGAAGGGGGAGGGAGGGCAGGAAAGAAAGAAGGATAATTTACATTTCCTGATTCAAAGCCAGGCTCTATTCATCATAGCCTGCACATCTCTTATAAAGATGATAAATGAATGTATAGTAACTGAACCCTAAAACAAAATAATGTGTTTTTTCTTAAAGCTTCACAGGGCTGAATTTCCGATGTAATTAGTTTACCATTTTTTTTTTAAATCAAATTCTGTTAAGCAGCAGTCAAAATGAAAGCTGATATTCAGGATGCTAAAACCAGACCACAAAAGAGAAAACAAGAATATTTTTTCATATTTAATGGTGCGAAGAAATATCAAGGTAATTGCATAACTCCCAAGAACAGCAAGAATACCACCATGTTTCTCTGACTGAATTATACTCAAATCTAGGTTGTTATAATGGAAGAGACGCTCCTCCATTTTAAAATTCCTAAATAACTTGCTATTTCATTTTTGGATGATTCTTTACTTCTATGATGCCCAGTGAGGAAAAAAATTATTCAAATGTTGTCATTGTAACCTCCAAACTTCATTCTAAGATGATTTGTTTGCTAGAGATTACATTTAAAAGTATATGTTTATGTGTATGTTTAAGTGTGTGTGTGTGTGTGTGTGTGTGTGTGTGTGTGACTGTTCTGTCTGCATGTATATATGTGCATTATGTATCTGGAGTGCCTGCAGAGATCCAAGGAGGACATCAGGTCCCCGGAAACTGGAGTTGTAGATGTCTGTGGGCCACTACATGAATACTCAGAACTGAATCCATGTCCTCTCCGTGACCAGTCATTGCTCATCACTGATGAGTCTTCTCCTCTGGATCCATGGATATAGATTCTTACTCCCTCAGTGACCTGACAGATTTTTAAACCTGGTGTCATATATAAAAATAAGCAATTATTCAGTAATAACAGAAAGTAATGAAACTGTATGTTCATTCATAAGAATGTCCTTATGTTTCTCATGCTTAAAATATCTCATACGTTGTATGTTAGTTACTTTCAGGATTATTATGATAAAATACTATGAGCAAGAACAATTTATAGATAATGCAAAGATGATTTTGGCTTAATATTCCAGAAAGAGAGAAGGAGGGAGGGAGGGAGGGAGGGAGGGAGGGAGGGAGGGAGGGAGGGAGGGAGGGAGGGAGGGAGGGAGAAAGAGAGAGAGAGAGAGAGGAGAAGGAGAGAGAGAGAGAGAGAGAGAGAGGAAAGAGAGAGAGAGGAGAGAGAGAGAAGTTCAATAATAAAAGGGGAGGAAAACAGCAGATGATATCTGATCAGAAAGCTGAAATATTAAATCTTCAGCTGCAAACACAAAGCAGAAAATGAACCAGAAATAAGGGAAGTTATAAACTCTCAAACCCCAGTCCATGTCCTATAGAAAGTCTCTATCTCTGAAAATTTCTACAACCTCCCTAAACAATATAACCAATCAAGCATTAAATTAAGAATAAAGCATTGAAATAAATGAGCCTATGGGGGTCATTGGTATTTTTAAATTCAAAAACACTTGTGAAGTCCCCATGAAGTGCCAAATGTTAATGTGTGTTTGTAGTCATGGCCTCCTCCTCATTCACTGCTGTATAAATACATAGAGAAGTCAAATTTTGCAGCAAATGCTATATCTGTATTCTTGCTATCTCTGAATGATGCACCCAATACAAATACTATTCACAGAAGAAACCAAGAATATATTAAGTAGTACAAATAACCAGCACTTCCAAACAACCTAGTATGCTACATGGAAGAACCATGAAGATTTTTTTTTTTTTTTTTGTACAAGTAAACAGACCACAAGGATGTATGATGTTACCAGGTCAATGGCATGACTTTGGTTCTATCTCAGAGCTCCCTGTGATTATAAGTACTCATTTTTTAATTTGTCATAAAATTAACATTGGCAAATGTGCACCGACTAGTTGAAGAATGGTTAGTCAACATATGTTTAACCAGAAATCAAAGTAAGCTGTGTGACATATTTTATCATCTCTCTTTCACAGTTAAAATCCTTCATCAAGACAACATTTAAATCCTTGGTATGAGATAAAAATCATTTCCAGTCTGTTCAGTCTGTTCTGAGCTATTGGTCTCAGTTCTTTTACCACCTTCATCCCTTATTGTGGACTGAACTGTGTCCCTCACTAAATGAGGTCATAAAATAGAAGTTTTGATTTGATCCCCAAAAGAAGTCATAAAGTGTAAGTTCTGAATAGAAGTACTACCTTTATAATAAATACCAGATTTCTCTCTTCTTCTTTATTTTCCTCCTCCTCCTCCCTCCTCCTCCTCCTCCTCCTCCTCCTCCTCCTCCTCCTCCCTCCTTCTTCTTTTCTTTTCCCTCTCCCTCTCCCTCTCCCCCCTCTCCCTCTCCCTCCTCCCTTCTCCCTCTCCCTCTCCTCTCTCTCTCTCTCCCTTTCCCTCTCCTCTCTCTCTCTCTCCCTTTCTCCTCTCCCTCTTCTTCCTCTCCCTCTTCTTTTCTTCCTCTTGTTTTCTTCTTTCTTCTTTCTTTTCTTCTTCCTTCTACTTCCTCTCTCTTTCTCCATCTCATCATCCCTCTCTTTCTCTCTGCCTCACCATCCTCCTACTCTCCCACTATCTGTTACCCCTGCCCCTAGGCACTTACACTATGGACATTCTATGAAAATATCGAGAAAATGATGACCATTTACATATCTTGAAGGAAACACTCTCCAGAAAATTTTTTGCATTAACCATAAACTTCTTGGCCTCCAATGTTTTGAGAAACTAAAATTAAATAAAGAAATAAAAAGTTAAAAACAAAAATTACAATATATTAAAAAAAAAAAAAGAGTCTGCAGAGTTTGTAACTACACTCAAGTAAACTAAGATAGCATACGTATTAGTGAAGACATTCTAGGAAATAAGAAATAGCTATGAAGAGAGAGGGGGGAGAGAGATGGGGGTAGAGTCTACAGTTTGTAGTCCCAGGAATGGAAACAATGATGTTTTAGGCAAGCAGTGAGGTAGAGCAAATGCTCCCTTATAAGGTGTCTTTGCTATATTCAGGGCCATAGGGGATTGGATAAGGCCCACCCACAGATGAGATGGCCATTGACTCTCCTTAGTCTAGAGACTCAAATGTTAATTCATCCAGAAATACTCCCATAGATACACAAAACTTAACATGTCACCAAATATTTACCATATGAGTTAAATTGAGACATAATACTAACTCTGAAAGGCATCTTATGCATTTACTTTGTTCCTGGTTCATCTTATGCATTCTAATTGCCCTTACAAAAAGCAGATGAGAACCCTTCAATACGTAGTATTATAATCTTTAAATATATAGAAGACGTGTTTTTGACTGGACAATGAGGTCCTTGTCAAAATAGCATTTAACGTAATTGCAACTCAGAATATTGTGCAAAAACAGACATCAGGATACTTCTGGTGGTGTAAGTCATGCTTATGTGGAAGGGAAATTATGGCTAAAAATGAAAAGGCAAGAGTTTGAGTCCACAACAACCTATCATAGGTACATTAGGGAGATATAGCCAGAACCCCTGATGGCAGAGCATAAGGGAGCCTCCTGTTCCTTGCATACAAAGCACTCCATCCATTGTACAGAATTATCCTATCTTTCTTCTGTTCTCATTTTCATTCATTTTTGCCAGGTAATGGATAGACTCCCCTCAGAGCTCTATGTGGGAGTTCTCAACAATCAAAGCTCCAGGCATCTAAATATATTTTCCCTAAATACTTCTATGTGTAAAGAGATGGAGTGTAGATGAGAGTCAGGAAGATGATCCTAAGCACCTTGTATTCCTTTCTCAGGCCATGTCAGGCACAATTCCCTCTGTGATCAAATGGAAGTTGGTTTTGGATAATCAGGGAACATCCATGATAGGGCAGTTGAAGTCTCAGTCAACAGATAATAGGTCTCTCAGTCTTGTCAATTGAAATTTCAGGTAAAAAGTGACATTCTTCCAGCAGCCTCGTTCTCAAAGTAAAAAAAAAAAATTAAAAAATACCTCCAGAGAGATTCTTCTAAGGAAGAATGGTGGTTATTTATATTCTCCAGAACACAGAAAATCAAGGAGAGTGTTGTCACATATTTCATAACAGTATATAAACAAAGGTCAATTTATGCCAACATTGTTCACCAAAGACAGAATGAAGAAACGATCCCACAAAGGTCCAACTTGATGAATGTAGTGGTTTTAGTAGGCGTGCCTCCTACAGGCTCATATCTTTGACAACATGATCTCCAGTTGGTGGAACTCTTTGAGAAGGATTGGTAGGTATGGTATATTGGAGGAAAAATACTGGAGGATTTAAAAGCACCCATCACTTCCAGTTATCTCTATTTATGCCTTGTGTTTGTGAATCAGGTATAAGCTCTCAGCTACTGCTCCAATATCATTCCTGCCTGCCTCCTGGCATACTCATGGATCTAATTCTCTGAAACTGTAAGTAAACCTCTAATAAACTCTCTTCTATAAGTTGTTTTGGTCATAGTGGCTCTCTACAGCAATAAAGAAGTAACTAAGACAGTTTGAATGAATGAGTGAATTGAATGAATGGATGATTCAGAAACAACTGCATCTGACATAGCATGGACGAAAACCTCATAGCAGAGGCAACCATGAAGTCTCACTTCAGATAACATTCCACATTCCTTGTCCATGCAATTGACAGAGACCTAAAAACGTGATGGTTAGAAACTCTAGTCTATGACTCTCTCTCCTCTCTCTTTGAATAGTGACTATGAGTACTGTCAACATAGAACTATTAACAAATTCTCCTGCTTATTGACATGGCACCTGGGTCAAACACTCTGTAGGTCAATACAGAAACCTCTCCTCTATGGTGACCAGTAATCATGTCAGGACAGCAGGCAATTGTATTCCCTCAATAAATGGGAGGCTGAATGGGGAACATACAAAGCCATTGACAGAACTCTTTGGCACAGTGGAGGGTGAATCATGAGGCAGCATTCAGTGGGACCTTTCAACATCTTCTCCTGAGTGTTCTGCTTGATGACCAGGTTGTCACAGAAATGCTATCTCTCTAAGGTACAAAGTTTATAAGTACATGACAAAAATAAAAGAATATACTGATGAATTTTAATATATCTTCTCTCTATATTAATTTATTCCATATCACCATGCCTACATACAGGAAGCATGTGCCTGCTTTTTTTTTTTTCCATAAATGAGAACAGGCTCCTCTTTTCTGATGTGCCCAGTTATTTTTATGTTTGTTTGTTATTTTCTGTATACCTATATACAAAACGGTCTACATGAGCATAGTAAGAATACCCCTCCTGCTTGATGGAAACACAATACTTCAGCCACCTAAGGGCTTTGGCTAAATATAAAAGTTATTGTTGGGATATGTGTTGGGATATGGAAGAAGAATTTTTAATAGCACCTCGAGGAACTATTGAATTTCCTACTATGTCCATTCTTAAGCTCAAAACACAGAGAACACAACTCATCTTGCCAGAGAATGGATTTAGTTTTGCCAGTTTACCCTGAAGATGCTGTTGAATTGGTCAGGTCTGTATGCTGTGTGGAGTGCTAAAATCTGGTAACGCTAGCCTTGCCAAATTCTGGGCATTGATTAGATAATCCAGTCATTGGATTTTAAACCAGCTGAGAAACGAGTACTAAGATCACCTGTGTTTTCTGCAGATGAGTGTTCATTAGAACCAAAGGATTAACCTCCTCTTTTTGTTATTATTTAATATTTATTTACAGTCCAGTCTTTATCCCCTTCCTGGACCACCACTGACTGCTCCACATCACATACCATTTCTTAAGATCTACATGGTTTGTAGATGTAGCTGAAATGTTAGATCAGTCTTGTTTGAAAACAAAAAACAAAACACAAACAAAGAAAGAACATCGAGAGAACCATAAATCTTTGCTGTGTCTGCTTTCATGTAAAGTCTGAGATTTATTTTTCTCCATTAATTATTTAATTTATATCTTGATTGAAGATCCCCCTTTTCTTCCTAGCACCCCCTAAAACTCCTCCTTCACCCCAGTCCCTTTCTTCATTGCTAATCCTCTGGATATCAACCCATCCTGGCACATAAAATCAATGCAGGATGAGGCATAGCCTCTACCACTGAGAGCGACAAAGGAGACCCAGTTAGGGAACCATATTCATAAGCAGGCAAAAGAGTTAGGGAGATTCCACCTCACACCAGTCAGAATGACTAAGATCAAAAACTCAGGTGACAGCAGATGCTGACAAGGATGTGAAGAAAGAAGAACACTCCTCCATTGTTGGTAGGATTGTAAGCTGGTACAATCTCTGTGGAAATCAGTCTGGCAGTTACTTAGAAAACTGGACTTATTATTACCTGAGGACCCAGCTATACCACTCCTGGGCATATACCCAAAAGATGCTTCAACATATAACAAAGACACATGCTCCACTATATTCATAGCAAGCTTATTTATAATACCCAGAAAATGGAAACAACCCAGATGTTCTTCAACAGAGGAATGGATACAGAAAATGTGGTACATTTACACAGTGGACTACTACTTAGCTATTAAAATCAATGACTTCATGAAATTCTTAGGCAAATGGATGGAATTAGAAAATATCATCCTGAGTGAGGTAACCCAGACACAAAAGAACACAAATGGTGACTGATAATAGTCACTGATAAGTGACTATTAGCTCAAAAGCTTGGAATACCCCAGATACAATTAACAGACCACATGAAGCTCAAGATGATGGAAGACCAAAATCTGGATGCTTCAGTCCTTAGAAGGAGGAACAAAATATTCAACGGAGGAAATACAGAGACAAAGTGTAGAGCAGAGACTGAATGAAAGGTTATCCAGAGACTGCCCCACCTGGGGATCCATCCCATATACAGACACCAAACCCAGCAATTACTGCTGATGCCAATAGTGTTTGCTGACAGGAGTCTGATATATCTGTCTCCTGAGAGGCTCTGCAAGACCCTGACAAATATAGAGGGGGATGCTCACAGCCAACCATTGGACTGAGCACAATGTTCCCAATAGAGGAGTTAGAGAAAGGACTGAAGAAGTTGAAGGGATTTGCAACCCATAGGAATAAAAACAATATCAACCAACCAACCAATCCCCAGCCCCCAGAGCTCACAGGGACTAAACCACCAACCAAAGAATACACCTGGAGGGATCCATGTCTCCAGCTGCATAGGTAGCAGAGCTTTGTTGAACATCAATGGGAGGAGAGGCCCTTGGTCCTGGGAATGCTCAATGCCCCATTGTTAGAGGAATGCCAGGGCTAGGAAGCTGGAATTGGGTGGGTGGAGAAGCACACTCAAAGAAGCAGGGGGAGGGAGAATGGGATAAAGGGTTTCTGGAGGGGAAACTTGAAAGGGGGATAACATTTGAAATGTAAATAAATAAAATATCCAATAAAAAAAAGAGTTAGAGACAATCCCTCTCTAGTTGTTGAGGGATCTGAATGAAGACCAAGCTGCACGTCTGCTGTCTGCTATATATGTGTACAGGGAGGCAGGGGTGCTAGAGCCAGCCCATGCTTGCTCTTTTGTTGTTCTTTCAGTTTCTGGGAGCCCTTAATGATACCGACTAGTTGATTCTATTGGTCTTCTTATGGAGTCCCTAGCCCCTTCAGGATTCTCAGTATTTCCTCCAGCTCTTCTACAATACTCCCCAAGCTCCATCTAAGTGTTTCTGCATCTGTTTCCATCAGCTGCTAGATGGAGCCTTTCAGAGGACAGTTATGGTAGGCTCCTGTTCACAAGCATAGAAGAGTATCATTAATAGTGTCATGGAATTGTTCTTGTCAATGAAATGAGTCTCACATTGAGCCAGTAATTAGTTGGCCATTCCGTCAGTCTCTGCTACATATTTGTATCTGCACATTTTTAGGCAGAACACATTTTAGGTTGATAGCTTTATTTCTTCATTGGGAGCACTGCATAGCAAGAGGAGGTTGCCACTTCAGAATTCATATCTTCTACTGATAGGAGTTTCAACTAGAGTCACCCCCATAGATGTCCTGGAACCTTATACATCCAAGGTCTCTGGCACTTCCCAGAGATGCCTCCCTCCCCCTACCCCACCTGCTACTAATTTTCTTTCTCTCTTCTAACCTCTCCCTGCACTTGTTCCCACTTTTCCTGTTCCTCTCTCCATCCCCAATCCTACCCAGTCCCCTTCACCTATCTGTCTTGGATGATTCAACCATCCTCCCTTGGTCCCTCTTTATTGGCTTCTTTGGGCCTGTGGATTGTGGCATGTTTATCCCCTACTTTATCACTAATATGCACTTATAAGAGTACATAACATGCCTGTCTTTTGGGTTTGAGCTACCTCACTCAGGATGGTATTTTCTAGTTTCATCCATTTACCTACAAATTTCAGGATGTCCTGTTTTTAATAGAATAGCTGAGTAGTATTTCATCGTGTAAATGAAGCACATTTTCTTTATTCATTCTTTAGTTGAGGGATAGATGGGTTATTTCCTGTTACTGGCTATAACAAATTAAGCTGCTATGAACATAGTTGAGCAAGTGAACTTGTGGTATGGTAAAGCATCTTTTGAGCTCAGGAGTCGTATAGCTGGGTATTGGGGTAGAACTATTCCCAGTTTTCTGAGAAACTGTCAAACTGATTTCCAGAGTGATTATACTCCCATCAAGTGTGCACTCCCATCAGATCCTCACCAACATGTTGTTGATTTAGTTTTTGATCATAGCCATTCTGATGGTGTAAGGTGTAATCTCAGGGTCATTTTGATTTGCATTTTCCTAATGACTAAGAAGATTAAACATTTAATCTTTAAGTGTTTCTTGGCCATTAGAGATTTCTCTGTTGAGAATTCTGTTTAGCTCTGTATCCCATTTTAATTGGATTATTTGGTTTGTTGGTATCTAAACTCTTGAGTTCTTTATATATTTTGGATATTAGTTCTCTGTCAGATACAGAGTTGGTAAAGATCGTTTTCCTTTCTGTAGACTTCTATTTTGTCCTATTTACAATGCCATGAAAAAATCAGGGCTACAAGGCACATACCTAAACACAATAAAAGAAATATACAACAAGCCAATAGCCAATGTCAAATTAAATGGAGAGAAATTAAAAGTGATTTCAATTAAATCAGGAACAGGACAAGACTGTACACTCTCTTCCTATCTCTTCAACACAGTACCTGAAGTCCTAGACAGAGAATTAGACAACTAAGGAGATCACAGACATACAAATTGGAAAAAAAAAACAGTCAAAATATTGCTTTCATTCGCAGATTATATGACAATATATATAAATGACTCCAAAATTTCTACCAGGGATTTCCTACTGCTGATAACCAACTACAGCCAAGTGGCTAGATACAAAAATTAACTCAAAGAAAGCAGTAGTCCCCATTTATGCAAATAATAAATGGACTGAGAAAGGGTTAGAGAAATAACTCCCTTCACAATAGCCACAAACAATATAAAATATCTTGGTATAACTGTAACTAGACAAGTGAAAGACTTGTGTGACAAGAAATTCAAATCTCTGAAGAAAAAATATTTAAAGGTAACATCAGAAATGGAAATATTCTCATGCTCATGAATTAATAAGTTTAACATAATAAAAATGGCCATCTTCAAAAGCAATCTGTAGATTCTATGCAATTCCCATCTAAATTCCAACAGAGTTCTTTACAGACTGGGAAAGAGTCTGAGATTTCTACTCTAATAGCAACAAACTTTTAGCTCTGTATTCTGCTAACAGCCATTTAACCACTATTCAAGTCCTGTATTTGAATGGGTCAAAGTCCATATGTTCAAATGCAAAGAACTGAGACTTGCTCAAAGTGCATTCATAGCTTGTGACTCCTTCTCCATTAAACCTCAGGAATTTCTATTTCTGAGAAAACCACCCCAATCTTCCCTTTTGTCATCTGTATTAAAGGATCTTACATGTGAGAACTAATGTCATGCCCATAACAACCTTATATGATAACAGTAGTATAATTAGTATTTCTATTTTCTGATTAATAAAAATGGAAGCAGAACTTTATGTATTTCGTCCAAGGCAAGAAAATGAAGTAGCAACCTAATGTCAAATAAAATGATCAAGGTAAGTAGACCAAAACACCTAACTCAGTTTCAGAGGAAGGGCACTCCCATGTCCTGTCTTCCCTGTCCCCAATCAACCCAAGCTTTGCTCTAGCTGTGAAGCATAAATAATGACTGTATCTATTCTCAGAAACTCCACAAAATCCTCTGAAAGCAACTTGCTAAGGTCTCACCTTACCAAAGGGACATTTTCACTGTGTGATGAATGGCCTCTTATATGGACAAGACATCTTGTCACTGAGCCTGTGCCAGTAGTAAAATGGAATGACATTCCTTATTTAATGCAGTTGGTTCTGTGGTTTGGTTCTGTTTCTTTTGTGGACTGAGGGTGAAACCCAGAGTATCATACATGTAGGCAAATGCTCTACAGAGTGATTCATACACAAGCCCCAACACTAAGGTGGGTTCCAGATACAGAAAAGTTTATATAGCCTTCCCACACCTACTGACCCTTCATCCTAATCTGCTCCAATTCTATTTCTGGCTCTTTTAGATGTATATATCACTTCTCATGCAGAAATGTTCAATGTGTAAAGGAGATACACATTACAAATTCTGTTCTTAGAGATAGCAAGCTACTTAGGTTCAAATATGGGAGAATGTGGGCATTGTTTACCTAAATGAGAAACATACTTTACCTCAACTTTCTAATCCAGTTCTAGCCCCTCAGCCAAGGTATGCCTCTAACTCTCTGAATTTCATATAGGGGGCAAAAGTCTTACCAGATACAATAAAAAAAAAATCATTGAGGTTCAGACTTAAGTGGATCAGTATAATCATCATAATAGAATGTCTCCAACCTTGGTGTAAATTGTGAAGGCCACATTTGTGACAGTAAAAATCAGAGTGAGAGCAGCTATTTTTCTAAGGTGTTCTGAGTGCTTGACCTACCTTAGTTGTTGAATTGAAAATTGTAAGGACACATAACTTGAGAAAGCATCTAATGTTGAACAGAAAATCAGAGGCTAGGAGGCTAAAGAACAAACTTAATGTACAAGAATTTTTATTACTGTAAACTTTCTCATCATTGAGATCTCCTCCTGATTTATCCACTAATTGCTGCACACTTGAATGTGTCACTCAATATTAATAAAAAACCACAGCTGTGCCAAAGATGTGGACACAGACAAAAATATTAAGACAAGAAGAGGATCCAGATGCCCATAATTACTGGGCTAAGACCGACATTAAAATAGGGGATGCCAGTAGCAATGCAGAAAAGATTTGAAAAATGAAAGAAAGTTTTGATACCTTCAGAGAAGTAGCAATTTTTGCTGGCACACCTTTACTAAAAGCCACCAATACGTAAAATTTAAGATGTAATTATATACTATATTCTGCTGCCAATGACAGAGAACATCTTCAGTAGTGGATAGCCACTATATAGAGAATTCAGGTAGTTGTGGGTCCATCAGTGAAGTGGACTTGAAGTTCACAGAGTGGAAATATCTAACAAGGCATTTCTTATATCCCATCCTTTTTATTCATTGATGTATTATTGTACCTAAATCACAATCATTCTTAGATTAAGCGGTGTGTGCATGTACATACACACCCCGACACAAATAAAATCAAACAAACCCCACATATCAAAATCCAAAAGAAAGTTTAATAGTAGTTAACTAAAACCATTCTGAATACAGAATGTTTCTGAATACAGAAAGTAAGGATCTGGTGAGGAGAAAAAAAGAAAAAAAGTAAAGATAAATATGAAGATGCCATTACTTGATAATACAGCAAAAACCCCAATAAAATACATTCTGATATACCATCATGTACATATGGTGATAGGGAATTCAAATCTTTCTTGGAAAGTGACACAAAACCCAGAACAATTAAACAGAGCTCCACATGAAAACTGCTATTGTAGACTTACACTCACTTAATAGCAAAGTCAGACAAAACAAATACATGGGGTGAATTTTGAAAATTTCACTACAAAATACTACTGCTTATTCATGGATATTTACCTATGTGGCATCAACACTTTCAGGTTAAGGAATCTGGGTCTATTTCACACTGCAGAAATGTGACATCTTCAAAGTTGTGAAGGTATGTGCTCTGGCTTCTCAAGGAACTGTAGTATGGACTGTGCATTCAGTCTCAGAAATCTACATATATGCACCTACACACACACACACATACCACATATACACATGAACGCATAAACATGCACATATGCACACAGGATGTGCACACATTGATAATTCTTTTTGTTGTTGTTCTTGGGTGTGTGTATGTGTGTGTGTGTGTGTTGTTTGTGTATGTTCATGTGTGTACACGTGTATGGAGGCCAGAGATTAAAGTCAGATACCATCTTTAATTTCTTTTCATCTCTCTTTTAAAGAGACAGTTGCTGGTCAAATTTTTAGTTTACCAACTTAGTTAACCTGGTCAGGAAGTCTCGAGGACTCTCCTTTCTCTGTTTTTACTAGCACATGAATTGTAGGTGTGTCCCACAGCATCCACTATTTACATGAGTGTTGAATTCCAAAACTCGGGTCCTTATCGCTTGCATAGCAAGTACTTTATCAATTTTGTCAATTTGTCAATTCTTAAAATGGTAGATGAACATTGGATTAGCAAATTTCATAGGGAAAACTAAGAAGTAAGATGAAGATATAAACAGGGATGATGGATAGTGACAAGGTAATACAGGGGCACAGAATGAAAATGTCAGATTTAATATGATCCTTTAAAGAGCCATTGTTTGCTCCTAAATACCCAAAAGTGATGGAGTCACGTGGGAAAGGTAAGGCACATCTGGGCTTAGAATCATGGCTTTGCATGTCAGTTATGACTACTACAGCACATGCAGCATTTGATCAGGTCTCCTTACTCTCAGTGGCTCTCAAGGCAAATCCAGTCTCCACGGTGATGGACAGGGTCTAGCACTTCACCCCCTGCAAACAAAGTCTCTGCTCTGTTCTCTGTCAGCATTGTCACTTCAAGCAAATAGATCAGACTAGAATAAGACAAACAAAGCTGACAAGTATGACAAAAAAGACAGAAAAGAGAAATTGAAATAATAAAAGATTAATATAGCAGATACTAAGAAGTATATATAATATATGTGCATACATTAAATACACATGCATACATATACATACATGTACTACCAGGAGATTCATATTGTACATTATATTATGCAAATTTGTCAGACAGTATAGAATCAGATACATATAAGATTTTATATTTGCATCA
The DNA here is from genome assembly GCA_021653895.1 of Mastomys natalensis. NCBI lineage: Eukaryota > Metazoa > Chordata > Mammalia > Rodentia > Muridae > Mastomys > Mastomys natalensis. The sequence goes on from JAJTUV010001917.1 coordinate 243,462, forward strand.
AACACTGTGTTATATGCTACACAACAATTGTTTTTATATTGGAGGTTGTTATTTTGAGACACAGCTGCGACAAAACAAAGAAAATAAATATGCTCACAAGAACTTAGCATTCATATCCTCAGAAAATGAACACATCATTTTACAAAAGAAAAATTATTAAAGTGATAGTAACAAAACATGAAAAAAATTGAGTATGCTATAGTTCAAAACTTGCTTTACAATTATCACCGGAACATGTTGATAACTAAATGAAGTTGCAAGTTCCAAACAATGGAATTACTAACTCTGGATCAGTAGTGCTATATAAAGCTTTCTGAAATTCTGTATTTCACTGGCACATTAAATGAATATTTGCAAAATTTTGAAATTATGATTGTAAACTCTAAATGAATTTAAAAATCATCTATAATTCCCATACACACACGACTTTGTACATTCATAATAACTATAGATCATAGGTCCAATGTAATAAAAGTTGCATTTATCAGCATAATAGAAGACAGAAAAACAATTAATGGAGTCCAACTGTCTCTTTGCCTTTCGTCACAATACCAGTACACCAGGTCACCAATAGGCTTATTTGGATGTCAACACAGTCCCACACATCTGCTCATAGGAGCCTTACCCTGTTCTACAGCTTACTATGCTAGGCTAATATGTATTAGAACAATTTTCCCTAAAACAATTGGAAAAGCCAGCTTAAATACTAACAAATAATATCTATTTTAATATAATGAGAGCTTCTAAGGCTCATAAAACATAATAGTTCAAGATCTCAGCTAGGAGCAGAGCTTAGAAACATGCAAGATCTTGATTATCTATATATGAGAACATGAACTTGAACTGCAGTATATCCTGACCACAGAAAGCCCAGGTATGGAGCCATAGCACAGAGAATGAAAGGCTAAAGTGAGATATGAACAGTTGGGGTTAGTTGGCTAGAGCCCTTAAGAGCATGGTGTATGAATAGGCTGGCATCCTGTACTTGGGAGCAAATGAATGGAAAAGACATGAAGTTCAACAGAGCATCTAGCAGACTGTGGCTCTGTGAAGTAAAAATGAAGTTCCCAAACTTCCTAGCAACAGGTTCTTGACAATGTCTACAAGATCTCAGTAGCACATCCTAAGTTGCTCTAACTACCTGTCAGAAACCAGCTAAGAGAAAGGTCCAGACTAAGGAAATCTTAATTTGAGTGAGATCAGCTGATAACCAAATTGTATTAATGTGTAATATTTTACTGCCTGCTCATGCATGAAGCTCATCCTCTGGTAAGAGAACAGCCCAATCTAGAGCCTTTCACAATTTTTGCTTTTAGAAGTTAATCCCTCCATTGAAAAGCTGCTATGCAGACTGTGAAAGTGGAGAAAGAGCAAATAAAGCCACGGTGATAACCCACAGTTACCACAGATGCAACAGTTGTCAGTCAGGTGTATTAAGACAACTGATTTATTAGTTCAGAAAGACATGATAAATTGAAGCATTTAATTACAGAACCCAAAAATCTGACAACAAAATGGACATTTTGAAATTGACCCAATATCTAAAAATAAGAATCCATAGATAAGGTTAACAGCTATTAGGTTACTAAGGCTCAGAGTGAGATATATAAAGAGAGATGAGAGATGATCCTTACTATAACATAACTGGGGCAGACATAAATGAAAGAGAAAGAGAGAGACAGAGGGGAGAGAGAGAGACAGAGAGAGAGACAGAGAGACAGAGAGAGAGACAGAGAGAGAAAGACAGAGGGAGAGAGAAAGACAGAGGGAGAGGACAGAGAGACAGAGAGAGGTGGAAAGGATTTGGAGAAATTGGCAAAAGGGAAAACATTATTGAAATAAATTGTATGAAAGAAAATATTTAAATAAGACAAATATAAAGAAGAAATGCTGGAAGGAGTCAGTAGACACAACCCCATGTAGTGTCTCAGACCATGAGGAAAAAAGAATGCAGCCTTCTGAGAATGCCATTTGTAACAAAAAATGTCTTAGCTTAAGAAATGGGCTCTGATGGAGACTTAATATCTGATTACAGATACTAAATTCATCCTGAAATGGGTGCTTTCACATCTACTAAACAATAATTTAGGGATATGTTATTCTATCAGCAAGTGGAAGCCACATACCAAAAGAGATATTACAAGTTCAAGGGGACTGCAGAAGCAGATGCTAGGGTGCCCTGGTACATCCCAGGTTTTCACCTGCTTTTCAATGCATCCTTTGTCCCTTCATAACAACATGAATGACAGGCTTGCAATGCTGGAGAGAGGCGGGGGGAGAGGGGCAGAGAGACAGAGAGAGAGAGAACACACAGACAGAGACAGACAGAGACAGAGAATGAGATTTAGTACATAAAAAGTTGTATATGGAAGACAGCAGTGAAGGGAAATCTTTCTATCTTCCTAGCAGGCCCAGTTTGGATATATAACCAAACATACAAATCTATACCCACACAAAACACTTCGCAAGTGCATGGTTTGGGACTCCAATACTCCAATATATATGGAGTCAAAGGATTTAAGTGTTAATTATAAGGAGTTCAGAGAGAAAATTACTCTGCTTACACTTGGAGGGTCATAACAAAATAGGACATATTTATTCTGTTACTGATTGCCTTGGGGTAGTCATGTGTTCCCAGCTGTTGGGTAGACAGGCTGGCCCTTCCTGTGTGTGCAATCCGGACTCCTTGCCCTCCTATCTACTCTTTACTCTTTTTGCAATGGACCCAACCCAGTCACACAGAGAAGGAAAGAATATTATCTATAAACTAAAAATGCCTCATTACATCACCAAGTGCCTGCTTCTTTCAATACTGAGCACCTAAGCCAATCACTGGCCCTTATGAAACATGGGACCCATCCCTGTCACTTTCCTACAGTATTAGAAGCAGAGCTGTACCTCTAATATGACAGATATATATTCAGTAAGGCTTTTCTTTCCAGATTTAAATTTTTTGTGCAAGTGCCATCACTCACAGATTAACAAATATCTTCACACTACAACTTAAAAAACAGCAAACGTTCTAATAGAGTGACTCATTTTAATGTGACAGTTCGGTGATGAACTACTTTCCAAACAGTCTTTAGTTTGCATTATGTATATCTTTCCTAGATGCACTTGGCTAATATAAATAATGAAATGACTGATGAAAGATTGCGTTTAAAAAGCAATGTGTGGTTTGAATGAAGGGTCAATATGGTACCATTTCTTTCATAGCTGAAATTCATGAGTTAAGAAATGGAGTGCCAAAACTGGTATGTCTGCTCCCTCCTCCACAGCTAAGGTAATTAACATCATCCTCAGGACTGGGTTTCTCATCCCATAAACTCGGTCTATAGTCATCTAAGATTCTTAGTAGCCAGAATGCTTTTAATAATGACCATCAGAAGACTTTCTTGAAGCTGGGAGGTGATCTCACTACTTGGTCATATATTGCTTCTCACATCATTAATTCAAGAGACATAGAAGAGTTACTGACTGTCTAGCTAGATTATCGAAGTGAAACAATATTGTTACATGATGAAGTAAGGAAAGACTGTGCCTGCAACTCATGGGAATCTCTTACTACCTCCAAGAAGTTCGAAAATCAAATACAAGTATTATAGAAGGCCATAGTAATTCAGTATAGGTGTGGTCCTGAACACTAAGGGTGCCCTTCAGAATCACCCTAAAAGATAAAGTGTTTTCATGAGTGAAGATTGTGTATGACAGAAACAAAAACCTGGAACAGATAACAGAGAAAAGAAGTTCAAAGTACCAGCCCCTGGTCATAAGATACATCAACAGCAGCAGCAGCAGCACAGGCACCAGGATCATCCTCATCCTTTCTTCTTACACACACACACACACACACACACACACACACACCACACACACGATACATTTTTCTTTTTCTCTCTGCCTATCATGTTATATAGAACGTGTATGGTTTACTTTAATGGAACACTTCTAACTTTTTATTGGGGAAATTTTGACTGTCAGCCTCATTTAATTAATCACATGGAAGACACACCCCTAGATGTCTATCTGGATACATTCAAAGATCTGAGTATGCAAGACCCACTCTGAATGTAGGTGGCTGCATCCCTCTGTACTAGGCATAATGGAACCCAGCTGCCTCACCTGCTCCGTGCCCTACATCCTCAACACAGTAGTCTGTATTCTTAAATCAAGAGCTACAGCACACACTTGCTTATACTGCTTTTTGTTTTTCCAAGTATTTTATCACAGGCATGAGAAAAAATAACTGATACAGTGCTTTAATTATAGAATACTCGACGGCTGAGGTAAAAAGGGATCTTATCCAAAAAGTGTCAAGGGAAAGTGGATTTTATTAAGCAAAAGCATGGAATTTACATGGTTTGGTTCAAGGTATGTGAGCTTGAATAAACAGCCTGAGTCAGTTATTGACTTCTGCTTCTGAGTTTCTTACCTGTCTTTTCTCAAGTGTGCTGATTTAGGCCAGAGGTATTATGGGTCTTTCCATCCAGCTTCCTCATGGAATTAATAAAATCAAGGGTGGAGTAAGGAAGAGAGACATTTCTTTGTTTTCCTTGTATCTCCTGTGGTATTTCAGGAAGTCTCGAAGCCCTGTTTTCAGCTATGACACACTAATTCATGGACACATCTCTGGCTATGTAGTCTTTGCCCAGCACACCCACCCATCCTCCTTTCCTTCTGAACAGCCTGAACATGCATGTAGATACTGATTGTTTGCTTCCCAATTCATGGTCACTGTCGTTTTCAATCGAGTAGGATTTTTTTCTTTTTTTTTTACCTGCTGGTCAACTATTTCTTTGACTTATTCTGTCTCTCCTGGACATTTGACTGCCTGAATCAACAGTATTCACCCAGGTCCCTGTGACCTTGAGAATAATCAGAAACTTCTGCTTTGAGAATAACTCTGCTCACTTCAACTACATTTCCATCTCTGTATGATTTGCTCAAATTTCTCAGAGGGATTTCATCAGAACAAAGATGTTTGCTTGCGATGAATGGATCTTTGCCACTGGTAAACATGTTAAATAGAATTTGATAAAGAGTAAAAAAATCAGTCTCCTGCCTCAGTAGACACTGCTTTGTTCTAACCAGAAGGCAGAGAAAACACATTATCTGAACCCAAATTTACCTCTTCCTGTCTCCAATTTCTTCTAATCAACTGGGGCTTGATTCCATGGCCCTGGCTGTCTTCCCCTTGTTTCCTGAGTATTCATACCTCCTAAAAGCCCAGCTGAAAAATTCCCTGAACATACTGTGTATCAAAAGAATGAACGCATCCAGAAAGCTCGCAATAAAAATAACCCAAACAAATGACTACCACGTCACATGTCCTATTAGCAAAGTACTTGTGTGGAACAAAATGTTGTTGTTGGTTTTGTTTTCATTTTTTTTAATACAGTCAAGGCCCCAGTGGGGCATGAATGTGGAATATCATCCCATTTTATAATATATGCACCATAATCTTCTTAAAATGAGTTTTCACTTCAAGAAACATAAGGACTTAAATATGAGCAGCCTGTTTTGTGCGCCTGTGTCTTTGGCATCTCATTACACTTCAGACCATTTTGTCTTCTTAGAACAATTGAATATCATTAGTGGAGGCATATTTTGTTGCCAGAACTTGCTTGGTTGCCATTGTGCTCGTTAAAATGTGTCCATTTGCCAGCTGATGGATGGGAATTCTGAAGGGTGCCTGGTGGGTGAGCATTTGAATATCAGGACTTTTATCTTTTTCTAGAAAGAAAAATCACTTCCCCCAACACATGAACTGCCCTTGACTTTCCCTCCTTCCTGTCATCTTCTTTGTGTAACATTCATTTAGCTCTCTAAGTTTCTATCAGGCACCCAAAACACTTCCAAGTCCAAGCTTAAGATCTAGACAAATCAGAGGCACGTTCAGGCTTCACCCTGGCTTGATTTGCCTGGTGACCCTGAACAAATCACTGGCCTCTTGAGGCTTCAAGGATTTTATTTGCAAAGTAAGCTTGTAAACATTTACTTTTCAGGATCATTACAAGAAAGATCCCAAACTCACTTAGGGCACATGGTACATACATAGTAGTATGAAAAGCTATGAAAAAGATGCACAAGAGCTGAAAAGAGTATCTGTTTAGCATGCATGAAGGCATCATGCCCCACACCTGAGGCAGTGGGAAAAGTAGAAGTTCAAGCACATATTTGGCTTTGTTTGAGTTCATTTAACAGAGGCTACATGAGACCCTTTCTCAGAGAAACAGAGAGAAAATAAGTCTGCTTGAGTATGGAAGTGAGAGAGGTAAAAAAGAGAGAGCTCAAAAGTAAATATAGTAGGACATTAGATTAGAGTTGGCATCAAATATCCTGGAGAATCTAAGAGGCTCAGTGGATGTATCTCAAAATAAAAACGGCAATATACTACAAGTTCACAGAAAACAACACTAAATGGAAAACAAAGAAGTCAAACTATCCCTGTTTGAAGATATGACTCTATGCATAAGAGAATGCATAGACTCTACCAGAAAAATTCTATAGTAAACAAGAATGTCAGGAAAGTAACAGGATACAAATTTCCAAATTAAACTAAGAGAATTTATACTCACTTGATCATCACCTTATGAGGCACACATTTTCAGTTATAAAATGTGCAAAACGAAAGAGAAGCACAATGGTGTGTGCATTAGAGAGATGAAAACTGGAGAAAGAATTATGCACAGTGTCATCTCAGTAGCAGGTACTGTAGGTAAGTATGGTTGTCTAAATAAGAAAGAAAAGTCACTAAGTGAAAGGTGATGGATGTGGGTGGTCGAAAAGAGGACTAGGAAAAGTTCTGTAATGTTCATTTTGTGTTTTCAACATGGCCTCACAATTTGTTTATACCATCGTCTTCTTTCACATCTCAGCATGTAAACTCATCCTCTTTGCTCAAAGATTTCCCCAGTGGGAATATAGAAAGCATTATCTATAATTATCTACACTTTATCAACTGAAATTTCTGGTCAGTGCTTTTGTTAACTCTAGTTGAATCCGCAATCTCTAGAATGTGATTTAAAGAAAATTCTAGAAGCTTTCTGCATGATCAGCATCATCTAAGTGAAAATATTGAAGAAGTTTTGAGGTTTTCAAATTTCTACTGTACTTGAGAAACTTAACAAACTAAGCAACTGTCAGTTATTAATACTTCAGTGTAAATTAGCTTATCTTGGATTGCAAAGTAGTAATCATGAAATTCCAAACTATAATTTCATAGAATGAGAAAGTTGAGATCCATAATGGGAATATATTTTATAACTAAGTCAGAAATGTGAGACAGGACCAAAGCCCATCTCTCCTGGCTTTTTGTTAGCAATGTCATTCTGTTTGCAAATATTACCAAATGGGTAAGATCATCTCCTAATGAAATTTTCAATTAGCCAATTCTTATGAGAAAAGGGTACAGTCCCCTCAATAAAAAGCAAATATTATGATTGAAAAAGTCCAAATACCTTGAAAAGATTTTTCTCTTCAATTGGTTTACCCAATTAGCTGTTCCTAGATCTCAAGTCCCATGGACATCATATCATTCCATGGAGGATAAACTGAGAGGGTAGGGAGGGCCTTATATCCAGTAAACATGAAGTACATGAAATACATGTTGTTTCTTCCACCTATGGTACAGTAAACTTGCTGTCTCACTGCAAAGGACATTTTAAACAATTATTCTTAGATGTTATTGATAGATTTTTGACAGAAGTATCTTCCTACATATTTTTTTAACCCACTTGTGCTCTCAACAAAGGCTGCTTAACTTCTCTGGAGGATTCAAAGGTTGCTAGGAAATGTATGCCCTAACCTGTAAAAGAAGAAACAAGTATTCATCTGTTTGAATATAGTATGAAGGAACATACTTTTGTTACAGATGAAATTGACCCTGTGAAGATAAAATTTCTAACACTAGAGCAGACATGTTAGCAAGATCCTGGAAAATCAGGATCCTTTTGAGTCAATTTCCACCAGGATTCTCTGCACCCATTCTCAACAACCATTGAATACAAAGATATGGTAGAGTATTCACAACAGCAGAGAACAGCAGGTGACTAAAAGCAACATGTAGATATTACTTTGGAGGCTGTGTCCTTCTCATTTTCAAGATGGGTTGTGTTGCCATGTTAGGGAAAAGGATGCTACTAACTGATCTAAACCCCTGATCAGCAAGCTTTGTCTTCAGGTCAATTTGAACCCAGTGGTCTGATAAACATTTGTCACTGGGACAAGGCTCCATTCATTTATTTACATATTGCCTTGTGGTAGTAATACAGAAACAAGTTTAACAAACATCACATGACCCACAATGCCCACAATATATTTTCTGTTGTTCTACACTGCAGAACATTTGTTACTTCTTGCTATTAACCAGCATATCAGGGTTTTCTTTCTAATAAAGCTTTTCAGAACATCCTTCTGTAATTTGAGAAATTCCACGTTGAGCTTTTTTTGTGTGCCAGGCTTCAGGCAGGGTCTATGGTTTACCAGAGATGAAACACATTTGGAGATTGTTTCCCAGTTGTTGAGCTCTAATGGAACCTAAGATGTACAGTTTCCTTCTAACTTTTGAGTCTCACACTTCCTCCCCTTTCCTGCATTAGCATTATATTTGCTGATACATATTTCTGGTACTTTTCCACTTGGCTTTTCCAACCTTCATTTCCAGCAGCCAGTATTTAATCTTTGTGTGGCTCTTGCCTCCCTCTCTCTCTATCTCTCTCTCTCTCTCTCTCTCTATCTCTATCTCTATCTATATCTTATCTCTATCTATATCGAGTATATATATATATATATATATATATATATATATATATATATATATATACAGAGAGAGAGAGAGAGAGAGAGAGAGAGAGAGAGAGAGAGAGAGAGAGAGGAAGGAAGCTGGAAGGAAGATCTACACTTAGTTTACCTACTGGTAGGAAAACATGTGTGATAGTAGCTTATCTATGAATTCCTGATTCATTATGAGATTCCATGTTCTGCCTCTCCCATAGCCATTGGTTATCTATACATTTAATTGGACAGAATGTTGTGTTATTAAAAATTATAACTCTGAATTATGAATGTTGGAAAATTTAAACTCTTGGAATTTGATAGATGACTGTATTTTATAAACTGAGATAGGTAGTAAAATGTTTACACACTAATATATACACACAAATCATATGTATGTGTATATTTATATCTTTAATATTTTAAATTACACACTATAATCAAAAACAACATTAAATTATCAAAGGCCTCATGTCACTATAGTTTGCAGTCAATTAAGGACAGAAATACGAAAAATTATTCTAAAATTTTCCAGTAATATCAATAGATATAAACATTTAGATATGTTTGTTAAAATACAAAGTTGAATTAAATCTAAATTAGGATCAGCATCTTCTCTTAAAAAGTCGAAACATTCATAGTAGTCTTTCAAACTTACCTAATGTATTAAGATGTGAGCATCCCCTACAGTAGAACATGGACCTACTTTTGGGAACTCACACCCAAAATTCCCTCAAGGTCAGGAGTTTCATGATAGCTATTTACATGAAGACTTGGTGACCTTCTGAGATCTGCATGAGATATTGTCTGTATCTGTTCATCACTGTAGCATCCTTGTGTAGCATGTTCTAGAAGTCAGGTCTTTCTGGAAAAGGCCTGTGGCTTTGTCATCTTGGAGAGGGTTCCTTGGATTTAAATTTGTGTAGAATAAGAAATATTCCTCAGTGTTGACCTCTGGCTTTTGGGACACTAGAATGTCTCTTATGCCAAGTTTCAGGATTAACTGGATTGCTCTCAGTCCTGGTTCCTACACTGCTTCCCTTCTGGTCACTGAATGTGAACAATGTTCACAGCTGTGCTCTTTCAAGATATAACAACTATCCCTTCTGTAAAATTTACATCCCTCAATTGTTACTGAACTGAGAAACCATGAGCCACTTCCACAGTCTTTTCCAGTTCCGCTGGAGCTTCTCTCAAAGAGATAATGAAGACATGTGTCAAAGTTAAGTGAGAGTCAACCCCAGGGGGTAAGAGTAGATATATCCATTGAGAGGGATAGAAATGACAAACGCTTAAATGCAAGGAGAAGTTTCTGGGAGCACAGGATGAGGAGGGCACAGGATGAGGAGGGCACAGGATGAGGAGGGCACAGGATGAGGAGGGCACGATGAGAGGCACAGGATGAGGAGGGCACAGGATGAGGAGGCACAGATGAGAGGCACAGGATGAGGAGGGCACAGGATGAGGAGGGCACAGGATGAGGAGGGCACAGGATGAGGAGGATGTTTGCAGGATCCTCAATTGAAAGAAGACATACTACAACAAAAGGTACCAATGACAAGAGAAAGTCATTAGTACCTAAGAAGATAGTCACAAATAAGGGCATGAGGGTGGCACCCTGGCTTTGTATTCCTCTGAAGGAGTGTTTTGTATGAGAGTGATAAGACGTTCCACAAGACAGGCAGGAAGCAGGAAGAAGTAGTAGTACACTTGACCAAAGTAAAGATGAAAAGATAGAGATGTGAGTGCTATACAATTGTGGTACATATGTTTTTCAAGAATATATTTTGATTATTTCTGCCTGACCTTGTTTACCTAGACAGCTAGTTCCCACTGAGCAATGGTAATCTTTTGTGTATATACAAATAAATATAACAAAATCTTATCCAAATTCACCAAAAAAATAGTACAAACTCACATGGTTTGTAGACACCAGGCCATTTGGTGTGAGAGATTTTTAGTCTATATGAATAGGCATTTTAATAGATACATATTTAGGCTCACTTGATTCTTGGATGTATTAAAATATTTTTGTTGTTTATTTTTCTTTCATTCCTACAATATCCTAGAGTTTGTGATTCTCTGGAAGCCATATTGTATCCTTGCAAGAACATAGCAATGAACTAAATGTAAAATAAAATTATGTAACATACCTTGTCATTACTATTGTTTATTTGTGATAGTGACACTGTATGCATTTGTACTTCCTATTATGTGAAACATTTACACTATGTGGTCCTGATTTGAGTAGTCTTCCATTAAATCTCTGAGGCTCCAGGAAGAAAATTTTAATCTTTACATGATGCTGAATAAGTTTCTTTGGAGCTAAACACATGCATCAACTCTGAAGCCCCATTTTAGCATCTTTCTATTTCAGATTATATCTTTCACCATTCATCTAAAAGGTCAAGTACACAAGGATTTCAAAGGTACTATTTCTGCCATTTCTGTAGTTTCTTCATTGTGCCTTATTATTGGGAGGCATCTTGGTATAAAGAAATGAAAATCATCTTCAGGGACCACAATCCACAGAATGACCAGCACAGTCAACTAACCTGGTCCCTTGGGGTTCTCAGAGTCTGAACCACCAACCAAAGAACATACACAGACAGAACCTAGGCCTCCTGGCTCACATGTAGCAGATATGCAGGTAGCTTTCAAGGGTCCCAAAAATCTGGAGCAGGAGCTATTCCTGTATGTGGAATATGTTCTACTGTCTGGGCGGCCTTGTCTGGCCTCAGTGGGAGAGGAAGCCCCTAGCCTTGCAGAGACTAGAAGTGCCAGGATTGGATGTGGAGGGGGAACCCAATGCTCTCCCACTCACTCAGAAGAGAAGGGGAGGGAGATAGGAGAAGGATTTTAGGAGGGGTGACTTGAAGCAGGGCAGTGAGCAGGATTTAAAGTAAATTAAAATTAAATTAAAAAGAAAGAAATGAAAATATGGTTCTCCGCTTTTCATTTTAGACAGTATCATCTTACTCTGGGTTTGAACTATATTCAAAATGGCTTCGTACTCCATATCCTCCTGCTTCTTTCTCCAAAGTTCTGGTACAGCATTTTCCAGATTGGAACTGAATATTTACTTGAGAGACTATAGCCACAAGCGAACTAGAACATAACTGCACTCATTCCATACTACAGAAGTTGCTCTTGGGATATGAGTTTCGTGTATGAGCACAAGATAACACCTGGGTTTAAAAGAACAAAAAAAAATGACAAAAATCATTCATAATGAAGAATATAATATCAAAACATATGAGAATTAACTGCAAAAATGATAAATTATTAAATTTTTAATAAGTACAATTTTATCTTATGTATATATAGGCATAGTTGTGAATGGAGGGATTTTGAGACATAATTGTCAAAACAAAAAAGACATAAAATGTTAAAAAATGGTGAAGCTGGGAAGATAGTAAAATCAGTAATGCATTTTCATGTTATATGTACATATATGCATGTGTGTGTGTGCATGTGTGTGTATGTATGCATATGTGCATGGATGTGTGCATGTGTGTGTGACTGGGTGCATTTGTGTGTGCATGTGGGGGGATTCATATGTGCATGTGTGTGAGAGTATGAGTGCATATGTGCATGTGTGTTGAGTACACTGTGTGTGTGCATGTGTGTGTGAGTGTGAGTGCATTGTGTGTATAATGTGTATGTACATATGTGTTGTACATATGTGCACATGTGTGTCTGCATGTGAGCATCATATCTGTGTGTGTGTCTGTGTGTGTGTATGTATGTGTGTGTGTATGTATGTGTGTGTAGGCAGAGAAAGAGAGGGAGAGAGAGAAACTTTGAAAGTTAATATCTATGTATATGTTTTTACCTGTCTGAAGAGAAGGATTGTATTCTTCTAAACCAAAAGTATTCCAAATACTTAATATGCTTCTTGATATTACACTGATTTATTTATCAAAGTAAATAAATTAGAAACATTTGGAAATTGTTCCTAAATTAAGTTGATTCAGCAGAGGAAAATTTGTTCTCCCATGAGATACCCATTGAAAACCCAAAGTTACCCTAGGAAAGAGGCTATGAGGCTCTGCCCAAGCAAGCTATTAGTGTTTGTATTCTGAGAGAGAGGACCAATCGTACTGAGGAAGTATTTAGATTTGCCTTTGCTGAAACTACAGATTCCTCACTTGGGTCCAAAATATAATGGAAAGCAGAGTCAAAGTATTTTATCTCTGTCATTACTCCTTGTCTGCCTCTTATACTCTCACTGAAGGTACAGTGATAACTTGTCTTTAATCTTTCTTCTTAAGTCAACTTAATTACAAACAGCAGAATCTTAGAGCAGAAGTGTCATATGCTAACTGAGGGCAATCATTCATGATGGTGATGCTATATCCTAGAGTAGATGGGATCTCTGCATAGTAACCAGATTGATGCTCCCAAGTGATGACATTATCAGAACTTCTTCAGATCATCTTGTGAAAGCAACTAATACAGAAATCAGGTAGACTACGTTTGACGAGGACATCACACTCCTCTCACCCCTGTCCCTATTCCTTTCTAGTCACATTAGAGCACATGCAGTGTTCCAAAAACACATTTAGATACTTCTATTTATCCTACTTTTCAGAGCAGCCAATCTAACAAGTCTTTTCTTTCCAGTACATTTTTTTTCTTTTATGAAAAGTTGCATACAAAGAAGAGTGGTCCAGACTAGCCTGTTTGAACTTCTAGAATCAGGTTGCATGTTAAAATCTCCAGTAACCGAATAAAAACTCAAACTATTGTATCTACTTTTTTACCACACTTTCCTGCATGTCTTTTGTAGAGACATGCACTGCGTGGAGGCAACGTGTTCTCAGACTCAAATGTAAGTAATGACCTAGTAGACTAGCTATTTCCTTTTGGACAAGTTAAGGTCTGCAGGAATCAATGATTTGAATAAACCTGCAAATCAAATGATATCCCAACTACGTCTGAGTGGACTGAGTAAATATGCGATTCAAATGCTCTGATTTTATACAAATAAATGTTATAATTTATTGTTAGGGTGAAAGGTATACTTACACTTAAGAAACCTCAGTTGTCATAACCAGTTTTAAAATGGTAACATAAAGAAGTTGGCAGTGCAGGACAGCAAATACTAGCACTTTGGAGGCTGAGACATGAGCTTTCAAAGCAACAAATCAATCAATAAAGAAAAATAAGCATACCAACTAAATACCAATCAAATACTCTAATTTGTCTTGTTCATGTAAATAATTTGTGTATATGTATGTATGTGTATGTGTGTATACAATATATGTACATATTCATGCATGTGCCCTTCTGCACGTGTTTATATTTATATGTGTTCATGTTACTCTGAGTGACCATAGGTAAACACATGCCAGATCATATATGCAGAGGTCGGCTAGCTTTTCCACAATTCATAGATCCACCTCACATCTTACTGTAGAAGAACTGAGATTACAGACATTTACAGCTGCATCTGGCTTTACATAGATCCTTTGGATCTCAACTTTGTTCCTCACACTTGAATAGCAAGGGCTACACCCTCTGAATCATTTTCTCAGTACCTGTTTTATTCTTAACGTTATCCAGAATTTGATCATGGAGAAAGAATATGAGATTAGACCTCATTTTGGAGAAAACCTCTTTGTAGTCGATCCTGTGCATACCCTGTGGAATGTACCTTATTGTCTCTTCTTCATACTTCATGCCCTTGTAAAGATGTTTTCTTTATTTGAAACAACCCAAGATGCTTCTCTCTCTCTCTCTCTCTCTCTCTCTCTCTCTCTCTCTCTCTCTCTCTCTCTCTCTCTCTCTCCTGTCAAACTCTTTGAAGGCATTGGGATGACAGTTCTGGGTCGGACTGAGTTTAATCTTTTTCTTTCAAATCAAATTATGGGGAAAATGCCAGGGAAATGGCTCCCTAACAGCTGGCATTGTTCAGAAATCACCAAGCTTGGTGAATTTGTAAGATAAGTGTCTAAATTGTGGAAAAAGGCAGACAGCTTCTCCTCTCAGGCTGATATCTGAAGAACTAATGACTAAATGACTCAATTTCCCTCTCCACACAATGGTCTGCCTGCAAGACTGGAGAGGCTCTCAGAATTCAGGGACCTCTCCAAAAACCAGCTTGTTGCAAAGCTGATTCTGAGTCTTTTGCACTGCTTTCATTTGTTATTTAATAATCTTGCAACTTTTAAAGTTGAACAGGCTAGAAGAAGGTATATTCTTGTTTTAGGTGACCTGAGATCCATGGTACTAACAAGGTACTAGGAGAAATGCCCTCCCTCCAAAATAAGGATGGGAGTGTATAAGCCAAAAGAAGAAGCAACTCCTAAAAGTATTATAGAAAGGTACCTTATTCACATTAAATACTAAAATATTAAAATTGATAGAGGTGAATAAGTGAATTACTAAGTCTACCCATGCATTAAAATTAATTTTTCATCACCTTCTTCAGGCCACTTCCCATTGGCTTTTTAAAGCCCTCTTAATATTTTATTTGGTAAAGGAAACAGGTTTCCTTTTGACATATTTGGGATTCCAGGAGTTCACCAACTATCTCCACAAACAGATAACTCAGTACCAATAGAGACATAACAACGAATAGACTTATCTCTCACATTGAACTACACACAGTTCTTCTAAGCAGACTCCCTCATCAAGCTTCTATTCATGGATCCATTCTCTTCTGTGTGCAATGCCACCTTGTTCATCTTCCTCTGCCCGCCTAACCACTGTCCTCTGGAAAATTTATATTAAAACCCTGAAGAAAAGGTAGGGTCTTTCGATTTGAGATGTGTTGGCTGGATCCTGGATTTCCTGTGATAAGGGATGATGGTCCCCAATTTCTGGCAATGTCAGGAGGGAATTTTACAACAGTAGCAGTAAGGTAGAGGCTAAAAGCAGAGTGGACAAATGACACAATGAATCAAGCAAGCATCTTACTGATCTCTAAAGATAAACTTACCAAGAAACTAACAATGAAGCCCTCCTCCAGTTTCCTCTGCCACTGTCTCATGCTGAATCTGAACTCCTTGTTGTATGGAATGCACTAGGATTTCTAACTACTATCACTCCTTTATGTGCCCCTTCTTTGTTACAATCATCAGCATGTTGATGATGTGTGTATGGAAAGGATTATCAGAATAAACTACGGAATAATCTCACTTTACTCTAAAATATGTTTTCCAAAGATCTTAAGATAGTAGCAAACACAAGGGAATGGATTTGACTCAGACAATGCATTCAACTCCTGAATCCATATCAGTACCTTGTTACTGGAGTTCTCATTTTAGAAACTCTATACAAGTATAAAGGCAAAAACTCGCTTCCTGCCCTTCTGGAATTAGTGACTCTGTGCAAGTCAATTTAGCTGATTAAGGGAATAATCCCTATTTACTGATAATAATATTTTTATCTGCTTGAAAGCTACCCAGAAAAGTGATGGCCACCCGCAGAGGCAGTTATCTCCATGTGCTGATGATTTTGGAAGTGGTAAAAGATGGGCTGTATTATGGATAAATATTGTTTATCTCAGCGTGTTATGAAGACTTGCTTTATCCCTAGCAAGGATAATTGTGCTTCTATTGTTTAACTAGGAGAAAGGTATCTCTGCAAATGGAAATATATGGTCTACCTTTAAGCAGAATGTACCTGAGATCACATTCTCATATATCTTCTGCATCTCATTGGTTTTATCTCAAAATAATCAATAGGCCAAAGTCACAGATCAGGGATACTGTCTCTTAATCCCCTAGATTAACAGCTATTATGAGGCCAGCTAGAGACTAGACTGTGTTTCCATATTGTTGAAACATGTTCTTTTTAAAATCCTGTCTCTTAAGACTAGAGGAAATTGTAAAGACATTCTATTTCAGATCACATGTGTCTAAAGGCAAAGGTACAAATAAATTATGCAATTACAACGCTGTCATGATTCTAATAGTACTCACATAAAAACATCAGTGTATAAACCAGTTCAACATAAGCCTTTTGATGATCAGAGGAAACAAGTCAAACACCATGAGTCTCACTCAACTCAAGGGAAGATGCTCATGATGCTATGTAATTCACCAGGGGTCATTTTATTAGTCAGCCCCAAGGGTTGGAGGTCAGTTTCCCAACTGCTAGGTCTGAGCTCTGTCTACATAATATTCTCTAATGGGAAGAGAAGACACACAGTGATGTTTACTTAGTAAAAGAATCTCTTAGATGGGAGATTCCCAAAGCATCCAAAGAAAGGAACATAAAACTATGCTATATTGATATTGTTCTAAAAGAGACTGGAGAGGAGGGTCAGTGGCTAAGAGCACGGCCTGGTCCATTAGAAAATTCAGTTAAGTCTCCAGCATTTTTATGCAGCACAAACCATCTTTAACTACACTTCTAGAAATCTGATGTCCTCTTCTGACCTCTGCAGATACTCTCATAAGCAGTGTGTGTGTGTGTGTGTGTGTGGTGTGTGTGTGTGTGTGTGTATGCAAGGTACATGCATGATCAGAAAGTCTCAGAGTCTTTAAAAATGTGCTAGGTTTTGCAAATAACTGAAAGGTATATATGCTTATATGCAAACATATATGAGCCTGGATGCCATCCATTGAAAAGAATTTAAAGTGGCTAATGAAACACGCCTGAAATTTAAAGTAGTTACTGAAAGCACCTTAGGAAATACAAGTTAGTGCCTTAGAACCTCACTATTCTCTATCAAATTTGCCAAGAAGCCAAAATTGTAGTATTGTCTAACTTCTTTTCCTACTTGATTGATGAGCCCCAGAGTTCTCAACTCCAGCATTTACAAAGTTGCTAAAATCAAAGTATATACTTTCTCGTCCCAGAACAGAGCAATCATTACTAATGAACCCCTCTAACCTATCCACCATGTAACAGCAATGTATGTTCTTCACCTTAATTGCAGTCACCCTCTTTGTTCTTATCAGACTCGCTCATTTTCTGCTCCCATAACAACCAAAGCTCTTCTAAGATCTTGTCTTTGCTTATATTGTTCTTCTTATCTGTAATGAATTGTTTTATCCTTCCTCTCAGTCCTAACACAGTCCTCATCAAGATGTCCTTACACTCTATCTCCCCTTTGTCACCTCTGTCTCCAATTCAGAAGTGAAGTCATATGCTGTAAATATTCACAGTATCATTTTCTCTCTGCATGGTCTTGCTAGTTATGTTTTACAGATTTGTGTTTCTTCTGACACTTAGGTAACATAGTCTTTCACTCATCTTTGATTATCACCCCAGAGGCTGATGTCTGGAATATAATGTATTTCATAAAGTAACTGATTATTAGATTTCAGGAAAACATAGGAGCAGAAGAAGTCTTATCCATAGGTTGAAATCAGGTTACAGGGACCCTTGAAAGATGCAGGGATTTGTGACTCAAACTGATAGATATTTCAAGATGTCCTGGATTTGTGCTGAAATAGAAGACATGATTTGAATGTAGAATACCCTCTACAGATTCATGTGTTTGAACACTTGGTCCACAGCTGTGCTGTTTAGGAAGGTTGTGGACTATTTAGAAGGCAGAGCTTTACCGAGTAGGTTACCAGAGGTGGGGCTTGAGGCTTTGCAATCCATCCACTTGCTGCTATCCATATGTAGTTACAATGTGACTAGCAAGCTCAGTCTCTTCCATAGCCTCATGCCTAATTGTATACTGCCGTACTTTTTCCATCATAATGGACTTCATCCCTCAGGAGTTGTGAGCTGAAATAGCCCTTTTTCTCTCAAGCCACTATTGTCAGGATATTTTATCACAGTGACAGAAAAGTGACTAAAGCGGAAGATATAAGATGAGAAAGACCAGGTCTTCTTGGGTAAACATGATATCTTGATGGAAGTAAGAAAATGGTCTGAGTCACATCAATTAGGGCTGATTCTCATTTCTGTTCTCTCTATCTCTGTGACTTTAATAAAGGTAAAAAATGCTCTAGATGTTAAATTCTTAATTTTTAATGGAGTCCACATAAATCCCTTACAGCTAGGCCTGAAAAGTAGTAAGCCCTCAAGAAATATTAACCATCATTAAATTAGCTACTTAGAAACATAAAAAAGAACATTGACCTGAGCATCTGTGCTCTGGAATGTGCTGCAGTTTAGAGAAATGGTACCAACGATGTCAAATATCAACAGTTGTATATCTATCTGGACTAGAACTCAAGGAAAAACGGGATAGGTTTGGTAAAGCCATAGATTCGTACATCAGGCTAACAATACAACAATACATTCATCAGGTTTAGAGGAACAATCTATAGAACCCAGAAGCTTGACTCATTTATTTGCATAGAAAATAGAACTAGTAAGTAGATGAAATGTCAGTGTTTTAGGATAAGCATGTGATCAAGCTGTGAACAAATGAGTCAGCTAGCCAAATTATAATTCATAGAATCATTTGCAAGGAACATAAATAGTCTCAAATGTGTGATCAAGATTACACCAAGACTATCCACTCTGCTGAAAATGCATAGTTACTACTGCATGGAATACCATACCTTCCCAGTGTCGGAGGGTACTCCTTGCTTCTCAGCTGACTCTAGCCATTAACTCTTCCACCACTATTGCCTGTTTACAAAATGACTTGTTGGATGGATATTTTTGAAGTGCCATTAAACATTTCCACATTACCATTAGTTTGCCTAAATGTTATGGTTTTTGACAGTCAATGACCATTTGGGAGTATTTACATGTGATGTATTATGTGTATGTGCGGCACACATATTTGTTATGGTGGATATATGAATTGATGCATGTGGGTGTGTCAACACATGTCCCTGTGATCCTGTAAGCCAGAAATCTATGTTAGTTGTCTCTATCATGCTTTATCATTATTTTGTGAGATATGCTCTCTCACTGAGCCTGAAGCACATTCACTTCGCTAGGCTGGCTGTCCAAAGAGCTGAAGAGCTCTGTCTGTCTCTTTCTACCAATGATTGGCATGCAAGTGCATGCTATGATGTCCTGCTTTTTATGTGGGTTCTTAATTTCTGTCTTCTTGTACAATAGGCACCTGACTTACTGAGACTCCTCCCCACCCACCGTGAGTTGTTTACCAAGACTATTTTAAGATTACCTCTTTTAAACTCTTATGGTGGTCTTCTTGACAATCTGCGAGATCCAGAATGAGAGATTTCACTCTCCTTTTTGCTAAGAGCTTTCCTGTACTTGTCTATAAGCCATATGATCATTTGCATGAGTTATATAATAAATGACTCACAAAACTTATTGTATCAAAGGTTTATTTTAAGCTCCTTTGTTTGCTAACCACAGTGTGTCAGTGTTTGTGTTAACTTCATTTGAGTTTCTCTTTCTTGTAGTCATCCTGGCTGCTGTCAACATTTGAACTTGACCATGACTTAGAGGACCATGTTTTGTGGCTCTCTTGTATTTTTATGACACATCAGGAGCTACAATGGGGAACAGACTCTACCTCTTGAGAGGAGAAGTGGCAACAATCCTGTGGTCAATTTCCTAAAACTTACTGTGGTTATAATGGTTATAATGGTTATAAATTATAGCAGGACAAACTAATGAATGAATGCACCTTCAGAGAATGATGACTGATTGAAATAGACACTTGAAATGAAGTTCTATGTTGTAGTACTTATTTAAAATGGCCTCTGGCTCAGGCCACTATCTAAGCAGGAACTGCTCTGCTAGCCCAGCCACCATGTTTCTCGGCCAGAGGCCACATGTGTGCTGCAGCTAGAACCGGCCACCAGAATCACCAGCCCTGCCACCCACTAGTTGCCAGTATGAGAGATGGTTCTGCCAATCTCCCATGCTGTCTCTGCAAGGCAGGGCATTGCCCAGACCGTTCTGCATCCATGCGGGCCCATTAAGAGAGTGAGACTCTAATTCTTTTTTTTTTTTTTTCGTTTTTCGAGACAGGGTTTCTCTGTGTAGCTCGGGCTGTCCTGGAACTCACTCTGTAGACCAGGCTGGCCTCGAACTCAGAGATCCACCTGCCTCTGCCTCCCAAGTGCTGGGATTAAAGGCGTGCGCCACCAACGCCCGGCTGAGACTCTAATTCTTATAGATTAATCAAAGCTTATATATTTGGCAATGATCAGTAACAAGATACCCATACAATCAGAAGTGTAACCCAATACCCAACCTAGGTATACCAACTACCTTTGACTGCTACAGACACGTGAACATCTGTCTCCATCACTCCTACATCTCTGCCTCCTCTCTCTCTTTCTCCTCTCTTGTCTCCTGGCTCCTCCTCTTCTTTTTATCTCTTCCTCTCCTAACTCCTCCTCTTCCTTTCCTAATTCCTCCCACCTTAGCTCCTCCTACAGTTCTAAAAACCCAGACGTTTAGGAAATGTACACATCTAGGACACAACCAAAAAGTTCCCAATTGCTCAAAGCAGTGCAAGCCAGGCAGCCTACAGTACTTTCTCCGAATACTGAAACATTATGACCCCATGAATATAATTAGCATGGGGGTAGAAAGCTCTGAGTGGAAGGTGACATTAAGGGAGCCTTTTTTAAGAAGTTGACACTGACCATTCCTGCGCAGTGATCAAATTTGATGGGTTTCATCATCTTCCTCCTGCATCCACAGCACTCTATTGATTGTATCGCCTTCAATATCTCTTTTGTGGTTAAAGGCTGCTCCCAAGGCTGCCCTGGCTGAGTTGCCCAGTTTTGTCAATTTCGATTCAACTAGATATCCTTCCACCCTTTTGTAGAAAAAAAAAAGCTTTGTGGTCGATGTTGAAAAGAAAAAGATAACCAAAAAAAAGGTAAGAAAACTTACAGAAGATTTAGACACCACAAGAAATCTTCTGAACTGCTCCCCTCCTCTGGAACATCTCTAGCCTGCCTAGGTTAACAATCATCAATTCACCTTTTCTGAGAATAGCTAAAATTTAACTTTTCTCTTATCCTTTGGTCAGGTATTTTCTTCTATCTTTTCCCTTCTTGAAAATTAAGAATGCATAATTGCAGGCTTGGGAGATGGCTCTGTGGGTAGTGCTACATAAGCAAAAGAGCCTGAACTTAGACTCCCCAATACAAATGTTTTTAAAAAATATATCTTAGAGATATATATCTGTAACACAGCATGGGGTGAGTCAGGGAGGTCTATATCCCAGGGATTGACAGGCAGAGAGCTTAGCTGAAACATCCAGCTGCAGGCTTACTGAGAGATTCATAGACTAAGGTGAAGAGCCAGAAAGATGGATCAGTGGGTAAAAGTGCCTGCCATGCAAGCCTGATGACATGAGTTCAATTCCCAGAACACACAGAAGACAGATTGACTTTTGAGAACTATCGACTGACCTGTATAGGTGTGCTTTGCTGTGTGCTTGCACCTGCATGTTTGTGCTCTGCTGCTCTCATGCCCTTCCCTCTATCACACACATATGCAATAATAATAATAATAATAATAGTAATAATAATAATAACAAATTTAAGACAGTGGGAAGTCATAAATGAAACATTTTATGTCAACCTGCCAACCTGTCCACATTACAATACACACACAAACACACACACATAACACACACAATATAGACACACACTACATGTTTAATTTAACTTGAATATAACCTTGCTTTATAGCCATATGTTTGACTCCATCTCATTTTCTAGCTCAAAAATATATTTGCAGAGATTTATATGGGATCTATGTTATGAAGCATGGCATTTATGCGTTCTTAGCTTCAGATCCTCCATGCCTTTTTAATACCAATGAGTAATCCTGACATGAGCGATAGCACCAAACTCATAGCAAGAATGTTGAAGCAGTCAGGTCTCTCACAGCATCCCAGTTATAACTTGATAATTTCTTAGTATAATTTACACAACACCATGTTAAGTCTTTGATCTTAAATAGACCCCAAAGGCCATGGGTTGAAGGACTAGTCACTGGTCCTGTTCTGTTGCTTTGCTCTTATACTGTGAGCAGTCATGTCATTCCAGCTAAGTAATGTTAAGAAGGTACATTGAGACTCCAGATCCTGGCTCTCTGACTTTATACTTCACATCTACAAAAGAAAAACATCTTCGCTCTACCATGATCCCTGCCTTATTATTCTTCTTCCTCAAAGTCCACAGAGCCAAATGAATATTGAGTGATCCCTCGGAAAACATGAGCCAAGTTAAACCTTTCCTTCTTTGAACAGTTTACCTGAGCATTTTATTGAAGGAGTACAGAGTGGGCAAACACACTTAGCCTTTGTTCCAGAAAATTTATTCTTTCAGGGCTGGTATTTATCAAATTTAACTTTGTTTCTATAAACACATCTCCTCTATCTTCTCTATATCCTATTTCCTCCTTTTCTCTTGACAACACTCTCCCTCACCCTGCTTCTTTCAGATTATTAACATACTCTTATTGTCTCAGCACTGCAGTCTTCCTTATCTCTCCTTGCTCCTTCATTAAGCTCTTGGTTCTCCTCTACCTGAGCATCTAATTCCTTAAAAGAATAGCTTGCACCTGCTGTCTCTGTTGAGCCATTTAGACACCCCTGAATTCTATGCAACCTGCTCTTCACCACTTTTGTTTCATTTGCCTGAAAAGAAAAGAGTCATAAACTATTTACTTGTAAAAAAAAAAAAAATACCTATACTCACGTTTACATATAGATTATACCATACAAATATAAAATTTTAAGCAATGCTTACTTACCCTTACAATAGCATCCTTTTAATGATCCTTTGAGACTTCATCCTTTATGAAATTGTATTCTTAGAATTCTATCAAGGAGGAAACACAATGAGTCATAGTACAAAATGCTTCTTCACACTTATGGTTAGTTGGTATTCTATCATGCCCAGCTCACCCCGCGTGCTTCTGATTAGAAGTGAATTCTCTGGTGACTAGTTATACATACTTCTTTGTCAACTCACAAATTCCATACTTACTAACTCAGCTGATTATAACCAAATATAGTTTTTCTATTTGGACTTATTATTATAATGACACATTTTAATTAAATAATATATCAACCAATAAAATATGTATGCAACGAGTTATAATCATTTCTTTCATGAGATCTAAATTGGAAAGATTTGATGCAGGCAATTTGGAAAGAACAAAACACAACAAACCCTTTTAAATTAAAGTGAGGCATTGGTTATAAGAGGAAGAGAAGTCATAAAACTCCTAAGAGCTGTCATTCATAAGACTCATCATCACTTTACAGAGACCAAAATGAAAATTCCAAAACGAGGTAGCGATATGGCTCATGTAGACAATATAAGCAGCAGTCTTCTCAGCTGAAAACAAATGATGTTGAAAAAGGAGACTTAGAGATAATAGAATCCAATGATCATTTACTTTTGGAAAATTCATTTAAGTATTTTGATAAGTCCACAATGGCCAATCCTTATCATACTGCTTATGAGGGCTTCTGATGCAGGGAAGAGCTCAGTAGCTCCTATCAGATGTGATGTTAAATCCAGCTCAACTACTCATCGTCTGTGCATCCTTGAGCAAATTACTTACCTTCTTCAAGCTCTTATTACCTTAAATAAAATAATTGAAACAATAATATTAATTTTTTGAGTCAAAACACAAAATGCTCCCCACACATAGACACAGACACACACACGCACACACACATACTACATTATAGATTGTATGCCTCATCTGCCCTCAACTCACTCTTCAGAATAAAATTCTGCTTTATCAAGAACACTTATACAATATTACATTAAGGCCACTCGTCTGTTTGTAAAGTTATGGGTGAGGTATGCTGACAGTATATGTAAAATGATGTCTTTGTCACTAGGCTATCTTCCAGGGACTGGCAGGACATACCCAGTTACTTCCACAGCTCAGGGAGTTCTGTCCATTTTGTCCTTTGCAAAACCCCATGCGATTTCTCACAAACTCTTAGAAGTCTTCAGGATTAGGATGTTTACATAGACTGCCTTTACTTTGGAAGCATAAACTGTCTAGCCTGTCCCTAGACCTCTTATCTTCCAACATAACTTTGTAACATGCTGTTTTTTCAATATGAGCACCATCCTTTCCTCTCTCTGCAACAGTCTTTAAATAACTTCTTACCCCACCTTTAAAATTCCAATCATTCTTGGCCTGAATTCATAAAAAAAATTAATTCTGCCATCTCTGTTGTGCCATTAGACATTCCTCATTATTCACAATCCATTCTCTAATGTCATCACTTCTGATTCACTTCCCTTCAAAAGCTTCATAAAATATCTATTTACTAAGAGAAAACACACACACACACACACACCATACATTTATACATTGGAAAACTCCAACTATTTCAGAGAGTGGGGAGTGAGTTTTAACTCTTTGTCTTCTTTACTTCTTATGTTGAACCCTGTTTAAGTTCAAGCTTTTTGGCATGCAGAGCTCTTCTCAAAAAACAACATGGGTACATTAGCTCTGGCAAATCTAGACACTAAGGTTAGCATGGAGTGGTTTCTGCACCAGAACCAGACAAGACTACCATCCTACCATCCTATTTGGAGGTTCATGTCAATCAATACTCAAGACTATGAGGTAGTATTCCCTAAGTAACCATATATCCCATATAGTTCTTCCTTTATGTTCCTATTGTGCTTACTCAGCCCAAATGACTAGACTTTGGCTTAGTTTCCTTAGTTTGGCCCTATAGTATAAAACTAAAATCTCACAGTCTATCTGAAATGATCACACATTATCTTTATTTGTGTTTTCCAATGTATCACTAACCCTACTCCTTTGCTGGTGGATATGTTTATGTGAAATGTTCCAAAAGACAGTAGCTTCTAACTTCCATGAAATGTGCCCCAACTTCTTCACAAATCAATCTTTTTAGTAAACAAAGCCTATAGAACATTGTTTCTGACATAAGTATGGAATAAAGTCATTGTTACTTTTTGGAAAATGCTCTGAAGCTGACACTATGTCCCACTTCAAGTTATGCACAAGATGATAGTTTATGCCACCCCCACCTCCTTATCCTTGTTTCCATTTCTTGCTGCCTTTGAGGGTTCAGATTGATTCTTACCCTTTTCATCTCATTCTGCAGTACTTAGCAGCTGGAAAATTATTGATGATAGATTGATTGATCTCATTAAATAGGCCCAAGGGCAAGCAGTACACAGAATGATGACATTGAACAGCAGAGGGAGTAGAGCTTCTGCTTCAAGTTGCATCAAACAGAAAGCCTTAGAAAGTCCATGCCCTGGATCAGGTCATAGTGTCCTTGAGAGCCAAGAAGTAGAATGCTCAAGGGACAGCACATCTAAGACACAAAGCAGTGCCAACAAAATCAAGCATCCATACAATGCTAGGGTATGGGAGGTACCAACTTCCCATTAATAGAGAGACAAGGAAGAAGGAAGGAGGGATGAACATACGGAAAACTCAGCAGGGAAAACATAGTGATTCTTTGCTCACAAGGAGCTGAATAATTGATAGGAGAAAATAAGTGTACTATTGATGAATCAAATAGAGAAAAACTTATGGAATGTATCAGTGAGGTCACTGACAGGATATGGAGGAACTTTATAATCAGCCAAGATCCTCGTGGACATTATAGTCAGGAATAAGAATTTAGGAATCACACAGAGTGCAATTATGTGTGATACTAACAGAAAAGGAAAAAGCAATCTTTTGGGGTGATTCACACAGTGAGTAATTGACTCTGAGTTTGGATTGTAATTGCAGCAATGGCACCTCTGGACAAAATGATGAGACTGTGGGGGCTGCAATCAGGCAGGTCCTAGATCCAGTAGCTTCCTGGAGGACCTAATGAAGTTAGAAAAAAAGAAATAGTGCATTGTCCTTATCTGTCCTCCTGAATCTGGAGTAGGAAAGCTGAATTCCTTGACATAGCTTCCCAAAGTCAAGACAAGCATGGCAGAGGTGAGTACCCCATAATGTGGTGGGTCTGAAACAGTCCTCGCAGCAGCTCAAGTAGGCACAGATACCTTGTGTCCATAATCTCTGCTTCTGAATGACAAAACTCTCTGGTGACCTTCTTCAGGCCTCTTAGGACTTGGACTGACATCATTCTTCTAAGTCTAAAGTGACCCTGCATCTCCCAGCATTCTTCTCCAAGCAGAATCTTCTCTTCTGTGGTAATCCCTCTCCAGATTGTTGAGACTACAGAGCCTCCCTTTTTCTGTGGCTTAGTATGTAGATCTAGTAAACAGTGGTGATGCCTTTGATCGCAGTTTGAGTCTTATCACTCTTAAAGATCACATAAGCTTCTTAAAAGGCAGACCTGTATCCACAATAACATCCAGCACAGGCCAGAGGCGTTAATTGCCTAGTGAATAATATTGATTAATTGATTATTTAGCTCACTTCACACTTGTGTTTCTTGGCTTAGGTCCCTGATGTTTAGGAAAAAAATTCAGTGGAATTCAACAGATTTAATTTAATAATAAGGAATATGTATGTATAATATATATATATATAATATATATATATATATATATAATATATATAATATATATATATTATATATATATATATATATGAATGAATTACTGAGAACAATACAAATAAACTTGAAAAGTAAAATGAGCAATTACCCAAATTATGCTGATTTTTGCTGATATCCAAAAAGAACATACCTTAAAACAGTAGTGTAACATCAATGTTATATGTAGATTTCAAAAACAAAAGTGATAACTTTAGTTTGAAGATTTGGGAATTATATACATTCCAAATTTTAGTGAAACACAAACTGAGTCTTCATATAGATCAATTGAATTGCTCTTTTCAAAATCATACTTTCGTTAGCCTGTCCTACTAAAAAAGTATATTTTTGTCCAAAGTTGTAAGTACTGGAATGTTTATGTATTATTACTATCTGTGATAAATAGCAGCTGTAAACATCTATGTACATCAGTAAGATACTGTTTAAATTTATCCATATATCAGGACATCTTTATTATCAGACATCATAATGTGAAAGCATAAGGGAAGTGAGAAGGAGTCATTACCAAGATGGTGTGTATGCATAACAGATAAGTAACCCATGAGAACCATGCTCTGTAATGCGTGATGATTCTTCCAAATCTTGAAGATATCCTAAGCTGAACACACAGCACTACGACTCTCCATCAACATGATGCTATTTAATGCACCTAACCAAAGCAGGATCAGCTAAGAGTCTTTCCTACCTGGTGAACTGGAAATTGTCACTCATTCTTGGTAAAATATATCATATCACATATCACTAGGGAATACAAAGGTAACAATTCAAAGAAGAGTTTCTGCTAAGTGCGTATCACATTTGCACCACCATAAAGCCACAGAATCACAAGTCAAGCTATCATAAATCAGAGGTCAACTTGTACGTATACAAATGATGTTGTTTATGTTTCAAATGTACATGAATGAGTATATCTACATTAATTGATCTGATCTACTCAGATTAATGCAAGGAAGAAACTTGGGAGGAATTAACCAAAATGGCCATAGCAATTAATCCATGCCTTTCAGAAGAACAGAATTAGGGAGGAGGGAAAACAAGGTGAATTCGATGTGCTTTAGCATAAAAAATGACTAAACATGAGGCAGATCCAAGCCAGGGAACTTCAGCTCAGCCCTGAGTGATGTAGGTACAATGTGCCTATACACATACACAGAACATCATCTGACTCAGGCAGTTATTCGCACAGGCACACATGGAGGCAATTCAGAAAGAATGAATTTCAAACATGCAGGGAGTGCCTTGCCTTCCCACCTTGACAAGGTGGGTCTTCTCTCTCACACTTCAGCCTATTCCTCCAGTCCCTTTGTGCTTCCCCAGTCTGCATTTATCTGACCCTTTCAGAAGTCCTCTACCATGTCTGCATCATCAATTGATGATTAATAATGAATGATTCTGTGACTTTGGAGGGGGTAGCTTTCAA
Organism: Mastomys natalensis; assembly: GCA_021653895.1. Lineage (NCBI taxonomy): Eukaryota > Metazoa > Chordata > Mammalia > Rodentia > Muridae > Mastomys > Mastomys natalensis. The sequence goes on from JAJTUV010001917.1 coordinate 272,066, forward strand.
ATAAGTGGTTTTCCATGTTGTAATGTTTACCTTTTACCTTCTCTCTTCAACAGGTGGGAGAATGAGAAGAGTCCATTCTCTTTCTTGATATTCCTCTTTGTATATGTGTTTTTCTTCGATTTCCTATTTCCCCTGGTCCCTGCTCTACAGAGGTACTTTTCACAATAAGAATCCAAAGTTCTTATCTAGGTGTAGAACATGGATACTTCTTCCTCCAAGCTTGATACACCTCAGTTTCACTGAGGTGCAAGAGTAATATGGCACTTTAATTAGCACGAAGGTCTTTTTCTCTGATGGACCTCATGACAATTGAGTAACTGAACACCTGCCCATAGCAAAATGACCTCCTCAAATTAGAGAGCATAAAATCTCACCGTCAACCTGAGCTACAGTTATGTAACCATATGAAAAAGAAGCACTTGTAATAACAGGAATCCCATTTCAATTGTTGATTCTAGGTATTGGGTATTGTGTCTGAGTTGTAAAAGCTGGAGAAATAAATCTTAAATATTAGTCAATCATATTCCATCCTTGCTTGGTCTTCATTCAAAAGAAGGTCAGGCCAGCAATTGGTCCCAGGGCAGAATAGCCTCTGTTCAGTACAACTGGTCCCCAGGGCTACTGATTGTTCTGCTCTTGGAAGGGATAGGAACTGCTAAAACTTCCAGAGTCCTCAGGGTCATCTCTGTTTTCCTACCCTCTGGGCTTTTACTCAGCTGTCTTCATTCTCCCAATTTCCTAACTCCTAGAATTTCATAATAGATGCACAATACATTTTTAATGAATTAAATTAACATTTTTAGTAACATCACAGAAATAAAAGCTATGCCTCTGGCTGAATGTAAAATAGAGTTGCTACCTAAAATTTAAGAGGCGGGAAGAGAAAAGAGAAATGAGAAAGAAAAACAAAAGAATGAGAGAAAGATTTGAATTCAATAAGCATATAGCAGAAGCAGAAGAAGGAATGCAAAGGTGGGCATGAAGAACTCATAAAGACTTATGCATACCATACTGAAAATCTGCTACAACAATATAAAAAGCCTGTGATGGGTTTTAAATTAGGAGAGCACGATGAACAAAGGTTTGATTTAGATAGCTGAGTTCATAGCAGTAGAGATGATAAGCAGATGGCCAAAAACTTCTGCAAAACAGCTGAAAAAGAGACAGTGGCAATGGCCCCTGTGGAGGAACATATGTTAAAAAGACCCAGCAACTCTAACAATAGATGATCTTGGAGACGTTGGTAAGAATGTTGGAGTCTGGAGCACAGAGGCTGCAGTGACTCAGAGATAGTGTTCCAAGGGCTGAGTGGAGGTCTGTGTCATGCATAGAGAAAGAAAAATCAAGGGTTTATTAGGCTGTGGTAAAAACTCAAATCAACTCAGAACATCATAATTCTGATGGGTACCATGGGTAGCTTCAGGGAAACATGAGGTGTGGAAACAAAGACATGTTTTCAACATGCTCAGAGCTCCAGCAAAGGCTCAGGGTTGTGAGCTACTGAATCTGCTACAGGACTGAAGCACAGGCCACTGAAATGGTGCATGATAACTCCAAAACACGGAGGATGAAGAAAGTACAGAACCGCCATTGCCTTCCATTTCTACCCCATTATCAAAGTTCAAGAGCTGTCTTAGGCTGTGTCATTCAGGACGAGTCAGGTGACTTTCTGAGTGTCCATGCTCACCTCTTACCTGTCACACTAATTTTCCCTCTCTTGTGGCTATGCATCAAGTCACTCTGCAAATGTACAGCTTTCTCTGGTGATGTTCTTAAGGACAGTGTAGGACTGGAGTCTTTGAGTCTGGGGAGGCTGAGATGGAAAATGTACTCTACTCCTTAAAAAACTAGCATCAGTTAAGAAACTTGTCAATGTGGATCTGCTTCTTTGGTATTTTAGAATCAGTTGTCAATTTTTTAGCAGTTATACAAGTGTCATTATTCTGAAGTCAAAGGTAGATTACCTACAAGTAGAAACCTCAAATGTATCAAATGTGGTTAAAGTTTTGACATAACTTCAACACATTCCCTAACAAATGAACGATAATTTGTGTGAATTTGTAATACTATGATTAAAATCACTAAGTAAGGCAACATAATATTTTGATGTGACATTTTTTGTTTCAGCACATCAAAAGACATCCAGAATAATGTAATCCAATCAACATATTTCCTGTGCAGAACCAGGTATACAACACAAATCTCAGTCAAGCACAGTATCAAAACTGTTCGTGTTAACTTCCATCCCTGTGAACATTCTATCTCTCTGATTCTCTAGGTGAGGAAGGATGTCCTTATGTCTGTCATAGCTGGCTTTAGTTGTCACTTTGACACACTTGGGAAGAAGAAGACTCAGCTAAGGAATTGTCACATGAGATTAGCCTGTGACCATTTCCATAAGCCATTTTAAAAATTGCTAATTGGTGTTGGAAGGAGTATCCCATTTGAAGCAGTATCATCTTGGGCAGTGGTCCTAGGCTGTATAATATAGTTAAAATAGCAAGCCAGAAGAAGTTATCCAGTAAATAGTGTACATCCGTGGTCTTTGGTTCTGTTCGTGCCTCCACGTTCCTGCTTGAGTTCCTGCCACGTTGACTCCAAGATGTTCTGTGATATGGAAATGAAGCCAAATAAAGCCTTTTCCTTCCCCCACATTCCTTGGGTCATGATGTTTATTAAAGAAACAGAAACCAAACTAGGACAATGTTTGTCACAAAAAGCAACAAGTATCTAACTGTATTGCTCTGAACAACTTTCCTCTCAGGTGGACAAAGGGATTACAAAGAAGACTGGTCAGTCAGAAGCTGCAACTAGAGTCAGCATTGGCAATGTTTGACCAGAAGGAAGAAAACCAGAAATGCTACAACAAAGAACCACATGGGACACATGCAGAAGGAAGAGAAGACTAGAGTCTCTGAGAATTTAATTTGAGAAACCACTCAGAAATAATTTGGGTTTAGTTTTGGGACAAAAAGGTATTTGTGAGAATTCAAAGATGAGATTGCAGGCAAGTGCATAAAAAGCATAAAGCACTCAGTATTGAGGAAGGAGAAATAGAGCCTGTGTGGAGTATAGTCACTTTGAGCCATGGAGAGAACTCACTCAAGAGCTGTCTCTCCTCAGTGGCCTCTTTCCCATTTGGATCCACCTGTCAATCACACCCCTAAGGGAGCACCGTGGTGTGAACAGGATCTTCCCAAGGCACTCCTTCCATTATCCTCGCTAAACCTGCTTCCGCTGTGTGGGATGCACACAGATTGCTCACATTAAGAAGCAAATTGATTGTGAGCTGAGTTTTGTCTACCAACAATTTTTAATATGTAATCTTGTCATGAGTGAACGAAAGTCATTAATAATACAGTAAGCAAAATGTGCTACAGTTAACCTTAAATTATAACTTACAAAGAGCATTCTTGCGTTTCTTCTTTGATTTATGAGCTCAGTTTATTCTATGCAAATTCATGCACAGTTTCTAATAAGAGGGAGGAGGAAAGATAAAGGAGCTTTGAATATTTTATAAGCTTTTCCCACTTACCTTAATTTAGAATTATGAGTTGAATATGTAAGTAGAGAATAATTACCTATTACCAGTCTCCTACATAGTCTATCTATTTCAGCTCTGAGCATCCTGAGCGATGCACAACATAACTGTTTTACTACCTGTACCCTGTGAATATGATAATTAGGCCTCCTTCAGTGTTACTTGTTGCTGACACATGAGAAGACAGACATGGTAATGTAATCAGTCAGTCTTGCAGTGTTGTTTAATGTCGCTTTTAAAAATAATATACCCATTACTCAATTTTCATTCAGTGCATGTGGCTAAAGTGTCCTTTGTAAGACATCTTGAACACTGAAAATTTCCCTGTCTTTCTTCTCCCATTGTACTTACGTAAGAGGGTGCTATAGAAAAAAATACACTGATGGTCTAGAAATGTACCATCACGGACACAGCATGAAAGCTCTGTCTTTTCACCACTTCCTCACACTCAGCCACACCCTCTCACATATCAATAGTGTGTCTCAATACCTTATCCCTGGTGAAGACAATGCCAAGATAAGGTGGATAAGGAAAAGCAGAAGAAACACCACGGGAAGGCCTAGTGGAAACAAGCTAAAATGGATGAGAAAAGGATGTCTTGGGTCACAAGATGATCAGGTGTTTATTGACTAGAACAAAGATATCTCTTGCTGGGCTTAAGAGAAATTAATTGCATCACAAGAATGATGTGGTGACAACTTGAAGCCTCTATAGTAATGGAATGTTTCAGAAGACAGAGATTTCAAGGAAGGGTTTGGAAAAGCCCCTTAAAGGCAAGCCTGCCTCTCTCTCTCTCTCTCTCTCTCTCTCTCTCTCTCTCTCTCTCTCTCTCTCTCTCTCTCTCTCTCTCTCTCTCTCTCTCCTCTTTATAATGGAAACTTTGTTTCTAAGAAATCTGGACCTGGGTAGAATATTGAAACTGACCAGTTCATTTAATCTAGGAAATGGGTATGAATGGTTGGGCAAGTACGCAGTGCTAAACACTCAAATGGATTTAGAGCCAACAGACAGAATAAGGCTCTGGCCACTGCCTACTCTTCTACGGGCTCAGTCAGACTCACCATTGGAAAAGACATAGCATCTCAGATCTGTTTTGTCTCCTTAGATTAGCAACAGAAACTCTTAAGCACCCGATGATGTGCTGAATTATCTGAAAAATAACATGGATTGAGAGTGAATTGTCCTTTGCATTAGCTAGGGCTCATGGCAAATGTGGAGCTGTGGTCTTCTCACCCATCACAGTAAATGCTGATCAAATTTAACAGAGAAGCAGGCAGCTTCCAATAAATAGAGGAAAAGGTTTTCTCTCCTGGTAAACTGTATCATTGGATTTTGTGATAATTAGCACTTCATATTGTATTATAGTGATGGTGTCAAACCAACAGCCAAACAGAACTAATGAGTTAAATATCTGTCAGCAGGAAGCTTCAGGTCTTATTAAGGCCACTGCAGGTGTATCTGCCTATTTCTCTCCTCTTTTGTTTCTCCATGATGGTCAGTATATTGAATTGTCAGAAGCCATCAACTATTAACATGAATTACAAATGAGTCAAGAAAATGTAACTCCTTCTCTGGATCACAAGAACACTTTGGATATACTAATAATTGATACACTAAGCAAAGAAGGCCCACAAAAAAATGAAAATGTACAACTCCTTCACTAATGCCTAGATTAAGAGAATAAAAGTACAAAACATGTCATGAATCACTCATTCTTGTCCAGCTAATGAATCAAAACAACCACAGAGCTTTATGATTTAAGTTTTCGTTAGTGAGCTAGTCCTGGGATTATGAGTTTACAAAGATTTACCAAGTACCAACTGCTTCACCCTATATTTTATTTGTGTTCTTTATATAATCCATGTGTCAGTCCTATGACAGTATTTAGGTATTCTAATTGCTGGTGAGGAAACATAGCATCAAATGGAACTCCCAGGCCTATATTTTAACAAGTAATAGTTATCAAACCCTTTCTCTGGATCTAATTGTATGCTGAGCACAGATTAAAGAAGAAGAGAACAAAAGAAGGGAAATCTGTCCTAGCCATAAAGGACGTTTGAGTGAAGCTACAGTTATCAAGCCAAATGCGACAGCAAATAGATAAAAAAACTAAAAACAGAAGAGGGAAATAACGATATGGCACAATGTAATATCAGAACTGTCACAATGCATTATATACTTGATTGTCAAATGAGTGGCAGAGAAAGAAACTGCTATTAGTTTAGAAAGGAAAGAGAAAATTGTGGGCTGAAGTGTTTCAAGAAGATTGAAGAAGAGGGGAGCTGACCTTGGTCTTGAAGGATGCCTATGGTCTGGACACCATAAAGAGGTCAAGAGGGTAAAATGAGACATTGCAGAGAGACCATAGAGGATAAAAAGTCTAGGTGAGTGAAACACTGCTCTGTTTGAGAGACAAAGGCAGGCAGTATATTCGGGTGGAAATGACAATTCATTTGGATAGATAATGCATGGGACATTAGACACTGTTAGGCAGCAGGGCCTTGAGGTGGAAAGAGAACTTCAGATTGCATTTTTTAAGAAAAATTGAAACATGTCATTTAGGTTACATATTTTTGGCACCTACTTGCTAACTCCTCCAAGTGATTAGTTTGGTCACCATCTTCATACTTGCCTGGCAGAGAGCATCCTCTACTCTGTGGAATAATTGTAAAAGCAGTTTTGCATGTTTCATATAATCCTTTACACACCTTCAGCTTCAAATCCAGTGCTCCTCAGCAGGTTTTCACACACACACACACACACACACACACACACACACACACACACCACACAACCACACAACATACACTCATGCATGATGCACACATGCTTCTCTTGTATGCTTCCTTTTTATGTAATAACAGCAAGCTCAATTTTCATGACAAACAAATACATACTATAAATTAATACGTTACATTTGTAATAAAATGGATGTTAGATATAAATTTTGGAAATAAAAAGCAATGAAATAAGCAAAATTTACAATTTTATTTAATTGTGTAGTCATAATTTTATGTGAGTCTTATTGATGAGATTGAAATTATTTATAATAGTAATAGTTTCAGTAAAAGCTGTGAGGTTGTGGCTGCTTCACATTTCAGAAAGTTTTGATCTGACAGCTCATGATAAAATCATTTCTGAACCTCACTGATTTTCCAGGTTTCTACTGCTGTATGAGAGGTATGAGAGACTTCCCCATACAGACCACTACCCAGGATGAATGCACAGTCTCGTCAGCTAACTTACTTCAGCCCTTTTATAAACTAATAGCAGTTTCTTTCTCTGATATTCATTTGACAATAAAATTCTTAGACCCATGTGTCCATAGAACAAGCATCTCTGGGAATTTTGCTAATAAATTTGAGCTTATTCAACATCTTGAAGATTAGATTATTCTTCCTGGTATTTTTAAGATGCAACTATGACATTTCTATCAATGATTTTATTTTTTACCATGATATCACAGTGGCCTTGAAACATCCTCTATATTTACTCCCTCTCAAAACTGAGTTCACTTTCCCATTCATTGACCTTCCATAGTTTGCTCCATACATTGGCATGCTTGAACATGTGGCCTCCAGTGGTGGTGCCGTTTTGAGAGTTTTGAGGAACCATTTGTGTCATAGGACCATGCTGGAGCAGTATAGGTTATTAGAGTAGGCTTTGATAGTTATGGATTCATCCTGCTTTGAGTCTTATCTCTTCCTCCAGGCTCATACTATATTCAGGAGTTACCCACATATTCTTACTAGTATATATGTCCCAACAGCATGCTTTCCTCACCAAGACAGACTGCACACTCTGAGTTTCCCCCATCATTACGTTTTTTCCCCCTATTATACAATTTGGTACAACAAAGAGGAAAATAACTAATATATTGACAGAGAACAGACATATCTTTACCTAACTTTTATTTTACGTGGAAATAAGTATGAAAAATAGAAGTGTTGGCTCCACCATAAAAAGCCACACTCTTGAACTTCCATTATTAGCATTGTTTTCAACACAGTTTCCTTCTAAAGTCTTTTTACATCTCCACATATAAACAAGTACAAATAAACCATCTATGCTGCCCCAACAAACTCTCTACATTACTAAAACCCCACCCTCCAAAAGCTTCAAGTCGTCTGTGCACAATGACCATCTGGCTAAAGCAATGAGTGGGAGTTCAAAACAACTTGTAAGTAGAGTATTAGGTATTTAACAATTCACTTATCAATGCAAGTGCTAATATTTCTTACTCTATCTCATGTAGTCACCCTCTGGTGACTAAAGCATCGCTTGAGAAATAGTAACTGTTTCTATATTGGTGGCATGACACCTCATAGCAAAAGAGTTTTAATTTGACACAAATATCTAAGCCATGGATTATGATGCTATGAACATTAGAAACCCTTCTTTAGATACAACCAGTGTGCCCTTAAGTCCAAAGCTGTATGGCAGGCATCCAGAGAAAGTTTGCACAAATATGACAGAACCTCAGATGAGGAGTATCAGCTATTTCTATAATTACCTTCCCAGTGCATTTCCTTACCACCTCTCCCCATCATAATATACAAACTTATCTCCAACTTTCAGTACGGATTCAACTTTTAGTTTGAATCAATTTTACATTTTAGATTTCAGTTTATTCAAAGTCATTGTTGCTGGAGTGACCAAAATAAAGTCAGAGATATATTCATAGGCAAAGATACATGTCAATATATGGGTGCAAGTTGTTTTGACACAGAATCAATGAAGGGGAACAGGACCTGAGTATGACTAACCTCTATAGGCATGATTAAGATGTTAGAAAAATTTCTCAGCAAAGTGCTTTCTTTTTATAACTTTTTGAAACTTCTTAATAACTGTGAGAATTTTATTCATAAGTACTATATTTATAGTATATAATTTCTACACTGCTCCTTTCCCCCTTCTTAAGTCCCCTGTATCTCTACTCCCTCCTCTCAAGTTATTGCTATCTCCTTTAATTACTATTGGTTTGTGTGTGTCTGTGTGTGTCTGTGTGTAAATACAACCTGATGAGTCTATTTCTCACAGATATGGGTAAGGGCTGACCAGTTGGAATTGAAGACATTATCTTGGATTCATTCATGGAGAAAATTTGTTCTCCTTCTTTCTTAGCAGCTATTAACTGTCTGAAGCCCTTCATCTTGGGATGAAGCCTTATGAATTTTCCTTATCTACACTGACATGAACAATGTATGTTGCTTAAGAGACCATATGCTTGAGATTTAGGATTGATGCTTCTATATCATATCATGTCATACATATAAGACACTATTTTGTAGCCGATATCCCTTCCCTCTAGATCTTAAAATCATTCCATGTGCTCTTCTGAAAGAGCCTCAGACTGTGTTGTAGATGTATCGATTGCAGTTGGAAACCCCATAGTCTGTTGCTCTCTGCATCTTTTATCAGTTGAGAATTTCTGTAATGGTCTCCACCTGCTTCACAAAGAAGCCTCTGTAATGATGGGTGAGAGCTGCACTTACTGGTGGATCTAAGGATTGGTATTTAGAATAACGTTAGTTACAAAACTAAGTTAGTGGCAGCATCCAGTTTTCCCGTAAGGTCTGTAACCTCACCAGCCACAGGGAGTAAATTAAGTTTACAGTATTAGGCATAACTTTCTTCCTTTTAAAACCCTTAGTTCCAACTAGACAGTTAAGGATTACCCCAAAGATTTAAGTTTCACTGCTGTATCACTGGAGAGACATTATAGAAATTGATCATTGATGTTCTTCATAGGTTTTACATCTGGGATTATGGATTGCATTTCTCCCTTAGAAGTTTGCACAGCACCTTTAGATAAGAACCCATCCTCAGGTCAGTTCCAGATTAATTCCTCCCACTCTTTTGTCTGAGGTGTCAGATGTCTTGGGTAATGACTCTTCCATTCAAGTCTAGGGAAGTTGAGTAAGATGGTATAATATTTGGAGACTCTCTTAGACTCCCCCGAATCAAAGTGTACTTGAATATAATATATGCCATATTGAAATCATGTTACTGATATCTATAAAATATTTAAAATGTGAGGTTTGTTGGGTTATATTTCAATTGTCATATTGATTAGATAAAATAGATATGGTGCTGAGAATAAAATCAGAAATATGTATTCGTAGTGCCTAGCTATAAGCTTCTAAGTTCAATTCCTAACATGTAGAGAAGAGGGATGGAGAATTCTTTATTAGTAAAGGAAGAAGCTATCTGAATTTTATTAGCTGTGACTGGACATTATAGGACTAACAGAAAAAGTGGTTTGCAGCCCAAATGAACAGTTCTTTGGGTGTGTGTGTGTGTGTGTGTGTGTGTGTGTGTGTGTGTGTGTGACTGAGGTGGGAGGGGGGCACACAGCCTCAGTAGATCAGGACCAGCACTGTGAGCACCAGTGTGCTGTATACTTGCAGAGGCCATTTCTCCCAGCAATGTCTTTTCTGCCTATTCCAGATGAAAATACCCTTCTGCAAGTGTCAGGTCTGTCAACTGAATTTTCATATATCCCCATTAAATAATCAGGATGTGATTGGGATGTTACATTTATGAGGCAGTTTTTGAAACCTCTTTGAAGATAATTGTCAGTTACTGCAGTAAAAAATGTGCCCTTCATGCGACTTTCCCCCCAAAGTTCTCCAACTTCACAATCTGGTGAGCTGAAAATTCTTATCTCTATCATTTCATCCCATAAAGACTAAAGCAGAGGGTAATTTCAAGAGGCTCAGAGGTGGGCAGAAAATAAATACACAGTTCCCTAGCTGCTATTTAACACCATAGAATTAAATGGAATAAGGTTATTGAACCACTGGTATGCATATGCAGCCACCCTCATTCTGAAATGTTCTCTGGCTCCTTTGAATATGTTCTGATGTAATCCAGTTTCTTCTGGAAAGCTGAAGTATCATAGAAGTCACCTTTCCTATAATATTGTTAAGTTAGAATTTCTTCATATACAGAACTTGCCACCACCACCCTCTCCTTAGCTTTGAAAATAGTCTATCCAGTTTCTATCTTTCTCCCAGTTGGCTCATTGACATAACAGCACACACTGTCACTCGACAGTCAATATGTCTTATATCCATATCTTTCAAAAAATCAAGTGAATGTGGTTAATGCACTTAGGGAAAGCTGTGTCCAGGGGAAAGAGTTTTAATGTACTACAAACATAAACCAATAAAAAAGACCCACACTCTCTAGGCTATAGCAAATTATTCTGCTACTCGATCTTGGATTCATTCACACCACAGTGTACAACCCTTCATGACAAAAATCTCTCAATGTCATGTAGACTTCTTAATGATTGCTGATGTCTAGATTCTCTCACTTTCACCTTTCTCCAAGTCTTTCCTGTACTGTATTTTATATAATGCATGTATTGTTAGGGCATACACAAGTTCTCTGTTTGATTTGTATTTCTCTTGTTCATAGATGTACCATATACAATATATCAAGAAAGAAAAGAAAGAAAGAAAGAAAGAAAGAAAGAAAGAAAGAAAAGAAAGAAAGAAAGAAAGAAAGAAAAAGAAAGAAAGAAAGTCAACCAAAGATCTCAATAGCATGATGTTGTTAGGCATGTTCTATGATTAAATCAAACTGTTTTAACTTATGAGTTTCCCTTTTCATGTGAGAAAGACATGATCAACTAAGCATGAGAGAAAAGTATTATAAATCCTCTAAATTCCACCCTTTCATACTAAATGCCATATTAATTGTTATATCAACAAACGACTTTCCTTTAGCAGTGTAACATTGTACATGTGACACAAATGTAAGCTTGAAACAGAGGAAATGAAGCCCACATCCTTACAATGTATTCAACATCATGTTAAGGGCCATTTTTTTCTGACAATATACAACCTACAAGACAGCCAAACCATCCAATCCAGTGTGGGAGGCCATGTAAGACCATCCAGTGTTCACCAACTAACAGAAGGATACAACAGAGCCATGATGTAAAAATGGGTGAGACCTACAGAAAAACCATCCATCTGGTTTAAACAAACAGAAGATGTTAACTTGCAAATAAAATGGTTGATACTTGAATCACTAAATTTTAAAGATCTTTCTCACAACAATGATAAAGATTACATATTTTTTAAGCTAACTATTTGCATGATTTAAGTTAGTGAATGATTTCTCTGGCTATTCTATAGATAATGTGATTATATACAGATAAGAGTGTACAAGAAACCTTCACCCATGAGATAGCAACAACCATGATGAAAAGTGATGATGTCTAATGGATTTTCAAGTTAGAAATTTAAGTATTTTGTTAAGGCATAGTCTTATACTCGTCTTGAAAAGCTGTTGATATCATGTGAAGTAGCATGTTGAGAGATGTCTATATACAACTTCCAGGTCATTAATGTTCATCTGGCCTGGAAAAATGTCTCTAAGTTGTCAAATTACTATAGAAACCATGAGTTCCCAAGAGTAAACCAGTTATCATACATATTTGCTGATGTAGAACACTGATTTTGCAGTAAACAAAGTGCTGTTACTGTAAATAGATATGATTATGAGTACTGATAATATATAACTGGTAAAGAAATTAATAGCAGGAATGAGGTGCTTTCATTATAGACTAAAAATATATTGTGTTGGCTGGGAAATGTGTTATAGATTGTTCAATCTATAAGAATATATGAGAATAAAGTTTTATAATACAGAGTACCAAAATTTTAACAAAATTATTTTTTTTTCCTTTTTTATTTTTTTGCTTATTCACTTTATAACCTGTCCCAGTCACCCCCTCACACAATCCTTCCCCATATCTTGTTTTCTGAGTACCCCCTCCTCCTGTATCCCCCACCCTGCCACTTTAAGTCTCTGAGAGGCTAGGTGCTTCCTCTCCCATTGAGGCCAGATGAGGCACCCAGCTAGAAGACCATACCCCATATACAGGCTGCATGTTTTGGGATAGCCCCACTCCAGATGTTTGAGACCTACTTGAAAACCAGCTGCACATTTACAACATATGTGCAGGGAGGCCTAGGTCCAGCCCATGGAGGTAGATCTGTGTAGACTAGGTATGCTCCACGGTTGGTGATTCAGTCTCTGAGAGCTCCAAGGGTTCAGGATGGTTTACTCTGTTGATCTTCCTGTGCAGTTCCTATCTCCTTAGGGCCCACAATCCTTCCGCCTATTCTTCTATAAGAGTCCTCAAGCTCCATCCACTGTTTGGCTCTGGATGTCTGTATCTGTCTAAGTCAGCTGCTGGTTAGAGCCTCTCAGAGGACAGCTTGCCCTGTCTGTTCTCAGGCTGGAGATTTAGATCCTGGGAGCTCTGGTTGAATCTTTTGATACTCATTCTAAAAAGGACAAAAGCGCCCTCACTTTGGTCTTTCTCCTTCTTCTTGAGTTTCATGAGGTTTATGCGTTGCATTTTAGGTATTGTGTGTTTTGGGGCTAATATCCACTTATCAGTAAGTGCATACCTTGTGTGTTCTTTTGTGATTGGGTCATCTCACTCAGGATGATATTTTCTAGCTCCATCCATTTGCCTAAGAATTTCATGAGCTCATTATTTTTAATAGCTGAGTAGTACTCCATTGTGTAAATGTACCACATTTTCTGTATTCATTCTTCTGTTGAAGGACATCTGGGTTCTTTCCAGCTTCTGGCTATTATAAATAAGGCCGCTATAACATAGTGGAGCATGTGGCCCGTTGCATGTTGAAATATCTTCTGGGTATATACCCAGGAGGGGTATAGCTGGGTCCTCAGGTAACACCATGTTCAATTTTCTGAGGTATCGCCAGACTGCTTTCCATAGTGGTTGTACCAGCTTGCAATCCCACCAACAATGGAGGAGTGTTCCTCTTTCTCCACATCCTCGTCAACATCTGCTGTCACCTGCGTTTTGGATCTTAGCCAATCTGACTGGTGTGAGGTGGAATCTCAGTGTTGTTTTCATTTGCATTTCCCTGATTACTAGGGATGCTGAGCACTTCTTTAGATGTTTCTAAATCATTCGAGTTTCCTCAGTTGAGAGTTCTTTGTTCAACTCTCTACCCATTTTTTAATAGGGTTATTTGATGGTCTGGAATCTAGTTTCTTCAGTTCTTTGTATACCTTGGATATTAGCCCTCTATCAGATGTAAGGTTGGTGAAGATCTTTTCCCAATCTGTTGGTTCCCGCTTTGTCAAAGTTTCGCTATTTGCAGATGACATGTTAGTATACTTAAGTGACCCCAAAACTTCCACCAGAGAGCTCCTAAACCTGATAAACAACTTTAGCAAAGTGGCTGGGTATAAAATTAACTCAAACAAATCAGTAGCATTCCTCTACACAAAGGATAAACTGGCTGAGAAAGAAATTATGGAAACGACACCATTCACAATAGTCACAAATAGTATAAAATATCTTGGTGTGAATCTAACCAAGCAAGTAAAAGACCTGTATGAAAGAACTTCAACACCCTGAAGAAAGAAATCGAAGGAGATCTCAGAAGATGGAAAGATCTCCCATGCTCATGGATTGGAAGGATTAATATAGTAAAAATGGCTATCTTGCCGAAAGCAATCTACAGATTTAATGCAATCCCTATCAAAATTCCCACTCAATTCTTTACAGAGATAGAAAGAGCAATCTTAAAATTCATTTGGAATAACAAAAAACCCAGGATAGCGAAAACTACACTCAAAAATAAAAGAACTTCTGGGGAATCTCCATCCCCGATTTCAAGCTGTACTACAAAGCAATAGTGATAAAAACGGCATGGTATTGGAACAGAGACAGTCAGGAGGATCAATGGAATAGAATAGAAGACCCAGAAATGAACCCCCATACCTATGGTCACTTGATCTTCGACAAAGGAGCTCAAACTATCCAGTGGAAAAAAGACAGCATTTTCAACAAATGGTGCTGGTTCAACTGGAGGTCAACTTGTAGAAGAATGCAAATTGATCCATACTTATCTCCTTGTACAAAGCTCAATTCCAAGTGGATCAAGGACCTCCACATAAAACCAGCTACACTGAAACTAATAGAAGAGAAAATAGGGAAAAGCCTTGATCACATGGGCACAGGGGAAAAGTTCCTGAACAGAACACCAATGGCATATGCTCTAAAATCAAGAATTGACAAATGGGATCTCATAAAACTGCAAAGCTTCTGTAACAAAATTATTTTAACCAGGAATTGAAGCATAGAAAATGTACTTAATGATTTGTATTTCTAAGAAGATCTCTGGATATACTATGAAAATATAGGATGAATATTTCTAGTTATGCACGTATAGAATAAAATGTGGATAAGAATAACTTTTATCAGTACATATTAAAGACATATGGAGCAAGTTGTATATCACAATAGTAAAAAGAGTTATAACTCTCCTATCTCTGCATGAGAAACAAAATGGTATGTATGTATGAGTGTGTTCTATATGTGTGTGTCTCTTTGTATGTGTGTGTGTGCTTTTTGTGCTCTGTATGTTTGTGTGTGTGTATCTGTACATATATATGTATGTATGTATGCTGCATATGCTCATATTTGTATGTACTACATATATTTGAGTGTGCTTTATCTACATGTTGCATATGTTTCCAAATAGTATATATGTTTGTGTGCATGCTGTGTATATTATTATATTTGTTTGTGTATGCTGTGCAGATTTCTGTGTGTTTATCTGTGTATGTTTTTTGTGTGTTTGTATCTATATATACTATGTATATGTGAATAACTGTATATCTATGCTGTTTATGTTTTTATTTGTGTGTGTGTGTGTGTGGTTGGAATAATATGACTGCAATATGGCTTGTTACAACTTGTAAGACATCAATGACACCAGAGAGATCCTTTGCAGAAGAATATATATATATTCAGGAATCTAAATGTGTCACAGCAGGCATAATATATCTCAAATACAGATTATCTGAACAGAAAATAAGTACAGATTTTTCTTTTATAACAGAATAAAATTAATTTCATACAAAAGAATCACACAATATTTATTTGAGAATATTTCTGGGTTGAACAACACAAGAGGTCTTTCAAAAATTTAAAATAGCCCTATTTCTCACTGTGAACATGCTAAAACCAGAAATTCATGTACAATTACAAAATAGGTATTTTTATATGAAAGGAATTATCAACAGGTAAAAAAATAAATATAGCCCAGAAAGAACAGATAAAAATTTAGGAGAAAAATTTGCAAGAAAATCATTCATAGGAATGGAATTATTCTGAATGAGGAATATCTGTGGCCCATTGTGAGGACCCAGGCAGCATGAGTCTGACATCCTTTCAGAATCACAGTCAGATAAGTATTTGGGAATGCGTTGCACCTTGTCTGTTAAACCACTAGTAATTTGAAATCAACAATAGTGAGAGGGCTTACACAACAACTCTCAACCAAGGTGACAAAGTAGACATGTTTGTCTAACTTCAGAAACCACTGGTCACCATGGAAGATGGTCAAGAAGTCCCATGTTGTTTATTGGTATATAAGAATCCACTTAGAAAGATATAACTGTCTTAAGATGAGGACCACATAGATTATCATGTTTCTAAATACAATATGTAGGACAAACCATCAGGTATGTGACTTTTGCTCCCCCGTTAATGAAAACTTTCATACAGTGATGAAAGTGGCTCCCAATTAAATGACCAATGCTGTGATGGTTTTCTCCATAACTTGTAATATGATTACCTAGCCTAGCATGCCACCAAACACTTACTTTCCTTCTTACTATCTTCTTCCCCAGTCCTCACATGCTTGCTTTACACTGGCTTCTTACAGAAAACAAAACAAAGTATTTTGCAAATTCAGGGATTTTTTTGCTCCTCTGTTTATTTCTTCTTGAAATACACTTCCCTTTCTTGGCTTTCCAAAAGGTTCCTTCTTTGTGTATAATTTTTATGTCAAATTTACCAAAAGAGATCATGTGTATGTTAAAGAAAATATCAATAAGTGAAGTCAAAAGCCTGTAAGGAAAAGTCAAAGCAAACTCAAGTCAGAATTTCTTAGCAGAGAGTCATTCCTTAACTACCCTTTGCAACACAGACATCTTAGCTTCATTTTTCACCCCTGTGTTCTTCTGTATACAATATATGAGTACTTGTACCATTATATGTTATATATTCTCATATACTGTGTATATATTGGTTAATCAATACAGTACTGCAGTAATCTACATGACTTTGTATACTATACCGCATGCAATTATATGTATTTATTTATCATTTACCTTCCACCAAATAAAACTTAAGTTCCTTAATGTAATAAAGGAGCAATGCTTTCTTTGCTCTCTTCTGGTCCTTATGACTATCCTTATACCTTGAGGGTATATAGTGAACATTTTTTAAATAAATGACTTTAATAGAATGCATTTTTTTATGAATTGGAAAATTATAGAATTCTACAATGCTCTTGCAAGAGAAGATAGAAAACAAGTGTTTTGATAATAATGATAATAATTAACATACATATGCCACAACATGTACCTCTCACTGACCTCTGTTCTATTTATGTATCAACACATTGAATCTTCATTTACTTCTGTGAATCATTTTCAGCATTGCTCCTATTTTACAGATGAAGTAAATGAGTCTTCAAGTAGCAGGTGCTGTATACTTGCTCAACTTCCCAAACTGATGAACCTTCATCAGATTCTAACCCAGAGTCCAACCATTCATTTTAACACATTCTTTGTATCTGTCAAGTAAAGTCTGTCTTACAGCAACCAAACTATTTTTTAAAGGATAAAATATGTGAGTCGGGAAGCATGAAGCTTGGTGCCCAGAAAGGATTTTCGAGAAGTCAGGTTTTGGATGGCCTTGGGAGCCAATCATGAAAAATGGAAGCACTAGCTGCTCTAGTAGAGAAATGGAAAAAACAGATCAGGTAGACCAAGAGAGCTTGTCAATGACAGTGGAGAGCTGACAATTAGCCTTACTAATGGTATTAGATGGATAGAGTGACCCTGAAGGAAAGATCAAGCAGAGGATAAGTAGATGAAGCATACAGTGAAAAAACCATCTTCTTTCACCCAGTGGGTAGGATAGACCCTTCTGGTGCTTCAAGGAGTGCGAAGCTATGTGAAATACAATCTGCAGCTTAATAAAGTACATCTGAATAAGGGAGGAAGGCATGCATGCAAAGATCTCTGCGGAGGGCAGCTGCACAGGCCAGTCTTTGATCACTCAACAGGCTTCAGAAAGGTGAGTTCCCTTCTGGAAAGGAGAGTTTGGATGAGTGGTGCCACTCTTGAGACTTTATAGGATAGCTGGATTTGTGGCTCAGTGGCTTGAGAGAGAAAGATCCTAGGTAGGACAAGAATAGGACCACTGTGCATGTCCTATTTTAGCAGAGGTGGGAAATGGGCTTGAAGATCAATAAGGAGACTGAGTTTAAAAATAAAAACAGCATGTTTAAAAATTATGTTCTCAGAAACACTAAATTCTTGAGCTATTAAAACACAAACAAATAAAAAAAAATGCCCTTTTATTGTATGAGTTTATCTACATGTGTTGGATATGCAGGTACTTTGTTGCATATTTTATACATATATGTTGAGAAGAACCCTAAGTATGTCAGAAAAGCAAAGTAGAAGATGATTAGCTTACAAAGGGCTGCAGTGATTACTTGAGAACAGATTGTATAGTCCTTGGAAAGACTAAAGTGAGAAGACATAAAAATAGCTGCCTGCAAAGATCCACCTGGGTTTGAGAGACTAAAGACAAATAAGTTGCTATTTAAGACACTAGCTTGGAAGCAACAAAGGTTTGTTTTCCTCAATAAGTTTTAAGTACCATAGTGATGCAAAGAAGTCTGTTTATGTTTTAACTCATTTCTTTATCATCTCTGTTTTTCCCATGTAAATTAGTGTATTGCATGGAATAGAATGGCATCTTAAATTCTCATTGCATAGACTCTTGATTTTCTGAGAACTCAGAATTCTTTACAGTGGGAAACAGTGAAAGATACCCTGTAGAACTATTGGTGAGAAAGATGGCTAGTTTCTGCTCTGATGCCTTGGGCTCTCAGCTCTGAATATCAGAAATGATGTTCGTGGCACCTGGACACAAACCTACAAGAACATCTTGTTCTTTTGACTTCTCATTCTCAGCTGGTTCTTGAGATGATCTCATTTTCCTCTCTGAGCCATTAGTGCTATCACCCTGAATTCCGGTTAAAGGGCATCCCTTACATCGCTTGGCATGCTTCCCAGATACGTGTTTCATCCGAAATATAGAGACCAAATTACCAATAAAGAAATTATGAGTGACTGCCCCTGCTCTGTCTCTGTCATCCTCCTCCACAGTTGAATACTCTTCATTGTGAGAGACTCGTTTTTTTCCTGCAATTCAGCTTAAATTTCCCTTCTCTTGGCTTTCTCCCATCACTCCTAATTACAGTCTAATAAAGCCCTTGGATTACTGTGAGCTATTTCCATCCCTTCCTGCTCCAACCTCAGTATTTCTTCAGAGGTTTCCAAGGCCCAGCACTGGATTGTGCAAAATGATGACCATGCTCTAAAAGTTTACTCCAAAGAATAACATTTGGGGTGTGAGACCCCATGCTCAATAGAATCTCTTCACTTTCAATCATCTTCCCTCTTCTAGATTAGGAAAACTGTTGTGAAAGTCTCTGAGTGATGGAGTGCTAGAACAAAGCATTAAAAAAGGATATGATTCTATACACTATGTCTCCAAAATGCACTCCAAAAGCTTCAACATACCCTGTATGCCTACATATCTAACATGTTGAGGTTCCTGGCCCTGGGAAGAAGAATTCATACCACAGTGCTTCTGCAAGCCAGTCCCTACCCCACTGCCACTCACATCTGTAATAAAACCTCTTCCACTCAGGGACAAAATGCCCTTTTAAAATATTGAGGGAAAACTTAGGGGCAATCACAGATGTGGTCTTGAGAAAAACACTGAGTCTTGCTTTATTTTTAACTTTTCAGAAAATGTTTAAGAATATCTCATTAAAGTGTGATATGGTGAAGTGTCTTACTGTTCTCAACCCATATGCTATTAATACTATGGCATCAGGTCGACAAAGAAGAGCTAAGGTCTACAATATCAGAGGGGAGCCTCTCAAGAGGAGAGTGGACTTCCAATGAGATTGGACTTTCAGTTAGAGGTAGAACATGAAGTGCAGCTCCTAAGAGAGGACATACAAGCTAATAAAGACTTAAAATTAAGGCTTTGAGTTTCTAAATATAAAACGTTTATTTACACTCTTTGTATTCTATGAGCATCAAATATTAAGATGTGAGTTCAAATGTAAAAGCCTCAAGTTTTAAGGGCACCTCTAAATTACTTGCCTGTGAAGTTATATTTTTACCTTGATGCTTATACTTCAGCATCATAGAGTATCCAGTCCCCTCCTCCCAGCCCTCTGCCATTGCCTCCATCCTGTGTGGCACTCTACCTCACTGATCCCACTCATCCATAAATCATGAAGACCTGCTTAAGTAGCACTTTGTAGAATGGATAACTAGAGACAAATAAAGTTAGTTTTATTAATGACCTCAGGTTAGGGACAATGACATGAGCTTTCCAGTGTCGTGGGAATCAATCAGGACAGCCTGACTCTGGGGACATTTCAACTGGCTTGCTGACACTGCCAATGACAGGAAAGGGGAGGTGAAAGCCCTTCCATTGGCTATAGCTAGCCTGCAAATCAAACATGATTTATCTACATTAGCTGGCTTCTTCGTTGTCTTATTATCCCAGCCACAGCTTGTGACCCAGGCTGGCTCTCTTGCCTTTTAATAAACAGATTTAATAGGACTGATAGTTTGGCAATTTGTAGAGTAAATTAGATTTAATTTGGCCTGAATGCCACTGATTTCTCATATTGTTCAAAACAATCTTATCCAGGAAGGCATGTCACCTCAACACATTCTCTTCAGAGCTGCCGGAAACAGCCAATTGCCAGACTTATATCTGAGGATGTTCTCCAACAAAGCTATACTTACTTATTTGTTTCCTGTGACTTAAATCACTTAGAAATATGGACTAAGCATGGTGTAGAGATTGTAAGAAACCCAAACCAAGCAAATGACAGCTCCATTGTTTCTCCACTATCAATGTCTTTTCTAAATAAATAGCTGAAGATACTGTTTCTTCTCACAGAAAATATCAATATTGTAGGATTTGGCATGGAATAATTCTAAAATGTGGTATAAAATATGGAGCCCTCAAAGGATGCACAATTTTACTGATTGGCCCCAATCTTGCATGTAGAACTCTACAGTATCCATTGTCTCTTCCTTCACATTCGTCAGCTATTGCCTTACTTCACCTCTGAAGTTCTCACTGTGATCACAGTGTTCTGGTTCTGGATCCTTTGAACTTCCTGTGTATGCCATGGGTAATGAAAAGTGTAAGACCTCATGAGGCCTCTTTTCTGCTGTCATAACTGGCAACATTCCAAAGCAAATTTCTCTGCCATCCAGGATACCCACAGCAATATCAGAATGGAAATAATGTGAAGAAATATGACTCTGTGGTTATTTGTGAGTGCTGTGTAGTTCATTCTATATTGCAGAGATTTCCTCCCCAATTATGAAAATTTTAACCTTCTGATAGTTCATACATTTCAATATAAAATAGTAAATCTTGTATTTGCTTGTTTATAATTGTAACTAACCTCATATCTCTAGGCCAAAGTCATCAAAAGGTATCAAATATACGACTTCTATAGTTGATGCTTATCATTTGTTTTTGAGACTATGTGTCATACAGGGGCAATCATACAGGCAATATCTTTGCAGTAAGAACAATGAATTCTTGTTTCCAAGGTGGAAATAGGCCAATGCAATCAACCTGCCTCCGGGTAGCTGGCTGCTCACTCTGGGGACTGGTGCCATGTCAGAGTTGCTCTCTGCTGCGAGCAGATTGGGCACTCAGCAGTGACTCTAGCCAGGTCAGCTTTGTGAGTGGGAGCACATGTCACTGTACCTATGTATTCTCCGCATCCCTTCCACCATGGCCATTTTGTTGATGAACATATTAGATAATGACAGGCATGGCTGGAAAAATAAGTCAGATAGTAGCTACAGAACAGATCCTTCTAAATACATAGTTATGGGAATCGTATATCCCTCGGATCATGCTTTACTGACTATTAACATGAGACACAATATTTCCCCTTAATTACCCATTCAGATACCTCTCCATACTTGCCTCTTCCTCAGACCTAGGCTGCAACAATTTTCTACATTTTCTTCAAGTCTGAGACCATCAACTTAATTTATTAACATTGTATAAATTGGTGTATATTATATAGCTCTCACCATTATTTTTTTGAATACCACTCAATGTACTTCGGTTAAGAAGATTTGCATTAGTTATGTTCTTTCTGGGTTATCTAAAAGAGGCCTGTCATGCCGTACACTTGCATTTTTTAGTCGTGCCTGAACATCACACAGAATCATATGTGAGACACAAAGTCATGATTTTCTTTTAAGTTAACTAGTAAAAGAGAGTTTCCTAGAAACCCGTAAGTTGATGAGAAATAGTACAGCAGCAGTAGAGGCCATGGATATTTGATACACTTCTTCATACAACACACATGAGTCCAATGTCATATATATCATTTCTGTTTAATAATAGGAAAAATCTGTTCAGGCTCAATGTCGTGACTTGGTGAGGCAGACCTGCTAATTTGTGATGGAAAAACTGGGTTGAATGATAACTTGCTGGTCCAAGGACAAGCATTAATCTCTCTGAAAGCCCACAAATAAGTCAAAATTTATACATCAATGGGAGACTAGTTAGAACGTGAAAATGATTTGATTCCAAAGTACTAAGAAAATAACTTGCAATAAATCTATACAACATCCTTTCCAACAAATGGGGCCTCTGGATCTCATGGGTCAAATGGGAGCCCTCTTTAAGTCAACTTAGCTCTACTGCTAACTTGTCTTTTTTCTCAGCTTAAATTCTGAATTAGCAACTGCCTATGTCACTCAGTAAGTAGCCAAAAAAGAACAACTATTTCCTTTCTTCGATCACCCCTTAAAATGTTGAAGAATTTGTTTTCTGCTCACTAACATTTAAGTATCACACCGTGTGTCTATAGAAAGGGTTAGTTCCTAGTTGTTGGCTATAATAATCAAGACTAGCCATACAATGGACACCTATGACCTTGTATTGTGAAGTAAAACAATTGATGAATAGGGACAGAGGGCAAGAACCATCTAGAAGTGCAAGCATGAGCTTCAGACTATGAGGATTAAAACCTCATGTGAGGTCTTACTGCTTTTGACCTGGAATGAAACTTGAAGAAGGCACGATCCTTCATCTGTTAACTAAGCACATGTATCTGATAAGTATTTAGGAGAATAAAATTCCTATAAGATTCTCTTTAACAACTTATCCAAACCAAAAGCACACAGAAATTAAATTCAATCAGGCTGATGTCTTCTATTATAGAACTGTCCCAGTCTACCATCAGATATTATGTCTAAATGTTTCTTTCTCTTCAGTTGAGTTCAGCAGAAAAGTTACATGACCAAGGGGCCTTATTCTCTCTAGGAAAGTAGCATCAAAGAGCTCAAATATAAGGTGGTCTTCTTCCATAATTATATGAACTGATTATATGCCAACCTCCAATGGTTCAGAAACACACACCCCTGAAAAATAAAACCTTGGATTTGAATTAGGAACATGGGCATCTACACTCCTGTAAGGAAAGCACACACAGTAAAGAAAGCTATTTCCCCAGATCTGCTGCTGACCTTTCCTCTGACGTGAAGAATGTCCTGCCCTGCTCCATGCCCTAAAGCTCATTACATGAAAGCAGTGTCCTTCTGATTACAGCTCAGGCACATCAACAAACACTGAAGGAATGAGCAGAGTCCCAGGGGAGGTCCACAGGAGAAACCCATGGTGCATCTTGATCTCTCAGCAGGAATCCCCTTTCCATCTCTCAGCAGGTTTCCCTGTACTACAAGGATACTTGCCCAGCAGGGCCCTGGGTCATGCAAACAACAAGATATCTTTTCCTTCATGAACTTACTAAGAAGAAGAAAATGGAAGAAAACATTAAAAATGACTGAAAGTTTAATACAGTGTTTACTTCTTAAGGAGTTTAGAATAAAATCTTGGTTTCTTATACTTTAGTACATAGCATTCAGCTGTCTGAAACACTGAGTTCTGCAGAATCCTTTTGGCTCTCAGAATCCCAGCTGTGGAGAATGGCAGTAGCTGAGGCAGAACTGCCTTCCTCTGTCATCACCTCTACATGATTCACCATCATTATTCCGAATACCAAGTGTTATATTGTGATGTCTGGAGGGAAGGACTGAGGCAAGCCACTGAATGTCATGACTGGAGAAGACTGTGGGCACATTGCTGGGCTGAGACTACACAGATGAAATAGACCATCCTGGCAGGTCTGAGACCTTGAGCCACAGTAAACAGGACACTTCAGGCACACTTGTCTCTCGTCTTTTTAAAAACTGTATTGACTTTGGACAGACTCAAGGATTTCAAACGTTTATCATCCAATGTAAAGGTAGACACAGATGACCCCACTTCAGCAAAGTGCTCAGCATGCCCCTTACCTGCCTGATCCTGCGAAAGGAAGTGGAGGACTTCTCTCAAGGTGCCAACACTTTGCTACCTCTGCTTTGAACACCTCACAAAGGGCAATCTTTTTGTACTTGTAAGCTGTGAGTGTTGAGAGCATCCCTGAAGGCAGAGCTCTAGAAGACTCCTTTATCTGAAGTGGGGAGAAGGTTGTAAGAGATCAAACATAGAAGGTGATTAAAGCAGAGACAGCATCTTTATTTCTCTCCTTCTCCTTCTAGCCCTTTGTGCTCTCCTGAATATGTGTTTTCATACAGTTGATGTACACAACAGACCTACCCAAAGGAGACAGTTAGTAATTGCACAGAAATAACAAAGGGAATCTTCCTGGTAACACATCCCAAGGGACAGTGTAAATCTATAGGTTCTGAGGTTCCAAAGGTGTCTCAAGCTGAAATAAAGAAAACAGCCAAAAAATAAAAAAATTTAAAAAAAAGGATAAGCAGGGAAATGGCAGCCCAACAGCCACAGTGGATAGAACTTAAGAGAAAATGCTTCTAGAAAAAAAATAATAAAGTACAGCCAGGTCAGACCTTCCGGACTCTCAAGAAAGGCAGCCCTGGCTGAGGCTGTGCTGCTGACAGAGATCCACCTGCTCTGTTTGAGATCCAGCTCCATCTGGCTGTCATCTCAGGGACACAGCTGCTCACTTAATCCTTGAGGCCCACTCCAGGCAATGAGAAATAAGTAGCAGCCAGCCAAGATGCCATGAAGGTGCACCCCCCCACACACACACACATACACACGAAAGCCCTTCTATATCTAGGTTGCTAATCTAATCTGCTTCCAGTTTCATCCCCTTCTTACTCTGAATATGCTAAAGAACCAACAGGCTGGGATGAATTTGTCACTAGGTTTAGTGGAACAGCCAAGGATGATCAAGTCTCTTTGGAAAATGTTTTGAAATCCATGTGCAGATGACTATGTATGTGTGTGAGGGAAGAGAGTGAGATAGAAAGGAACAGAGCAATGTGGCAAAAAGGAGAAATAGTCATACTCAAGTATAGAATACATCTCATGGGCAGATGTGAAAACCCAAATTCTCATGAACTAAAAGTGTCATAGAGTGAGAGATCCCAATGCTGATAGAAGATGAGATGATTTGTGACTCAGGGTAAAGGCCCTGCCTCATGCTTTTCCTGTTTCCTAGGCTTTCAGTACAATAATCTCTATGTAAGTACACTAAAAGTAGAAAAACCCAAATAAATAAAATGATTGTTTATTGTCTATTACCAGTAACAACCACTAACATTATCACCACCATTATTATCATCATTTAATCCAGATGATGACAGGCAACATTGAAGAGAAATAGCCTCCATTTTAATTACCCAGAAGATATAGTCAAAGCATGTGGAATGTTGTCAACCCTCTCTGACCATTAAATAATATGTTTTTCTTTAATTTTCATGTATTGGTGGAGTAATTTGTTTTTTTGTTGTTTTTCTGTTTTCTCTTTATTCACTTGTTTTTTTCCCCTTAACTTTTTTTTTGTCATCTTGTTTAAAGTATTCTTTTGAATTTATTATTAATCTAACAGGGAAGTGATCAATTTGAATATTGAATGAAAAGGCATGTAAATTTTTTAAGTAGCTTGTACCCTCCCCTACTTATTTTTATCATCTATCAAATTTCAGAAGTCTGATCACTGCTTTGGTTTTCTGTCTGTAATTCTGTAGATACAATTTTCTGTGTACATTTGTGTGGTTCTCTGTAAGTAAAAACTATGGTTCCTGATATTTCCAATAATCCACCAAATGTACATTTGCCTTGTTCTGTAATTATCAATACTGAGATTAAATCAATATGTCTAGTCTCTCCCTGTTCTTCTCACATTACCAATCCTTCCCCATTTATGAACACATAATTTCTGCCTTTTGCAGGTGAGTTTCTAAGGATTCTTATTTCTGGCATGGATTTAGCTCTTCACCCTCAGATGCTCCCATCTCCATAGTGCTTGAAAGTCAGATTTTTTTTTTTTTTTTTTTTTTTGGTATTCTTTACAGGGTATGCTTATCAATATCCAAACAACAAACTAGAAGTATTTGTGTTTAATTAGGTAATGCAAAGCATTTGGAGAGAAGAAGCTGGTTGGATACCAGCACAGAGTTTCTGCAATGAACTGAAGCTGCCACAGTTTCTAATCAACTTTGAATAAAGGAGGGACAAAACCAAAGTCAGCTAAGCGCCCTCTAAATAAGACTTACATGAGGCTACCTTTGGAGTTGATCTATCTGTGTCTGTGTGCTTGGATATGTGAGGGGAGGGACTTCGTACAACTTGAATGGATTTTTGGGGTCTGTTTCTCTGAAGCTTCATGGCTACAAAAGTAAAGGCACTGTTCTTGAACCCAGCATGCCTGCAACAGACATACTTATAGATAAACATATGCCAAAGAAGGCAGGGACTACATGATTTCCTGCAGTGTGAGACAACTCTGGTAGCCCATGATTTATTCCACTGTGACTCTTTAGTGTAACCAGTGTTTCTTTATAAAGATATCTCTAGCCCTCTTACAAAAGGGTGCTTTTGAGCCCTTCCTATGCTCATTGGTCTTCATTAGATCAATCAATTTATTTTTTTATAGAATATTAGTCTT
This sequence comes from Mastomys natalensis, assembly GCA_021653895.1. Classification (NCBI taxonomy): domain Eukaryota; kingdom Metazoa; phylum Chordata; class Mammalia; order Rodentia; family Muridae; genus Mastomys; species Mastomys natalensis. The sequence continues at coordinate 298,757 of JAJTUV010001917.1, forward strand.
TCCTGTTTTCATGTTTTAGTACCTGTGTGCAAGTGCATATGTGTGCATGTGATGGACAGAGAATAATTAGAGGATATGAGTCCTGTCCTTCTAACATGTGGGTGCCTAGAATTTAACTCCAGTCATCAGGGTAGCCAGCAAGTACCTTTAACTACTCAGCTGTTAACATTTATTTATTGGATATTTCATTTATTTACATTTCAGATGTCATCCCCTTTCCCATTTTTCCTACCTAGAAACCCACTATCCCATAACCCCTCTTCTTTTTTGTTTTATCCCATTTTAATTATGTGCAAGTATTAAGGTCAGTTCTAGGTTGAGGAACTAGCAATACACTGGATACAAACAGTCAAGAAACAAGCAAGACAATAAACACAAATAGTCAAAGAACAAGCAAGGCATTAAACCCAATTACATGAACACTCCCATAATCACTGTTTCTAGGGGCTTATCAGGATGACCAAAGTAACTGAGCCAAATTCCCTGTCCTAGCCCAAAGTCATTTTCATGTCTGAAGCCTACTTACTTGTTCTAGCCTAAAATTTAGATTCCTGCCTGAAATTACTTCTTTGTTTTAGTCTAATATTTAAATTCCTGCCTGAAATTATTTCTTTGTTCTAGCCTAAGATTCAGATTCTTGCCTGAAATTACTTCTTTGTTCTACCCTAATGTCAGATTCCTGCCTGATGCCCACTTCCTTGTCCTTGACCAATGTCATATTCCTTCCAAGCAGCTCATGTCCTTGTCCTTGGCCCATGTCAGAATCTTGCCAAGCAGCCCCAAAAGCTCTCAGCCTCTACCCCTTTTTTTTTAATTTCATAAACAAGACTGAGCCTGTCTTAGGTCATTCTGCCAAGAATGCCTTCCTTACCCATAGTGGAATATGCATTATCACTCTGCTGAGTATTGATATGGCAGACATTGCTGATAAAATTACTCATGGCCTGAGGTCAATATATCTATTTTGGTTTAAGAATGGCATATGTAGCTTGATCATGCTAGCCCTTTTTGTCCTGGAAATACTTTTATTCCTGCCCATCATGTTAAAGCTTGTCTTTAACAACATCAACATGTTGGCAGCCAAATACATGACTTGAACCTGAAAATGAACCCCCAGACAGAGTTATTAAGTTAATAAGTTGGAAAGCCAAGGACAGATAAGATTCTGCACATAGCCTTACCAACCTAAGACAGACATGCATTACATTTGATAACTCTGTTAACATTTTAAAAATGATTTTTAATAGACATCTTCTGCTTAACATAGTCAAAGAAATTTTTCTTTATTATCCAGTTATAGGATGAATACATGCACACACACACACACACACACACACACACACACACACACTACACACACACACCACAGAGAAAAGAGGATGGGGAGCAGAGAGGGAGGAAGAGAGGTAAAGAGAGAAGACTCTCATGACTCTCATACACAGAACATTTGCAAATAAAATGTCTTCTGTAGGCTTTATGTTACTAGACACACTTGGCCTTTGCCTCTACCCATATCTATCATTTAACTAGCTACCTATGTCTACATTGTGGCCTCCGTATGTCTATATGGACATTAAATGTCTGTGTATTTATTCAGCACATTTCCATCCCAAAGAGCTCTTCCACATGTGTACAATCTCTAGCTCTGGCCACTTTCTCTATGCAACATTCCTTTTCTGTATTTCAAACCTTTTGGGGGTAAAATTGGCTCTCCCTTCTCATGTCCTTGAACTGGAGAGAAGCATTTCTTCTTGTGGTTTGTTATTTCCTCTAGTACATACTATTAGATAGTTGAAATTGTTAGTCTATGTTAACACAATGACCAGATAATGAGTTCATGTTTAGGGAATAGAGAATTTCAGGAATGAATTAAACAGAGTGGATAAGATACAATGAACTCCTAACTGCAGAGGAAACTTGAGACTGGACAAAGAGGGAAGCTTTTCATCTATTGGCAGCACAGAGCCACAGTAGCCTTGGGATGAAGAGACTATCCTCAATGCTTGGATAAAAGCAGCAGTGAGGTTAGATCTACTGAACTCCTAGGTACACTGACCTCAAGTGAATCCATCTCTTGGAGAGTGTGCCCTGCAGGCCAAGAAAAGAGGTTACATCCCTTCTCTGTGGGCTCTCTGAAATCTACCAGTTAAAGGGTTTGTAACAGTGTAAATCATAGGCTCTTGACCCATGGGAGCCTTGTTCTGTGTAATCACGAGGGTCAATAGCCTAGAGGTTGTATCTAACAGAATAGGAAATTCAAAATATAACACTAAAACTGGAAAGAAAAAAAATAACTTTAAAACCCTTTATTTTCACTTCGTTTTTTCCTATAATTACCAATAACCTACTATTAGACTTCAAAGACAAAAATAACTCTTAAAGCCTTAGTCAGAGGCACCAAACCAGTATTTTTCACCCTGGAATCATTTGGGGAAGATGATTCCTAGGGCCTCAAGGGTCTCTCTTTGTCAACATCCTCCAGCCATTCAGGTAGGGGTGTTTCACTCTGCCATTCTGCTTTGTCAAAGATATATACCCCTGGAACTTTCATTTTCTGGTAATGTTTGCCAAGATATCAGGAAAGCAAAAGGAGAGAAATCCAGGGCATCCCAGAAAAGTGAGATGAGCAAGAGACCACAGAAAGAAAATCTGTCATGAATAAGGTTACTGGGAGCTAAGAAAGTAAACTCAGAAGACAATACTCTTGAGGAAGAAATGAAGCTTATCTATCTCATGGACATAAATAGCCATAGTTTGCTGTCCACTCTCTGTTTGCAGTATGGTCAGGACACCCATGAAGTCACTGACAGGGAATCCCATCTGCATGTTGAGTGGGAGATACTCTGTATCATAAGTAAAAACAAAACCCCTTGCCCTTTCAGATTCATGCATTAAATAGTTATTTTCTCTTCATCCAAAATGCACGGTTTTTTTTTTTTCTGCCAAGCATGGATAAATCTTATTCAATATATATATGCATGCACTAGGGGTAGAACACTGTAAAATCTTTGCTTTCCATCAACAACACCACAAAACAGAAAAAAGTCCAATTACAAGATAGCTGGTTTCAGAGGGTTGGAAATTAGATGAAAGTAGAGTGTCCAACAAGTGATACCCATGGCATTTGTGAAAAGCAATGGAAACCTGTGATCCTAAGTGTGGCAGCTTGGGGGACAGTGGATGCATTGTCAGTGCCTGCACTGTTCCAGTTCCCCTGTGCTTGGCAGCCCTTTGGCCAGATCAGTGAGGAGGGAATATAAACAGGGATGCAGAACCTCTTCCTGGACTGTGGAAATACATCCTGGCCATCTGTGAAATACCACTGCTGACAAGAAAAGCATGAACTCCAGTGTGGGATTGTGTAAGGGTATCTTGGTTCTCCGCTGGGCATGGGCCTCCAAGGGAGAAACAGCAGGTGTTCGGCCACATCCATTGTTCAGTCATGTAGGCCATTACAGCCCGTCCCAAAGTGCACAGGTAGGGGTATGACTACAGGCCTCAGGCCCTAGAGAGATTTACATACTAATGAAGGCCAGAGGGCAGAGCCAATTAAGCATTCTTCCCCAGACCCTTCCCACTTCTCCCTCCCTATTTAACTCAGGACTGCCCTGAGTTTCATGGGGGTACATCCAGATCCATCTACATCCACCATGAAAATAAACCCTTTTGGAACCAAGGACTTCCTCATGTATTGGGGCCTGCCATCATCAAAGCATCCAGCCTTTGAAACTCCAGACCTTTCTCCTGTTTGTGGGAGCCACTGGCATGGAAAGCTTCTGGGGCCACAACCACAACTTTTATTACCACACTCCAGTGTACCAGATTCATCCCAAACAAAGAGACAGAATATCCAGCACAAGACAGAACATAAAGTAGACAGAGCACAGTTCCAGGTATTTGTGAATGAAGTTGAAGAAAATGAGTTACAAGGTAAGAATTCTTCCTTTGAACTCAATGTTAGATGGAGCAAAGTCTTCTTTGACAATTCTAATATCTCTGGCTCTGGTCTGCAATGACTATATAGTGCTTTGCATTCCTTCCACAAGTAAGTACCTGATATAAGTAAACATAAAACATAGTCATCTCCACCCAGGGTTTTTTGAGCAAGGACTTCAGAACACATATATTAAGCAGCAAGAGTTGGGCTTCCTTAGTAAAACCTACGGCTGGCTAATGGAGTATCTTCCATTCACTAATGTAATGATAATGACACAGAAAAGCAACATCTGTCTCCTTAAATCTAGAAAACACTAATGCAGTCATTTGAATGAGAATCAATTACTTAAATAAATTCTTTGTTACCAGCTGGTGAAATTATTTGAAAAGGATTTGTGGGTATGGTCTTGTTAAAGAAAGTGGACTTTGACATTTCAGAAGCCCATGTCATTCTGAGTTAACATTATTTCTTTCTCCCTCTCCCTCTCCTCCCTCTCCCTCTCCCTCTCCCTCTCCCTCTCCCTCTCCCTTCCCTCTCCCTCTCCCTCTCCCCCTCCCTCTTCCTCTTCCCCTCCCTCCCTGCTATGATGGTTGTATACTCACCCTTTCAAACTTGAGCCTCAATAAATTCATTCTTATGTAAGTTGCCTTGGTGCTGGTGTCTGGTAAGAGCAATAGAAAAGTAACAAAGACAACTGCCATGTAAACTCCAATACAGAAAAGAGCTCTGATGGCTGATACATTTCTTCCAAAAGAAGAGCAACATCTCAGACACTGTCTTTAGTCATAATGGCACCAGTGTAGCTTCAACATTTTATCCTTCTTCTTGTAGCCTCCTTGGCCCACTACAGCTGGTGGAAGCAGCTAATCCAGTAGTTGAGAACCAGAGAGTCAGTGCAAATTGGTTTTTTTGTTTGTTTGTTTGCTTGCTTGCTTGCTTGTTTGTTTGTTTAGGTTTTGATTTGGTTTGGTTTGGATTTACAAATTTAATCAGCAGCCATAAACCAATGAATAGATAAAATATCTATCTGGTTGGACTTGGGTTTTCATTATAAGTTGCCTTGGCCATGGTGTCTGTTCAGAGCAATAGAAAAGTAACAAAGGCAACTGCCATGTAAATTTCAATACAGAAATGGTATGAAAATATAGCAAGGAGGCAAAAGGCCTTTGAACACAGGACAAATACCTCTTCTCTATAATTTTACTGTGAACAGAGAGCTCTCTCTTTCAGACATTGTTACAACAATTTGTACAGTCATTGTTCATAGATTCGTATCTATCATGAATTTATAGTGGTAGGCATTGTGGTTATAAAGAAAATAAAAGGAGTTTGAGCAACCAAGAATGGCTATTTGGGTTATTTGCAACCTACATGACTTTCTGTATCAGCCAAGGATGGAGAATTGTGCATAAAGACCTGAGGCTTGTCATCAGAAATGTCTGTCCAATAGTCTTCAAGTCTCTTTCCACCTGAATGGCACAGTGGTATTCCAGAAAAAACAGATGCTCGTTGAGTAGGAATTATTTATGGGCTAGAAAGATGGCACAGTAGATAAGAGCAAACCCTGCACTTGCAGATGATATGAGTTCAGTTCATAGTGCCCACATCAGGTTGCTAATAATCCCCTGTAATTCCAGCTTTAGCTCCAGGAGATCCAGTGTCTCAGATCACAAAACCAATATCTATGTCCATTGATGCACATATGAATGCAATCACAAAAAAATGGGTTTATGACCCTGATTAAGATTTATGGACATTCAGAGAAGTCTTTACACAAAACCATTTTCTGGCTTAGCTAAACAACACAACATTGTTTATTAAGAAAATGCCGAGTCGGTCTGGGTGCAGATCAATGGGAGAGGCCATACTTAACATATTCAAGGCACAGTGTTCAGTCTTCAGCACTGAGAAAAAGAAATCCCATAGGATGATGGCACGGAAGTCAGTAAAAAGAAGATACTGTGAATTCACAATAGAGGCAAGATGCTCTAGATTAGTAATGTTCAAACTGAGTAACCCTATATCACCTCATCTGCTTTTACTGAGACTTTGATGGAATGGTTGTTATTCCTCACACCTAGTAAACTGGAAGCTCAAAGTGTAGTTCTGGGAGGTATAGTAAGTACATCCTGCAGTTAATTCTGTTGTATGCCAGGGTAAGATGCCTACACTAAGGGGCAAGAAATAAGGATGCCATCACTACTAGCCCTGTTCAAACTGTCATCCAGATGAGTTAGGGAATGAAGAGAGCAGTAAAGACAGTTGTATACCATGGTAAAATAGAGGGAGGATTCTGTACACAGTATTGTGGTAGGTTTTTCAAGGGGTGGGTGCATGAGTATACACTGTCAAGACCCAACTTTTCACTGTTTGATCACACCTCATTTGCATTCTTAATAGCCCCCATTAGACAGCCTCTGAGCTAATTAGGCAGGCTTCTATAATAGAAGACTTCTGTTTCCTGTTTTCAGAACTTAGAAACTAATGGCTGGAGCACTGCTAAAACAATTAAGTAATAAGAAAAATACTGTGTAAGACTGGCAACTGCACAACTGCTGTAAATCATGGCAAATGGCTTGCAGCTCAAAATGTTTAATTGGAGAAGAAGTAACCTGTCACATGTTGGAATGGCAGGGAAATCAGGGGCAAAGACCCCCAGAACAGGAATTTTTTCCTCTGCCAAGCAGGAATATGGTATGGGATGTTGTATGGGAATCCAGGGTTTCTAAGTACTGGCAACATTTCTCAAGCCTCAGGGGATGCATCTACATCTAATGGTAAATGAAAACTGTAGCAAGCCAATCAAATCTAGACTACAAAAGACTCAGACTTATTGGAAAGAAAATGTAGGTTAGCCACTGGGGAAGAACCCTTACCAACTGAGATCTCAGACAAAGCCAAAGGAAGCATGGAGTGTATGAGCAATAAAAAGAGGAAATTATAAATATCCACTATAGACTTATGAGCATTTTTACAACTGAGAATCATAACAGTTGAAATTTTCCTTCTTTTGTGTGCCCATATTAATCTCTACTTATCTTTAAAGACTGTTAGTGATGGTGAGTCTGGTGATTTCATCTTCAAGTTATAGAATATCCAGATCTGAGTATGCCTAGTCCCATTTAACTATTTAACTAAGACAGTGATTTGATGAGCATTTGTGTATGTGCTTTGAAAGAAAATCATTGTCAGCATAAGGGATAGCTTGAGTCTCCTAAGTGAAGGCAAGATTGTTTTTATCATTATATAAAAATTTAGCCATCCATAGTCCATGTCACTACCAAAGGCCATTTGCTGTTAAAGGTCTGTGCTGCAGTCTGAAGTCATGTCGATGTCTATGGGCCTTGCTGCCTCAGAAAACCATATTGATGAGTGACCTATGCTACCAACTGGATCCATAATGATATCTGGGTCCATACTGCCACCAAGGACCATGTCTGGGTCCATGGTACTGCTGTAGCAGGAGTATGTGTTGATGTCCATGGCCCATATTACCATGGAAAACCATTCAGATGTCCATGGTATATATTACATCCTAAACTCATGTTGGATATCTGTGGGCCTTACTGCTACAAGGAGCCATGCTGATCTGAATAGCCTGCATTGCCACCTGAGGCCTGGTTGATATTTGTGGTCTGGGCTGACATTAGGGGTCATGTCTGGGTCTATGGTCATAGTACAGCTGAAATCATGTTGGTGGTATGTGCTGTCATGAGGATCCATGTGGAGGCCTGTGATCCATGTTCCATCTGACTGTAAAGAACAAGGAGGCTACTTTTACTGTGATATCAATGACTGCAGATGCATAGTTGGGAGGGAGTGTCATAGAAGGCTTCTACCACAATCTCTACTTTCACTCCAACCCCTGTCTGAAAGTAACAACCTAAACAGGAAGCCACTGGAAGAGAATTCTTAAACATGTGATGGGAATACTGAAGTGTGGTTCTCCAGAATTGATGACACATAAACGATTTTTGAGTTAAAAATCAAATCCTCCTATAGTGGATATACATGTTAGCTTACTAGATACCTAACAGGCTAGCAAAAATTCTAGTAACAGGATTGGGTTACCTCTTTTGAAGATGTTGGTCAGTGAGATGCCATAGACACCACAAAAACACAGGCTGTCAATCCTATTGATTACCCTCTAGAATCTGACAGTAAGACTCTGTTACTCAAATAACTACAGACTTGAGTCGTAGAACATAGAAAATTCAAGCTAATAATTATCTGCAAGCTTCATCCATACTGGCTAGGTTTAATAATGCTGAAGGTGCTATTTTTGATAGCTGGGGTGGTGGTGGTCATGGTTGTGGTGGTGGTAATGTTTATAGTAATTATAACATAATATTCCCCAGCTGTGAATCTTGTGAGCTTCAGTAAAGACTGAACTGACAAAAAAAAAAAAAAATAGCCATGGGAAAAAGGTATGTGTGGAGGCTGAGAAGCAGAAGAAAGAGTTACAGCATAGAATATCTCTTATCCCAAGCTTGACACTTCATCTCATACTATGGTGTCTTTACTGTGATACCAGAAAGTAAAGGAATATATTCAACTTCTCTTATTCTTTCTGAAATAACTGGAATTTTTCTCCTTTTTGACTCAATACTGAATGATGGGCTGGGCTTGATTAACAATAACGAACTCTGACACAAATGTATTTTATTTGTTAGTGCCCCTTTAAACAGGGTCATTGCTCAACCCCATACTAAGTATAAGTGACTCTAATGTATAAAGGTTAATTTATACTTCTATGTATTTTTGGAACACTTTGCATAAAATTGTATTTAGAGTAGGATGAAATATTAGAGAAGAAACCCTAATTTATACTTATTCTTTTATATATTACTATATATTTATAGATAGTAACATATGAAACAGGCTACATATCAAATAGATAGCAGGCTACCTCCTCAGCTCTGCTCTGGAACTTTGAAAAATAAAGTGGAGATGACACATTTCCTAGTCTCGGTGCAAAGCAATAGCACAAGAAAGAGCCATTTCAACAAAAATAAGGTACTTTATCGACATTTTTGGTATGTACTTGAGGCACTAAATGCTCATAGCAAAGACAGCAGTGTTTTAGAGAAAAGTAAAACAAACTAAATTTTACAGAGGAATCTAGAAAACAATAACATGGATAAAAGTTAACCCAAGCAAATTTAAGGTTTTATAAAGTATTCTTGTAAATAAATAAAAAATAAATAAATTTTTATTCAGTTGATTCATTCTTCCTACTATTATTCCATAGCCACTTAGCACAGTTGTATGAAATTTTGCTCCTTGAGTCACATGTGAACCTATAAATATTTTCATATATCCCATGAGTGAGGAGTAGCTTCTTAACAAAGAAATTTGAAAGAAAATACAGTCTTCCATGATACATGGAAAATGCTGAACTTTTATTTTGTTGAACTAATTTTCCATACACATTTTATATATGTATATCTACTGTCACTCTACAAAGGCCATTGTGAATACTTACAACAAAGACTTCTGTATCCATCTCTAATATGCTGAACTCCAAATATATCCATCCATATCGTTTGGCTCTTCTTCAACTGAGACAAAGAGAATTTCTGTTTCTTTGAGTGAGGTTTACAGTCCACATTCACATAATCTGTTCAGACACTTGAAAGGTAGGGTTTTTTGCTTCATACATTCTACTACACAACAATGATGTAACTCTGTGTAAGGAGGAATATGAGAGTGTGGTGATTATCTCAGACAATCATTTGGTGATTATCAAATCAAAGAAGATTCTCAATTCAACTACCTGAAATAGAACAGGTATCTAAGCACTCCTTTCATATTCCTTACCTAAAGTGATAATTGCAATATAAATTGTATATGCTTCAGCTCAAACAAATGAATAGCAATGGGAAAAAAACCTTACTACTAATGGGAAGAATCAAGAAAAATTAGACAGTCATTGTGAATCCCAGAACTCCTAAAAAGGATTTAACACATTCTGTTCCTCGATCTTCTCATCTGAAATATCCAAGTTACCTCCTGTCTCATTCTCTGAGTTCTTAGCTTGTAGCCACCTAGCAGATCAAAGGGTCAATGTGGTGCTACTTCTGTTCTCTTCTGACCCTCAGGCTCACCAACTTTGTTCCAACAACCCCAAGAGGCTAGCCTCCACCATGTTCTTGTCCAGCATACTTATTAAAGAGATAGTGATGGTGAACTTGGAGGAAGGAGAGTTCACCAATGTGACACTGAGAAGAGAAACAGATGAAGGGGTGAGTTTAGTAAACATGATGAAGAAAAGGATTCAGATGAATGGTCTTTGAATGTAGATTTCTGGTTATTACATCTTCTAATGCCATTAAACAGCTGCTATGACAGTCTCCAAAAGTGGCTACACCAATCTTCCATTTGCTTATAAAGCATGACATTTTCTACATCCAAGAGTGGAAACTAGTTTTATGTTAAGCTCGTGAGGACCTTAGTAACTGTTCTAATGAAAAGAATGTGGCATAAGTTTATTCTAGCATGCTAGAGCCCAAAGGAATTATAACATTACCTTTCTTATTCTTGGACCATTAACTTAGAGCAAGATGGCAGATCTTAAATACTTTATAGAGCCAAGCCCTACACTAAGGTAAGTCTTGTTCACATCAAATGGTGTGGAAGATCTGCCCAGTTGAGTTCCACCTGAGTGGCTGAGCTACAGTATTAAGAGGAATAATAAATTGTGGCTTCTAGCCACTAGATCTGATGATGCTTCACTCTATACCAAAATTTTTATCTTTCATTCTCTGTCGAAATCTTACAGAATAACATTGTCAGTTCCAATTAGGACAGGAAAACCCTAACACATTTTGAGTTACATCAGAGTATACCAACTGATATTAATAATAATGACATTAAGCAATCATATTGGCTTAAATGCTATTTAAGAAAATTGTATACACTGCTAAAACTTGAGTGATGTGTTTTGGACCAAATTCTATTGGAGTCTGTTAAAATTGTGAATATCAGATCAACTTTAAGGATCAGTATTAGAAACCTGGCCCATTGACTTGCTGGGGAAGCTCCATCCCTGAGGAAGCTAGACAAACGATTTGTTGTTACACAGGAAAATCACTCCTGCCTTGAGATCCAAACAGTGGAAAAAATAAAAACAGTTGAAAGATTATGGCTTGCAGACAAAAGACAACAAAATTTAACCTAAAAAATGGAAACAGCTGAAGTAGAAGGTTTGAACGAAGAAACGAAAAAACTTCCTGATCACTTTGAGCCCCTGATCTACTGAGCGATATGGTTTTAGAATAGGGAACCTTAAAGAGGAGGCTCTGAATACCAACCACAGCAAGTCTGTCTTCTCATTTTCTGTGGGATGTAGAGAAAATGTCTTAACCTTTCTTGCACTCTAGTTAAAGATCAAGCCCAAATCCTCCCCTGAATAATAAAGAACAAGTTGGAGTTTTAGTGATCCTCCCTTCAAATATTCTCTAATAGTCCCCTTGGGAGCCAGGGGACTCTTTGACTACATTCAGCAGGTCTGTTTAGGTGAAACTTCCCAAAAGGTAATAAAGTGCCACAAATGAAACCTGGTAGATAAGTGTCTGGAAGGCAAATATTCAAGATAAAGACAAAGACAGGGCTCATTTTTTTCAAAGACTGGGGGAAACTTACTTTATATATCGCCTGGAGATGCTAATGGTCCTCTGGCCATCTTTGTCATTCAACAGTTGATAAAAGACTCTTTGTGACCTTGCCTCTAACTCTCATTGCATGCTTCATGTGCATGTCTTTATGCCACCTCCTCCCTTTAATAAGAACATTGATCATAGATTAACTTGCACCCTAAGGATGTGAGTTTTCATTAGATTACTTCTGTGAAGAGTCTATTTCTGAGATACTGTGGTCATGACCTTAACTCTTTGAAACGTTTTTGGATGGTACATAAGTCAAGGCAGCACCTGAGTATCACAGTTAGCTTCAGTTGTCAACATGATACATTTTGGGAGAGGGAACCCCAATTGAGAAATTACCTCCAGTACACTGGCCTATGAACATGTCTGTAAGACAATTTCTTAATTGATAATCAATGTAAAAAGTCCCAGCCCACTTTAGGTGCTCTCATCCCTAGGCAGTGGACCCTGGTAGCGTAAGAAAGGTAGCTGAGCAAGAGGAAACAGGCCAGTAGTCATTGCTCTCCCATTGTCCATGAAATGTGTCAGCCTCCATTCTTCTACTTTGACTTTCCTCAGTGATAAGCTATTATCTAAAATGTAAACTGAAATAAGTCCCTTTCTCCCCAAGTTGATTTTTGGTCAGCATCAGAAAGAAAACTAAGAGAGTAGCTTAGTTAGTATATGAAAATCTAGCCCAGAGAATCAGAGTCTTAATACTTTGGCAAAAGGTAGTTGAACAAGCATCTCAATCCTGCTCAGTATCTTTGTCCATCATGAGCTATAACTTCCAGAGAAAGATTCCCTTCAGTGTCTAGGTGGGATCTGGACTCTTACTTATCCTACTTCCTGCTTCAAACTCTACTCTTACTCACTTCATTAACATCTTCTTGATGCCAGTGTACACTAGGTCCTGCAAACTATAGTTCCCCTGTATCCATTGAGACCCTGACCTGGAACCTATAGTGATTAAAATTTTATTTTTCTTACTAAAACAGGGAAGAAACATGTATAAATGACAAATGTGTCTTTCCCTTGCTGAAAACTCTTAATGTTCAAAAACTAGTCAGGAACAGCCACTTAAGGATTCAGTGACTGTCTTAGTGCACATGCCTCCCTCCTAGTTAATTCTTTTACACTAACAACTGCTTTGGGCACCATAAATTATATACCTGCTTTGACTAAAAGGAGCTACATGATGAGTGGTAGGGCTTATCAAAATCGAGTCAACATTGAAGTGCTGTCAGCATGATAGACAGAAAGGCAAACTGTAATCCCAAGGACTCCCTGGTGAAACATAGATGGAGGCTTAGCTTAATCCATGAAGGAATGACAGGGAAAATAAGGTGAAAAACCTATTAGCTTCTCTCATATAATCCTCAACTTATTGGTTGGCTCTTTTCAAGTCTTCTGCTAAGAAGAGTCACCAGATAGCAACCAGGAGGTAATAATCCAGTGTTTCTTTGGAGGAACTGTTAGATACATTTTGGTGAAAGAATTACCTGACTTTCCTTAGACTGAAACTATATCATGTCCAACCTCTGCCTTCCTTTACTAGACTGTCAGACAGAACACACCTATCCCCATATTTTGTGATATGAGAACCTCTTTATACGGGGAGAAATAGTGGTTTGTCCATGTTTTCTGTTAGTGATTGGGGGTTGGCTTTGTGCTGACCACTTGTTGGATGTGGAACATACAAGAAAAGAGACAGTTGTCTTTGACAGTTGGCATTTAAAATCTAGTCTGAGGAAAAAAATTATCCAAATTTGGATATTATAATATCCAAAATAATAATTTTGAATAAAATTCTGCTATCCAAAGCTTGTTTTGCTGCTGCTGCTGTTTGTTTCTTTGTTTGTTGCTTTTAGTGTATGTGGAGGGGTGCTGTTGTTTGTTTGGTTGGTTGGTTAGTTTTTACTATTGTGATGTACTTTCCTTCTTTCTTTTAGCAAGACAAACTTATTACTATTGGGGTTTATCTGGCTTTGGGGATAGTGAGCCCTGTGTGTTGATCTCTTAGGCCCTTCCTCCTCCACATCCATTTCAGCTAACATCTAGTTGGCAGAAAAGTATGCAAGGAAGTTGGAATTGCATCCTCAGTAATATCTAGTGGCTAAGACTGAGAACAAAGTTACTGATGAGGGAATAAAAGAAAGCTCCAGATAAACAAATTCTCCCCTTGAGGAAGACATTACTTGTTGTGCTCAAGGTACAGCTATGTACTCAGAGTCCAGTCCCTCTAACTGAATTTCCCCTGTAATCTGACCTGAAAGAGTTAATGAAGCCACTGAGGTGTTTCTTCCCTCTGGCAAATGACTTGAACTCTAAGGATCTTCAACATCCCCTCTCCCAAATTGGTCCACTTCCAAAAATTGAGCTAAGTCCATGTCAAGAGAGAAAACCGTGTCAACTACTTTGGCTGCCATTTCTCTTCTGCTCTTTTCTCCCACAAGCCATGATCCTCCCCAATCAACTGCAATTAAATTTAACTTAACAGAGATTGATAATAATTATCATCACCCTGTGAAAGGTAACAAGTTTCTCCATTCCCATGGTGCTTTCTGTTCCATCTAAGTCATTTTCACATGAGTGATCTCTGTGAGCCCAGCAGCTGCTAAGGGCTAGGGGTTGCCAGGAAAAAAGTAAGGCTTTGTACCCCATTGACTTCTTGAAGTTCTTTCTTCGTTTTGGAAGAGATGTGGGAATCATTGGGACTAAACCAGAGAAAGGCAGAAAGATCAATGAAGAAAGCACTGTCACTGCTCATTCTAAAACCCTTGTCACCATTCCAGCACAGTTCATGACTGCCCTGATACTCCAGGCTGTTTCTTTCCCCAGGATAATGGAATTCTTCTTCATAAATGGCCTTGATATCTTTCTGCTCCTACTTGTATCCTTACAGCTTTCCCAAGATTGCATTTTGGCTCTTGGCTGGGTTTCCAACTCCTCCCAATTTAGCAACATCTGAAAATTTAATTAGCAGGCGGTTGTCTCCCTCTTCCACATAATTAATGAAGATATTAAAATAAAACTGGATTAAGAATTTATTACACATATAATTTGCAAATCATTGCCATAATTCGCAGATAAGCTCTAACTAGGGAGGAGGGAGCGACATCAGAGGGACAAGGATGACTGAGGTATACTAGTCTGAACTGAAGATTTTGTGAGAGAGGAATATAGTCCAAGCTGTGGATCGAGAGCCATGATGCTGGCTGGGAATCTGTTGTTAATTAGTAGAAAGTATCTCCCTGTATGTTAAAGAATGTCAAGGAAATCATAAATCACCAAGAAGTTAGATGTTCTGGTGGGGGTTACGGGGACATGTACAACTGCAATGATCAATTACAAAAAGGACAATGGAGGATTGAGAAGACACTATGTCTTTTACTTAATATTGTAGTAGAAGAAGAAGCCTTTTTTGGTAGTTGTATCAGATGATATTAGCTCAAATTATCTGATCCCAGTTCATTCTAGATATCTCTTTTTGTCTAAACACACACACATATATATATATATTTATGGAGAGAGAAAAAGAAATCCAATTTCTCACTGCTTCTCACAATGTTGGTCTTATTCTAGCTCCCACAGTTTGAGAAGGTACCCATGTCCCCAATAAAATCTTTATTTTGGCAAATTTTTGCTTAGATGTCCATAGGCTCATCCAATAGCTAGCTTTACTTTCATGGCATTGCTAGGGAATGCACTTCCCATAATAACCAAATCAAGTCTCTCAACAGTACCACTAAGCTTACCCCTGGCTCCTGAGACAATTGGTGCTGCATGTCTCTACTTTTAATCTTGAAGTTCCCTTCTCTCCCCACATACAGGTCATACCCTCTGCAGGGAGAAAATCTTAAAACTCAATTAAGTAAACAGATAGTAGACAGACACAGAATGAGCTAGAAAATCAGTAGCATTGTTAAGACAGCAATATCGGCTTCACAGAAAATACCAAAAACATAGCTCCATTTGTGGACACCTTCTAAAACATTAATGTTGAATAATATACTTTATGACTCTATTTTTATTCCAAGGACATTTAAATACACCCAGCATACAATCTTCCTTTATTATATTATTATTTATTTATTTATTTATTTGCTTTTCAAGGGTATAAGTAGGTATGGTATATTCATTGGAAAAATTATGGTAGCATCAATTCAAATTGAAGATGGATCAAAATGCAGTGAATTTAATTACATCATGTTTTTTATTATTATTATTTTTAATTTATTTAGCTATTTAAATCACATTGTAATTTACTTATTTACACAGAGGTTATAAACACAAAAAAGCAGGATGTGGGGAAGGGAATGGCACCGGAGCATAGGTGTTCAGGGGAGTACAGATACCTTTCAGAACAGGGTATCAACTGGGTGTAGGTTCAGGGCACAGGTCACTATGACTCTACCTATGATTCACTTGTCCTTATCTAAGTTGGTACTGCCCACCGAGACTGCCTATTTATAAGACCTATGACTACTCGGGCTGGTAAATTTCCACAGAAGCTGCCTGTTTACATTAGCTTATAGCCTTCTGTTTCAGTGTTTTTCCACAGAGACCCAAGACTTTGTGTTAGCATGCATGTATGTCAGGCCTATTTCTGATTTTAGGCCTATGGCTGATTTTAGGCCTTTAGTGTATATGTAGGGCTGCTCCTGACATCTCCTCCCTTCTCTAAGTATAGAAGGGCCTTGACAATTCTATTCTTGCAAAGGCGGGGATAGAGGCCTGACCTCCAATAATTGAAGGGGACCTTGTAATGGCTCCGGTCCTCCTGTCATTGTCCAGTGAGGCATGAGGGCCATACCCATCCCGATGTCTTTTTCCTGGAGAGGGGATACTTTCGACATCAACCCCTATGCAGTTAGGCTTGTCCCTCAGGGAACCCAGATAGATATTTTTAACTTTTATTTATATTCCCTTGCAGTGCTTAGCCTCGCAGCCTAAGTAAGAATTCAGATTGCCAGTCAGAGAAGGTTCTGGGTAACCCCTCTCTGCTTGGTCTAGGGGCAGAAGTTCCCTAATCATGCATGATGTTACTCTTTTCCAAGCCCCTTTTCCAAATTCTGGAATAAGTATGGTACCAGACTCATTGATTTGAATATTAGAGCCCTAAGATTTCAGACTTCTTGCCATCAGTGTGCTGCAAAATGAAACTTGTTTGACTTTGTTTTGTTTTTTAAAAACAGAAAGACAAAAAGAAGAAAGGAAGGAAGGAAGGAAGGAAGGAAGGAAGGAAGGAAGGAAGGAGGAGGAGGGAGGAGGGAGGAAGGGAGGAGGGAGGGAGGGAGGGAGGGAGGGAAGGAAGGAAGGAAGGAAGAAAAAGGGCAACAGGAATAAAAGACAAAGTAGTGATTTACACAAGGATATACCTTGAAACAGGAATAATTTATAAAACAAAATACCCTTAATATGACAGCAGTCAATGTAGCCTGATATAAAATAGGGTCAGTATTTTCTTTCATTGATATTTTTATAATACATAATGTCTTTATAATTTCACCACTCCACATCAAAGCCACCAACCGCTGTGCACCTAAATAAGTAGCATGTGAAGAAAATGAATGAATTGCTAAATGTCCCATTGAGTCCATAGAGAATACCCCTCTATTTGGATTCAGGAATCTTAAATTGAGACAACAAATGAATGGTTTTCACTCCAATGAAAGGCAGAGTTTTGGCAACTTATTGTGATGGGCATTTGAGTTGGAATAAGGGGGAAAAACATGAGTGAAGTTTTAAAAAAATAATAAGTGTTACTGGTGCCTGAGTTCTGGCATAGAAATGTCAGATCCTCTGTGAGACCTAGTGATGAAGACAGTAGGGGGCATAACACATGCATAAAAGCTCCAGGGAGATGGAGTGAGGGCCTGTCACTGGTGTGATTTCACCAGCACAAAGAAGCTATTTGGAGAATCTTAACAAGTTCCAACTTGTTTGGCCCAACACATTAGGAGCTGACATCAAAAATTGAAAGGCAAAGAATGTGTCTCAAGCTGGTTAAAGGAAATCACGATGATCAGCAGCGCTTAGTGCACTTAACCACGGATGCCCTGGGATCCCAAGGCAGGAGAAAGAAGACAAGCTTAGGAGAGACTTCAGCACCACCCAGTGTGCCTCAGAACAGGACAGCATTTTAGCAAAGACAATAGAGCTGCCACAGAAAACACCACCTTCACAGAGCCCATCATCCTCTAATGCAGAAGCATTTTGGAGCTAATTTTCCAAACTCCAGGTCTCAGATGTTTTTCTCTTACCATCTGCAGAATCCCATGCACACTTCTCAGCATGCTGTTGCATTTCATCCTTGAGAGCAGAGAAGAAATGGACTCAGTGAGATCCTGAGGTAGCTTCTAGGTCAGGACTGGCATTTTCTAGTTGAAATTTTTTGGCTTACTAGACAAGAACTAAGATACACAGAAATTATACAATCAGCATGTGGCAAGGACCCTTGACTTTGAGGGCTGAGGTTATAGTACCTGGTGGACTGACAACAGGTAAGTCAGGTGTCTTTTCTTTTTATTTGAACTGAAATGTCATGAACATGTGATGGTATATGAGAACAGATGTGCTCTGTACTGCACATGCAAGTAGAAAAAGTAATTGGGAAACTCTGACTTTCACCTTGTACATTATACTTCCCTAAGCAGTGAAATACTTTATACACAGAGGCAATGTGTTGTTAAATTGTGATGTAGTATGTATAGTTATAATTTAAATTACATAAATTAATTTATTTATTAGTAAAAGGAGGCCATGTGTATGCATGAAAGTCAGAAGACAACTTGAAAGAATGGAGTCTCTTCACTCACCATGCACATCACAGCAATCGGACTCAGGTTTGCAAGCCTGGTGGCAAGTGTCTGTTCAATGAGGCCCATTTGGAGGCCCAGGATACATAATTTGAACCATGAACTTTGAAGCTTGAAAATTGTTCTTTTTGATAGATTTAGTTTTGGTTTGGTTTTATTTGTATGTATATGTATGTCTTGGCTGTGAATTCCCATAAACACATGTAAGCATGGATATCTGAAAAGGCCAGCAATGGCTGCTAGAAACTCCTAATCTGAAGGTAGTAAGCCACCAAACATGGCTGCCAGGAACTGGAATCTGATCCTCTGTAAGAGTATCAAGTCCTCTTAACCATGGAACATAACTCCAGCCCTGAATTATTTGTTTTTAAGACAAAGTAAGCAATGATAGGCTACTTTCTTTCTGACATTAGATTTTAGTTGCACTTAAGAATTTGATTAGATTATATAACATAAAATCACATTTAGTCTCAAACAACAAGGCTATCAACATAAATTATAAAGTTGTAGCTGCCCAATAGTAAAATCATCACCAATAGCATTGTCAACAACTATGATAGATACTTAAGAGGTACTCTGCTAAGTCATTTTAAATCCACAAATAATTTTTAAGGAAGAATTCCTAATCTCTTTCACAAATGAAAACTACTTTGCCAATCTTATATAGTACATACGTTGCAGTACTAAAATTTGAATTCCTATCTAACTGCGAAGCCTGTGCTCTTAATATAAAAATGTATTACTGAGTATTTTACTTTTAACTAGGATGATGGAAGAGAATAGCTAGCAACAAGAGTCTAAGAAGAAAGAATGTTTTCAGTAAGTGTTTGTAATATTACACGAAAGAAGAGAACACATGGGAAAGAAAGAACCATACAGTGGTGTGTGTCTGTGTGTGTGTGTGTGTGTGTGTGAGTGTGTGTATGTGTGTAAGAGCCAGGCTTTGGAAAAGGAGAAAGCATTACTAGGTAGATGCTAACCACCAAGCCTAGTGATATAAGGCTTTGTGTTACCGGATCTCAAAAGGAATGTGGCAGACAAAAGGTTGACGGAAGAATTTTTTTTAATTGGAAAAGAATATTAGCAAAAGCTTGTACTTAATGATTAAGACACAGAGTACAATAGAAACACAAATTTAGGTTTTCTGGTTTGAAGGAAGCCTATAAAACTGGTATTTTCCTAAATTTTACCAAAAATTAATCTATTCCATGTAAAGAGGAGAATTTTAAAGATGACAGATTTGTATAATTAATGACATTCATTTCTTGTATATGAACTGTATGTGTGTGTATATATGTGTGTGTGTGTGTGTGATACAGTTTATGTACATTTGTATAGAGATGTGTACATGTGAGGGCACAGGTTACATTAATGGAGAATGCCAGAGAATGATAACATCTGTCTTTCTGGACAGCTCCTCCACTTTTTTTTTTTTTTTTTTTTGAGACAGGATCTCTCTGAACGTAGTGCTGAAGGGCCAAATGACCTTTAAGGATCTACCTGTCTACACACACACACACACACACACACACACACACAACACACAGCATTGGAGTCACAGATGCATGTGGCTACATCCAGCTTTATACGTGAGTGCTGGGGATCCAAACTCAAGTCAGAAGCAGATGCTTCAGACAGAGACATCTCTCCACCCTTTCTAATTTGTTTTTGGAAAAAGCAATAATTCTGGATATGAATAATAGATTAGTACTTTGGAACATGTAGTCAGTGGGCCACATCTGAGACATCCAATCTTTTAAAATTCATCCAATTTATTTATATTTAAATTCCTTCTTATAGACAATATGTATTTTATATTTGCATTAAACCTAGTGGTTTAGTTTTCACTTTAAGTATTACTACTCATTTTGGTGTATTCTTTTTGCCTTTTGCATTTTTACTCTCCGATTTGATAGTCTTTTATTTTGTTAATTCACTACTTTTAATATTCTATTCTATATGTTTTTAAAGTGTTAATTTGTCATTCTTATTTTTACTGCTGCTCTAAAATTAAAATCTGCATCTTTGATTTATCAGCTTAGTATTTTCATATTAGCAGATCTCATGTTATACAAGCACTGTGGACTTTGCAAGCATATTACTATTTCTATCTTTTATATCTACCAATTTATACTCTACCTTGCAATATCATCCTTGCTTTGACTCATTCATCCTTCTAAAAAAAACAAGAAAAGTTATAAAATTATGTACATTAATGCCTGTATTAATCATGATACTGCCTTTGTTTCTTCTTGTGGAACCAAATTTCCATTAAAACTATTTCATTCACTGTAATGAAATTAATCTTTATAATAACAAATTTGATGATTCATTTTTCTCAAACTTAATTCATATGCAACATCTTTATTTGTCTTTATTTTTATTACCTTTTTATTTGGGGATTATGAGATTATACTATCATATATAAAAATTTCATAATATGTAATAATATAATATCTCATAATGAGATTTTGAGATTATAATACAATTACATATTTCTCTTTTCCCTTTCTTCCCTGAAATCCTTTCCACATATTCCTCCTTAATGTCTTTCATAGCCACAGATAATTTTTACATAGCTACAGCATGCTCAGTCTGTGTACTGTTACTTGTTTCTATGTTGTCACAGATGACAATTTGGTAGTATATAATTTTATGTGCACTTTCTTGTGGAAGGCTATTTCTTCTGTTCTAGCATTCCTTACTTCCCCATGGCCCTTTGTGCAGAGTTAAGGCTTCTTGATTTTCTTCCATCCACTTTGGCATGTGTGTTATTGTCTTTGTTTGTCTTAGGTTTAGGTAGACATACTGAATTATGAGTGTAGCTTCTAACATTTTAAAAATTGTTTTCATTTTACGCATGTGCATTTTGCTTACATGCAGATATGTGCAACATGTGCATATCTGGTATCCACAGAGGCCAGAAGAGGGTGTTGGATACCCTGCAACTGGAACACAGACAACTGTGGGCTACCATGTATGTACTGGAAACTGAAGCCAGACCCTATGGAAAAGCAACAAGTGCTTTTATTCACTGAGACATTTCTCCAGCCCCTTATTCCAACATTTTTAAGAATCTTAACACTACGTACAAATTCTTAGCAGATTCTCTTTCTTTTTCTTTCTGTTATAAAAATATTGGCCATCCAATTTTCTCCTATTCATCATTGCTTCTGATGAAAATTCACCCACCTTTTATACTGATCCACTGTATTTAATGTGCTATATTTGTCAACATTGAATAAGACACTTTTGACTAGACCATCCAATGGTATAGTATAGTGTAGCTCAGTAGAGTGTAGTGCAGTATAATAATTTGCATTTAGTTTTCCACAACCATTTCTTATAATTGTATACTATTGATTATTACACCAGACCTTTTATAGGCTGGTAGAACAACAAGGTAATAAATACCTGACCACTTCTCAAATAAATTTTACAGATGCTTCAGATTACAGAATTACTAAGCAAAATCTGTCAAAATAATTTGTTTTCAAAACAGATTATAGGTTTTTAACAAACTTCAGCCCCATGTCCTCAAAATCAGAATGCAGAATATTAAATAGAAGTACATATAATTTGCTTTGAAAAATCAATGAAGTATATAAGTAAATGGTGAAAAGCAATACTGCATTGGAAGTCATTGTCTTTAAGCAAAATCTTAAAAAGTAAGTGATGGTTCTATTTTAAAAATTGTAAGTAATAGCTTCAATTTAAATTATCATATCAGAACGCTTTCATAAAGCACAATTGTACTACCTAAAACCAAAAACTGAAGATCAGGGGAAAATAAAAAGATGAGAAGTCTACCTAAGGGAATCTTTATGAGAGTTTAAATTTGTAGTCGCTTACATGAAAGACAGCAGTGACCCCACCAACATACAGCAGTTGATAACCTTTTGCTTGGCAAATGAAGAGCACTAGCGGACTTCCAACCATTAACCAAATGCAAAGCTTCTTATCTGTCTAATGCAACATAGCCTGGATGTCAGGTTACATTAAGATGCCTTGGGTTACGATGACATAAAGAGTTCAACATAATGAAACATGACACTAAGAAATATGGGCATCGATCTGCACCGCTAATTTAAACACGCACTGGGTTTTGCCTTGATCTGTTTTTATGTCCTCAACCAGGAAATGACACGTGGATAATAGGTATTGTCTGATTTGTCATTCCCAGGACAGGGTGCAGAGCAGAGTTTTTTTCATTATTGATACCTCCTTGGTATTGACAAAAGGGTTATCATAGTCTTTTTCTCATAGACTCTCACCAAATACTCATAACTTACTTACATAGATGAGAATGACATCAGTCTAAAGCAGTCTTCAGAAAAATTAGATTCCAACCACACCCTTCCTCACACTTCAGTCTGGATTAGATATAAACTCAAACTTAATTTCTTCACACAATTAATGAACTATGGGTGGGGCACCATGCTAGAGCATGGATACAGAAAGAACTAAGAGCCAGAGTTATATTTTCCAGAGATGTCATCACATGCAGGCATAAACAGCCTTTATTGTGTACAGTGCTGTTAAACCTGTAGCACAAACTGAACTGATCAGAATTGTCAGCCTCCCACTCACTCTTCTTTATGAGAACTGGATGAATTGTAAGGCCTTGAAAATTGTCAAGCCCTGTTTTTATGCATGAAATGGCAACCTAAAGAATTACTTAGCCCAAGGGGTGAAAAACAAATAATTAAATGCTATTTTTCTTTAGGCTATCATCATTCAAATTATGTTAGATACTCAATTCTGCATTAAGTATAAATATGTTTAACACTTATTTGTGTGGAATTAAGACCCAAAATTACGACTAAGTAGAGAATTGGCACATAGCTAGTGAAGACTCAAATATGCAAAACATTACTCTGTTATTAAAGGGTATTTCCAGAATACAAAAAAAGACTGGGTCCCAGCAGGAAACAAATTCTCCAACTATAGATAATAATTATAAACTAAAATCCACTTGAATCTTCATTTAAGAAGAATGAGAACATGTAAGAACAGAAAAAGCAAAGGGGGATTATTTGAGACTTGCAAGGAGTTATTAAAATAGCTATATAAATCAGCTTATCAATAATTTTCTTTGTGCTGCTGACTTATGTTTGACAACCATATGCCCAGTTCAAGGTCATCAACATACTTTTCTGTGTTTTCTTCTAAACAGAAGTTTTGGTTTTCATCTTAGTGAAGAAACAGTATACAACCGATATTTGAAGTATCAAAATAATTTTTAAGTTTCTCAAAATAATCAGGAAAATAGACCAATGAACTAGTACACAAAAGATACGAACAAGTGCATCACCAAAATGGACATCAAAATGTCATTTTGTTACAAATATTTTCGTAAGCATGACATCAAGAGTTATCATGAAAATAGTGATTAAAATCTCTGTATGGATAAGACTGCACACAAGAAGAGAAAAATTTCATCTCCTGTCAGTTTCAAAGTTTGACAAAGATTTGAAGGAAATAAGATCCTATTTTGTTACATACCTGGATTGCAAACCCTTGTAATTACATCAGAAATCACTTTGGTGATCTCTTTTAAAGTTGTAACTTATTAATCAAGAGTGCCATTTATAATACCTACTCAGTAAAAATGGATAGTGATGTCTACCTAAGATATATAGAAGACTATTCATCACAGAGTTATGTGAGGGGGACCAAACTGGAAACAATCAAAATATGAATGAACTCTAAGTAAATGTTTTTTTTTTTTTTTTTTTTTTTTTTTAAATGTCAGGGATGGAGAGATAGCTCAGAGGTTAAGCACAGGTATGGCCCTTGCAGAAGACCTGAGTTCAGTTCCTACAATCACACAGCTCCAGTGCATCCAACAACTTCTTCTGGTAAAAGTAGGCATTGTTACTCCTGTGCACATACTCATATACATATATGTACAAAATTAAAAATTAAAAATAAATCTTTAAAAGTATGACATAGTTACAGTATAAATTACTACATGCCTATGAGTACAAATAAGTGAAATACCCACACAACAGTACAGTTAAGATGTATGAGCATTAGATATATCAAAAGAAGTCAAATAATACAAAGTAGGTTATACTGAGAAGCCACCACTGCTGTGTCACTTTTATTCATTTTCTTTATTTAAACAACTTTCTCAATCCTATGACATAAAACAAAAAATGTGACTATTTCATAGCAGAATGTTGGAATCTTATTATGGTTTATGTAGGTCATCTGCAAAGCTATGGTCAAGGTACTAACAAGGGATGAGTGTCTACATAAAGGCTCCATAGATACAGAATCCACTTCCACCTTTATTCAACCTGTTGAGTTTCTTTCATCCTCCCTACCCAACTCATCTGCCACACCCTCCCCTCCAGTTAACCTCCCAGTGGTACTTGGGATTGAAACCAAAGTCTTACACATGGTGAGTACTTTGCCACTGAGCCATATTTCCATGTCCAAATTCATTTTTCTTACAGTTATAAGATCAAGGTTCTAGGACTGTCCTTTGGTGGTTGGCTATAGGATACTCTCCACTACAGAAGGCTATCTGGAACTATGTGTCTCCTAGTCTTCTGAAAACAAGCAGGTTGTTTTAACAAGCCAAGGAAAAAGAAAGATTGGAGCATTCAAACAACACTGTGGAGAACTGTAACTTGAAGATAACTCATGGGAAACATCCATTGGCTATGAAGTAGTACACGGTTTCAAATGTTGGGTCAAAGATGAAAACCACTACTTTCCATGGGATTTGGCATTGACGCATTGCTAGCTTGATTAAAAGTTAGCAATAGTGATGCAAACAAAGTCTGGCTAAAAAGTAGTCAATAAGTCTGGGAAAGATGAAGAGAAGAACATGTAGATAACTCTCCATTCTTTCTGTAAGACAGTTTCAGTTACCGACACATGAAGTGAGCCTACTACCCCACAGTCTCATAAAGCTTTCCCTATAAGCAATACCATTGGCTTAGAAAGAAAACACACTAGGATGGGCATAGAAGCAATTTTTTTTAATGTGTAGATTTAATTAGCTATGCATAATAAATAAAGTTAACCTTTAGTTTAGGAACTAAAAGTAGCATTTAAATTAATAATTAGAAGGGATGGTTGTTCAGGAAGAAATATGCCATGCTATAACTGACAGGATTTTCAGAACAAATGACTAATATATAATTATAAAGGAAAATTTAAGATGGATCTGTCATGGATTGACATATTAAAATGACATTAAATCTTTACAACATGGAGGTTTTGAACAATGAAGTAAAAATATTTATCTGATAGGCATTGGTATAATTCTGCTTTGTAAAATAAGTAAAAATACAATATATTTTCAATGGCATTCCAAACATGTTTAACTTTATGATATACAAATGAAAACTACTATTATAAAGCCTCAAATACTCAACACCATTAATTCCATATTGATTGATGATAATGGCAGGCCATGTTCCCACACAGGAACACAGCATTTTAAAAAAGAGTTCAGATGATTTTAAAGATTGCCAAATTACTTGTCAATTAAGAAGGAAATCACAATAGAAATTGTAACATGTGTAAAAACTAACATTTAAATATGAAGATATTAATTAAAAATAATGATTGAAATGGAATGAATTGTTTCAATTCAAAAGCCTTGTTAACCAAAGTAAGAAACTGAAAGTTGAAAGAAATAACATTGATAAGATCAGAAATTAATGAAACAATTGGCTGTTGTTTCATAATGTTTATAATTAAGCAGAAAAATCAAAGAAGTAATAGAGGGAATCAACAACTATTTTTAAAAAGTGTTTCTTTAGAAGAAAATTAAAAAGATAAGTGAAATAACTTGAACAAATAAGAAGTAAATATTTAAATAGACAGAAATAATTAAAAGGCAACATTGCTAATTAATAAAGTCAATCAACAGATAAATGAAATTAAATAATAGACCAGTTTTAAAATATTTGGAAGAATAAGAGGCACATAAACTAAAATCCAAGCATTATTTATCCACAAAGGGATAATAGTTGAAAATGTTATAACAATGAACACAAAGTATAGAAGACAGAGAGTACACAGCAAGCAAAGAAAAAATAGACTGTGTATAAATTGCTTTGAAGAAGCAAAAAGGAATAAAGGGTTATTTTTTAAAAATATTTTAATTTTAAAAATATTGTCCTAATATAAGTTTTGCACTAGAACAGACCAAGGACTTTCAGAAAAGTTAAGCTACATATTAACTTCTTTATTAGAATAGATATAAAGCATCAAAAAACACAAAACTTTTAAAAATTTGAATTTGATGTGAATTTTAAAATGTTATATCATTAGCCAGTAACATGCAAAAGGTGCAAAATTATCTTCAAATCTTAAATGTGAATGTATTAATATATTCATAGTTCAGTGAAAAAAATGTCTATATAAGTCCCTATAGAAAATCCATGAGTTTATTCACTTGGGAAAACACTCATAGCTAACTGGGTTAATGAGGGCTGTCCTTAACTTGATAAATATTGTCTATCAAAGGCAGATAACTTACAAATAACTTAGTTATGAAGGTTTAGAATCAACTTCATGAACTCTAGAGAAAAATTAATGAAGCATGTTTTTGTATTTCTACTCAACATTGTAGACCAGGCCAACTTATTGTTATAGTTGGAAACACTAAGGACAGAAGTAAGCCACAGTGAGAATGCAGCCCCTGGAGCAACAGCCCTGCACTGTTGTCACTGGCCCAGGGTCACAACAGCAGCCAGGTGTGGTAATTATTTAAAATGGCCTCTGGTCATGCCGATTATCTAAGCTATGGTGTCTCTGCCTTGCTCATGTGCGCACCGCAGCTAGAAACAGCCAGCCAGAAACACTAGCCCTGTCACCCAGGAGATGCCAGTGTGGGAGAGAGCTCTACTAATCTTCCACGCTGTCTCCGCAAGGCTGGGCATTGCCCAGACCATCCCGCTATCCATGAGGGCCGGGTAGGAAAATGAGACTCTAATGGTTAAATTATCCTCTCCTTACTCCTCCTCTTCCTCTCCTTACTCCTCCCACCTTAGCTCCTCCTACAGCCAGGGAGGTACTCCCCTCCATGTGCTAGCATAGTAAGATTCTAAGAGAGATACTGCCTGGGCTGAGATGTGGATCCAGGAGTAGATAGACTGTGGCTGTGGCTGGAGACCCAACAGGAGCACCCAGGCTGTACAGACATTAGCAGAATCACAACAGGGGAACCCAAGGCTAGGCAGCACCTGAAGGGAATTTGAAAAGACACCACATACATCCTGGTCCATGAGACATGTGTTGAACAGTCTTTCTCAGGGTCTGAATAAATTCAATGGCCAGGAGGAGATCGTTAAGCAGCAAATGAGAGGGTTTTCATCTTTACTTCAAAACCTCATAACAAAACTCCTAAGACTCCTGAAACACCAGCAACAAAGCTGACACTATTACTCCTGGGAAGGGGTGGGGAAAGAATCAGACTGGAAATTCCATCCAAAAGCTCTCTCCAGCATCTACGCATCATTAGGTTGTTTGAAGTGTACTAGCATCTCACTTCTCCCCTGTAAGACACTGAGTGAGGAGGTACACTCATGCCAATAAGAAAGAAATATTGACTGTGATTATAATAGTATCAATTTATTTTTTATTTTACATAGCATTTTGCACTTTACCTGAGGTTTTTGTTTCAATTTATTTCTCACTGGAATATGCTTTTAAAATAAACTCTCCTTTGCTTCCACTCAAACAGTGTGTGTATATGTGGTTGGGGGGTGTGGGATGGGAGAGCCATTGTGGCATTGCAACAAGCTATAGCTCCTCAGTATTGGGGAATAATGAAAATGAGACTGCTGGAATGACAGAGAAAGATTTCTTCCCCAAACTAGGAAATAATTCTAAAATTTGGATTGTAACATTACATACAAATGAAAATTAGTCAAATGAATCTAAGCAGGAAGAGTTTACTAGAGGCATCACAGTAGCTGATATTGAATTCTACAACATGGTGGTCAATGTAACGCAATGAGCATAGCATGGTACGGCCCAGAAACAAACATGTGGACTAATGGGGATCAATTGAAGACCCAGAAAAACTTATACAGGTACAGCCACCAAATTTTGGAAAAAGATGTCAAAGTCATACATTGGAAAATAGCATCTTTAACAAAAAATTCTAGTAAAACTGAATATTCACACTTATCAGAATGAAATTATATTAACATCTCTCATCACACACACACACACACACACACACATTAAAACAAGATAAGACGTGAAACTACAAAAGAACAATAACATAGAGAAATACTTCACAATAAGGACACAGTTAAGGACCTTTAGAAAAGATTCAAATGCGATCAGAAATTAATCCTGAGAATTGACTAATTAGATTATGTAAAATCAAAATGGAAAAGAATCCCATAGGCAAAGAGTGAGGAAGGAGAGAGGGAAGGAGGGAGGAGGGAGGGAGGAAGGAGGGAGGAGGGAGGGAGGGAAGGAGGGAGGAGGGAGGGAAGAAGGGAAGAGGGAGGGAAGAAGGGAAGAGGGAGCGAGGGAGACTGGGATTTAGACACCTTAAAGCCCACTCCCATTGACACATCTCCTCCAACAAGGCCATACCTTTTAATCCTTCCCAAACAGTTCCGGTAACTGGTGACTAAGCATTCAAATATATTATCCTATAGAGGTATTTTTCATTCAAACCATCAATTGCCTATATATTTTTTTTATTTTCTATGTCAATGGTTATGAAATATGTAATAAAGGTAATGTCTTTCAAATCCTTATGTCTTTTCTTTTTCTTTCTGCTGTTCTTTTAAGAAAACTGGATGGTGATAGCTCCTTTTTCCCTCAATTCAATGGCAATGACTTAGTTTCTCCCTAATATAATTTCATCATAAGTGTGAGAAGTTTATTTCCACTGTCACTGTTCATGCTTAAAATTGAAAACAGGCTTCTAATTCATCCAGTGCTTTCCTTAATCTATTGAGTTGATCTTGTAGACATTTTACTCTAACTATTCATGTGAAGAATTACATTGATAAATATTCTGTAACTAAACTATTTCCACATCTTTTGACAAGATTTTGTGGTTGTTTTTTTTTTCCAAGTGTTGTGGCAGTAATGGCTAGCTTTATACACTGACTAGTCTGATTTCCTAATATTTTATTTGAGATACACATGTACATTTCAGACCTCATACATTTTATATCTCATGCTGTGTTCATTCAGTGTTAAATTTACACTAGCCACCTAAAATGAGTTTAGTATCAATTTTTAAAAATAATTTACTTATTTACTTTACATCCAGATCACAGCTTTTCCTCCCTTCTCTTCTACCAATTTCACCATTTCCCCTCCCCTCCTTACATGCCTCCTCTCATTGTCCTCAGAGAAGGGAAGGCCACCCATGGATATCAATTCATCTTGGCATCTTATGCAGCAGTGTTTTTCTTCTTTGTCCACTCTTTCTCTGTATAAGTTACTTTTTATGTAATATGTATGAAATATTTGGGCAATATATTTCCCATGTCTGTGCTTGTTTCATTGTTAAATGAAATTTTGTTATTTATTATATAATACATTGTTTCATTGAAAATTTTTGTCTACAATTTAAGTATATAAAAGTATGCATTTTTGTTCAATTATCAAGTCAGTTTTCAGATTGATTAGAATAATGGCTCACATACATATATAAAACATAGTACATATGCTGTTCTCTGGATTATATTTTGTGTGTGTATTTACTCTTGTTCTCTGTACCAGAATCATTTATTTCCATGAAACAAACTGAATTTGGTGAATTCTCTTTTCTGTGTCTACCATTTCATCAGTATATGATTGTACCTCCAATATTCCTACGTGTTTTACTCCCCCCCCAATTTGGGTGTCAAGAACATCAATATCATTTCCCACTTTGATATCTGCATATAATGTTATAGATTTCAGACATCCCCCTATATTAGTTATTATGACAAATTAGCTGACTGAAGAAACTGTCTGCAATGGGAATGAGGGTTTAAAACCATATTTGTGCATGGTAACAAAAAATGCATACTTGCTGAACCTGCTTTGTCCCTGGCAGTGGAATCTTATAATACAATTGTTTCGCATTATATCAGAACTTGGAGCATAGAATAAAACCAGAAGCAGAGCAGGCTATAATCCTTAAATACTCCTCAGAGTAGACTGTTATCCAGCTATACTCCATGTCCCAAATATTCCCTCCCCTCCCAGTACCAGCCCTGACAGTCAACTGTTCATATACATGAGCTTAGGGGATATTTTATACTTAAACCACTGTGAAAGAAATTTTAACTGCATCCCAGAAGTATTTTCAATGGTTTCTACCTCTGCATGTTTTTGATTTTTTATTATAAAATTTATGTATGTCTTATTGAAATGTGGTTTTTGATTTTTGAATAAAGTAACTTGCTAAACTTTTCCCCTTTCTTCCAACTGTCATTATACAAGAATGGTGATTTTTATAACACTAGTTCTTTCTCATGAACAGGAGTGTTTTGACAACATGTATGTCTATATATCATGCATGTGGCCTCAGAGACCAGAGAAGAGCTCCAGAACACCTGAGATTGAGGGTACACAAACTTGTGAGCCTCCAAATGAATGCTGGACCATGAACCGTGGTCATTTGGGAAAGTAGCAAGTATGCTTAACCTCTGAGACATTTCTCCAGCCCTGGTTCAGAGCCATCACATTTGTAAACCTCCCATGAGTGTTTAAAGGAACACATGAATAGTTTTAAAAATTGTAGGATACAATAAAAGATTTATGTGTTTTGAAGCACAAATCCTCATAGCTTTATATACAGTATTTTTACAATTTTGTTTTACTTTTAAACACA
Source organism: Mastomys natalensis (assembly GCA_021653895.1). Classification (NCBI taxonomy): domain Eukaryota; kingdom Metazoa; phylum Chordata; class Mammalia; order Rodentia; family Muridae; genus Mastomys; species Mastomys natalensis. Next base: position 329,984 of record JAJTUV010001917.1, read on the forward strand.
ATGCAGCAAAATTGAGACTAAGTTCACAGTGAACACTTAATCATATTTTACTTTGTCATACCTCAAGTAACTAGTCAGCCTTCATTCACCCAATAATCCACTGTGCTCAGATGCGTAGTGAGCATCAGAATCAGCCTGGTCCCTCCTAGTTTTATCCTCAGTTATTTGAGTCTCATTTCTAATTTCATTTCAGCTTACATGTCAGTTTTTTATTTATGCTTCTGCAAATTATTTTATGATGTTTTAGGGTGGAAATATGTTTCTTTAAAGTTTTCTAATCTATAGAGCTGATACTGTGACATTGCACTTAAAATGTTGACATTTAGTGACAATTTAAATCCATCTGAAGCTCACAATGTTATAATTTCTCCTTGACATAAATTTAGATACCTGAAAGAATTCCAAAAAAAAGAAACTATTACAAGTCTATGTAGATGGCTATGATTTCAATCTACTTCAAATTCTTTTAATATGCAGTTACTTTTTTTCACTCCTTTCCATTCACAGAAAATTTTGTGAAAAACTTCTTATAAGACCCAAATATACTCCCAATTTACATTTTAATCTTGGTAACTACCAAGAAATAAATTGTGAAAAAAAGCATTCTGAGACCTGTCTTAGGAAACAGTAAGACAAAGAGAAAATTCTCATTTATCCTGGAGAGAAAAGTCACTCCACATAAAGAGAAAGTTGCAATTTTAGCAGCAAACAATCTTGGATCAGAATCTGCAGATGGTGTGAAAAAGCAGGACCACCCATTCAAGGACCTGAAGCTTCTTGCCTGTTTGTTTTCTGCCTGTTTAAAATATAGCATGATTCTGTATTCCAGGATAGCTGGTTTGAATTTGTGGCAATCTTCCTGCTTTAACCTCTCAGGGCCTGGATTACATGAATGTAACACATCTAGCTTAAATGTCATCTCTGAAGCATATTTATAATGGATTTAGAAAAATAAATAGTTAATAAAGGAAATCTTTACAAGTAAATGTAACAAAAATGTGTAGTGTAGTTAAAGGAAAGGTACTGAACTTAAGTGAATATGTTACCAACCATTTCTATAGGAAAAGATATACTTTTTTGTTAAATTGTTTACTGAAAAGACAGACCTTTGTCCACTGAAAATGTTTTGTAACCTTGTCAAATATTAAATGCTCATATTTTATGCATCTATTTGTTTAATGTCTTTTTTACCACATACCAACATTTTGACTGTTACCGATGTATCATAGTATTTTAATTATCAGAAATTAATATGAAATCTTTAAATATGTTAGTGTAATTCACCTTGCTATTGTTCTTCAAATTGTTTTAACTATTTTAACATTGTATTTTTAATATATTTTATGATTGTACTGTCATATTTATAAAATATTGTTGTGTGTAACTTTAAAAGCATGCTACCACCTTCCTGGGAGCTCAGCCCATGCTCCTGGCTTAGCTCTGAGATCACACTCAGGCCACCTCCGCCACCTCCGTGCTACCTCCTTCTTGGGAGCTCAGCCCTTGCTTTGACCTCTCCCCATTTAGCTTCAAGATCCGCTGCCACTGGCCTCACTTCTAATTTGCCCATTCCTCCCGGCTAACTCGGCCAAGCTACCAACAACCGTCCGGCTGCCCTCTGTCTCCTCCTGACCACCTTAGCACTGCAGATAGAAAACACTAGACAGTTTTATTGTTTGAAAACTAGCCAGATAACTCAATGGCTGGGAGAAGAATTTTCTGCCCTCATCTTATCAACTAGCTCCCTCCATCCTTCTTTGCCCGCACTGTGCGGAGGCTACAAACTCTAGGTGTCCCCAAAACCTACATGACTTCAGCTTCCTCTTCCAAAGCTAGGTCCGAATTCTCTTTCTCTGCATCCTTTATCTTCCTCCTGGGACCTGGAAGTCCCACCTTTATCCTTTTGTACAGCGATTGGCTTCCCGCCTCCTTTATTGACACAATCAAGAACCAGTTAGAGAATCAACCCCTCCCTCTATAATAACACAAGGCAGATTTTTATAAATATTGGTATAATTGATGCCTTTAAAATTTCAAACCTCCAGCCTATGCTCAAATCATTTTTCTATTTAATTATGTCCATCAACACTAGCACATTGCATTGGAATTTCATTATTTTTCATTCTGAGCCTGTACACGTTGTTATATTTACTTAGAAAGATCTCCTTTATTGCCAGGCATGGTGACTCACTCTTGTCCTCCTAGCACTCAGGAGGTTGAACCAGGAGGATCACTATGAGTCTTACAACAGCATGGGCTGCAGTGTAAGACCTCAACTCAGACAAAACAAACAACAAAATAATTTCTTTTGTTGATTACTCTAAATAAACCTTACCTTTTAAATGTCAGGATCCACTCACATGTTGCTGAAACATACAAATTTAATTTGTTAGCATGTCAACCAATATATACCTTTGAATACCTTTGTTAATCTTAAAATTTTTCAATATGTTGTGGGTTGTTCTTGAGACGTTTTCTATATTGACAATTACATCATCTGCCAATCAGAGCAGTTTCATTCCTCCTGTGCCCTTCACTGTTACTCTTTGGCCCTGTGTATGTCACTCTCTATCTCTCTCTCCCCCATCCTGTGTCTCACCACTCCCAGTGTGTGTGTGTGTGTGTGTGTGTGTGTGTGTGTGTGTGTCTTTGTGTGTCTGTGTGCTGGTGTGACTGTGTGCCTGTGTCACTTAGTGCCTGTATGTCTGTGTACCTATGTGTCTGTACCTATATGTCCATGTGTCTGTGTGTCTGTGTGCCTATATGCCTGTTTCTGTGTGTCTGTGTGTCTGTGTGCCTGTATGTCTGTGTGTCTGTGTGTCTGTGTGTCTATGTTTCTGTGTGCCTGTGTACCTTTGTGTCTGTGTGTCTGTGTGCCTGTGTACCTGTGTGTCTGTGTACTTTCAATGGCTAACATTTCAAGTATGATAATGAATAAGACAGATAAGGGAAATATCCTCTGTCTCCAAATCTTAAAGATAAATCATTCAATTTCAATCATTGCGATAAAGTAAGCTGTAGGATTGTTGTAATGTCACTTCATTCAAGTAAGGATGATTTCTTCTACTCCTGTGCATGTGGGGTGTAATATCAATGTGCTGCATCCTTAGAATGTTAGAGTAGTATATTACACTGATTAGTTTGGAAATAATGAACCAGTTTTGCTTTCTTGATATAAAAACATTAGTCGTTGTTAGCATTCCTTCTAGGCTCCACCCAACAGTTACCTAGAAACAAGCCAGATAAGCCTGGCTTCCTATAAAAGGGGCCGTTTGATCTTTCCGGTCTTTCTTACTCCCTTACACTTTTATTCTTTTATTCTCTCTTCCCCCTTCTCTCCCTTTCCTTCTCCCTCCCCCTCCAATTTCTCTCTCACCCTCTCCCTCCCCTCTCCCCTTTTCTCTCTCTCCCTCTCCCTTCCCTCTCCCCTTACCCCACCCTGTCTCTGCCTTCTATTCCTTTCTCAACTCCCCTTCCCAGGTCTCAAATAAATTCTATTCTATACTATACTTGTCACATGCTAGCACCTCAGAGGGAAGGAATGCCTCAGCATGGGCCTGCCTAGGCATCTCGCCAACCTCACCACACCTGGCTCTACAAAGATATCCTTGGCTCCCTTTTTATAAAACACAACAGTCATGATGCTTTAATGTATTTGTGCAGATATTCTGCCAACTGGGTTAAGTCATATGCATGGTGATTCCCATGTTAGTTAAGTTTCAAAGATTAAACAGTATTCATCTTCTCTCCTTGGACACTCAGTGACATTGCCACATGTTTTTGTACACACCAATATATATTTTTCTAAAATGTATGTGTTTTTTCTTCCACACTGACATTTCAAACCCTTCATTAGTTACTCCTAACATTAGGTTCCCACGTCACTTAGCAAGTGTGTAACCCTAGTTTGGTTTCTTCAAAAACCTATAATGTTTATCTCTTGAGATGGGTTCACAAATATACAGTGGAACATAGATTGAAATACTATAAAGTTAAAGTTATGCAAAGTGATCATTAATGAAAAAAATCACAAAATGTGTCATAATTCTTCAACTGAATATTATGAAAACAAAAAGAACCAGATGATAGACAGATGATCGTATAAAGACATGATTCATAGATGATTCATAGATGACAGACCTCACAATCATGTTACCTTTAAAATTTTATAAACATAATGCAAAACGGCTTGTCCTTCTATAAATTTTAAATTGAACATAGAGCTAAAAATTGCATGGTTTGTGGATTTATACTTACAGATGGAATGTGTAGAGGAAAGGCACATAAGTACATAGTGAGCAGATGCACAGCTTGTAGGACACACTTTGTACAAAAAGTGACACTGGCAATGATGTCGAATAGAAACAAATGATACTTCCTTGCTACATATTGATTTCTTTGTATTTTTGTATTTAAAGCATATAAAGGAAATTATATACTGCAAAGAGACATTGCTACTCTGTCTTGTGCTTTTAAATGTCTCAGAAATAATCACAACAAAGAAATAATTCACCTTTTCTTAGACAAGACCAAGAAGTAGTATATAAGGGTTTTAATGTAGAACATCTGGTACACCAAGAGGAATACCAACTTAGTCTTAAACAGAAGGAAAATTATTTCTGTGCCTCCTCATTCGAGTCACTCTGTCTTTTATCTTTCTAGGCTTTCCTCCAGACAAAGTTATGAAGTGTGGTGAGTCTGCATTCCATTCAGCACACATAGACAGAAAGGTATTACACCCCAAGCACCAGCAATAAAGTGTTTTATGGAGCCTAAGGCCGAAAACTCTTTGCATCTATAATTCTTTCTCTGTCCAGGGGAGATAACAAGACATGTCCTGATAGCTTTGTTGTGAGAATCCAGTGTGACAAAGAAATGTTTGGACAAACAAAAGATCTACATCAGTGATTCTCAAAAGCAATCAATTTGCCACTTCTTTCTGTCTCCCCACATGCCAGAAATATTTGGTAAGGTCTGGGGATGTGGAGATGTTTTCCTGTTGTCAATACTGTAAGGCAGCATCACTTGCATCAACTGAGTAAATGCCATTGGCTGCTGTGAAACATCCTGTGATGCTGAAGACAGCCTTGCCTTATACTGTGGACCACTGGCTGGACCATAATGATAACAGTCCTGGGGCTGAGGTTAGAAAGTCCTTGCAGGCAAATGTAAGACCTTATTATTATAATTGAGCAAATTATCTTTCAATAAAGCTCAGGCTACTCAACTTTGGCAAAATACATAATGTAAAAAATCAAAAAATTGATTAAAAAATACTCATTCCCAGGTTACCCAATTTGAATTACAGATTCTTTCTATCCATTTAAACCTAATACCTGATAAGAAGAAACTAGAATTAGCTCCCTGGCTTCACATTTGTAGCAGATATCCAGCTTGGTTTTCATGTGGGTCCCCTAGCAATTAGAGTTAGAACTGTCCTTCTGACTCTGTTGCCTACCTTTGGATCCCTTGCTTCTATCTGGTCTGTCTTGCTGGGTTTTAGTGGTAGAAGTGGTGCTTAATCCTGCTGGGACCCGATGTTCCAGGATGGAGTGGTATCCCGGGATGGGGGGTGGGGGTTCCCATTATTTGAGAGGGAGAGGGGTAATGAGGGAGGGATTTGTAAGGGTAGAACTGGGAGGAGAGAATGGAGGACCTGTGATTGAGATGTAATGTGAATAAAAAAGTAAATCATCAAAAGCAAGAACAAAGAAAGATAATGAGGAAAAAAGAAAGGAAGGAATTTAATGGAAGATAGGTTTGATAGCCTCAAGTTTGAGGCTATACAGTCTGTCATGGCAGATGGAAACCATGGTAGCAGGTAGTTCCAGGACAGCTAGTTCACACCTCTGGGGACCAATAAGCAGAGAGAGCAAATTGTGAGATGTAAGCTGCCCTAGATTGTAATGTCTAAGACCTCCATTCTCAGGAACACACTTTTTCCAACTAGGCTCCATTTCTAAAAGTTCCATAAACTCTTTTAAAATTTTTTATTTATATTTTATGTTCGTGAGTGTTCTACCTGTGTGTATGTACATGAACAGCATGTATGGCAAGTAAACAAAGAGATCAGAAGAGGTCCTTAGGTTCCCTGGAATTGGAGCTTAGGATGATTATAAACTGGTTCTGGGACATGAACTACATTCCTTTGCAATTAAAAGCAATATGTGCTCTTAAGCACTGTGTAATCTCTCCAGTGTTTCCTTGACTTCTTAAAACAGTATCACCACCTGAGGACTGTGTGTTCTACCATACAAGCCTATGAGGCACGTTCCATATTGAAACGATAACATTCACCAAGGCTGGTGGGTGTGGGAACTCTTCCTCTGTGACAAACGCCAGTTCCCAGGCAAAGAAAACTCACTAAACTTGATGTCTTCTATTTTCTAGTGAATGAAACTCACCTTCTCCAACAAAATAAAGCATAATTCTATTTTCCTTTAGAGGGTTTCCTGACATTTAACCAAGACAATGACATCCCAACTGCAGCTCTCAGATGTATGCTTAAAGTTCTCTTCAGACAGTTCACTATGTTGTGGGTGCTACTGGTGCTTGGGTGGTTAAATGAGCTGTTTGCCTCTATCTATTTTAGGCCCAGGTCACTTGGAGATTATTTTAAGATCAGTGGCTTCATTAAACTTCAGAAAGCACTCTGATGGAAAACAGAATCATGCCTTATTTTGTTGGAGAAAGTGAGTTATGTTCATTAGGGTCAAAAAGCAGTGGGGCTTCTCAGAACATGTGAATGTTTCTACAAATAAAACCAAACAAGCAAAAAAAACCAAAAAAAAAATGGTTACTACATGCACTGAATTGGGTTAAATTACTAGTATAAATGAGGAAATAGAAAGTGTTTGGGACAACAAAAATGTGACACTAACCTTTCATTTCTGATAGTATATTTGCAGCTGTGTGTCTACTATCTGAAAAAAAAAAAAAAAAAAAAAACAGAGTAGAATTCAAGTTTAAGTGTCTTCCCACACTGATTAAATTAGGTCAGGCCATGATGAATCCAAGCAATCTGATGCTCATACCAGCCACCAGGACCATCTGGTAAATGACTTCCTCAGGTAGGCTACTTCACTGTCAGCAAAAGGCAAGGATCCTCTACTCTGGGTGGTTCACCCTACACAAATATTTAAATGGAGCAAGAAGACCAGAAACTTAACGAAGAGATGAATATGGTCTATTTCTGTTTTTAAAATTAGTGGGCCTTAGTTTGCTATCTGAGGGTTGATAAGTGTTTAAGTCAAATTGTGTAGATTATATACCTGTGTATGGTCATTTTTAATTTACACACAATATTGGAATACAGCTACTTAAACCTGTTGGCTTTACAAATAGCTGTGGATTATTCCAAAATTCTTCAAAGTATCTTTTTTTCTTGGAAAATTGAAATCTAAGGAAATGTTTTTCATTATGGCCAGAGTATGTTTCAGAAGAACCATATATTGTACATGTCTCTGAAAGAGGACAATTACACTGCAACATCTTGCTGACAGCTGAACATGGTTTGCTTTTGAAATACCAATCATCCCCACTTTGGACTTAGACAAGAGGGAGATAATTTCAGCAATTTCTTTGCAAAAAGTTTTAAAATAGTGTTGTGTTTTGCACAACAGCTTTCCTTGATAAACTTGAAGATGTTTGACAAAGAGTTCACCTAGTCCCACAAGGTGGTAAGGCCTTAGAAAAAAGTCTCTAAGAGAAAGAAAAGGTATATGTTCTTATATTTGAGGCACAAAAGACAAAAGCACATCTAATATGAAAGAAATAAAAAAGGTATTAACACAAAAAAGGTACAACTAAAAATCATCAGTCATTAACAGAGAATTTCTCTGGCTTTTCTCACATCTATTATGCTAAAATAAACCGAGGGGGAGAACTCTGTGAAACCATTTGGTTCTCCAGATCCCTTTTGCTCTTGAATCCAAGCATAAACTGGCCCCTTCAAGTAGGGTCTCCTAAAGTATGCATGAAAGTGACAAGTGTTACCTCTAGGAGAACATTGGCTCCTCCTTGGCTCCTAATCTTCATTTAAAAATGTAAGGTATATGTATCACTTTATAGATGCTTCCTTCTTGAGAAAGGAAACTTAACTCAGTTTGAATCTAAATATTTCTAGATATCAAAAAGTTGTTGTTCATATAAACTGTGTCAAAATGCAAGGAAAATGTCTTTGTTATCATATCGGAAAGTTTGATAGGAAGTTCTCCAATGATTGTCAGACCTAATTATCCTAACATATTTTGGATATATTTATTGAAGCAGGGGGGGATGTGCAATGCATCTACCACAATGCACACGTGGAAGACAGAAGACAACTTGGTGGAGCAAGTTTTCAGGTTTTCCTTGTACTTCACAGGTTTAGGAGATTAAATTGAGTTCCTCAGGCTTGGCCCCAAATACATGTTGAGCCATGTCTCCAGACATCAAGTTCTACAAAGATTCTTCCTTGTAGTGTGAATATATAGTATACGCCCAACATTTTGTTTGTTGGATCCTTGATTCCTAGGTAGTAGATCCAATTATCAAAAGGTTCTGTCTTTACCAATAGAGAGTGAATGTATTCATGATGTGATAGCATCATGAGACTTGGAAAGTACTGACAGGGTGCTCTGAAAATCCCTAGCCCTCTTTTCTGTTGACTCTCTGCTACTTGTAGTGAATGTCTTTACTCAGGCCTTGCCCAATGTTTGGATTTAGAACCGAAGTCAAAGAAAGTAAGGGGAAACATATGCCTTGACCATGATGAGTTTTGTCACCTTGGGCAGATCACCAATCTGATCTGAAAAATGGCAAGCTTTTACCTTGGGTACTTAGACCTTCAGGTCTTTTAAAATAGAAATGAGGATCAGAGTCTATTTTCAGCCAAGTTTCAAAACACTAGATGAGAGACAATCAAATTCGCAGTCATAGGGCTATTTGGTCTAGCATTTCTTTCCTCTGCACGGGAATAATAGGAGCATTGAGTAGGTAGTAAATTTAATCATCTCATTTTAGTCAATAATCTGGTGGCAGTCAGGTGGGTTTCTGATGAAATAGCATCAAAGAAAACAGACAACTACTATATAATACAATCCACCAGCTAATTAAAACCTTCCAAATACAGAAGTGATAGGGAAAGAGGAAGTTCTTATAGATGACTTTGACAATGCCATTTGTCAGATAAGATTAGTGACTTAATAATTCAGTATCTACAAGCTTGACCAAAAAAGGGCTATTCTTCTCAAAATGTTGAAAATAGCTCTCTCAGTTTATAGGAAAGCTGGGGAAAAATTCTAAAGTTCAATGCCAATATTGAATGATGAGTGATTGACTCCAAGACATGATGTCATGTAAAGGAAAAATCATGGAATTTTTCTTGATATATTAGCAAATGAATAGGAGAATGGTTCTTCTCAAAAATGTCCATGTAGAGTCAATGATAACTGACAGGTAAAGGGACCTGCTGTCAAGCCTGAGGCCCTGAGTTCAATTCCAAGAATTATGTGGTAGAAGTGGAGAAGCACGTTCCACAGTTGCCTTCAGATGATCTGACCGCATGCTGTGGTAGATGTATGCTTTTTGCAAGCAAGCAAGCAAACAAACAAACAAACAAACAAAGTTAGAAATAGAAATAGAACTTTCCTTGTAGAAAGTTACTTCCTCCTCTTGAAAAATCTTTATGCATTAATATTATCTTAAATACCCATTTGTATATTCTTCAAAATTCCTTCAAGGCAGGAACAGACATAAAGGCTATACTTTCATATATATTACACATCAGAGAATATGAGGACAGTGGCAACAATAGACTAGAACCAGAAGTGGTTAGTATTTTTCCTGCTTCTTCAATACAATGAAAGAAATGCATGTTAAAGAAAACACACATAAACAAGAATTCTTCTTTAACCAGTGATTTGGCCACTGTAAGATAGGAAATCAAATAGTATTTGAGGTATACCTTACAACAAACAACTTTAACCCAGGGTACAATTATTCTGGCATCCAATGAAGTAACAAGAGCCTAAAGCCAAATAGTCAGAATCTGAATTAAACAGGAGAATTGAGTAGTACTCTGCTGTGTAAATATACAACATTTTCTGTATTCATTTTTCTGTTGAGGGACATCTGAGTTGTTTCCAGCTTAGGCTATTTTAAATAAGGCTGCTATAAACATAGTGGAGCATGTGTCCTTGTTATATGTTGGGGCATCTTTTGAGTATATGCCCAGGAGTGGTATATCTGAGTCCTCAGGTAGAACTATTTCCAATTTTCTGAGTAACTGCCATATTGATCTCCAAAGTGGTTTCACCAGCTTGCAGTCCCACCAGTAATGGAGGAGTGGTCCTCTTTCTCCACATCTTCACCAGCATTTGCTGTCATCGGTTTTTTGATCTTAGTCATTCTGACTGGTGTAAGGTAGAATCTCAGGGTCATTTTGATTTGCATTTCCCTAATGACCAAGGATATTAAACATTTCTTTAAGTGCTTCTCAGCCATTCTGGATTCCTCAGTTGAGAATTCTTTGTTTTGCTATGTATCCCATTTTTTAATAAGGTTATTTACACAATGGAGTACTACTCAGCTATTAAAAACAATGATTTTATGAAATTCAAAGACAAATGGATGGAACCAGAAAATATCATACTGAGTTAGGTAACCCAGACACAAAAGAACACACATGGTGTGTACTCACTGATAAGTGAATATTAGCCCAAAAGCTCAGAGTTTCCATCACACAACCCATAAACCATATGGAGCTTAAGGAAAGTATGGATGTTTAAATTCTATACAGAGGGAACAAAATAATCACTGGTGGTAGAGGGAGGGAGGGACCTGGGAAGAATAGAGGAGGAGGAGGAAAAAATGGGGGTAGTATCAGGTATTGGAAGGGACAGAAGTATAGATTGTTCAGAAATCGAATAAAAATACATAGCTGTGGGGGATGGAGAACTAGGTGTGTAGCCACTAGAAAGTCCCAGACACTAGGGAAGCGAGAGACTCCCAGTACCCAATGGGAATGACTTTAGCCAAAATATGCCACAAAAGAGAGATAGAACCTGTAGAGACCATATCCAATAGATAGGCACTGCCACCAGTTGAGAGATGCGGCCACCCACTCATCTCAAAAATTTTAACCCAGAAATGTTCCTGTCCAAAGGAAAGACAGAGATAATAAATGGAACAGAGACTGAAGGAAAGCCGATCCAGAGACTGCCCCACCTAGGGACCCATTCCATCTGCAGACTCTATACCAGAACACTATTGCTGATGCCAAAATTACTTGCTGACAGGAGCCTGGTACGCTGTTCCCTGAAAGGTTCTACCAGCACCTGGCCAATACGGATGCAGATCCTCACAGCCAACCATTGGACCCCAATGGAAGAGCTAGGGGAAGGACTGAAGGAGCTGAAGGGGATTGCAGCCCCATAGGAAGAACAATATCAACTAAGCGAACCACCCAGAGCTCCCAAGGACTAAACCACCAACCAAAGAGTACACATGGAGGGATCCATGGTTACAGATACATATGTAGCAGAGGATGGCCTTATCTGACATCAAAGGGAGGGGAAGTCCTTGGTCAAGTGAAGGTTTGATGCCCCAGAGAAGGGGGATGCTGAAGCTGTGAGGGGATAGTAGGTTAGTGAGTAGAGGAGCATCTTCATAGAGGCAAAGAGGAAGAGAGAGAGGGGGGGGTTTGTGAAGGGATAACCAGGAAGGGGCTATTATTTGAAATGTAAATAAATAAAATGATTAATTACAAAAAAGAAACTAGAGAGCTGAAATATTCTAAGAATAAATACTGAAAACTGGTATAAACATATGGGATTCTATACTGCAGTACCCCGTTGCTCAAAAATTACTCTCAGAGTCTATATTTGAATATAATCTTTATTTATATCACATATATGATTCAATTCAGTGTGTTCTTTTATAATAAACACTATGAAGTTTCTTACTGTAAACTGGATCATTGGTGAATCACCTGAAAGGAATATGACAGGCAGTTTTGCTACATTGTGTGCAAACTATGAACTCAGCTTTATTTTTTTGATTTTACACCAATCAACTTTTTTTTAGATTAAGTCTATAAGCATCAAACTAAAGATCAATGACAAATACAGGAATTTTTTAAAAATATATGCAAGCTACTTAATTAGTATTTTTCATTTATTTTGCCTGTTAAGATCTGAATTCTTTGAAATGCTACCACTTTGAAGGTGTCAGTTCCCCACTGACTACCTGTGACATGCCTCTAATCTTCCCACTAGTAAAGGTCTCCTCACAATATTAACAAAACTTTGTAAAAGAAAGTTGACCAGCCTTTCCTTGTCACTAGGCAGCCAGGAACTTTAACATTTAATTAGCTTTTGCTTTCAATATAATAAATGCAGAGAGCAATAATACCATTCCTTTTAACTTCAAGACAAAAGCTTGTGTCTCTAGCTGACAGTGTCAGTCCAGCAGGATGAATTTCCATGGAAGATAAATGGAGAGTTACTCTCATCTACTAGAAGTGTTTGTTAAAGCAATAATGATCACAGTCTAAGCCATTGCCCCTGGGATTAATGAGAGTCCAGGAGGAGTTGATGGTCCAAGACGCACAGAAGAGTCATTAAACCCCAGATGACTATTAAGTCCCTGATAATTCTCTGTAGCTAAAGACTGTGGATAGTGATGTAGGAATATCATAGATATGGGCCTGGGAGGGACAGCAAGAGATAGGTGGTTTAGTTAAGAGGTGAATTTTCCATTTTCCACAATGACTGCTATCTATAGTTAATACTGAAAAGAAACTCTTACCTCTCAACTGCACAAGAGCAGTAAAAATCAGAATATTTAACCTTGCAGTAGTCAGAGGAACCACTGTCACGGAATCTGTTATCTTCTCTGTGTATCTCTCCATTCCCTCCTTTATCCTTGGAATTCTTTCCCTTCAGCTTCCACCTTGCAATGTCCTACTATTCTCAGGCACTTGAATGCTTGGCCCTCCTGGTGATAAACAAGGAACAATTAGAGCATGTGCTCTAATGTCTCAGAAAAGATCTTTAACATTGAGCTAAAGATGTGAAAAGAAAATATGAATCACACTCTGGAATTCACGAGGAGTACTGATAAACCTACTCACTTCAAGAGGCCATATTTCAATGAGAGAGCTCTACAGACAAGTTTAAGGGACTCAGGGCATTGAACAGAGACTGGAGACCAAGGTACACACTCTTCTTTCTGATTCTGTAGAATTCACCCAATGTAATTTCAAACTATTTCTTGGATTGGTGGCCATGATGTGCACAAAAAAATCAACTAATATAAAATTCTGTTTTTCATCACTTAATTCTGACAGAGAGTGAAGTCCAAGTAAACATTTGGCTTTATTGTCATTGTTACCATCACCATCATCATCACCACTATTACTGCTACCATCACCACCATCATCATTATTACCATCACCATCATCATCACCGCTATTATTACCATCACCACCATCATCATTATTACCATCACCATCATCATTATTATTACTATTACCATCACCACCATCATTATTAGTACTATTATCATCACTACCGTCATTAGTACTCTGATCATCACCATCATCATTATTATTACTATTATCATCATCATTGCTTCCCAGATGAGAAGAAGAAGCTCTGATATTTCACCCTGTGAGTGATAGTTAATGTCACTATTGGAAATATTAACTTCTTTGCTCTCACATCAAACATTCCTCATCAGGTAGGTTTAAAAATAATTATGGTAAACTCTAATTTTATTACCCCGGAAATATATTAAAAATGTAGATCTTTTATAATTCCTTCAATTAACAGTAGACACTTCTTGATTACTTTCTAATTAAATCATTTCACTCTAAGACTTGGTAATTACAACAAGAAGTTATTAAAATTAGAAAACATTTGCTAACTCAGTACTTTTGATTATTAAGCCTTTGTCATTTAATATTGCCAAACACTCTATGAAGATATATGAGCCAAGAAACTGATTTTAATGTCTTTAGCTGAAATAATTAACTACAGGTGTCCCAAACAATGAAGGCTTCTTTCTTATCACATATTTTCCTGTAAAATCTATTGTTATTATCACCAATTGGATTTGTTTCCTTTGGCCTATTAAGCTGTATTTTCCCATATGTTATCACTGTTCTTCCACTGGAATAGAATTATGTCTTTGAATCTTCCCTGCTTAGAAATTTTATTTCTTCAGGGCCCTGATAAAACTACATCCTCAGCTTATTATCCACATCACAGTTACTCTGCCTTTGATGGTTTTATCTGACTGATCACTGCATTTAAATCTATAGAACAATATATTGCCCAAATCAGATACCTTCCTAGAAGGAAAATCATTCATATCACAGGGGCCAGGAAAGTACACTGTGCAATTTGCCATCTCAGTATGTCAATGGGGTGACAATTTTCTTTCATCAGATTCCTTAGGAGGTGTGATATCATTTATCTTCAGTGTCTGGCTCTTATTGGGATGTGGGGGAAGGATTGGAGCAAGAGATTGTTCTTTCTTATAGATAAACTCGAAGAAAATCAAAGAACTCCTTTCTATTCAGCTCTTTGCAAATCAGTGTGAGCAAGGGGTACACACATCACTGATAGGAAATGGTTTTGAAACATAAGATTGGATCCATAGAAGCAAATGATCCCTGCAAGCTGTGATCAGTCAAAGTAAATTCCTCCAAATGTGACACTGAAGCACAGGGTGAGGTGCTAATGGCTGTCTATTGGAATATTGGTTTGACAAAATGCACCTAGAAAAGATATTGACTGACTCTTCTGTGTTCTAGCAGGAAAGAGATTCGTGAAATCAAGCCCACTGCTCCTCTGCCTGCCTTCTGCTGAGAAACCAAGGAGAGGATTGAACAAATCCATCACCCCTTAACAGAGCAATAAGTGCAAGCTGATGAGTTTCCCTGCCTGATGGAAATGTGGAATTCAGCTCTTGGTGGACAGCATCTCCCTTACATTGGTACACTGATCAGAGAACATGTGGGGAATCGTGTTCTATTTGGGGTTCAATGTTTCCCGAGGACAATGAGAAATACAGAGGAGGGGACACACTGTGATGAATGAAAGGTAGAATACAATTGGAAAGTTGAACTCTGGTGAAAGAGCACAATCATAGAAGGAATATCAGAGTTGTCCTTGACTATATAATGGGTGTCATTGTAGAGGTAGCATTCCACAAAATATTGGAGGAAAGACTAGGACAGAGAATGGAGAATTATAAGGTTTCAGGGACAATATTCTTATAGCATCCATGGTAAGTATTCAAGCAAGTACCAAGGAGATGTTGGGAAAATGACAAGAGATGAGAAAAGACTGCACCTTGGTTTGAGAGACAAAGCAGTCTGAGCAAATAAATACATGCTCTGGACCAGCTCTGACAAGTCAAAAGTTGGATTGACCTCATTCCATGACTTTGGATGAGGTACAACTCAAGAAAACAACTGTGTCAGTTTCTATACAAATTGAGAAGATCTGGATGACATTTAATAATTCATTACAGGTCTCTAGAATGCATTTTTACTACTTGGTATATACTATAGGGATAAAAAGAAGGAATAAAGACATGAGGTAATGTATAAGGTCATGTTATACATTACCTGAATATCAGATGTTCATACCTACAGTATCTACATCCTATAGAACTGTCAGAGGAAACAAACAAACAAAAGGACCAAATAATAGCTGATATACTCCTCCATTTTCAAGGTTTTGTTTCCTTTAAATTACTTAGGCGGCTTTAGGCAACTTCTCTTTTCTGGAGAGCAGAGGATACTATCACTAGGTTCTTATCTGTTCCTTTTATTGTTGCTACTTTTTAATATAAGGGAAAACTCAAGATCATCAATATACATTCATAATACACATACATATCAGCATGTCACCTGTGATATGAAAAGAAACGCCACAGACAATGACATTGTAAGAGTATAAGCTTTGCTAATATACACAGATTTTTTATCCCTGAGACCTTAGAAGATGAAAAGTATTGAAGAAGAGCCTTGGTAAATGCTTTGATTCACTAAGGAGATTCTCAACATAAGCTTGATATTTCTCGAGTTTTAACCATGCTGAGATAAACCCAATATCTCAATTTCTGCATTACAGTTACAAAGAAAACAATGCAAATCCCCCAAATGGCTTATTTACATGCCTTTGAGATAGAGACTCAGAGAATATTACAACCTCAGTGGGGTCTGCAGGCCATTTAATCCTACCCCCTCCTGTTTAACAATGAGGGTCCTCAAACCCTGAAATCCTAAATGACTTAGCAAAGGACAGACTTACTTTAGACCAAGGCTACAGACAATTATAAGGGCTTCTAACCCTCATCAGAACTGTATACATAATCTGCAGGTCTATGAAAGACAAACTTTGAAAAAACATTTATGATACCACTAATAGCAAGTGAAATTATTTGATGTCCTTGGAGGAACAAAAGAGAAGAGGGAATGTATACATCTCTAAAACACCTCAGCATCATGTCATGGTAATGCGTTTGCCCTACACACATAAGACTTTGCACACTGAGAGAAAACCAAAATTGTTTATCTACATAGGGCTCATATGCCATTCAAATAGAATTTTTATGGTTCACTGAAAGAAAATGTTTGGAAGTCTAGAAATTCAAAGCAAAATATCTTATAACCTGAAACAAATACCTGATCAAAATACTGACTAATCTAAATTCTACCTCTGATATTGTCTTAATCTTCAAGAAGCAAGGAAGCAAGATTTGTCTCAGTGAACCAGTCAGATATAATAACCAAAACAATTATTAACAGATAGAAGACCTGGAATTGAGCAGATGGTATGTTCACGTGTAGGTTCAGCATTTGATGTGCCTCATTTCAAAGAAATTTTGTGCTGTTGGTTGGAAGTGACCTGGGGTGCTGGGGAAATGATGTGAGGTTTGGATCAATATAGACACAAATCAGTTTCTCAGTATTTCCAACAACTTGTGACCTTCCATCTGGGTTGAGAATAGACAGAATGATTGTGGAAACAGAGCAGTTCTCTATCTGGCCTGACCTGTTGACCGCCCAGAGGTTCTCCCATCTCTAACTCCAGTCTCACAGGTAAAGAAGAGGAAGGACAATAAATAAACCATGTTTGTAAGTAGACCCCTGGCTGGTCTGAACACCTCCCTGGTGTGGCTAAAACTGTAATACTGCCAAAATGAGAGTCCCAGAAATGTATTCTCTTGCAATTTATTGTATGTCTCCAGCTGAGTCTCTGCAGATATTCCACTCCTAGCCTGGGGATTGAGGCTTTCCTGTTAATGTAGCCAAAGTATGATTCAATTGCCCCTAGTTACTCATCAATCCCAATTATTTGATGTGATTTTAATTAACCTAAACAAGGGGCCCTGTAGTTATTAAAACTCCACTGTTGAAAGAGGAAGAATCAACTCTTTGTTTACTTCTGGTGCCTTGGACCATGAAGACACACCAAAATAACTGCTATTTATTTTACAAGATGGAAAAAATATTGACTGCCCTCTGGTCATAGAAGCATTTTCTTTTGGGATTACAAGTGCAGAGATGAATTAGGTACACTTAGGATCAATATCTGTTTCTCTTCTTGGCTCAAGATGGGATTTGTCAAAATTTGAAAGCAGCTTCTATTGAGTGTCAGCTACAAATCCTTCCACCACTGAGTCACACACCTATTCAGGTTGAAATATAAATGGCAAAGGGGCTTTTGCAGATACAATATCTGGGGTCAGGGTGCTGAATCACCTCTCTGCCTTTTCCTTTAATGAGCTTTAGTTTGATGAACTGACCTTACCAGCAGAGAACGGAAGGGAGTAAAGGATCAGAGCTAGCAAAGGACAGTGGCTTTGGGGGTTAGCACGAGATGCAGGTGAGAACACAGACATTAGACTGGGGGAGAGAGTGTGGAACATGGGAAACATTAAGCTGGTGAACTACTCTTATAGAGAGTATGTGGACAGAGAAAAGGAAGCACAGCTACAATCTATAATGTGGGTGAAATGCTTTGTATTAGTTCTGCTGGAGTTCAGGAACAACTGCAGTGAATATCTTCCATGTTGAACATATTTACTAACACTGGGGACTTAGAGATAAAAAATGAGAGGTCCTTATTTCTAGGTAAAGGTTAGGAAGGTTGTCAAGCATGTCTTGAATACAGATTTTAAGGCTTCTGCTTCATAAGCAAGGATTCTGATGGTCATAATGACTCAAGTACAGAAAAAATATTAGTTTTGGACATTCTGAACAGTTAAGTGGGTCTCTTCTGGAATAAAGAATTGAAAAAAAAGAAGAACGTCAAAGTGTGAAACACAAGGTTTAATTAAGGCAGCAAAGCAGGCATAATGGTGTATAAGAATAACGCATGATAAATATCAAGGGTGTGTAGGAAATAACCATTATGAATTTGGGGTGGAAAGATGCCTCTGTTGTTAAGAATATTGTGTGCTCCTCCAGAGGACCGAGTTCAATTCCCAGCATTCACATGACAGCTTACAATTGTCTGTAATTCCTGTTCCAAGGAATCTATCACCCTTACATAGACACACATGCAAGCAAAACACTAATGTACATTGAAAATAAATAAATTAAATTACTTAAGAAAAAGAATATGCTCTCTATAGCCTCAGTAATAGTGTCAGGCATTGGGGCCTCTTCTTGAGCTGGATTCTACTTTGGGCCTGTCGCAGGACCTTCTTTTAAAAGGGACCTATCATTGATTGCCCTCCGAAAGAACCAACAAGCAGATGAGTCAGATACAGATATTTGCATCCAACCAATGGACAGAAGCTGCTGAACCCTGTGGTTGAAGCTGGAAGAAGCTGAGGAGGAGGGCGACCCTGTAGGAGGACCAGCAGTCCCAATTTACCTGGACCCCTGAGATCTCTCAGATACTGGATCACCAACCAGGCAGCATACACCAGCTAATATGAGGCCCCCAACACATATAAAGCAGAGGACTGCCAGGTGTGGGTTCAGTCAGAGAAGATGCACCTAACCCTCAAGAGACTGGACTCCCCAGGGAGTTTAGAGGTCTGGTGGGGTGGGGTGGGGGCATCTTCATGGAGACAGGGAGTGGGGTGGAGGTATGAGATGTGGAACAGTTGGAAGGTAGACCAGGAGGGGAATAAAATCTGGAGTGTATAAAAAAGAAAAATAAATAAATAACAATTAAAAAAGAAAAAGAATATGCAGATGTTACACATGCTATGGATATATGTTTGTGGTAAGAATAGTCTTGTGACAAGATGCAGCTTGAGTTAGACCTACCTTGCCCCCAGAGAAAGCTATCAATACAGGCAAAACAAGGGGAGACTCTGAGCTAGGGGAATTAATAACCCAAAAGAAGTGAAAGAAGAAATCATCATTGTGATAGGGACATAACAATAATGTTACCATAGCACTTTGCTGTGGGCATGATGGGAAAGAAAGGCAGAGAACCTAGCCACTCACTCTCTAACTTCTGTTTTATTTTCTAAACTGAAGACACTAACACCTATTGCTTAGCAATGTTGAGGAATTAAAGGATTGCTATGCATAGATTATCCACCTCACCTGAGAGCCCTCATACACTGAATTCCCCTTGCATGCATTCACTCTCACCGCAAAGAAGCCAAAATGGGAGGAAAATGGGCCCTCATGCATTGTGATGCCTTGTGAAAAAGTGAGTGTTTCAATTCAATGTTACTGAAATTTGAGGGAGTCTTGACTCCAGAAGCACCACTTGGCCCTGGTCTATTGGATATCATAGTTGCATCCTTCAAAAACAGTTTGCCTTGGTCTTTAGTTTTCCTTTTTCTATTTTTGTCAGTCTGTCAAGCTGCCACTTTCTGATACTGCCATTTCTGCCTGACCTGCTGTCAGGCCATGGAGTACTGTGAGGATGCACCATATCCATGGAGTCCTTAAATGAATGAATTAAATGTGAAAAAAAGAGAACAACCTGTTTGCCTTACGTAAACTTTGAGATATGAGTACTTAAAATACTGTTTTTAGAGTTTAGTCAGTAAAGGCCTGTTTTGTACTCACTGGTTCCATCTTGAACCTAAGATAGAACCTGAGAACCCACATAAAATCCAAATCTGGAAAAGCAGAGACAACAGATCCCTAAAGCTCACCGGCCAGACTGTTATCCTACTCTGCAACTCCAGACAAAGGAGAAATCCTGCCTCAATAAAGAAGATGACTAGAACCTAATGAGACCACAGCTGAGTGTCCTTCAGCCTCCACATACACATGCATACATGTATATTCACAAACACACATGTGTACCTACATACACGCCAGCACGCGTATACACAAAACAAACAAAGCAAATTAATTCTTTTCTTTCCTTCTGGGAGACACCAAGAGCTTTGTACAAAGTATTTTCCAGTTTTTCAAAGTAATAAAACTTAAAAATGTAATCATAATCAAAGTTTAAACTTCTGCTCAATGTTGAAAGTGGCTAACTTGTCACATCTATTTCTGACACCTTGGGCTTCTTTCTTCACAGTATGTTCTCAGAAACCTTAGTCTTCCTGAAAGATAAAGAAAAGGCACAATTAAATATGGCCCTATCTAGACTGATTGTTCATATGCAAACAGTGAGGTCTGAAGTCACACACAGAGTCTTTATGACATTTAGTAAAGCACATTGATTTTTGAGGAGGATTAGGCTTCCACACATGACCACAACATGGTGATGCATGCTTTAGAAGCAGCTGGTTAGTGATCTGATTCACTGTCAAATATCTCAGAGGAATCAACTCTTCCACTTCTCATAGACTCAAATATCCCCAAATGGACACCAGGATAATTCCCTTCTTTATGTCATGTGTGTCCTAGAAGTAAGTCTTTTACTTTCAAAATAGGATTTAGAATACTTTGGAGAATAATACCATCGAAGGTAGAAGGTGATCATGACTCCCTGGTCTCTCAGCCTATCTCCTCTTTGTATTGTACAGTGAAATTGACTAGGGCATTTCAAACTGAAAAAGACATGTGTTTGGGTTAGACTGAACCATACAGGAGAATTAATATAAGCTAGTAATGGTTCATAGGCCAGCTCATTCCTCCTTGAAATTTCAGTGACTGGAAAAATTAGTCTCCTGCTTCTTTTCAGCTCCTTTTTTAATTATAACTTGCTGAGGCACTAGCTAATACCCTTTAATCTCTTTTAATAACTACCCTATCCTCAGATTCTCCAAGCATCCTTCTCAAGGCATCCACAAATCCAAGAATGCTCTCAAGATTGACTGACTGACTGATCTCTCAGCTTTGTTGATTTACTGTCACTGGGTTTGTTCCTGTGGCCTTGGCTCAGGGGGATGAAAGGAAAAGCATAGATATGAATACTTTCTAGACCCAGGAGAGGTCTTATACAGCAGAAAATTTAGAGACATGGGCAAATGTATTTTCAGGCATCTGCACACCACATTCCTTAATGTTGTCTGTTTCTCATGGCTCTTTTCTCTCCTACCTGGCATTTTCTTACAGTCTCACTTCTTTCTGGGGTGTGAAAATAATAAATGTTCCTTCCTGTGGAGATCCTACATTTTCACAGATGATTAAGGCATGAGAGAGGAAATGAATAATGTCTAATAGAGAAACCAGGAGTACTTGTAAGGACACATGGTAGAGAATGTAAGTCTGCTACTCCAATGAGAGCTGAAGACGTGGTGAGTGATAAGCTATCTTCTTGTAACACTTAGATACATTAGGACACATGGTATAAACTAAAAAAAAGTGTTCCTCAACACAGAAGGCATGATATCTGACTGTATGATGCTTGGTAATATGTCTCCATAGAGGAGAAGCACATAATAAAAAGATATGGTAAGGCAAAGTGATACAGGTATACAATCACCTATCTGTCAAGGCATTCATGCTGCTTAGCTCCATCAGAGATAAATCATGATCTAGGAGACAGGACTTCCACCAGGGACATGAAGGAACAATGAGCAGAGTATGTGATCAAAGTTATTATTTAGGAACAATGAACAGAAGAAGGTTAAAGTCAAGAGATTGATGAAGCTTACTGTATTGGGGTTTGTGAGTCTTGATAGTGTTGAATATCTAGAAACAAGTGAAAAAAAGAATCAAAGATTATAGTATAAACCTAAAAGACTGTCAGTAGAAAAATCTAGCTTAGAAACAAGGGTTAGCAGCTACAAAACTTCAATCTGCAGTAGTGACCTGCCTGAAAGATGTGCTAGTACAATTACGGCACAAAGCTTGTGGGCGTAAGCAACTTTCTATTTGATTAGACTTAGGGCCCACTCTAATGAAGTAGAATCCATACCCTATACTTGACACTGCTCAGATGGCCAACAAAATGGGATTAGAAAGGTCAAGAACCTAGAGGAAAAGCAAATACTACTTACTGTTCTGCAAGAGAAAGGTAGTAATAAAAATCACTCCTAACAACACTCTTTTAGACCCATAAATCTGCAGTGCCTCATTCAGCCATCATCACAGAAACTTCCTCCTGTAAGGGATGAGAATAAATACAGAGACCTACAGCTGAACAAAGTGCAGAGAATGAGAGAAGTTGGAACACTTGGTCCTAACTGAGGTGTCAACATCAGATCCTTCCTTTCAGTATTCAAGGAATGCTGTATAATTGGAGGCCAAAAAATTGTAAGAGCCAGAGAGGATGGAGGACATCAAGAAAACAAAGTCTTCTAAGCACAACTTGACTTAGACACATATGAACTCAGAGAGACTGTGGCAGCATACACAGGGTCTGCACAGGTTTGGCCATTTTGGATCCAGCACTGAAAGAGGAAGTGGACACAAGCTACCTACCATCCCTAATGCAGAAGCTGTTGCCAATTGATAACCACAAAGGAAAAAGTACTTTTCTCTAATGGAATCTCACTGGGTATACAAACCAATATTAAGGGCAGGCCCCATAACTAGGCATATGTGGGCAACAGAAAAACAAAATGAGACTTCTTTGTCTCATAATGTTTTATCATGACCTAGTTAATTAGTTAGTTGTTTATTTGCATTTTTACCTTGCAGGTTTGGTTTCTGATTTCAGATTTTTATGGGATTTCTATATGAGAGAAAGAACATATGTGTCCCTGTGTCTTTGTTTATTTGTTGTGATAGTTCTTTGGCACTTATCCTTCTCTCTCTCTCTCTCTCTCTCTCTCTCTCTCTCTCTCTCTCTCTCTCTCTCTGTGTGTGTGTATGTGTGTGTGCATATGTGTTTTTCTGTACTCATTTGTTTATTTTTATTTTTATTTTTTATCTTTATTTTATTTTTTAGATGTCTGCTTGTATTTTAATGAGACAAAGAAAGATACAATGTGGATTTGGATGAGTAGGGAAGGGAAGAGGATCTGGGAGGAGTGGGGAGATAGAAATGTATAGTATTAAAAATTATTTACATCTATTTTTAATTTTACAAAAATGAACCAAAAGTTATGAAACAAATATGAATCACATAAAAGGATACTTTAGATGAGAAGCCAAACGGATAGTTGAAAAAGAACATAGCGAATCATACACACGCATGGTGCACATTTGCCTCCCATCATGAGCCATTGTAAGTAGATTTGTCCTAGAGAGGCTAGCATGGTGTGCTAACATCATCACTGATGACCTAGAACACAAGCAACCTACAAGTCTAACATGTCATTGAAATGTGATTCTGAGACAGCACCATCTAATGAAAATACAACTATTTTCAAAGCTATAGAAGGACAATATATGTTGTTTCAAATATTCTAATAACTACATTTTAAAAAAGAAAGAACAAATGGGTATAATTAGTTTTATATGCTTTAACACCTTATATACAGAGTTTTAGTCTTTAATATGTAGCAATACAAAAAATAATTAAGAGATTATATTAATTTTCACATGACAACTTTTCTAAATCAAGTATTTATGTACCCTTCAACTCAAGTTAGACACATATTGACTACTCAGTAGCTTCATGTGCCTAATGTATATTATATTTATCAATTCAATTATAGTATTCACTACATTGTAAATTTAGCCTCACAGGTCATTGCAGTAAACTCCTCATCCTAACATGCTTTTGTAATAGTCCACCTTCACATCAACTTCTGTTAGACTGAGAACTTCTAAATTTCAAAGTAGTTCATCCTGTAGAAAAACTACATGAACAGAGGCAATTTATTTGACATTTCAACCAGATACAATAGGTAGAAGGCTATGTATGACACTTCTGTTTCATTCCCAAACCTACATGATTCTGCCAATCCTGCTCAGTATCTGTGTTTTTGGAGGATCTGAATAACTTTCTGTTCACTCATAGGCTCCTCCTAGAGGACTGGTCTTGCCCATGTCCTCAAAATGACCCAAATCATCCAAGAAGCCTAGTCTCCCATACACCTGTTCATTCTCAAGGCCCTGGAACTTAGGACTCAATTTGACTTGCTTGTTTACTATGTCAAGGACCTTGATACTCTCTGTGCAGAACTGGTCATTTATGTTGTATCTGGGAGCTACACTGGAAAATTAAAACGTGACCCAACTGCAATCTGGGAGGTGTCTGGATAATCCACGGAATGGGAATGAGACTGGAGTCATGGATTTGATCTTTTAAAAAATGTTGGGAAGAAGGCACAATGGTTCTTAAGTCAGATTATATAAATGTATAGAAACCTAGATTCAATGCAGAAAGCTATGTGAGCTTGAAGTACATCTCTTGCTGAGCCTCTCACAAGCTTTCTGACCTTAGGCAAATTATTCAGCTTCCAAAATCCTGGTGCCTCATATTAATCTGAGGTAATAAAAGCAATCACAGAGGATTGTTACATAGATCAAGTTAATTTACTAGGTCCCTGAAACATAGTATTTTCATTAAAATGTAACTATTGAATAAATTTAGACTGATAATGATAATGATTGATAGAAATAGATAGATAGATGATAGATAGATAGATAGATAGATAGATAGATAGATAGATAGATGATAGATAGATAGATAGATAGATAGATAGATAAAATAGATAGATAGATAGATAGATTATAGACAGATAATAGATGATAGATGGTATTAAATATGATAAATAATATCTCTGAAGTAAAGTCAGAGTATTAAGTTAAAGAAGATAAAATATAAACATAAAATATATGTTTGCACACATGCTTCTTATAAATGTATACTCATACCTTCAAGAAGCACGTGCACATGTGTACTAATACCCATGCATATAAAAGCACCATGTAAGCACATGTATTCCTACCCACAAGTATGTACATGTAAAAACACAAGCATACATGCATAGTCTTGCTTTAACTGTCCAAGACTGAGCATATCAATCTTAGTCTTCAGATATTTTTCTGTAGCTGATAATTTTCTGTTTTAATACTACCCATCCCTTTATGACCTCATTGAGTACAGCTACCTCCCATGTGTCCTGTCTCATAATCTGGAAGCAGAAAAAAAATATTGTGACCTTATCAGGAAAGGGAAACTTTAGACTCCCTCTATTTTGTATTAGATACTTAACTGTGAACATGTGATCTCCTAGGCATTGACTCATCTGCTTGTATATAAAATATGGTGTCCCCTCTACAGTGAACATCCAAAAGTACTTAGTAGAGACAGTAAATTATTATTGGTTGAAAGACCCTGGTGCCCTTGGAGTAATCAAATTCTCTTTACTTACTCACTTCAAATGCTGCATGAACCATGCTTAATTAATGCTGTAACTAAATGTGTTGCTACATAGAATTTATACCCACAAAGCATGAGGGTGTATAAAATGATCTGTAACAGAATAGTTTAGCATGAGGTGGTGTGACTCACCTCTTGTAAAAGACATCAAGAGAAGCAGTGCGGGGGAAACTTACTAGAGCTAGAATGTAAAAGTGTATAAAATAAAAAAACCAGTCATGGCAATGTCCTCTTGGAGCCAAAATGCCCAACCCATTGCAAACTCAAAAAGAAATTATTAATCCAGTACCATCCCCACTAGGGCTGACTGATGGAGTGGAATGTTTGCCAAGCAGCTGAAGCATGGCTGAGGCTTTGACATATTACTCAATCAAATAATAAAGACCAACTGAATTTTGTTGCACTGTTTGTAAAGTGAAAGAACCAAGCACTAGAGGGTAGATTTACTCATCCCAGATTCATATAACATGATTGTTTGCCCAAAGATTCCAGAAAACATGGAATCAAAACTGCAACAGTCTGAGTGACACAGTCAACATATTTAGCTTAGAGAGCCAAAAAGTATCCTTCCATGTTGTCTCTTCCTACTTCAAATCCAGTCAATCCTCCCCATGCCTGCTTATTTCCTGCCTCCCTCATGAACTTTCTATAATCTGCCTTCACAAAAATTTTGCCTAAACGTTTCTTTGTCTGGCTGTTTAGTTCCTTGTTTTCCATGCTTCATGTCAGAAGAGAGCTCAAAATACCTCCCACTATTACCACCTACAGTGGTACCATCAAGTCTTCTGGAAAGGGTCCTGTTTATTTATGACACCCAGATCATAGACCTGCAGTTCAGTCTTTCTTGACAAAGTAAACTGAGTGCCTGTAACTAATCATGCTTGCCAGGAGACAGACTAAGCCAACATCCTTACTGTGAGGAGAAAGGGGATAGCAGAGAGCATGAAGATGGACAGGATATGAAAAAGTGAATCAAATATCCTGAGTACCTTTAAGGAGCCAATGGTAAGGATAAATCCATGGAATTACCTTAGTGAATAACTCTGTAATGTAAACATTACATTGAAAATAAAGTGTGGGAAGAATAAAGAAATCCAGACAGAGGGTCTGTTCTGGAATTTGAAAGCCTATGGTTTCACTTTTTAAATATGTTTCATTTCATATATAGATACTTGTATCTGTTATGGGCAACTGACTTAATCATAATCTATTGAGTTCCTATAAGGAAAGCAGGATAGATGTTCATTATGATTTGACTCAGATGTGTTGTGTTTATCCTTCTGAAGCTATTTCATTTCTCAGGTCAAACCGTCTCTCTCTCATTATCATCATGATTTCCCTAGTGCCATCTTCAATGAGGTGAGCCAATCATAAATGTACCTTGACTGTCCCTGGGGTGATGCTCACTGGTTTCTAAGTGCCCATTGTCCTTAAATTGATAGAATCAGCATGTCCCCTTCCAAAGTGGTGATCTTGGCTCTATTCTCTCTCAAGTACCACTAATAGGATGGGAAAAGGGTGTTTCTCACACTGTGAATGGCTGTCATCCACTTCTGTCAATTGCTCTTTGCCTTGGTGTAGCCACCTGGCTCTCCAGCTGTGAGGATCCCCATGGTGTGCCGCTGGCTTCTCATTTGCCTTCAGTGCATGAATATCTGGCTGTTGTCACGTTTGCTGCTGCCAGTGTCTAGGGCCTAAAGGTTTAGAGACTAATGCTGGATAACTCCCCACCTTTCCTTCCCTACTTTTGTCCTTCCTTTTCCCGCTTCCTACCTACCTCCTTCCTCCTATCTCATTTCTCTCTCTCCTTCTCTTTTGCCAGGCAATAACCATAGTTTTAAAGATTTGTCTTTCCATTTCTTATTTCTACAGAGTTTGGCTGAGGAAATCCTGAGAAGTTCATGGCACTTAGAATAGTGTTGTCTACTGGGAACACACAAAGTCTTTCCATTAGGAGGTGTCAATCAATGTTGTTTTTTTATCTGAATGTTAGAGTCCTATTAAGAGTCCCTCCTGTGATCCCAGGGAGGATATAAAATTCTACATGATTAAATCATGAAAGAGCAATCTCCCATTCTTTTCCTTCTTTTAGAGCTATTTACTTTTACGTGCATGAATGTTTTTGTTTGCATGTATGTAAATGAACTAAGAATATGCAGTACCTGTGGAGACACAAACAGGCATCAAGATGCCATGAAACCGGACTTACAGATAGTCAAAAGCTGCTGTGTGAATGTTGGGAACTGAACCTGGGTCCTCTGCAAAAGCAGAAAGAATTCTTAATTGCAATGCCATCTCTCTGGAAAACAGCTCATGATATTTATTTTGTATATGAATACATCAGCTGACAAAAGGATTAAATTAATAGCCTCCATCAAACAAATGCATACAAAGTAAGGTGACCTCTATATTTAGAGAAGGTGACAGAGGGGAAGCAACATAGACCAGAACAGAATTTTTTATGCAATTACAAAAGAAACCAAAACAAATACTCTCACAAAAGCATTTAAAAATCATGTAATCAATTTATTACTAATAGTACCAAAATATTAAATTGTACATTGTTTTCTACATGGGTGCTCCCTGAATAAACTATTAGAGTTTTGAATAAAATTCTGAGTATGCTCATAAGAATAATCAGTGGATGTACTAGTATGCATAGTTATGGTTTTTCTCTTAAAGAAGGGGTGATGAGCTATAGCCTGGAAAGGAGTGAGAGAGGCAGAGTCAAGTTCAGCTGCAAATAGGGACAGTACCTGAGGGAGATACACTGGATATAAGCAGGCCCCAAAACTTCATGTGACCACAGTGATAGAACAGACATTCAGAGTAAGTTTAGAGCAACTTCTCATTGATTTACAGTTCAGAGAGGGAATAGGTTTGGAAAACACTAAGTGTGATCACTAAACAATATTCATACAACATTATTACAAATGTCACAAAACAAGTCACTTGAGACTCTTATTAAAATACAAGACCTCACTTTTCTTCTCACTTCCTACATATGCATAATCTTAAGCTAGAGAGTCCAATTATCTGGACCTTTCCAGTTTGGAGTGGAAAATTCTCAGGTAATCCTAATTTACAGGTATAGGGGTGTAAGAGCTTCGATAAAATTATTCTATGTTTGGAACACTCTGTTTTGTTGTAACAGATAATGAATCAAAATACTCCTTTGTGTGGTGACCTCTGCTGACCCAGGTGTAATCCTATTGACATCACCTAGGCAGCATGTCTTTAGACTCCATAATCTAAAGTTTTGACTGACAAGAGCAGCCCATCCCAGCTGTTTTGTTTTGATTTTTTTTCTTGTTTGTACTCCTGCTGTCTTCCTCCTCTCCTGTAGTCTTCGAGTTCCTTCCTCCAACCTTCCCAGTAGCAGGGAAATCTGCACATGGGCAGGAAATCCAAAAGAGATGGCCTTTCTGCTGATGCCACCTTCTGTGCCACATAAAGAACAAGTTGTACCTAGTTCCTTTTTGGATAACAATTCTCAGCTCTCTCTCCCCTTCATGTAGAGCAAAACAGCAGGGCAGTAGACATTTCCTA
The DNA here is from genome assembly GCA_021653895.1 of Mastomys natalensis. NCBI lineage: Eukaryota > Metazoa > Chordata > Mammalia > Rodentia > Muridae > Mastomys > Mastomys natalensis. The sequence continues at coordinate 359,188 of JAJTUV010001917.1, forward strand.
TCTCCTTGCCACTCTTCAGTGTGTTTCATTCCTTCATAATATAGCTTTAGCTTCAGGTAGCAGTGGTATAAGCAACATATGAAAAAACATATTCCATGTTATTTGAACCAATGTGCAAAAGAGATTTTTTTACTTACAGCATTAGTCATAAAGCACAGAAATCTAATACTGCCTCACAAAATTTTCTTTAGGGAATGGATAAAGATGTTTTTAATTTGCTTCACTTACCCCAAACTATCAAATCTTACAAAGTCACATACAAGACCTGTGGAAAAGGCTCACATTTGCTTTACAAGTATTCCAAACTCCATGCAATGCCTCTAACATACTAAAGCTAAACTAAAATTCTTTTAGATACGTGATAGACATTTCTGCGACCATACTACTCAATGTATAACTGAATATATGCCATTTGAGTCAGTCATGTGTGTTCACAATATAATAACTGGAAGAGACGTTTTTAAGTTGTTCAGCGTGTTTGCAAAGAACTTTGTAAATCAATCAGGATTTACATTCGCACTCCTAATAGCAATTCATGCTGCTTTGGACCAGAAATTCAGCCATGTACATCCTTCAGTGCATCCCTTCACTCCTGGCAACTATACTGTAGCTCCACACAGGTCCAGCCTGGCCTGAGTCCAAACATTTTCCTGATGCTTTGGCCCAAAGTCACACTCTCTCTTGTGTCCATGCTGCTGAGAAACATTCTGACTGTCCCTTTAGGGCTTACTCATAGTTTTCCAGATATCTTCAAATTTCTAGCCAGGCTTGCCTATCTGCAGAGAATCTTGTCACAAGGTACAGCATGTTCCAGCCTGTCTCATGCTGCACACAATTCAAGACAAGAGGAAGCAGGAGTGATAGATGTTTCTGCTATCATGGATGAAGCCTTGGATTTTGATGTATCAAAACGCCTGAATTCAAAACTATAGCTGAAAAAAAAATTCAATGATTTCTATAAGACTATGAATTTGAAAATAACATCCTCACAGAGAATTGTTGTGGAAATTAAATGGAACACATTTAAGATGGGTGACAGCGGAGAACCACATATATACTAACTAGTTTCACTCTCTCTTTCCTTCCCATTCATGTCATGCCCAGGGACTAGGGTTCATCTGTTCCTAATGTGATTTAGTCATCATGATCACACCTGGAGATTATATGACACTTTATAAAATACAAACCACACCCAGGCCTTTTTTCCAAAGACATAAAGTAAGTGGGTGGTATAGGTGTCATTCTTTTCCTGGTGAGAAAATAGGACCTAACAGGATTAAGTCCAAGGCCTCATCCTGTGATGTCTTGAGTAAAGAGAATACATCTCAAGAGACTGTGAGGTAGAAGAAAATAAGCTGGATGACTCTACACTCCCAACCCTCCCTAGGGGAACTCTGTTACCCATTTCAGTGCAGCTAATGGCAAGTATACAATGATCTAACGAATTAAATTATATGAAGGTGCAAGAAGCTTATAACAGTTTCATCTACCTACAACCTATATGTGTTGATGCTTTAGCAAGGATACACTCTGAACAACACTTGGATATAGGAACTGAAATGGATTTTATTCCCAACACTTCCTTCAGCCAGCTAGAGATGGACTTCTTTCATCTGAGCTTGGAGAAAGCTCATTATGCCCCAATGTCACTGTCTGCCATAGATGTGGAAGTACTAAAAAAAGGGCAAACGTGACACTTGCCCCTCATCCCTCATATGGTCTTTGTATATACAGTCTAGGGAACATTCATTCTACCATCTTTCCTACCTTGCCTTCATCCTTCAGGAAGGGTTTATAATGGAAAATGAGACCGGGATGGAGCCCCTTTGTAAGTCTCAGTATAGCTCCTGAGTTTTTTCACATTGAACGTTAAATGAGATACTTCATACAAAACCCTCTGAAACTATGAATGCCATTTAAGAGATAATACACAACTGCTCCTAGTTAAAGCACCATGCCATGGCCAGCAGCAATCTCCATGTGGTCGTGGAAATAGAATAACTTACTTGGCCAGAATGAAGAGGATTTGTTTTTCTGAGGTCACCTTCATCCTTGACTGCCTCTTGCCACTCCAGGAGATGAGCTAAGCAGGCTGCTGGACAGGCAGCATCTCATCCACCTCCTCCTCTCGAGCTGGGTATTGGCATCATTATCTGAATATCAGCAATAACAGATAGGAGCAGCAGATACTGATGTTTCATTACCTTTGGCGCCTCTGGGGATTGCTGCCCGGATATTTGGATTCACGTGGCTTTCTCTCTGTGAGACTGACTTTGAAAAAAAATGTGAATTTTCCTTGATAGGTTAACCACTGATGGCCAGAGGGATGGAGCCCCCTTTGTCCTTTTACTGCCCCAGACTTTTTCTTGGGCTTTGCCTTCTGTCTCTCTTCTGTCCACAGCAATACCAGAATGATATCTTCAGTCTTCCCTGTATTTGTTCCACTAAAAATATCCATACTGCCCTAGCATGTAAGGTCCTGTACACTCCTTACTATCTTTCCAAATTATCATCTTCTCTCATTGTCCTCCAGGCTACATAGTGTTCTCCAATAGCACCTCTAATCCTCTGCTTAGCTCCTCAGATTTGTCTGTCATTCATAGAATTGGCAGCCCCATGTCTCCATCTGCTAAGCCCTAAATTTTTCTCAAAGTCTATCACATGAAGCACATTCACAAGACACTCTATAGAGCCTTTCTCTTATAGGTCATCATCTCCTGCATTTAAATAAATCTCTAATAATAGGTAAAATGACATTATAAGTGAGAATCCTGCATCTCCTTTAACTTCAGACCCACAGTCTTAGTTAATTTTCACAATTACCCACAATTAGGCACTACTATTAGTCTAATTTAATAGATGAGGGGACAGAAGATAGAAATGAAAGCATTTGCCCACTGTAAGACAGCTGTTAAGCACTGGAGCTGAGATGTGTACCCAGCTTCCTTTCTCCAAGGCCCTGACTGAACCCCATTCTATGATGTATACAGATTGCAGTACTGAACTCAGAGAAACATCTCCTCTGTTGACATAAATTATATTAAACTGAATGTGAGAGATACAAACTCTTCTGTATAAAAAAGGCCATGCCTTCCTTCTTCAACTTTATCTCCCTTGCACAGAGAAAGTGCTGATCAACTCTAGATTTAATGAGGCATCTCTGATGCCAGTCTCTTATTGTCTGTGTATGCTCTGCATCTCAAACCCACCTTCTCACACCCTGTCTTCTTACATGCTTCACCTGGCTTGTCCTTTCAGCAGCCTCTGTCAAACATCATGCCATTTTTCCTCTGTCTTCCTTGTTGCAGTGTGCTAGTTTCGCCCTCTGTCCTGAATCACATATGTCTTTCTGAAAGCCTTTCAAACTTCAGAATTCCACATGGAGAATCTACCTTCTCAGGAATCCCTTCCTAATGAGTCCATGATGGCCCCTCCCTACCCTGAGCTAGTCACAAATGTCAAGCTAACTCTATAGCTTCATCACCAACCAAAGATTAACAATGCCTACTGTGTGCTCTACTCCATCTTAAGCACAACAAAAATTCAAAAACCATGCATCATATGTATAGTCCATAGCTTTCCAACATCAAATACATGAAAAACAAGAGTTACCAACACAGGAACCTAACAAGAATGCCCAGTGAGTGGGCTATTATCTTTAGGTGGGAAGTTAAATATCCAGAGAAGAAAGTGAGAAAGGAGTACAGAGGGCAAAAGCACAGTGAATGTTAGTGGGTGGTAAGAGTAAACTACCTGGAGGAGGCTAGGGTTGAAGGTTGAGCTTTTTCAGGCCAAACAGAAAAGAAAATACAGGCATTTGCGGAAGCACAGTAGTACAATCACTTGGAGAGAATACCAACCAGAAATTAATGTGAAACAAATTATGGGATTAGACAAATCAGAATGTAGCCATGAAAGTCAAAGGTAGTCAAAAGTAATGGGGAACATTCTTCACTTGATGCCTTATTCATCACAGGGATCACAGAAGCCAAAGGCAGTTATGTAATTCAAAAACGACCAAGCTGGCCACTGCTTGCCTCAGTGTTCTGACCACAAGGCTTGAGGTTAAGTAGTCCCTGCTGACAGCCCTGTGGCTGCTTTGGCTAGGACAGAAATTAAATTTCTACATCTCCTAGAGGTGGTAGAACAAGGAAGCTTCAGGTGATAGTTGAATCCCAGGATCTTGGTAGAATTTAATGAGACGGTGCTTAGCACAGTTCCTCTCACACAGGAAATTCTCTACATAAATTACCTTTATATGAAACACAGGGATGGTAGTGCTTCTCCCAAAGCAATATGTAGTCCATGCAATTAAATAACAAAGGAACCTAAACTAAAAGTTCTGTGAAGCAGAAGTGCATTGCTACTGAAATCCATAGCCAGCAACACTCCTGCCTGCCAGCCACAAAGGCGTAACTCCTGCACTATCTAGCCCAGGGCACCATCCATCCTAGATATTTAATAAAGGTTTCTGAGCTGAATGGATTTAAATTGGATCAAATTTAATTGGATCCTTTGTTTAAAATTTAAAAGTCTGCCTCTGAGAGGAGACTGAACCAAATACTTCTCTGGTGTGGGGATTGTTAATTCCAGCGATCAGACCTGACCTGTCATTCGTTTATATTGATAACTCCCGACAGGATGTCTTTACTGTGTTTCCCTCCTCTGCTACTCAGAGAGTTGATTGAACATGAAATCCACAGCTGCAGTTGAGGTTTTCAAGGAGTCTTTGCCTGAGATTACTTCCATGGGACACAGACCACACAATGCACCCTGCAGAGAAGAAAATCAGCCTTAGGATTTCAGAAGGAATCCACACACCTATGTGAAATTCTAAATCCCACTTCCAACAGGAAGCTCAAATGCATCTGTCCCAGGTGACATTAGTAATTATACTGATATGCCATCAAACATCACAAACACACATTTTAATATCCTTTGACAGGTACATTTGTGCATTTGTATATTGGCATATATAATTTCATGTATATAAACACAAAAAGCATGTTTTTTCACACAAACATGAATACTTTGTAAGTTTTTTAAATAGTCCTTACCATTTTATTGGACTTCCTATTATGAGAGACAGAGATTGTTATAAATGTATAATATAAAATCCCAAATTGTTTTACTTTTGATTTGATTGTCACAGCTCAAAGAAATTCCACTCACTGATGAATCTTAAGAAGCTACTGATCTTTCTGAAAAATAATTTAAAAATAATTTAAAATCAAAGGATGAATCTCATAAATGTGGACAACTTGCCTAACATTGCCCAACCAGTTCAATGCAGGAGAAAGTCTCCCACTCCAGGCTTCCTGACCAGCCCTTCAATAGCCCACTCCTACCCTGTTGCTTTATAGATGCTGTCCATCTTTCACCCAATGCTCCTGGGTGGTTCACTCTCCTCAGATAAAGATGACATCCCTACACCTCTTGTCATGCACTCCCAGTGCACAAAATACTATATCCACCATGCTTTCTTCTCTGTCCTTAGGACTTGGAATCGGGAAACCTTGATACCCAGAGTCCCTGACCAGCTGCTTCTGAAAAATGCTTGCTGGAGAGTAGAAAACATAAGGCATGGAGAATCCGTATTCCTCCCAGCTTTGCCAACAACCATGGGGAATTGGATGTAACTGCAGGCTCTGCCAATATTGCTGAGGGTTTCACTATCCAGTATGGGAGCCTGTGGGTTCCTGCTGACTGAGGAGGATGGTGACTCAATGACAGCAAAGTCTGCCTGCTGTGTAGCTCAAGCCCTGTCAGCACAAGTGAATACATTTGCAAGCTGCAAACTCACTGTCAATTTCTCCTGCCATCGCTCCAACCTATGTGTGGCCAAGTGCCTATGTTAAATCCACACCCATATGAAACCCCTGGAGTTTTCTCTTTTCATTCCTGAACTCTGAATGGTATTTTCCAGAAAACCTTCTCTAATTTAATATAAGTTATATAGATAAATTTTATTTAGTGGCTCATGAGTAAAAATCAAAGAGTTCTTCTCAGACTAAGGTCTTTTTAATAGGCTGAAAGGAAGCATCCTTTAATATAGATGATGTTCCTTCAAAATGACATTCAAAGTAAGATGCTTTGGTCCACGGGTCCTTTTCCCACACCTGGATCAATTAAAATGAAAAATGCATTCTGTGCCCACAGCACAAGTGCCCAGCAAGAAAACAAGTAGACATCAGTAAAGAGGAGGTAATGAGACAAAAGGGAGACAAGGAAATTTTTTTTCTAGCTCTTTCTGCAATCACTTGCCAGGTAGCCCAGAGAACAGCTAGTCCACTTGGTACAATGTGGGAAATCAGTAAACAAGGATAGAAGTGGAATTCTGCTGTTGGTGTTTGTGAATGGAATGGGTCTTGCATAATGTATATATTCCCCAATGTGATTACTTACACTTGAGCATGTATTTATGAGAGTGGGCACCTGAGTGCAGAGGCCAGAGGTCAGTGTCTGGTATCCTTGGTCACTCTCCACCATTGCATTTTAAGATAGTGTCTCTCAGTACACTTAAAGTTCATTGATTCTACTAGGTTGGATGGCCAATTAGCTTCCATGATCTGCCTGACTCTGTTACAACAGCCATGTGTAGCCTTTGATTTAGGTTCTGGAGATTCAGAATCTGGTCCTTGTACATGAGTGGTAGAGTGGAATTCTAATCTTGTGCCAAAATGGATGCTAAAACTGAGATGAAGCATAATGTAGGGTCCAGACCAACTAGTAATCAAGAGGTGCAAGGAGCATGTCTCTTTTTGCTCACACAGTTGCTGTATCCACTTAGGAGCCATCTACTTCCTGAAGTCTACCAGTACTGGAGATGCTTCCAAGGTAATACTGCAGATCCTAGCGAGATCGCAGCTTTGAAATGATGCATGCCTTGATGTTATTGCCTTTTTTCTTACATTGTTTTGTGTTTAGAGGAAAGAAAATAACAACAACAACAACAACAACCCAAACCTTTAAGAAAGCTAATTATATGTTTGAGTTATAGATTGGTTTTTAACAACAACAAAAAATTAACAAAAAAGGGGGCTCATTAAGAGTCTTTTGTCTCCAAAACAAGTGTGTTTTCGTAAGCCATAGAGCAAGCAAATTCTAATTGCTGGCTTCATTATACAGAAAGTCTAAGTGTAACAATCAGAAGCCTTATTACACATACATAATTGAGTTTCATTGCAACTTATGAAAACATAAGCTCTCTTAAACACACTTGCAGAAAATGTCGCATCATCAAATCAACACTTTTATTATACAAAAGTAATTGTGTTTAAAGACACAAAACATATGTTACTTGTACAAAAAAATGAGTTGTGCTATGATTCAGAAGTCTAAAACTTGAATCTGAGAGCAATATTTTGTTTGTAAACATGGGGAAGAAAAAGGCAAATTACAAACTTTACTAATGAGAACTAAAATGGATTGCCTAGAATTCTATTCTAGTGATCTTGAATTCGTAAATTCTTTTCTTTCTCTGGTCTGCTCATCCATAAGCCTCCTTTCTTCTGCACCTTATTCCTTCAAAATGGATTTTCCTCCAGAATCTCAGCGTTTCCTTTCTTGTTTGAATACTTTCACATCTGTCTAATGGAAAGTTAAAAGTTCCTATCAGCACTTGTAGATTCATTCTTTACTCCCTTCTATGAAGTCATTATCCTATTTTTATATTTATCCCATCCTAAAGTTACTCTGACTCCTCCATTTCTGCCTCTGGGCTTAGGGATCAATATAGACAGCCTTGTCCTACTTTGTCTCAATAAAACACAGTGAGATCTTGTATCACCTCTATAGCAGCCCTCTGTCTTTTTCTAGAATCTTCTAGAGCCTTCATAGGACACCATGTAAAATTTGCAGAGCTCAATGGCAAAAAAAAAAAAGAAAGAAAGAAAGAAAAGAAACTTTAAGCCACCTTGTGTAAATGAAAATGGAAAGTATTTATCCTTTTTTGTGTATTTTCATTTTCAATGCACTATCTTGTCATCTAAACACAGGGACATAAATCTTTGAAAGTAACAAGAAGAGACTTGGTCTGGCCCTTTGTGGTAGAGAAGGCCTGTATTAGAATGATGGGTGGTCTGATCTTTCTGGGAAAGTCTATATGAGGTATGTGTTTTTATACACATCTAACAACAATAGAATCCAATCCAAGAATGAAACAAATAGAAAATAATCACAAAGATGTATTTCCGTGATCTCTGGAACTCTAAAGTCCACTGTTGCTCTTCTTGATAGAGCATATGTTCTTGCTGTTGTTTTCTCCTTTTCATGAAGACATCTGCTTGGGATACACTTTTAGAGCACTTAACTATTACATCAAAATCTTAATCATCATCGTCTCCCCCCCAGAATGTTTGGCCACCCCGGTAAATGCCTTTCCTTTTTTTCATTTTTACAAATTTTGGTTTGGGAATTGTGGATAAAAGTTTGGCGAATGAGTGACAGGTACAACAAAAAAGGACGAATGTCTCCTTTCAGACATCAATTAAACCCAGTTACATGGAGTTGAGGCAAGGGCCAGTCAAAAGTAATCATTGACACAAGATCCATGCTAACTAAAGACAGATATTCAAGACAAATAGAAAAGCCTACCACCTTTCCCTCTGCAGCAAGTTAAGAAAAATCATGATGATCAAAGCACAGAAAAAGGACAACTTTGGTTCTGAAACTCCCTTTAATTCAAAATTAGTCAAGGAGTGATCCTCAGAAACCCCGTTAAAAAGAAATGGCCAAAGGCATGCATGATAACACCCCAGATAAATGATATTGCAGAATTTTATTAAATGAATAACTCACGCTTTTGGGAAGGAAGATAAGACGACTTATGTAGGGGTTACAGAGGGGGCCCGCATTCATAAACAAGTTCAATAGGGAAGGGTTGTAGGAAGCACATTTTTATCATCATAAAAAAGTAGCTCTAATCTGTAGTTTCTACAGGTGGATATAACTGGGGTTTGAGTAATGTCATGGGTTGAAACCCTCCAGTAAAGACAGGTAGGTAGTAGGGTTTTTCTGATAAAGGAACCAGCTAGTTACCAGATTTCTATAGAACCCAGCTAGAAAAACATATCCCACATACAGGCAACAGCTTTTGGGATAGCCCCATTCCAATTGTTCTTGATGTACATGAAGACCAAATACAATCTGTACATATGTAAGGGGAAACCTAGATCCAGACTGTGAATGTTCTTTGGTTGGTGGTTCAGACTCTGAGAGCCCAAGGTTCCATCTTCCTATGGTCAATGTTTAATGAAAACAGGAAAATTATGAAGTCTTTAGGTTTCTGAAAACCCAAGTTGGAGAAGATTTACTATATTTAAAAATTTCGGGACTTGAATTACGCTGAATTTCAGATTTGGGCTAGGGAGAATGGAAAAAAGAAACCAATCATAATAGTTTTGCTCTGGGGAGGATCAGAATACAGATGATAACTAAAGACAGCCCCGGTTTAAAATATGATAATTTGGACCAGGTTTAGATGTGATTGATGAGGCAATTCTTTTCCCGAGGAAGATGGCAGATGAGTGACTTGCCTTTATCTGTAATTTCTGGAAAATATGAGCAAAGCTGAGTAGCAGTAAGAAAATTGTGGGTGCTGCTGAATGGCTGACACAAATACCCTGGAGAAACCTATTTTACATCCCAAAACCCTGTTTAATATAATATTTTTACTTGAAACTCCCTTACCAGGGTGCCATTAAAAATTGTTTTCCCCCCTCTCCGAATAATAAACAGTAAATTTTTCCTTTCTTGGGGCCCCAAAACAAGCAAATTTTTACCATTCCCCCTTTACTTTAATTTTTTAAAAATTTCCTTTTCCCGGTTTTTCTTTCTTCTTTCAAGAGATCAATTTCATGATGAGAATTTGGTAATTATCTACAGGTTTTGAGAAAAAAATCATGGATATAAACAAAAAGCCCAATACTGTGTTGGTTGACATGAAGAGAGACATAAGAAAAGCTTGCTTGTCAGAGGACTAAACCCGGAAGCCCAGCACGTTTGTAGCCTGTAAATTGGTTTAAAAAAGAGTGTGGGGTGAGAAAACAATATTTTAAATATATTTGTAATGTTTAAATTTGACAGGCCCAAACCCGGATCTATGTGTTTGCCCCGTTATTTTTCCCTTTATGTGAAGTAAAAAAACAGAAAATCTCTTTTCTATAAATAGTGTCTAACACTTTCTTGAGCCGTTGTTTGACTAACAATTAGCTGAATAGAGGTTTGTTGTAAATTTTGGTCCTTGAAAAATGCAAATTTTATCTTAAATCAGTAAATTTCAAAATTAACTCATCTTAAAGAGTCTTATCCCCTTGGGAAATTTTTACTACTAAATTTAAAATTTACTTTTCAGTGAGAGGAGGTATTATTGCTTCTAATTAAGACCTAAAAATTTTTTTTAACCCTGGATTTATCGACGCAATAGGGTTGGGGGAGTAAGTTTAGGATAGAAAGGAGGTCAAAAATCTTCCTGACCCAAACCAAGCTGGGCTCCGTAGGACTCCCCGGCCCGCCACCCCTCAGCGATAATATAAAAATTCCCCCTGAGCAGTTCTTTGAATTTGGAGTCTTGAATAGATGGAACAAATCAATCAGTAAAATGTGGTTTTATTTTAAACTTTTTAAAAAGAAATTTTTTGCAGCAGATGTTTTTAACACCCAAATTAAAAAAGATTTAAAACCCCCACCCAGACCCGTAATACAATTTAAACAAGAACGTAACAAAAGACTTTTGCAAAAAAAATTTGTCAAGTAGACTTATAAGGTTGCCAACCAAAAAAGCAAACCCCCTAAACCCGGTTAATGGGGGCAAAAATTTAAAAACAAAAAAAAAATGGGAAAGGAGGGTTTTACATATTTCTCCCATGAACTCCAACAGTATGGTAGCCATTTCATTTTTAGAGCACTTAACCTATCTACATCAAAATCATTAATCATCATCTGTCTCCCCTCCAGAATGTGTGGACCACCAGGCTAATATGCTCTACACTTCTTTTCATTTTTACAATTGTGGTTTTGTAATTGCTGGATAAAAGTCATGGCTGAATGAGTGACAGGTACATACAAAAAAGGACAGAATGTCTCCATACAGACATCACATTTATCCCAGTTACATGGAGTTGAGGCAAGGGCCAGTCAAAAGTAATCATTGACACAAGATCCATGCTAACTAAAGACAGATATCAAGACAAATAGAAAAGTCCTACCACCTTTCCCTCTGCCAGCAAGTTAAGAAAAATCATGATGATCAAAGCACTAGAAAAGGACAACTTTGGTTCTGAACTCTTTATTCATACAATTAGTCAAGGAGTGATCCCTCAGACCCAGTAGTAAGAAATGGCCAAAGGCATGCATGATACACCCTAGATAAATGATATTGGCAGAAATTTATTAAATGAATAACTCACAGCTTTTGGGAAGGAAGATAAGACGACTTATGTAGGGGTACAGAGGGCCTGCATTCATAAACAAGTTCAATAGGGAAGGGTTGTAGGAAGCACATTTTTATCATCATAAAAAAGTAGCTCTAATCTGTAGTTTCTACAGGTGGATATAACTGGTTGGTTTGAGTAATGTCATGGGTTGACCCTCCAGTAAAGACCAGGTAGAGTAGTAGGTTTTGCTGATAAAGGAACCAGCTAGTTACCAGCATTTCTATAGAACCCAGCTAGAAAAACATATCCCACATACAGGCAACAGCTTTTGGGATAGCCCCCATTCCAATTGTTCTTGATGTACATGAAGACCAAGTACACATCTGCTACATATGTAAAGGGAAGCCTAGATCCAGACTGTGAATGTTCTTTGGTTGGTGGTTCAGACTCTGAGAGCCCCAAGGTTCCATCTTCCTATGGTCATGTTTAATGAAAACAGGAAAATTCATGATTAGTCCTTTAGGTTTCTGCAAGACCCAAAGTTGTGAGAGAAGAATTTACTAATATTTAAAATTAATTTCGGGACTTGAATTACAGCATTGAATTTCAGATCTGAGACTAGAGGAAGAATGGAAAATAAGACAACCAAATCATAATAGTTTGTGCTCTAGGTGCAGGATCCAGAATACAGATGATAACTAAAGACAGTCTGGTATAATATATGATAATTTGGACCATGGTTTCAGATGTGCATTGACTGAGAGCAATTCTATATTCCTGAGGAAGATGGCAGATAGAGTGACTTGCCTTGATCTGTAATTTCCTGGAAATACTGAGCAAAGCTGAGCTAGCAGTAAGAAAATTGTGAGGATGCTGCTGAATGGCTGACACAAATACACCTGGAGAGAACCTATTATACATCCTAATCACATGTTTAATATAATATTCTTATACTTGAAACTCCCTTCACCAGGATAGCCATAATATTGCTTCTTCCCCCATCTCCTGAATAATAAACAGTAAATTCTTCCATCTTCTTGGGTGCCCCAAAACAAGCAAATTCTACCATTCACCCTTGACTTTAATTTTTGAAACTTTCCTTTCTCAGGTTTTTCTTTCTTCTTTCAAGAGCATCAATCTTCATGATGATGAATTTGGTAATTACTCTACAGTTGTGAGAAAAGAAATCACTGGATATAAACTAAATGCCAATACTGTGTTGAGTTGACATGAAGAGAGACATAAGAAAAGCTCTGCTTGTCAGAGGACTACACACCTGAGAAGCCCAGCACAGTCTTACGTCAGCCATAGTAATCAGGTTTAAAACAAGCAGTAAAGCATGAAAAATAAAGAGAAAACAATATCCTAAAGTAGTATTTGTAATGTAACTTTGGACAGGCCAACAGGATCTATGTGTTTGCCTGTTATTTTTCCTTATATGTGAAGTAAAAAAACAGAAGTCTACTTTTCTATAACTAGTGTCTAACATCATTTCTTAGATTGCCAGTTGTTTGACTGAACAATTAGCTGACATAGAGATGTTTGCTTGTCCCATTGGAATCCTTGAAATATGCCTATTTCTACTCTCCTATATCAGTAAATTTCAAATTAACTCATCTTAAAGAGTCTTATCACCCTTGGGAAATTTAGTACTACTAACTTAATATCTTACTTTCTCACGCTGAGAGGTAGGTATTATTGCTGTCATAATTAAGACCATATTAATTAGATTTTTTTTCAATCACCTGGATTTCATCAGACTGCACCACTAGTGGTTGGGGAGCTATGTTATAGGATATGAAAGGCAGGTCAAAAGTCTTCCTGACCTAAGCACATAGCTGGGCTCCTGTAGTGACTCACACTGGCCAGCACACCAGTCTAGTCAGATAATATAACACTTCCCCATGAGCAGTTCATTTGAATATTTGGAAGTCTCTGATATAGATGGAACAAATCAATCAGTAAGTGTGGTTTGATTTGTAAATCTTTTCAAGAGAATTTCATGTGCAGCAGATGTTTTGAACACCATGGAGTTACAACACTGACTGAGTTTAAATTCCTTCTTCACGTACTTGTAACATGACTGCAAGAACTTTGTCATGTAGTACATATCTGTGAAACAAGAGCACGTAACGGAATGACTATTATAAAGAACTGGGAAAGAAGAGTTCAGATCAAGCCTAGACTGTGCCAATAAGGATATGATCTTCTATACTGCTTAAAGGATTGTCATAACTCTGTTGTCCTGTAATATCCCTTGGAAATCCTCAGCTATAGGAGATGTCCAGAAAAATCCTTAATGGCATCACAGAAGAGAATGCAAGAACCTGGCACACTGACACACTGCCTGATACACATACACCATCTTGGCTTCTGACACTCTTCTAATCCCAGAATCAGAGGACTTGAGATGAGTCTTTTACAGAAAAGAATTGTCAAAAGAAGAGTGGGGTGTGGAGTACATATGGAGCTTCAAAAGGAAGGAATGACACAGATGGCCTCCAAACAGAAGAGATTTGGAAAGATTAGACTGTAGACATTGCACTAGTTAGTGAAGCCATGAAAAGAGTCTAGCATCAATCTTCTGTGAGTGATTTTGATCAGAAATAGCCTTTTCTGTGTGATGGCTGTCAGTGACTTTTAGAACAATAACCATCAGAACTTTATATATATGCTGACTTTTGGGTAAAACTAACACAATTGCAGACACACTTGATTTCCTATGAATCTACTCCCTATTTGCCTATTCCTACTGAAGAGGAGAAAGCATGTTCTGGAAGAGCAGCAAAGCACTGAACCCTGGATATTGGTCTCATGTCTCAAGCTTGTTTGAAATCCCATAGACTGTTCACAAATGTAGTAGTCCTGCTCAAGTTTGGGGGTCTCTTGTGATTCAGGTCACAAATAATCTCTAAGAGGGAAATAAGTGTCGTTCTTATTCACTGCCCATGAGGCACCACTCCTGTTGTGTTGCTTTTCTTTTTTCCAAGGGCAGATTCATGCCAGGTGCAGAAAAATCTATTGTGTGAGCACATCCTCTACCTGATATACTTGGGAAGGTACACAGGCTTCTCTTTGCTGAGCCTTACGATAAGCATTCATCTACAAGCTTCGCAGGAGAGGAAAAGGAGATCACATGAGGTTGAATAACTATCTAGAATTTAAACCAAATCAATGGAATCAGCACCAGCACCAGCACCAGCACCAGCACCAGCACCAGCACCAGCACCAGCACCAGCACCAGCACCAGCACCAGCACCAGCACTCAAAGCACAAAGTTTCTGCTACTGACGGGATGTCTTAATTTATCACCATCTTGTCTCTACTTACAATGCTGCCTTGTTCCCAAAATTCTTTATAACGCACACACACACACACACACACACACACACACACACACTCACACTCACAAGCATTCACACATGCAAACATGCACACATGCATATGTGCTTACTCTATGCTAACTTATTCATAATCATAGGAGCCCTTAGGAGACCATAGCGCGGTATGATACCTAGGCAAGCCAGGTCTATGATGCTAATTCATAAATGCATGCTAACCAACATCTCAAATGATTCCCAGACAATGCCTAGTGGCAAAATGAAGATGACTAAATAATTGTCAACCATAACTGCTCCTGGAGGTACACATAACACTCATAGGTCCATGTCATGTAACTCTTGCTACATCTGGAAGAAAACTGCT
The DNA here is from genome assembly GCA_021653895.1 of Mastomys natalensis. Classification (NCBI taxonomy): domain Eukaryota; kingdom Metazoa; phylum Chordata; class Mammalia; order Rodentia; family Muridae; genus Mastomys; species Mastomys natalensis. The sequence continues at coordinate 374,268 of JAJTUV010001917.1, forward strand.
GAAACAGAAGCTATGAACACGTCAACATATAAAGCATCAAAATGCCTGCGAAAGGAGCTGGCCTCACTGGTGCCACTTCCCAGACTCCCAGTAGTTCGATTAGCTTGTACCCATGATACCGTAGCTTTCCCAAAGAAAGGATGCTAGCTCATCAGGATAGTCTTAAATAATTCAGGGAACTCTCTGAGCCATAGTCCAGATCCACTTCATAAAGAGACATAGCTTAAATTCTGGGAACAAAAAAATAAAAGAGACTCATGCCGAAAAGCATGTTGCGAATATTAGGTATAACAGAGAGGCCATTAAGCCAGCACAGAGGGCTATATTAAAGACCTAGTGCAAACACATTCATGCAGCATTAAGCCTTTGTTGACAATGGCACCAGCTTGCCGAAAACCTACTTTCTGCTACACTAAGACTTGGACTGCACAAAATGTACCAGTTTACCCTCACATGAGACCATGACCACCTGTGTACTGTGGGCCAGTAGTATCAGTTCACAATGCTGACTTAGGACCAATATTAAAGTCAGCATTAATCATAGTTACTGCTATCATCACACAAAGTTGTCTTCTCAGTAGCTGTACATGACAGAACCCTTGGATCAAACACAGAAACCAACATACCAAATATACAAAATTTAGCAGTGCACATTGTACAGAAATATGTCTCTCTCAGCTCTGCCTGACACCTATTAAATCTTGCCCCAGATCTCCTGAACACATAAAGAGCTTTCTCCTCCTTCCATTGTCTAAAAACATCCCATTCCATGTCTATGCATGCCTTGAGCCTATGTACCCAAGAGCCAGATATACCTTAATATTTGTAAACTAAATCAGTTCATCTATGTGTCCATGAACACAGACAGAAAGTTTCATCACAATGCACACATATCTTAAGGCACTTTCATTATAAAGTAAATTTTAAAGTGTCTCAGAGGTTATCAAAACTCATAAGAATATATAATAAAAATACAACAATTGTAAGGCTTGGAGTTTCAGTCCATCTAGAATTGGGCACTGGAGGGCCCTGTTTTAAAAGTCTACTTCAGAGATCTTGTAAAACTGAGAGCATTTATGTGTGCTTACAATTTCCCTTTTAAATTTAATAGGAAACACCTAGAGCTGATAAACACTTTCAGCAAAGAGCTGGATACAAAATTAATTCACAAAAATCACTAGCCCTCTTATACATAAATAACAAATCATCTAAAAAAGAAATCTGGAAAACAGCATCTTTTAAAATAGCCTCAAATAATATAAAATATCTTGGGATACCTCTAACCAAGTAAGTAAAAGACTTGTATGCTAAAAACTGCAAGTCACTGAAGAAAAAAAATTGAAGAGTATATCAAAAGATAGAAAGACCTCTCGTGTTCCTGAATTGGTAGAATTGAAATAGTTAAAATGTGTATCCTATGAGGAGCAATCTACAGATTCAATGCAATCTCCTTCAAAATTTCTTTTTTTTTTCTTATTTAGTTTTTATTCATAATCATAAACTTAACTTTGCAATCCAGCTAGACTTGAAGGGGAATGAGGAAAATATGGAACCCAAAGACTTCAGTGAGAGCAGAGATTACAGGGCATTGCGAGCAGATGGGGTGGGAGCGCTCTCCTGAGCTACAGAAGGAATGGTTTGATGGGTAAAACGCCCGCAAGTCAAAAGAAATTTAGAGTTGTCCACAGTCGGAAATGATGATCTTCTTGCAGGTCTTGCCATTCCTGGACCCAAAACGCTCCATGACTTCCACGATGTTCATGCCTGTCTGCTTCGAGCTGTTTGCAGACAAAGTTCCTTCAAAATTTCAACACGAGCCGGGCGGTGGTGGCGCACGCCTTTAATCCCAGCACTTGGGAGGCAGAGGCAGGCGGATTTCTGAGTTCGAGGCCAGCCTGGTCTACAGAGTGAGTTCCAGGACAGCCCAGGTTACACAGAGAAACCCTGTCTTGAAAAACCAAAAAAAAAAAAAAAAAAATTTCAACACAATTATTCTCAGATGTTGAATGGTCAATTTTCAGCTTCATATGGAAACAAACACACCTACACACATACACAAGGATAGCTAAAGCTAGAGGTGTCACCATCTCTGTTTTCAAGTTGTACTACAAAGCTATAGTAATTCAAAACACACAAAAAAAACCACATGATATTGTAATAAAAGTAAACACATTGATCAATGGAATTGAACTGAAGACACGGATATAAATTCACATTGCAATGGACAACTGATTTTTGATAAAGAAGCCATAAATAAGTATTGAAAGAACAGACAGAATCATCAGCAAATAGTACTGGTCAAACTGAATGGCTGTTTGTAAAAAGGAAACAAAAATAAGTCCAAACTTATCACCCTGCACAAAACTGAGCTGTAAATGGATCAAAGACTTCACGATAAAATCAGATACACCAAATCTGGTAGAAGAGAACTTATGGAATAGCCTTAAAATCATTGGCACAGCAAAAAAAAAAAAAAAACCTTTCTGAACAGAATGCCATTACCACAGGCACTGAGATCAACAACTAATAAATGAGACCACATGAAACTGAGAAGATTCTGCATAGCAAAGAACACTATAATTTGGACAAAGCAGCTTCCTCCAGAATGCAAAAACATTTTTAACAACTCTATACCTAATAGAAAGCCAATATCCAAAATATATGCAGATCTACATTAACCAGATAACAATTTTTTTAATTGTTATAAATACTAAATAGAGAATTCTCAATAGACTAAACTCAAATTGTTGAGAAATACTTAAAAGAAATGTTCAACATCCTTAGCTGTCAGGGTAATGCAAAAGTATTTTGAGATTTCATCTTATATAGATAAGAATGGCTATGAAACAAGTGGCATCTCATGTTGGTAGGAGGTAGAGTAAGAAAAACAATCATACTTTATTGATGAAAGTACAAACTCATGTAGCCGGTATGCAAACCAGTGTTCCTTAAAAAGATAGGAATCAATCTAACTCAAGATCCAGCTATACCAATATTGGGCATATACCCAAGGAATACTTCATCCTACCAGAGATACTTACTCAACTACATCCATTGCTGCTTTGTTCATAATAGCCAGAAACTGGAAATAACCTAGATGTCCCTCAACAGGAGAATGGAAAAAAAAAAAAAAAAAAAGATGTGGTATATCTAATTAATGGAGTATGTTGTAGCCATTAAAAAAAAAAAATGACATCATGAAATCTACAGGCAGATGTAGAGAACTAGAAAAAATCATCTTGTGTGTGTTATCCTTTACCCAGAAAGATAAATATGATAAGTATTTGTAGATGTTAGCTGTGAAGACAATCATAACTAAGCTATACAATCTATAGAACCTCAGGTGTAGGTATAGAATAAAAGACTATAGGGAACAGCTAGATGTTGTTAGAGAAGGGAAGTAGAATTAAAAAAAAAAAAAAAAAAAAAAAACTATGGCAAGATGGGATCAGGTGAAATGGGAGCACCAAGTGAAGAGACAGAGGGGAGAAGGGATTGTGGAAGGAAATACATGGGGGAACAGCTAAAATTAGGGAGCTTTTGAGAGGTAGTATGGAACGCAAATACACTAGAAACTTCCTAAAATATATACATATATGAATGTCTTCTAAGTTAAATGGCCAAGTATTGGGAGAGAGAGAGTCTCAACCGGACCTTTCTTGTCACCAATAAAAGCTTCCAGGACAAATATTGGCTTACATTTAGCTCAATTGTTGGCCAAAAGGATACTCGAACATCCTAAGCTGTTGCCAAAACTGTAGGTTTCCATACACAAACTGACAGCAAGGCCTCATTGCTGAACACTTAGTAACCTTGGAAATGTCAACTCAGTACCTACATAGAGCCATACTGGAAGAAAACATTTTTTGGCTCACAGTTTTGGAAGTTTCTCTGTTGGACAGGTTGATTCTGAGCCTGTGGTGAGGCACAACAGCAATGGTAGTGGAAAATGTGGCAGATAATCACCTCTTGATGGACAGGAAGTAGAGAGCTGTATTGGAACTTGAGGGCAAAGGCAAACTGGAGTGATATACTTCTTCCAGCTAGACTTTACCTCCTACACTTTGCACCATCTCACAAACTATGAATCAGGTCTTTAATACATATACCTGTTCAAATGCTTCAACATTTCCTATTGTGATTCTAACATATGGATAGCAGGAATATAAGCTTAGAAGACACAGACAAAAGAGAATTTAAGGGAGTCAGCATAGACAAGGGATTTCACAAGCAAGACAACAGGGTGACTCAGTGCCTCAATAGTAGCTGCAGAAATTATTTTATAACTCTGTTGAACCAACTGAAACATTTTTAAATTGAGTCTGTAATTAAAGCATTTTCTTTGGGTCCATTGAGGAATTAGCTGTAACATAAGTTACAATGCTCATCCACCTAACTCATGAAATGAAGGAGGCCAGGAAAAAAGTTTTAGGGCCCTATGAAGCCACACAATTATACTGCCACAGCTAAAACAGCTCCATACACTCTGGTGTCACACACACCACTGAGAGGGTGTTAGCTTCCTGTTAAAAATTTAATTTAGTCACACAAGTGTTCTTGTGTATTCAAGGGGAGGGACAAGTATGGATTCCCAAGCCAGATGAGGGATGTTAGGAGTGCTGCTCATCCCTGACAGAACACTGCAGGATTGGGGCTGCACCTGCCACCAATCAGTCTTAGGCAGACTCAACTTATGACAAAGCTGGTTAGGCTTCTGTTTCTTTGCCAGAGAACTGGCTTCTCAGAAATCATGTGACCAGCAGTTTGCTAATCTAGCCGTACACTTGCAAGGCCCTCGCCCCCACTGCAGCACCTCTTCCCTTGTCCTTTATTGCTCCTCTTCCCCAGATGAAAAGCCATATAAACTAGCTAAGCTATTTCAATAAATGAGCTGACCTCCAACACAGTGTCCTGAGTGGTTTCTACCCACCTTACTCACTGCTGCCTGCTTCCTAGCTCCTGTCAACCCTGAGACTGCAAGTGCACAATGGCTGATCAGAGGTGGGGACTCACAGACAAGGATGCCTATGTGACCACCTCCAAGTTCACAGGTTGGGAAAGGCAGCAAGGAATGAAACTAATGAAAGCTACTTGCCATTTTCTCTAGGCTAACTCTCTCCTAAAGCAACATAGGCACAGACCCCTTTCCCAAGCTTCTATGGGAAATGGCTCCATTTTCTCCTTTTTTTCATACACTTTGTCAAAGTACCCAGTTTGGGTTCCAAGTCCACAAGGTTGCTTTCACTGATTAAGAGGTTGACAAAGACATGTGTCTCACATATTGAAGGATTGTCTTCAGGAAAACTGTTATTTGGATGACATATTGAGAACTCCTGTATGCCACATGCTTTGTTTTTTTGTTTGGGTTTTGTTTCCAGTCACTAGGTCCTGACTTTTCTCAAAGGAATAGCAAATAAGCTCATCTTAAAAATATCTTCTGGTGCAACACATGACTCCAGCAGCATATGTAGCAGAAGATGGCCTTGTCGGGCATCAATGGGAGGAGAGGCTCTTGGTCCTGTGAATGCTTGATGCCCCAGTGTAGGGGAATGCCAGGGCAGGGAGGTGAGAGTGGGTAGGTGGGTAGGTGGAGGAGCACCTTCATAGAAGCAGGGGAAGTGGGTATCAGATAGGGGGTTCCCAGAGGAAACTGGGAAAGGGGATAACACTTGAAATGTAAATAAAGAAAATATCAAATAAAAGAAAAATATATTTTTTTCTAGTAAATTTAGCACTCTTACAGGTGATACTTGAAGATAATAAACCAGAATACCACCTGCAGCATTTGGAGAGCATAGATGGTCTAACACCACAACTATCTGTGGTGTTATAACACTCACCAGTCACATTGGTGCATGAGTTTCCAAACTGTGCATTGATGCTCTCTGTATAGTATCAGGTAAATGCAAGAGGGCTATCGAATTGCGGCTGGTATGAAAACTGAGCCCTTAGCTCTGGCCCTTGTTAACCATCCTTTAGCTCCTAGGCGTGTGTGTGTGTGTGTGTGTGTGTGTGTGCGTGTGTGTGTGTGTGTGTGTGTGTGTTAAGCCTAATGAAGCAGTTTTTAAATTTCCCTAGCTGAAGCAGTCTATACTGACAGCAGAGGTGCCTCTCCTCCTAGCTCAGGGCCTTTCAGCTCTACTTATTGAGTTGAATAATTTGGTTTAATAAATCAAGGGAATTTGCAGTGGGTTTTGGATCCTTTCGTTAGAGAAGATGTATGTGTTATGGCTACTATTTGGTCAGATGTTTAATTAAATTAATGAATTAGAGTCTTTGCTGGTGAGGATTCCAGACACCTACACACCTCCATTCTTTAGCCTCTAGGCTTTTCTATGTATGTGTAGCACAAATAAGTGTTGAGGAAAAAGCTGAGACTTTCCTGCTGTTCTCCCTCCAAAGGAACAAGGCCTAGTGACTTCATTGGCTTCTACTTTTGACAGTGACTTTGCCTTGCCCACCCACTTGAGACTTTCATCAGAATCCTTACCACAGTGCCTTGATTCACTGCTCCTCCTCCTTACACTTGCTTTGACTGACTCCTTCCCACAGGGAATACCACATGAGGACAGCTTAGCTAAGGAGCTTGGTAAGGGGGACTTTTCAACAAGAACTTATAAAGCCTAAGAGATGAATTTGTAAATGAAGCCATTCCATCATCATCCACAGGGAAATCCCAAAATATAAGAAGCTATGAAAGCTCAAGAGTCTATACGAAATGGCATGCAGTTGGCATATAGTATGATCATCATAGGTAAGTCATCACTCCGCAGCCTGTAACACCTAATATAATATAAATGCTATGCAAATGGTAGTGTCAATTGCATTGTTTAGGAACTAATGAGAAGAAAAAACAGTCTGTACTTGCCTTTCATGGGCAGGTTCCTCCAGTACATGTGCAGTACTGTCCTAGTTAGGTTTTCTCTTGCCGTGATAAAACACCTTTAAAAAAAAATTAAAGCAATGGGAAGGAAAGGGTGTATTTGGCTTACAATTCTACATCACAATCTAATGTGGAAGGCAGTCAGAGCAGAAACTCAAACAGTGTAGAAACTTGGATGCAAGAGAAGGTGCTGGCTCAGTCTGCTGTCTTATACCACTCGAGATCACTATTTCAGAGGTGGCACCACCTGCAATGGGCTGACCCATCCACAGGAATCAATAATTAAGGAAATGCTCTATTGGCTTACTTAAATAAAATATTACAAGTATTTTCTCAATTAAGCTTCCCATCTCTTTAAAGACTCTAGCTTATGTCAAAGTGACATAAAGCTAGCTAGCACAAATGTATTTCCCAAATATTTTGAGCTGAGGTTGCATGAGGAATGTGTAGATACATAAGGCTGACCATACATGAAAGTTATAAGACATAAAAGGAAATCAGTCAGTTAGTATATAGATATTTGCATAGTGTATAAATAGCAACATAGAAACATATAAATGTTATATGATATATAAAATAGAGATATTATATAAATACATACATAATATTAAAGTATAAAATAACATATATAATATATAAGGTATGAAACACCAGTACAGGACAGGAATGGCCTCTGTATAGGCACAAGATTGAAGGACTCACAGGGACTCCTTTTGTCAGTCTAGAAGTTCTGCCCAGTGAAAACAGTAGGACCATGTGGCTGACCTGACAGCCTCCTTGCTAGCTCTGCTCCAATTGTTGGAGTCCATTGCTCCTGTTTTCTGTGGTTGTAGCTGGATTCTGAAGTTCTACATAAAGCTAATGAGGCTGTAATCAAGGTCTTTGTCCCTCATCCACATTTGCATGGAGTGGAAGTGCGGCAGATTGAAGTCAGTTCATCAATTCTCAGTGTGTTCTGAAAGAGCCTTGTCCTCCCCCACCCCCAACTTCCACCAAGGAACAAAAGGGAAGCAATAAGAAAAAAACCTTAAGAATCTTGGGATTCTATGATATTCTAAATTCTCTTTAGTTTGTTTTGTAAAATACATTGGTCTCAACCCGAGGATGAGACTTGTAAGCAGAGGGAGGCCAGCTATGCTTGAATATCCATGGAAGATCAGCCCAACCAACACTGTGTACAGCTCCACAGACAAACAGGCACACTAAAACTTAGCTCCAGCATCAGCCTTCAAAACCCATGGAGTGTCCTTCAAGAAGAAACAGCTGGGTACAACTCAGTACAGACTGAAGGATGAAGGCTTTGGGGTTCAGATGCAATGCTGTAAAAACATCTGTGTCCTGTCCAAAACACATTCGTGGTTTTATGTTATTTCAGTAGCATCACTTGGGTTTTTCAAAGTGTTATTAAAAGAAGCATCAAATCCCTGTGAATTGCAGTAGAAATAAAGGTAACATGTTATTCTAGATCTTTCCTACAAAAAACACAGTTCTTCTTCTACCTTTTCCTGGAGATACTCCTATGGAACTTGTATGAGTCAACTTCACAGTACAATCATTAACATGCCTGAAGTAGCTAACTTTATGTAGAGGGGCTTATTTAGCTCCTGATTTTGGAAATTCAAATGCACAATATCTTTATCAATTCAGTTTTGCTATTTACTATTTTGCTTCCCAGGAAACTTACTGAACATTGTGATGGCCAGTTCCAGTATCTCTAAAGTAGTTCTATATCTCTGCCTTTGGGACACTTGGCAGGAGAGTCCCTTCTGCTCTTCAGTTGTGGTCGACTGAGATATTGTCCAGTCCTGGAAAAGGAACAGTGTGGTATATGAGCATCTGATAATTAGTGCAAAGACCAGATATTGTCTCTGCTCTATAGTGTTTAAAAGATAACATAGATTTTGGATGACTGCTTTGAACAGTAACTCTTCTCCCACCAGTGATTCATGAGATCTTAGAATCCTTCCCCTCAACAATGCCTATAATTTTAAGATTTTTGTTAATGGTATACATTTCCTTTGCATTCCTTTTGTATGTGTGTGGGGGGTAAAGTATGTGTGGGTGAGAGAGAGATTTATTTTCATATTCTTTGGGTTTTTTTTTTTTTATTTTTTTATTTTTTGTCTAGAACTTACCCTTTATCTCCAAGCCATGGTATTTTATCTTCTGTTTTATTCACTATACTTTTAAGGCTTTCTTTGAGTTGACATATTGGATTTTTCAGTTCTATCTTCATTTCAACTTGAGTCCTCTTCGGTGTTTCTTTCTCCTTATTGAAGTCTACCCCAAGTCCTGTATTCAATTCCTTATTTCTGTCACCCTTATGTTTGTGTTTTCTTAGGCATTCCTCAGGTGCACATTTTCTTTTTTACTGGATATTTTATTTATTTACATTTTAAATGTTATCCCTTTTCTTGGTTTCCCCTCTAAAACCCCCATCTTCTATGAGGGTGTTCCCCTACCCACCCACTCCCTCCTCCCTGCCCTGGCATTCCCCTACAATGGGGCATCAAGCCTCCACAGGATGAAAGGTCTCTCCTCCCATTGATGCCTGACAAGGCCATCCTCTGCTACATATTTGGCTGGATCCAAAGTGTACCCTTTGATTGGTGGTTTAGTCCCTGGGAGCTCGGGGGGGGGGGTATGGTTGGTTGATACTGTTGTTCTTCCTATAGGATTGAAAACCCCTTCAGCTCCTTCAGTCCTTTCTCTAACTCCACCATTGGGGACCCCGGGCTCAGTTCAATGGTTGGCTGAGAGCATCCACCTCTGTATTTGTCAGGCTCTAGCAGAGTCTCTCAGGAGACAGCTATACTATATCAGGCTCCTATCAACTTCTTGGCATCTGCAAAAAATGTTTGAGTTTGGTGTCTGTATATCAGATGGATCCCCAGGTGGGGCAGACTCTGGATGACCTTTCCTTAAGTCTCTGCTTCAGATATTGTCTCCATATTTCCTCCCATGAGTATTTTGTTTCCCCTTCTAAAAAGGATCAAAGCATCCTCACTTTGGCCTTCCTTCTTCTTGAGCTTCATGTGGTCTATGAATTGTATCTTGAGTATTCCAAGCTTTTGGGCTAATAGCCTCTTATCAGTGAGTGCATACCATGTGTGTTCTTTTGTGATTGGGTTAAGCAATTGAGGATGATACTTCTTAGTTTGAGTTAATTTTATATCCAGCCACTTTTCTGAAGCTGTTTATCAAGTTCAGGTGTTCTCTGGTGGAATTTTTGGGGTCACTTAAGTATATTATCATATCATCTGCAAATAGTGACTTCTTTCTTTCCATTTGTATCTCTTTGATCTCCTTTTGTAGTCTAATTGCTCTGGCTAGGATTTCTAGTACTATATTGAATAGGTAGGGGGAAACTGGGCAGCCTTGTCTAGTCCCTGATTTTAGTGGGATTGCTTCAAGTTTCTCTCCATTTAGTTTTATATTGACTACTTGTTCTCTGTTTATTGCTTTTTCTATGTTTAGGTATGGGCCTTGAATTCCTGATCTTTTCAAGACTATTATCATGAAGGGGTGTTGAATTTTGTCAAATGCTTTCTTAGCATCTGATGAGATGATCATGAGGGTTTTTATTCCTTTGAGATTTTTTTACATAGTGGATTATGTTGATGGATTTCTGTATATTGAACCATCCTTGCATCCCTGGGATGAAGCCTACTTGATCATGGTGAATGATCATCTTCATATGTTCTTGGATTCGGTTTGTGAGATTTTTATTGGGTGCTTTTGTACCGATATTCATAAGAGAAATTGGTCTGAGGTTTGCTTTCTTTGTAAGGTCTTTGTGTGGTTTCATAAAACAACTTGGGTAGTGTTCCTTCTGTTTCTATTTTGTGAAATAGTTTGAAGAGTATTCGGATTAGGTCTTCTTTGAAGGTCTGATAGAATTGTGCACTAAACATATCTGGTCCTGGGCTGGCTTGCTTGCTTGCTTATTATTTGGTTATTGATTGATTGATTGATTGATTGATTTTTGTTTAGAAGACTTTTAATGACTGCTTCTATTTCTTTAGGGGTTATGGGACTGTTTAGATGGTTCATCTGTTTCTGATTTAACTTTGGTACTTAGTATTTGTCTAGGAAATTGTTCATTTCATCCAGATTTTCTAGTTTTGTGGAATATAGGCTTTTGTAGTAGGATCCAATGATTTTTTTTGAATTTCCTCAGTTTCTGTTGTTATGACTCCCTTTTCTGTTCTGATTTTATTAATTTGATGCTGTCTCTATGCCCTCTAGTTAGTCTGGCTAAGGGTTTATCTATCTTGTTGATTTTCTCAAAGAACCAGCTCTTGGTTTTGTTGATTCATTGTATAGTTCTTTTTGTTTCTACTTGTTTGATTTCAGCCCTGAGTTTGATTATTTCCTGCCATCTACTCCTCTTGGGTATATTTGCTTCTTTTAGTTCTAGAGCTTTCAAGTGTGTTGTCAAGATGCTAGTGTGTGCTCTCTCCAGTTTCTCTTTGGAGGCACTCAGAGCTATGAGGTTTTTTTCCTCTTATCACTGCTTTCATTGTGTCCCACAAGTTTGGATATGTTGTGCCTTCACTTTCACTGAATTCTAAAATGTCTTTAAATTCTTTCTTTATTTCTTCCTTGACCAGGATATCATTGAGTAGAGTGTTGTTTAGTTTCCATGTGTATGTGGGCTTTCTGCTGTTTTTGTTGTTACTTAAGACCAGACTTCGTCTGTGGTGATCTAACAGATTGCATGGTATTATTTCTATCTTATCTTATCTGTTGAGGTCTGTTTTCTGACTGATTATATGGTCAGTTTTGGAGAAGGTACCATGAGGTACTGAGAAGAAGATATATTCTTTTGTTTCAGAATGAAATGTTCTATAGATATCTGTTAAATTCAGTTGGTTCAAACTTTTGTTAGTTTTACTATGACTCTGTTTAGTTTCTGTTTCCATGATCTGTCCATTGAAAAGAGTGGGTGTTGAAGTCTCCCACCATTATTGTGTGAGGTCCAATGTGTGCTTTGAGCGTTAGTAAAGTTTCTTTTATGAATATAGGTGCCCTTGTATTTGGAGCTAGATGTTTTCCAGCCTTTTACTCTGAGGTAGTGTCTGTGTTTGTCACTGAGGCGTGTTTCCTGCATGCAGCAAAATTCTGGGTACTATTTAAGTATTCATTCTGTTAGTCTATGTCTTTTTATTGAGGAATTGAGTCCATTGATCTTAAGAGACATTAAGGAATAGTAATTGTTACTTCCTGTTATTTTTGTTGTTAGAGTTGGAATTATGTTTTTGTGTCTATCTTCTGTTGGGTGGATTGAAAGAAAACTTCTGCCTTGCTTTTTCTAGGGTGTAGTTTCTCTCCTTGTATTGCAGTTTTTCATCTGTTATCTGTTTTGGGTTGGATGTGTGGGAAGATATTGTGTAAATTTGGGTTGGTCAGGGAATATCTTGGTTTCTCCATTTATGGTAATTAAGAGTTTGCTGGAAATAGTAGCCTGGGCTGGCATTTGTATTCTCTTAGGGTCTGTATGACATCTGCCCAGAATGTTCTAGCTTTCATAGTCTCTGTTGAGAAGTCTGGTGTAATTCTAATAGTTCTGCCTTTATATGTTACTTGACCTTTTTCCCTTACTGCTTTTAGTATTTTTTTTCTTTGTTTTGTGCATTTTGTGTTTTGACTATTATCTGACAGGAGAAATTTCTTTTCTGATCCAATCTATTTGGAGTTTTGTGTGCTTCTTTTATGTATCTCTTTCTTTAGGTTAGGGAAGTCTTCTTCTATAATTTTGTTGAAGATATTTACTGAGATTCTTCACTCTTTTCTATACCTATAATCCTTAGATTTTGTCTGCTCATTGTGTCCTGCATTTCCTGGATGTTTTGGGTTAGGAGCTTTCGCTTTAACTGATGTGTCAATGTTTTCTATGGTATATTCTGCACCTGAAATGTCTCTTTTCTATTTCTTGTATTCTGTTGGTGATGCTTCCACCTGATCTCTTTCCTAGGTTTTCTATCTCCAGGATTGTCTCCCTTTGTGATTCTTTATTGTTTCTATTTCTATTTTAGATCTTGGGTGGTTTTGTTCAATACCTATACCTATTTGGTTATGTTTTCCTGTAATTCTTTAAGGGATTTTTGTGTTTCCTCTTTAAGGGCTTCTACTTGTTTACCCGTGTTCTCCTGTATTTCTTTAGGGGATTTATTTAAGTCCTTCTTAAAGTCCTCTATTCACATCATGAGATGTGATTTTAAATCTGAATCTTACTTTTCTGTTGTGTTGGGATATCCAGGACTTGCTGTGGTGGGAGAACTGGGTTCTGATGATGCCACATAGCCTTGGTTTCTGTTGCTTATGTTTTCGAATTTGCCTCTCACCTTCTAGTTATCTCTGGTGTTAGTTGGTCTTGCTGTCTCTGATTGGAGCTTTTTCCCTCCTGTGGGCTTGTGAGCCTGTGATCTTAGGTGTATCAGCACTCATGGTGAGACCAGCTCTCTCCTTGGAGGGACAGCCTTAGCTCCAAGGCACATCTGGAGAACTGAAGGATCTTGCCTCAGGCTGCCTAGAGTTTCCTGTGCCCTGTGAGCTACTAGCAGGTCCCTCTTTGGACAGTTACTGGAGCGAAAGTGTTAATCTCACCTGTAGGCTTAGGAGTGAGAGTGCTCCTGTGAGACCGGCTCTCTCTGGGTCGGATTTGGGTAGTGGGGGCTGTGGGACAGCCTTAGTTCTAGGGCACAGATGGAGACCAGAAGCCAGGTGTACATTTTCTTCAAATTCTTTCTCCTTCATTAAGCTTTTTATTTGTGTTGTCTTCGAACTATTTGAATTCTTTGATGAAGTTTATGATTATTATTTTTTTTCAATTCTGTGTCCTGGGATTTATATAGGAAATTCTCCTTGCAAATATTTTACAGATTGGTATGTTTTAGAGAGAAAATTCTGGTGAGATATCTCAAATTGTTGGTATTTTTATAATGAAATCTAAGCATACACACTTCTGATATGGACAGAGTAGGCTGCAGCAGAAAAGAGCCTCTGTGGTTGGATGGGTTGGCCTAATAGTTGGAAATACCTTTGGTAAAATGAAGTTAGGTAGACAGAAGGAAATGGATTGGTTTGTGGAATGTGCCTCCTAGGACAGGCCTAGGCTGGTAGGTGGGGGTAGATCTGGCTGGATAGGAAAACTGCATGTGGCATGGGATGAACCTATGAGTTGAGAGGTTAATAGCTGGATACAATCTCACAGAAGGTGACTTGATCCTCCTGCTTTTATAACCTTGCCATCCATCAGCAATGTTCTCTGAGCTGTAAGTATAAGGGCTGTATTCTAGATGTATCTGTGGAGTTAGGACTTCCATGGTCACTCATTTTCTATGTTTTGACATGTGATTTTTATATAATACTCTCTGTCTTAGTTAAGGTTCCTATTGTGAGACCGGAAGTGACTTAAGTTTGGAAAAGATAATTTCATTGTATTACTTTCAGGTCACTTTCCATCGTTTAGGAAAGCCAGGGCAGGAATGTAATGTAGGAACCTGGATGCAGGGACTGAAGCAGAAGCCACAAGGAATGCTACTAACTGGGTTGACCCCAGTTCTTGTACAGAAAGCTTTCTTAGAACACCCAGGAAAACTCTCCAGAGGTGGTACCACACCCACAGTGAGCTTGGCATGCCCATCTCAAAAATCAATCAAGAAAATGGACCACAGTCTAGCACACAGCCCATTCTAGTGCTCTTTCCAAATTACTCTAGATTTCATCAACTTAACATAAAACTAGACAGCACAATCTCCATTTTCAGCAAAAAGAAGCTTTCTTTGATGAGGAGTGAAAGCAACACTTATCTGTAGAAATAAGGATAAATATTTAGAATTCTGTCAGAAATTACACTGGCTTAAGTATGTGACAGTAGTAGGTTCTACTCTCTGTTCCAAAAACAGGAGAAGTGTTTAAGGTGAAATAAAGTCATAAATATTGTTCTGGTCAAATAGGGGTTGTGACCATATAAGACACAACATGACAGCAAGCATAATACAGAGAGAATACATTGTCTCCAGGCCAGGAAGAGGGCTTTCACTTGAGACCATTTCTGCCAGGTCTAAACCTTCCAGACACTAGACATTTAATAAAGTAGTTTTCTGTTATTTACACTATCCATGATATGGTACTTTTATTATGATAGAATGCAAGACAAAAGGAGACTCTAGGCTACGCTTCCAGAAAGAACTTCTAAAGGAGGTAGTACTTACTCAAAAAGCTAAAAGTAGTTATTAGTGCTATTTCCATTATCTCTTTTCATTTTTAAATGCTTTGATCGACACAAAATGCTTACTGTATGAATATGTATGATGTACAAAGTTATAGTCAGACAGGAGTCTGTTCTGTGTTCTGTGGTAACAGGATGAACACAGTTAACAATAAGAGTTTGAAGTACTCACCACCAAGAAACAATAAGTGTAATGATGAATATACTGATTACCATGATTTGATCATTATTCAACATATTCACTAATCAAACAATTACATTGTCTTCTGTTTTAACAATTCTACAAAGTAAGAACTACATCCTCTATTGAGAATGATGCTGAGGAGGTGGAAGGTAGAACATGTACCAGGTCTATGGTTACCCTGTTCATTTTGACCTCACAGTACAGGATGAATAGAGTTGCCCTTACAAGATCAAGACAGCTCTTGAATTGTAGGATTGCATTTTTTAGAGGCAGAACGGAACACTGAACCTGAATAAGACAAAGAATGCTTACTCAGAGTAGCACTGGGAGAGACATTTGAACATGGAAACTGGATAGAGATCATCACCTAATTTGGAGGGCTCTTCTCATTTTAGGAAGAAATAATTACAAGTCTTCACAAAAATATCTAAATCAACCACATTTTAAAATATGATCTTGGCACTCTGAGCATCACTAGACATTTCATAATAAGATTTATTTCCTGGTTATCTTAAAGATCACATGTGAAACTGTCCTATAATCCCCTGTCCACTGTTTTTCAACAAGATTTATTTCATCATCTTGGCACAGCTTTGTACATGAGTCTCATTCAAGAAAAACTGGATGTCAAGTTGGCTTGTTTTCAGACAGCTAATCTAAGAGGCAGGGAAAGCATGTAAGTCACAGCAGTTCCTAAACCTACTGCCCTAAAGTTGTCCCTCCAAACAAGAAAGCATAGTGGCCCTGATTGAGACTTTTCCAGTGTTTAGGAGTGCTGGAGAGAGCAGGTTCACCTCTGCCCAACAGCTGGCTCAGCCTTCTGGCTTGTTGCTTTTAAAGTCCTTTAGGCAATAATCTGTTTCATTAAGACAAAGCCCTAAACCCTTTAAGCCCCAGCAGAGAGAAACTTCAAAATGATCTACTCCAGGTGGCTATAGAGAGCCATTGAAACAACTATGTCTAGTAGTCCATTACTTCTTACCTCCCTCGGGACAGCAGCTACTGACTTGCAGACAACTGAGCAGAGCCAGCCTTCCCTGGTCTATTAGTCTTTGAAATTCATTCAAAATACTAAGTAAGTATGCATTTTTCCAAGGAGAAAGTCTGTGGCAGAATCATATCCAGAGGAGGTCTAGAGCTACAGAAGAAGTCAAGGCTCTGAGGAGGGAGAGCCTTACAGTGAGACAAAAAGAGTGAAGCCACCACAGAGGCTCAGGAGGAAAGATATTGAAATATGGAGATAGAAAAACTGGATGCTAGACCTGATTTTACCATGGCAGATGGTTACCTTCTTCAAGGGATAACAATGTTCTTATTTACTCTCTTTCTGCAAACCTTGGATACTTTCCTTTGCAGAGGGATGCTAAAACAACATAGTAGCAAAGTCTATAGCAGGCAGCATTCAATAAAATTGTCAGTACTTCCATATTCTTACCCAGGCCAGAATTCTACAACTCCTTTTAATCTGAAGGGAGACTCTGTTTGCCTCTCACAAACCTTTCCATATATTACCCAGTGAACCAGCATTCTCATTTGGATCTAGAGTGGCACTCATTACTCTAGAGTATTGCAGCAATCTGTGCAGTTTCCATTCATCTCCCCCATGCATCTGGTAATAGATCCCAACAGTTGTATTTTTCCTACTGTTGGGGGCTTGTGTAAATCTAATTGATAGGAAGCATTTGACTTAGAAGTTTAATACTTAGGAAAGACTTAACAGTAAAATTTCTAGCCATAATCATGTTTGGTTGTATGGTTTGACCATAAGACCCTTTGCCTGTGCTTCAATATCAACTAGTTCAATGTAGCTCCGAGTATTGAACAATGCCAGGCCACTACATGATGTTTACAGAGCCTTTTGGTCTATGCTGCAAATACTTGCTGAGGTTTCTTTCTGTAGAGGACTCAGAAACCCTCATCACTACCTCATCTCCTTTCAACCTGAGCATCTTCCAGAAGCACATTTTTTAATCTTAATGGCTACTCACTTACTTCAGTCTATGACAGCAGTGCCTCAGAGATTGCTGGATGGCTTATAAACAAGAAAAACATTTTCTCACAATCGTCAAGACTGGGCATGGGAGAGCAGCATTCTGGTGATTGGACCTCTTTCACATTGTAGATTATTTGCCTCTTACTGTTTACCTAAGACCAAAAAAGAAAAATTGCAAAAGAACTCTTGGGGACTTCAATATAAAAGCACCAATTCTATTCATTAGATTTTTTTACCCTAATGATTTAATTATCTCTCATAATTCTACCTTCAATATCATCATATCAGGGGTTAGAAATAGAGTTAAGCCTTCACCATGTGGATTTTGGAGGCATGTGAGCAAACAATCACAGCTGTCAATGACATGTAAACAGCTTTGAAAATTCACACATGTCAGAGTCTCCTGTGAGAGTCACAGTTCACGAGACTGAGCTGTGAACAACACTGAGATAGCCGAGAAGCTAGGTCAGACTGAAGCAGTAGTCACCATGCTTTGACTGAGATCAAACCAAGGAACCAACCAGGAGATTAGAGGGGTGACCTGGACACAAGATCTCATGCACTCTGTTCATCACTTGTGCTACAGAAAGGATCACCCTATGGCAACCAAAGCCCACAGGTTCACAAGATCAAGGGTCATTTCCTAGTGTATCATATCAGCTTGTGCCCTCATTAAACAGGAAATTACACATATGCATTGGGTCAGCAGTCTATCCATTAAGGAAAAATAGGTTTTCTGGGAAAATGAATATCATTAATTTACCCTGAAATTTTACTGGGGGAGATTCTGTTGCATTTGAATACAGATGGGAGATAAAAGATGCTGGAGCACTCC
Source organism: Mastomys natalensis (assembly GCA_021653895.1). Lineage (NCBI taxonomy): Eukaryota > Metazoa > Chordata > Mammalia > Rodentia > Muridae > Mastomys > Mastomys natalensis. The sequence continues at coordinate 392,399 of JAJTUV010001917.1, forward strand.
ACTCGCCCTGTTATTAATGAAGTAGGATACATAAAAGGCCCATTAAAATTCCATAGCAGCCTCATAAGCATCTTTTACATCTTAGTCACTTTCATGTCTTAAGAGCAGCATTTCTATAAGGAGGTGCTGGCTGCTTACACACACACACACAGACACACACACACACTTGATTGCTAAATCATTTCTTATTTATTGAAAATCATTTTTATACAATCTATTTTGACCATATTTTCCCTCCCCAATTCTCCTCAGATCCTCCCCACTTCCCTATCTAACTTCTCTCTCTCTCTCTCTCTCTCTCTCTCTCTCTCTCTCTCTCTCTCTCTCTCCCTCTTTCTCTCTCTGTCTCTGTCTCTGTCTCTCTCTCTCACACACACACACACAAACAAACACATATGAATAATAAACACACAAAACAAACAAAACCCTACAAAAACAGAAACCAAATATACAAGCCAAAGACCATGATTATACAGCCTCTCTTCATTTATTAAATGCTTTGGTAGGTAAATCCTGAGCACAGCGAGTGGGCCAGGCACTGCCCTAGTTACTGGATAAATTAAATCTGGGCAGCTCACACCTTTGTGAAGAAAATAAAGGAGCAAATAGATTGGGGAATGGCATCCTGTGGTCCTGACAGTACAGGTTAGGAATATTTAACCCAAATATGGAACAAGAGAAACAGGCTAAGATTCTAATTGAAAATCTGAAGGAAAACCAAGACTTATCTCATTAAAAAGGGATGAATAAAAGTACACAATTGAAGACAGAGAAAGTGAGAAGAAAATGAGCAAAGTAATACAGCTTCAGGGAGCTATATCCCAAAAGACTTCTGGAAATCAAAGCGGTGAACTTTGATCTGGGCGTTGAAAGTCATGGTTACAGGGTTCCATTAAAAAGGTACGAGACCCAGGGAGGTAAATGGCTGGTGCTGCTTACTCCTCACAGTTTATCATTTACTCTCCCATCTACTTACACTCTGAATTCTAATAGATCCTCTAGTTATGAAAACACTATACTAAACCCCATAAGCCTGAGAGGAATCCGACATCAATTCCTCCTATTTTCACAAGTTAACGTTTGAAAACTACCCTGTGATTAGAAAGCAATTCGGATCATGCATCTGAAATGGTAGTGGGAAATAAAAGCCCCTCTCTGGCATCATAAACCATAACTTTGAAAAGGAAGTAGTGGAATCCATACTTTGGAAAAATGAACAAATTGAGCATTTCCTCAATTCAAAGGCAGACTAGGCACTACCCCAATCTCTCTCTCTTACTGCTGGGGATTGTACCTGGTCACGTGCTCCAACCTGAGGCAGTTATATGTGATGGGACTCAAACTTGCTAGAATATCCATTGACTGTTTGACACAGAGATTTGACCATTCCGGACCTCAGTTATTTAAATGAAAATTGGAATACTCATCTTGCATGATAAAGCAAAACATAGTAAGTGATGCCTCAATGTAATAATTAATTCTTTTTTGTTGTTTTAAATTTCATTTAATCTTTTTTTTTTACACTCCAGATTTTTATCCCCCTCTTGGTCCACCTTCTGACTGTTCCATATCCCAGATCTCCTCCTTCCCCACCCGTCTCCACAAGGATGTCCTCACCCTTACCTCCCATCCCCAACCCCACCAGACCTCTCTACTCCCTGGGGCCTCCAGTCTCTTGAGGGTTAGGTGCATCTTCTCTAACTGAACCCAGACCTAGCAGTCCTCGGCTGCATATGTGTTGGGGGCCTCATATAAGCTGGTGTATGCTGCCTGGTTGGTGAGATTCAGTGTTTGAGAGATCTCAGGGGTCTAAGTTAGTTGAGACGGCTGGTCCTCCTACAGGGTCACCCTCCTTGTTAGCTTCTTCCAGCTTTTCCCTATTTCAACCACAGAGGTCAGCAGCTTCTGGCCATTGATTGGGTGAAAATATCTATCTCTAACTCTTTCATATGCTTGTTGGGTCTTTTCGAAGGCAATCTTGATAGGTCTCTTTTTGTGAGCATTCCATAGACTCAATAGTAGTATCAGGAATTGGGACCTCCCCTTGAGCTGAATCCCACTTTGGGCCTATTGCTGGACAGCCTTTTTCTCAGGCTCTTCTCTATTTTTGTCCCTGTAGTTCTTTCAGACAGGAACAATTATGGGTCAGAGTTTTGACTGTGGAATGGCAACCCTTTCTCTCATTTGATGGCTTGTCTTTCTGCTAGAGGTGGGCTCTACAAATTCCCTCTCCCCACTATAGGGAATTTCTTCTAGGATCCCTCCCTTTAAGTTCTAAGAGTTTCTCACCTCCTAGGTCTCTGGTACATTCTGGAGGGTCCCCCTACATCCTACCTCCTGAGGTTGCCTGTTTCCATTCTTTCTGCTGGCCCTCTGGGCTTCAGTTCTTTTCCCCCACCCAATACTTGATGATGTTCGTCTCCTCCCCTCCCGGTTCCCTTTCCCACCCAAGTCCCTCTCTCCTTTCCCACTCCTATGATTAACTCTTTCCAAATGAAAGTAATCACATTGTTGTGTGTGTGTGTGTGTGTGTGTGTGTGTGTGTGTGTGTGTGTGCCAAACACTTCTATAAACCCTGGTGTGGTGACTGTGAATGAGCAGAGCAGTGGAAAAGCTTTAGGAGAAGGCAATTGTTAGCTGGTATTTGTTCATCCTAGGGGATGCCAGCTTTATAGATTTCTTTATACTTAAGTGGAGTCTTCCCACCTAATTCATTCATTCCTTTAGAAAAACTGGCAGCATTCTGCTTGCTAATTATGATCATGTTGCCTAGAATATTTCTTTTCATCCTTAAAGCTTTTTCCTTAGCTAAATCCATCTCCCAGCACTGGGAACCTTCCCTTCTACATGCAATAAAATCATTCATTCCTCTATGTTGTTTGGTAGTCAGAGACTTTACCTTATACAAAAATCATTTTCTTTTTGTGTATCTGATCTTCCTGGAAAGGGGGGGAGATGATATCTGCTCTTTATATTCCCATCAACAGGAGAAGGAAGCCTAGTAAACATTTGTTGAATGATATACATATGCTATTATATCACTTACAGCATGGTCTGTGCTCATGGTCTTAGGAAATTTGAAGTGTTCCTCAAAATAGCCCTTGAAGTAGGTAGAAAGGTGTATATTTTAATTAAAATTTAGAAATATAAAACCAAAATAAAATGCCATGTAGATTTCAGTCACTTCTCCTGATCAAGGATGTTCCAAAGAAGAGTCACTAAATTTCCACACTGAGAAAGAGATGAGGTAAAGAAAAAATATGGTGTATCTTATAAGAAAGAGAAAAGTGGGAGTTGCAGGTTGCGATGCTCTCAGAGAAGCTTTAACAGAAGGGCAGTGGCACATGCCTTTAATCCCAGGACTCAGGAGCTTGCTGTGTGTGGTGTTTCCCACTTGCTCCCTGAATTTGTGTTGTTAATTCCATGCCACCTCACCTCTAACCCCAGGTAGGGTCAGGCAACAAGTAGTTTATGGCACAGGCAGCAAACAACAAAGTATTTTAAAGGACTACATGTTATAGATTCTGTATGTTATAAAATATGCGTGGATATTAAAATACAGTTTTTATTTATAAAAATTATACAATGCTTTCTATTTCTCTGTGTGTGTTTGTCTGCCTCTCTCTCTTTGAAAATCACACACACACACACACAAGAGAGAGAGAGAGAGAGAGAGGAGAGAGAGAGAGAGAGAGAGAGAGAGGAGAGAGAGAGAACAAGGGAGGAAGAGAAGAGACGGGAAGAGATATAGTGAGAAGAGAAAAGAAAAGAAGAGGAGAGGAGAGGAGGGAGGGAGGGGAGGGGAGGGGAGGGGAGGGGAGGGGAGGAGGGAGAGGAGAGGAGAGGAGAGGAGAGGAGAGGAGAGGAGAGGAGAGAGAGAAAGAGAAGAGAAGAGAAGAGAAGAGAAGAGAAGAGAAGAGAAGAGAGAGAAGAGAAGAGAGAAGCAGCTTAGTTTAGTTTTCTTTATCAACAAAAGGAAGACAATATTTACTTGGACTAGCATGTAAAATATGTACAGCCACTCTCATCCTTGTTGCTTAAAGAAGTTAGCATTCTTCTCCTGGTTGGTTGACTTTGGAACAAGATGCAGAACTCTCAGCTCCTCCAGCACCATGCCTGCCTAAATGCTGCCATGCTTTTCGCCATGATGATAATGGACTGAACCTCTGAATGTGTAAGCTAGTCTAATTAAAAGTTATTCTTTGTAAGAGTTGCCTTGGTCATGGTGTCTCTTCACAGCAATAAAACTGAAACTAAGACAGAATTTTGGTACCAGGGACCAGGATACTGTTGTAACAGCCCTGAGGTTGTTTGGGCTTGGAGGAATGTAGATTTGGGGACTTTGGATTCAGAAATCAGTGTAATGTTTAAATGATGTTTAATGGGCCATCCTAGTAAAAATATGGAAGACACCGGAGCTGATGGTTATTTGAAGTATGGGGTTTTGGCTATAGATGTTTTAGAGGAGAAGAATTTTAGTGTGTGGCTAGCAATTGTTCTTGTGATATTTTAGCGAAGAATGAGGCTGCTTTTTGCCCTTATCCAAAGAGTTGGCCTGAGGCTAAGGTAAAGAGATTCATATTAATTCCATTGACAAAGGAGGTCTCACAGCAACCAAGTGACCCCAGGAATGACTCCTCCCTGGGGCATCAAATTGCCTGGTATGACTAGCCAACTTTCCTCAGGAATCCTCTATCTTCATTTTCCCAGTGCCAAGATTACAACTTGACCACCATGCTCAAAATATATGTGAGTGTTGGGAATATGAGCTCTGTGCCTCACTTGACAAGCACTTTATCCATTTAAATGTTTTCCAATCATGAAGCACCTCTTGTCTCGATTCCTGTCAGATCAATCACAAGTTTAGTTAAAATGATACCTACATTAGTTACCCTTATTAAGTTACTTCCAATATGATGACAGCCAATTTCTTAATTACTAAAGGAAGGACAGGGAATGGCAAGTTGTCTTTATTTGAAGCTGATATGTATCTCACAACACTTAATTTGATCAGATTCAGAGGTTCAGTTCATTATCATCATGGTAGATCCATGCAGGCATGTTGCTAGAGGAGCTGAGGGTTCTACATCTTGTTCTGAAGACAACCAGGAGAAAAAATACTAACCTCTACAAGCAGCCAGGAAGAGACTCTCCTGAATATGGGCAGATCTTAAACATAGATCTCAAAGTACCCCCACAGCAATGTACTTCCTCCAACAAGGCCATACCTACTTCAACAACAACACATCTCTAATAGCGCCAATTCTTATGGGCCAAGTATGTTCCAACCACCACATTCCACTCCTTGGCCCCATAGGTTTGTTTAAACTCATGATTATATGGGGGTCATACCTAGCTATGTGCAAAATACATTTAGTCTAACTTTTAAAAGGTTGCCATAGTCTATATCACTCTCAACAATGTTGAAAGTCCAAAGGTCAAGGTCTCTTGTGAGATTCATGCAATCTTTTAACTGTAATCCCCTATAAAATCAAAATAAAAAAGCAGACCACATACTTTCAAGATTACAGGATATACATAACCATTCCAAAACTTCATAATGAGGAAATTTTTGACCAAAGCAAGATCAAAAACCAGCCGGGCAAACTCCAAACTTTGCATCTCCATGTCAGATGTCCAACTCTTTGTTGACTGCAACACAGTTATTTCTCTCGAGCTAGTCCCTATCCCCATTAGCATCTTTCCTTGGATGTTTTCCTATGGTTCTAGAATCTCTAATATTTTGGGGTCTACAAGGCAAGTTCAACTTCATAGCTTCTTGTTACAATATACATTATCTTCAGGGTTTCTATAAAAGGATTGGGTTACTTCTCCAGCTCTGCCCTTGGTAGTACTCTATGCTCTGGTTGACTTCACTCCACTGTTACTGCTGTTCTTGGTAGTCATTACATGGTACTATCATCTCCAATATGCAGGGATGTTTTACAACAACTAGGTGTCATCAATAGCCTCTTATAGGCTCTCTTCATGATGCCAAGCCTTTACATCTTTGCATGATCTCTTCAGTCCTGGGTCATAAACTGCAACTGAGTCTGCACCTTCACCAATGGTCTTTCCTGGCCTCTACAGTTCCAAGTTTCAGCTGATCTCCATGACCTTTTCATGCCTTCAAAACAGTACTACCTGGGTGACTCTTACCATTATCAAGTCCTGTTACAGTACATAGCACAACCTTGGTTATATCTGGAACATAGTTTCTCTATACTCTCAGAAAATACTTCCTAGAAGTGCCTTAGTGTCTGCTTTAGCTTCTATTGCAAATAAATTCTTTCCTTCCCAGGTTGCCTTTGGTCACAGCAACAGAAAGTGAACTAATACATTTATCTATGCACAGGTATGCATGTGTGTATGCTTGTCTATATGTATAGACAAGTTTATTATTATGTGTATGTTTCTGTATCTATAAAGCACACACTTGAAGTTGACAAGGGAAATCCTTAGAGGACATGATACACATGATGATAAGGGTTGGTAATATTAGAGAGGTCTGAGACAAAATGTTATGCAGCCTTGCAGGAGAGGAGGGAATTGTGAACACACGGCACACTGAACTTAGCAGAGATCTGGGACTGATACAGAGGTCACAGTGGTGAGTTAAGTGGAAGGATGCCACAGTGATTAGGAGATCCCAGAAAACACTTTTCAATTGCTTGAATATGGAAAGAAAGACTGAGCAGTAAGGTAGTCAGTGGTAAAACTGGGGTATCCATGAAGAGTTTACAGATCAGGGAAGTGTGGTAAGAACCAAAGTTCAACCAAACTAGGATGTTAGGTTGGTAAAGAGGGATAGAATCACTTTGAAGTTATATGTTGAATTTCAAACCTTCATTAACACACACACACACAAACACTACCTTCTGGTCATTCTACCATTAGAAGCTTATTCTCAAAAACTCCTTAGTTCCTCACAGAACTTCTGTTTTAAATCAAATATTTGGGGAGACCTAGTACCTTCTTCTTAACCAATGATCCAGGGAAGAAGGAATGTTCATGATCCATGATGCCAGAAAACTCTCACAGGCAAGCAGGCCCCCACAGAGAGGGATTTGTGTGAGAGTCTTAAGAAAGATGCCTGCAAAATGCTACTGTGCTCTGGGGGCAGCCAAGGAATGATCCAGAGCCACCCAGGCAATCAGAGCTATCCCCATGTGGTTGGAGCATTTAATCCAGGGCAGAGGATGGCTGGGAGAGGTGGCAGGGGGGATGAGCATGAAGGATTTTGCCCAGGGCCAACCTGAGCACATCAGGGACCAACAAAAGAGCAATTTCCTTAATCTCCAGCCCATTCAGCAGGGATATTATAAATACCATAATGGCTCAAGTCTGAGACCCAGGTGGAGATACATTATCTTCCTGCCCAGAGTGAATGGAGCTCCAAGCCACATGCCTGCTTTGCTTCTTGCTTTCCTCACCCATCAGGTCACAGTCAGCATTGATGTCAGCACCACTTTCCCTGATGGATGAATGGAACCCTGATTTTTTTCAGCAGTTATTCTATCCTTCAACACAGGAGAAACACAGGGCCAGTTTCAATTGACTCAGCTCCAGGGCCAACACAAAACTCCAAATGTTCTATAAAGGCACACATTTAAGGGATCCATGGGCAACAGTACCCATAAACCCAACTTAGTTTCTGGAGTCACTTATTTCTTAACAAAGATATATAATTATATAACACTGGGGGCCATGCACTGCAAATCTGCAAAACAAATGCCACTGTGTGTGGTCCACAGCATCGTGGTAAGGAATCAGTTACACATTGCTGTTCCAGTACCGGTCATGACACAGACAATCTCTTGATAAGCATTCCCCACAGATACTCCAACTCTTCTAGTAAGAGCAGATAGCCCCACCATGGTTTATTTTGAGATCTAGAAAAATTATATAATTTTTACAGGAACATTAATTGTTTTGGTCTGTATTTGAAATGTCCCCCCATGTGTTCTGCATTTGAACATTTGGTCTCCAGCTGGCAATGCTATCTGGGAAAGTTGTGAAAGCTTTGGGAAGTAGAAATTTGTGGTTCCTAGGAACATGTCTTGAGGCTTGATACTCTACTTTCTGCTCACTCTCCACTTCCTAGATACAGATACAAGGTGAACATCGGGGAACCTGCCCCTGCCACCATGTCTTTCCTGTTTGTTGTCATGCCATGTCTTTTCTACCATGATGGAAATATTACCTCAGAGTGAGAGCCAGAATAAATCCTCCCTCCCTTGAATTGATTCTTGTCAGGTGTGTTAGCTTCAACCAGAAAAGTAATAAACTCAGAAGTTATTTTGCAACTTCATTTTGTTTTATACAGAGTAATATCTATTCATCCAACTAAAATATTATTGAACACCTATTATGAACAAGTAATTTTAACTATTATTATGTAATCATCTCTGTATTAAACAAAGCTATGAAAGAACTAAAAATCACACTAACAAGACCTAAGACTGTAAATGTAGGAGACTAGGAAGCACTGAGAACTTGAATATTTTAGACTCTGTTCTAGAACTTTAGTGCCCTTTCTATATTCCTCCACCACCAAAGCATAATCAATTCCATGACAAAAGTCATGCTCCTTCAGTAACACACCAAGAATTTCAGACATTTAGGATCCAGAGAAGTTCTGCCATGCCCCCTTAGAACTTTCCAAAGTTTGTTTTCTGGAGTTGTTCCATTTGGAAGAGAAAATGTGTTTAAAATAATATTTCAAAAGACAATGTTTCCTCTGCTCCATATAACAGCTGGTGATATTTGCTATGACTTTCTCGGTCTCCCTAGACTTTCTTATTTCTTATTAAATAGCCCCATATCTTTCAATTTCCCATATGTTGAAATATATTTAAAAGGATAAGTTTGAACTCAAAGTTCAAGCTGTTCCAAACTGGTAGCAATAGTCAGAGCTGCCAGTCACAGGCAAGTAACAAGGATTTATTGCCCTTGAGTGATCTAAAATGAACAGTGAATTCAGGGCTCGTCAGGAGACCCAACGGCCTCATCTAGCCTTTGCAAGTTTAGCTCTTAAGCCTAGTTAGCTATTAGTTCCATATTAATGTACCTTCTTGTGTTTTCTACTTTTTAAAAACTATATTGTACTATATTCTACAGCACACAGCAAGAACAATAGGAGAAAGAGGCTGGCTTGGTGGCTATCCTACTTCAAGCTATTCCAATAAAGTTCCATTGCCAGCACTACTTACAAAAGAATATAAATTTATTTCTCATAGCTCTGAAGGTTAGAAGTCCAAGGTCAGAGAGATCTTGTACTTCAGTTGTTCTTCTGGGTGTCACACTGAAAGCACAGACATCCCCTATGTCTTCTCAAGGAGAGAAAGGACACTGTGTTGAGTCTTTTAAAATGTCACTAATCCAGCTGAGAAAAGCTACATCCTCAGAAACTAATTACCCTGCAATAGCTCCACCTCCTCATGGTATCACTTCTGTAGTTAGAGACTCAACTTATAAACTTGAAGGAGACACTTTCAATCAGTAAGTAGAAGAATACACGTATTTACTGAACTCATTCAGGACTGTTCTGTGACATACAGTTTGCTCTATAATTAAATTCACAAATGATGCCTTTCATTCATTGGCTGATTCCTCACCCACAGTGCATGGCCCATCCTAATTATGTTTTGATTATTTTCTGCTGAAAAGTTCCATGTTCTCTGATTAGAAACAACAACCTCATAATTATTATAAGAAAAGATATCAAGTCTTTGTGGGAGAATAACATTTTTTATAGAATTTTTTGAATACTTCTCAGAGCAACAAAAATATCACAATCAAAATAGAGAAAATTCAAGATTGAATTTTAGCAAGGAGAGTTAATTCATACTCTGGAGAAACTAAATGTGGGAATTCTATTAAAAAAGAGGAGGTCAGAAGTATAAAAATGAAGATGTTGAATGAAGAGAATTTATCCTGATAGCCATGAACAGGAAATGTCTGCTTGAGTGGGAACCCTGAAGCCAGAGCTTGACTGAGGCAGTTACCAACATCCAACCACACCATGATGAGGGCCCCAGTAGAAGAAGAAAATAAAATAAAAGAGACTGGTAGGATTCAGAGATCATCTCTGTTAAGAATCTGGAAGAAAATGAAAGTTAGCATTTCCTTGGCCGAATAGGTAATTAGAAAGACAGGTAATTAGAAGAACATCAGTATGTAAATACTCTGTTGATTTGTTTTCAAGAAAGCCACTTTTCTCTGCCATAGTCATGCTATGTTAGAGTATAAATTAATTATCCTTGCTAAAATTTATCTCTGAATTTTCTCTATTTTGATTGTGATATTTTAATAAAGAAATTTAAGCAATAAAATAAAGCATACACCGCTGTGCTGATGGTTTTAAGGGTAACAGGGAACATCCTCATGTATCTATAAAACCAGGAAGTACATGACAGAAACATAAAATTCCCATGAACAAGTAGCTCTTGCCTGGAGACCTACATAGGTCTGTCACTTCCCACCACACAAACAATACCAGTACAATCCAATGGTAATATGACCACTCTCTAGATGGGAAGAAAGTGAGTGTCTCACAAGGAAAGACAAAAAATCGAAGGTATGCCTTCATGGTAAGCAAGGATGAGGCAAAGCCAGAATGTTTCCAGGGCCAGGCTATCTAGCATCATCTTATAGAAGAGATCAAGAGCTGCATGTGGATTTTGAAACCTTTGGTTCTGCCTACATTGAAACAGGACTGATTGCATCATTCCTAGTTGATGTCTAGGCCAGTAGTTCTTTCTTGTTAGGGTGAAAGGAGGAGGAAGGCACTGGTAGGAGCAGGCAGGCTAATGTTGGAAGGAAAAAATGAAAGAAAGGAGGTGGTCCTTCCTGTGTTAAGCATCCTTGGAAACAAGAAAATCTTGCCTCTCTAATATACCTAAAAGCTCCTCCATTTATAAAATAACAGAATTCCAATGTACCCTTATGCTATTTTTTCTATTTTCAAGTTATTAAAGTATTTGAGCTTTTTTCATAAAATATGTAAGTTTCTTAGAGATTGAATTTGAGAGAAGACATAGGTTAGCAACTTTTCAAACTGATCCATGGATATGTAATTCGGAATATATGATATCTTATATATTTTCAACCCCTCTTCTATGAGCCACATGATGTCAGGAACACTTCTCAGTACATAATGGCTGTGAGCTTTAAAAAGAGCTTCCCCATCTCAAGGACATCTATGCAGTGCACACTGGAAAGGGTATAGGTCTGCACAGTGGGCAAAATTGGGATAACCTACTCAGAGAAAGCAAAAGATAGAAGATGCTTTCAGCTGTCAATCACCTGAAACATTAAGGTACAAAAAAACAGAAAACCTTTAAGTTTAGAGGAAGAATTACCAAGTGGACCTTCATTCAGTAGCAAACCCTGTATCCTTGAGTGAGATTCAAAACTTCAATAGAAACAGAAATGGAAAAGGAAGATCATGAGGGTATGACAGAGAAATTACTTCTCCATATGTAGGAGAACACTAAGAATAGAAATATCTATAACTACTCTCATGACATTGTGAGTCTTTTCCCCATGTATTAGTCATTATACTCCATGAACCTAAGTTCCAGGCACACTAAAGGTAGTAGTACCAAGGAGAGAATTCAGGGGCAGAGTGTAACTAGAGATTCAGGTACAGCGCAGAGAATGCAGAGGAAAGAAGCCTCATTCACAAGTGTTTGTTTGCCCAGATACTTCTCCAGTTTACAGGGTAATACAAGAAACCAGGGCTGAAGTCTTGCCTAGAACAGAAGGAAAAAGTTAAATATTAATTAATGACTTGTTGAAAGCTTTCTCCTTCTGTCTAAGTTTTTGGAACACTAAGTATATATGGGATAAATAAAGCTCTCTCTCTCTCTCTCTCTCTCTCTCCCCTCTCTCTCTCTCTCTCTCTCTCTCTCTCTCTGTCTCTCTGTCTCTCTCTCCCTTGTATGTGTGTGTATGTTTATGTCTGTGTCTGTGTGTATTCCGCTGAGAAAAAAAGCACAGAAGAAGACATACCCTCTACTGTTTTATCCACAGCCCAATGTGATTTTTTTTTCCTCAGATCTCATAAGTCACTTGAATTAAACAGGTTAGATTGGAATAAGCAGAATTGTACTTCAGAAGTGACCTGGCCATACATACACTAAATCCAACTAAAGAGACAGAACTTTTAACTAGATTAAATTAGCTTTGGCCCAGTTTTCTATGGCACCAATTTTCTTTGGTGCCATAGAGTTGCATATATACACACCAACTCCAGAGCAATTTCTGTGATTGAAGAAAGTATATGAAGGCATGTGACCTCCAGATAAATCACGTAGGATCCCAGCAGAGGTCTCATCCCTCACACCTTTCCAGGTGTGAAGCATGTGCTGTTATCTCCCTGTGAAACTGATATTCCAGGTTTTATACATGAACATTAGATGAAAGGCAACCAGGCATGTGGCGGAGGAAATGAATTACTTTTCCTTTTTTTCTACTTTCTTTTTCAATTTGGACTTCATGACGAATACTTAACATTGAAGAGCTAACAAGAAAATAAAGAATTACAGGACAATAATAAGAGATGGTAAAAGGAAAATGGGTTCCCATTCCTACCTGGCCACAAGGCCAGCATAGTGGCTTCAGGTTCAGGATGAGGTCATGGAGGAAGCAGGAAAGAGACCTAAAGAAGGACTTCAGAAGAAGGGCAGAGAGCCAGAGGAGTATACAGGGTGTGCTCTAGAATCCTGCTTGGAAGTGCGTTTGCCTTGCTTATCTGATAGGGCCATAATTACAGGAGGATTGAACTGATGAGGCAAGGAAGACCTTTTCCGCTTACGTTTGCATCTTTCTTCCATAATCATCTGTGAGAAAAACATTAACTTAGAGATGGATAAATGGCTGGAAAACTTAGATCATCTGCTCAGTGAGTTTGGAGTCCTTGCATGAGAACTATTTATGGAGAGCCTCTCACCACCAGAAACTCTAAATGTCCTGTGTGTGCACTTTTTCAGGTGTTTGAACAGTTTTCTTTGACAAAATCATGGCAACTGAACATATCTCCCCACAGGTCCCATGTATAAAAGCATCCTCTTCTAGAACACAGATGGACAGTCCAAAGTTAATTATGCAAAAGCAAGGCACCTATAGCATCATTGGAGAGAAAGAGCTCTCTATGAAGAAGTAAATTGAAAAAGTTTTGAGGTGGGTATCTTGGCCTCTAGGTGCTCAAAAACATGAAGTCATGGTCTCTTGAAATGGTAGGCCCAAGTTCAATGGGAAAGCTAGGATTTCCTCTGCATATTAAAAACTAGAAGAAGCCATGGGCTGGGTCTTCCAGGCATTGTGATAATAAAATAAACTAAGGACCAGAAATGACGTGAAAATTGCATGAGACAAGGTCACTGAGAACAAGTTATACTAATAACTTTCTCCATCTCTTGAGACCACCCCCAGGCCCTCATTCTCATGGTCCATCTCTCCTTAGCATCTTCAGTTTTCTTTAATCTATGTTCCACTCCTACACATTTCTGGGCATGCAGCATGTATTGACTTCTGCAAAGGTTGTTTGTCTGACCCAAATTTCTTAATAGACTCTTGACTGTGTCTTGGCACTAATAAGCACATCTTCCATATTAAAACTTTAGTGTGGGTTAGTTAAATTAACCAATTGATTTATGGTAAAAAGGTATGCTTGGACTACCTGTTATGTGTGGTTGGAGTGTCATTTTAAAAATCTGACTTAGACCCAGAAACTTGTTAACATTTGATAGCCCAGAGCTAATTCAGTGGACATCACTGGCCAGCACTCTCCTCTCATGGAGTTTCCCTGCTCTTCTGTTTCCTGAATGCTGGGTGCTGCCCTGATCCAGCCCTCGCTCCTGTTTACAGAATACTTTCATCATTAGGCTACTCCCTAGCACAAGCAAATAGAATATAATTTAGTAAGAAGTTCAGATTTTGAAGTTGGCCTGCAACATATGGAATATTTTTCCTTTATTTTGATATGGGTACATATGTGTCTGTTCATGTCTACACATAATTTATGTACACACAAATGTAGGACAAGATTCATCAGATACTATCTACATTTTTTGAAACATTGGCCTGGAATTTGCCAAGTACACTAAGCTGGCCATCAGAGATATACCTGTTCCATTTCTCAGCACTGAGATTAAAAGCATGCACCAGTGCATACCTGGTTTTGCTTAATATGTGTTCTAGAAATTGACCTCGGATTTTCATGCTTACAAAGTAAGCACTTTTGAGTTTTTAAACACCAATTGAGCCATCTCTATAGCCCAATATGTGGAGAACTTTAGCAGTAGACTCAGAAAGGCTATAGACCTGGTGTACAAAGAATAATTCAAATAAAATGTGGGACAGGCTTGTACTTTTTCCCTCTTCAAGCATGTTTTCCTTTCACTAATATCAGGTGATACCGACTGGCTTCCCTGCTCTTGCCCTGATTTCTCCTCCCCTCACCCTCTGTGATACTTTAGGTGTTCAGCCACTGCTTTCCTGAAGCCTTTGCAGAAGATGGGGAAGAGAAAGACACATTAGTCAAAGCCTGTGCCTGCAGCTCCCTTCTTGCAGCTCTCTGACTTGGCAGAGGCTGAGTTTTTCCACCCAGGGATCCTCTAGAAAGACTAACTGTAATATGCTCAGACCTTAAGCTGGAAACATCTCCTGCTCTTGACCAGCTTTGGCGAACATTAACAACTTTTGCTGCTTTTGCTTAATGCTACAGATCTCAACCCTATTGAATGGAGTCTTTCCATACCAATTCCTGGCAAGGATTCCAAATATTATAAGCTTTCACTGTCCAAAGGCAGACTTAAGGAGCTTAAAGATGACTTTACATTTGTGCTTATGTTTTCAGAGCCAGAATTGATTTAATGTTTGAGCAATGCTGTGTCACGTGGATACTGGACTAATCAGAGAACTGTATCAAAGCCCTAAACTTCTGCTTCACTAATCAAACTGACTCATGAGAAGTTCCACTGAGAAGTTTCTGATGGAGCAGGGGCAAGTCTTATAAAAGGCAAACACAGTGGCACCAGGGTAAAAGGAGGCTCGTCTGTACTTTCAGCCCTCATCTGTGTTCTTTTTTTTTTTTTTTTTTTTTTTAATTTTTATTTTCAGCAAATCAAAAAAAATTAAAAAGCATTCAAACAGAATAAAATGAAAATAAACAAACAAGCAAAATACCAAGGGTCAGATATACTTATACAAGAATTCTATAGGGCCTTCAAACAAGCAACACTTTTTGAGTTATGTTTAAAAAAATTCAGAACCACAATAAGCTCCTTCACAAAGCAAATAATATTGAAATAGTGAAATCAAGTGTAGACCCAACAAAAATATATAAATTATAGTCCAATATCCCTCATGAATATACATACAAAAATTCTCATTGAAGTAGTTGCAAACTGAATACAAGAGATATAAAAAAAATAATATTCCATGAATAACTGAACAACTGTTTTTTTTTTGAAGACCGTACTCCATATACAGGCTGCATGTTTTGGGATAGCCCCCACTCCAGATGTTTGAGACCTACATGAAAACCAAGCGGGAGGCCTAGCTATACCCCTCCTGGGTATATACCCAGAAGATATTTCAACATGCAACAGGGCCACATGCTCCACTATGTTTATAGCGGCCTTATTCATAATAGCCAGAAGCTGGAAAGAACCCAGATGTCCTTCAACAGAAGAATGGATACAGAAAATGTGGTACATTTACACAATGGAGTACTACTCAGCCATTAAAAATAATGAGCTCATGAAATTCTTAGACAAATGGATGGAGCTAGAAAATATCATCCTGAGTGAGATGACCCAATCACAAAAGAACACACATGGTATGCACTCACTGATAAGCGGATATTAGCCCCAAAACACACAATACCTAAGATGCAACGCATAAATCTGTGTTCTTTGAAACTCATGCCAATTTCAGAAAGACGAGTGAATGTATGGGGGCTTTTCTTTTGTTTTTGTTTTTGTCTTTGTTTTCTTACTCTTTTTTTTTTTAAGAGAAAAAAAGTGTGAATTCAACAGGTAAATTGAAGTAAATTGAAGTTATCTATTATAAAGTCTCTTATTTTCATAGCTGAAATTTCAGGCCATAAACACAACTTTGCTCTTAGTTACTGCCATGAGGAAGATGGCTATGTTTAGAGATTTTGAGGCAGTCATTTTCTCAAGCGCAGTGTTCCATAAGAGAGATGCTAACTAAGTGCCCATAGCTCACTAAGAATTGAAGCCTCCTGGTTCTGGATTTGGGGGATAAACTTGAGAGTGCCAATTACCCTTATCACTCTGTACAAACCTCTCCCTAGGGATGGTCTCTTACATTGTCTCTTGCTTTCCATGATGAACAAGCTCATTCTTCAGTGACTGATCCTATATTTACACTGTACATTTGTCACAGTGACTTGTATGTATGATCGTCTTGGGACTAAATAATGAAACATAGATTCCAAGAGTAGGTGCCTTGCTTTTTACGTCACCTTAATGCAAAGTCCAAGTAAAGGAAAGGATGCACTTAAGACTTGATGCGACCTTGAGAGCATCACACAAATTCAGATAACACCATCCTGATTAAGAGAAAACCAAGATGACTCTGGTGACAATAATCAGAAGGCATTCTACCCTCTAGTCTCCTCCCTTGAGAACCCATGTCTCAGAGGTTGAATGTGAGCTGCACATTAGAGTTCTGGATAAAAGCTTCTTGGATTTCCTGAGTTTCTGCAATGAACACAAGAACTCTGTGTGTGTGTGTGTCGTTGTGTGTGTGTGTGTGTGTGTGTGTGTGTGTGTGTGTGTCTGTGTGTGTGTGTGTGTCTGTGTGTGGTGTCTCCACACATGTATGCAGGTATACACAGATACACTGACTGCCTTCTGTCTGCAACAGGAAATGACTCGAGGTAAAAGCACAGGGAGAGGCTTTTGCCGGCTGCAGGCTCCTGGGTATAACCATAACCATAAGGGCTGAGAGTTTGGGGAAATGGCTTGCATTTGGGAGATGTTCTTGCATTTGAGGGGAGCATTTCTTGAGGCCATTGTGGACCAATAAACAGTTCAATTTTTTCATTGTTCTAATTAATTTAATTAAGTCAACTTCCAAGGTGTGTTAAGAAGCAATGCCTTGGGTGATTAACTGTTCCCATATCAAGGTGTTTTCACAAACACATTTACTCTGATTAGTGTACACATTATTATGTAATTAAATACCTCACACAGAGGAATTTATTAGTGCCTCCTTGTCTTCTAACAAATAAAGCAGTCTTTAGAATCTCTTGGAAAAGTGATTCTGTTTACTAGGAGAGGACAGACAGATGTGGTGATCTACATAGCTCTAGACTAAGAAGGCAGTTCCCTGAATTCCCACAAGGGCTTGGGCAGGACCAGGCTACCTTTCCTAATATGACAGCAGCTCCCATGGTTATAGCCTGGCCTGTCTTTATCCATTTCTCTTACTTGCCTCTCTAACCTTTAGTCCTAAGAAGTACATGTAGTAAACCAGAAGTACCCCTTTTACAAAGAAGGAATGGCTCTGCAGAGTAGGAAGAGAACTTCCCCCTCCTTGTGCTCATCCTTCAGAGTTGACCTTCAGAAAAGCTATGATTTTCTCCACTCCAAGCCATATGTTGTTGACACCTTTACTATGAGGCTCTCTCCCTACTGCATGGGACAGAAAGGGTTCATTTTGACAGATATGGAACAAGTAAGTATTGATAATGTACTGGACTCTAAGACAAAATAGTGATTCTTTCTAAAAAGGCTACCTTCTTAAAGCTTTTTATTTTATAGCTATCAATTTTATTATCTCCCTAGTCAGTGCTAGAAATTGTGTGTCCTCATTATCGCAATATTTAAATCATGCCTACTGATCATGTCTGCTTCCACACTAAGCAAGCACTATGACCATCAAAGAACTCAATGCTACAACTCCACAAGACAGGTTGTTTTAGTTTCATTATTTCACAGGTGAAGGTGCTGAAGAACAATGTGTATAGACCCCATTCTTTGGGTCTTCAGCCAAGAAATAAAGTCCTGCAAACAACAACGTCATCAAGCTGGGATGCCCTGGCTTCTGTTCAACCTGCTGCTTCAGCATCCTAGCGAGTAGAGAAGCATGCTCACAGAGGGGTCCAGATTTCAGGTCTAGAGGCTCCAAGGTCCACATGCCATTGATGTGAGAAGCAGATACATTTCCCTGCTTGCCTGTACCACTCAATGCAGTGAGACCCAAGCAACTTAGCTACCTCAGAGAGGATAAATTAAGTGACATTTCTGGGAATGTAGAAAACACTACTGAAGGCCAAGTGAATCAATGCTGAACGCAGAACAAAACAGCTCCCACCACTGGGATCAGACTGTTCAGGTTGGTGGCAGGGAGAGAGAATTATGTGAGCCGGGGGCTAGCTCCTGAGGGAGCCAGGATTGATTCTGTATGATTGATGACTCGGGGACAGAATGCCAACTCATCAATCGCCCTGGCTCATGCCACGGACAGCATCAAGATCACTTTTCCCCGGTGCCCAGTCTGAAAGATTTCTCTTCTGTTAATGTTTGTTTGGCCTGGGGCAGGCGCCTGCTGGGCTCAGCTGTGGAATGTTACCAAGACCTTCTGAGGAAAGACAGGTGACAACATCTGGCAGGTGGGCATAGAACTTGAAGGAGAAGTAGCAGGATTGAGAACTGTGGTAGAGGTGTGTGTGTATGGGTGTGTGTGTGTGTGTGTGTGTGTGTGTGTGAGAGAGAGAGAGAGAGAGAGAGAGAGAGAGAGAGAGAGAGAGAGAGGAGAGAGGGAGAAGGGAGGAGAGAGAGAGAGAGAGAGAGAGAGAGAGAGAGAGAGAGAGAGGAATGCTGAATATCATTTCTATGTGACATGTATAGCATGTGACAGGAATATATATTTTCTGTGACTTAGCCCCTTGTCATGAATCACAGTAATCAAAGCTATATCTTCTGTGCTTTTGGGGTATTAGGAAAATATCCCATTACCTATACATTGGCTGATGCTTTGGATTTTAATACTTATCTCCTTAACCATAAGCAATACTTTTTGGGAAAATGTAATCTGCCTTCTTCAATATCACTCTTGAAATTATACTATTGTGGGGTCCATTCTGAATCCTGAATCCGTACATAGGTCTTGCTACCCATTTAAATGCAAGCTTCCTGAGAGAGGACAGTACTATGGCACTTCTTCCCTAAACCTTCTAGTCTGAGCCCATCAGATTTCATCCTCTTCAACTAGTTATCCTGACAAACATTATATCACATGTATGATAAAATGTCACAATATTACAAATATGAGGTTTACGTATTCTATTTATATATGCATGTGTATATGCTGTGTGTACCTATGCACATATTTATGCATCTTTTTATCATTTTATTTTGTGTGGATGGGTGTTTTGCCTGCATAGATGTCTATGTATTATGTCTGTGCCTACTGTCCACGGAGAGCAAATGAGAGCGCCAGATTCCATGTAATTGGAGTTATAGGTGGTAATTAACTGCCATGTGAGTGCTGGAAACTGATCCTGGGTCCTCTTCAAAGGTAGCAAGTACTCTTAACCACTGAGCATCTCCTCATCCTCTATTCTATTTTGTAAAATATGGCTTCGTGTAGCCCAAACTTCTCTTAAACTCATTCTTCAAGAAAGGATGACTCCTGATCCTCTGCTTCCACTCCACAACCTTGAGACTACAGTCGTGCATGCCACTGTGCCCCATACATACTATATGTGTACCCCATAAAGTCCATAGACCTATGAAAATATTGTAAGAAGGGTACATCAGGTAAGACAGTAAAGACAATAAATCTTTCCACAAAAATTGAGTGTATGATACTTGAAGACCCAGCAGAAGCATAAGTAAATGCTTTAAGTAAGACAGTATCATCTTAAGGTTTATTAGTGAAAGTTCTCCTTTACTTTTGATTTTATGCTGTTTAATCTGATCACATTAAAAAGACTCTGGTTTTTACAAATAGGATAATAAGATTCATAAGTAATGAAATCACAATAGAAATAAAAGTCTGAGATAAACAATATTCTCTGTCTAATTATAACACAGGTAATTCACACACATTAGCAGTTGAAATAAAGAAAATCATAAATAAAATAATAACCACAAGCTGCCATTTACTGATGAACATTAAACATAAGTAATATTTCCCTATTGCTCCATCAGTCCATGTGTCTGAGTACATTTGTGCATTTAATTAGAATTTTAATACGTATCCCCTTTAAGTTATTTCAACTCTTTGGGCTCAGACTAAAATCGTACTGCTGGATGGAAAAGCCAACTGGAGTACCTTATACAGAAAGCAAACACAAAGATCCTGCAGAAAATGACTAAAAGGGAAAAATGCAAGTCTCCCTACTTAGAGAAAATTTGTTTTTATGAATAATTCAACAAAATAGCTCATGATCAAGATAAAACAGAAAGAATGAAATAACGTCAAATCTAGGTGTGCAGGAAGCAGATTAATGGATGAATGTGTTCATCTCTTCTGTGATGTCCACGTACCTAGGAAGGTACTTCCACCGAGTTACTTATCCCATTGACTCCTTCAACAATTCCTCACTAAGGCCTCTTACACCCACAGTGCCTTTGGAGTGGAGACCCAGGATGCAGAGATAAGAATGAATTCACACAATGATTACTTGTTTCACCTCAGTATAGAATGATTCCAAAGAGATGGCGATATGGTACGTAAAAGAATCCTAAACTGAAGATACTTACAATTGATAGTACGGAGATTAGCAAAAGAAACAGAAGTGTATGGATGTATTGGCTAGAGGCCAATATCTGGTGTTTTCTTTAATCAAATTCCATGTCATTATTCCTTTATTGACTTAGGGTGTTGAGACAAGGTCTCTCACTGAACCTGGGGCTTGAGGATTCAGATAGGCTGCCAGGCCAGCAAACTTCCAGAACCTTCCTGCCTCCAGTTCCCCAGTGCTTCAATTACAAACATGAGTGGCTTTTTATGTGGGTTCTGGAGACCATAACTCCTGTCCTCATACTGTCACATCAAGCATTTGCCAAGTCAGTCATGTTCCCATTTCCCTCCAATACTTAAGGGAGTATATCTGCGCTCCTAGGACTCAAGAGATGATGGCAGTAGGGTAATAGTTCAAAGCTAGCCTCAACTACATGGAAAGTTTGAAAGCAATCTGGACTACATGAGACTGTAGTAAATGCATAAATAAAGAAACAAAATAAATAAATTAATTAAATAAATAAATAAATGCAAATTATAAAAATCCTTGTGAAAGGAATTGGAGAAAAGTGGAATAATCGCCATTCACTTACAGAAAGACTGACATATACTAAGCACATAGGTCAGTCCTGCCCATACTAGCAGAGGAGGAGACCAGAGATGTGAGTTTAGCACAGCTCTACTCAGTTGTGACCTGGAGCTTTAGAGGGAACTGTCCCAGTGGCATATACTGTAATGAGGGTAGAAATGTTGAAAGTCAGAGAGAAATATAAAACCACAATACTGAATCATATAAACCAGCCAGAGATGCGGAGTGATCTCAGAGGGGAGAGCACAGAAGCAGAACTTGAAGCACCTTAAGAGACTGTTGGTGAGAGTGTCATATGTAGGGAGCTAATCTTACATGGCTCTTGGTATAACAGGTAGAAATGGGGTTCTCTGAAGTGTTACATCATCACCACAGAGAACTCATGCAGGGTGCCCCATAAACAGGAGAGTCTTGTGAGATCATATATACCCTTACCAATCTAAACCTTATGAGAAACCATTATTTAAACGAAACCTAGGCCCTAATAACTAAGCAAAATGAAAACACCAATGCTAAAGCATAAATAAAAAATTAACTTTGGCACCAATAGTTTTCATTTTAAAAATTAAAACAAAACAAAAATGTGGAAAAAATCATAGCAACCACTCAGAAAGGGTCCAGTTTATGTGGCAAGGCACAAAATTTTTAATCTGTCTTCAAAATAACCAATGATTCTTATTCTTATTTCTACCTTCATTAGCTCTTTTGTGCTAATAATCAATTCATGAGTCACTAACAAAAGCCAAGTATCTCCTTAAAACACATTTGTTGAAATTATGTCTCAATACTTTCTGTCAAGAACATTAGCAAAATCAAAGTCACTGTATTCTTTGGGATTCTCAAATTAAACAGACCTATTAAATATAGGTATTTATTAGAATAATTTATACCTGTGGTTAGATGATCCAACAATGACTCTCTTGTGATGAAAAGGCATAAGATTCCAATAGCTGCTCAGTCCACAAGGCTAGATGTCACAGTAGTTCTAGTCTGGTGCTGAGGATTCCTAGAGAGTTCCTAAACTTCAGTCCACTTAAAACTCCAGAAGTTTTGTTGCAAGTAAAGGAACACCTCCACAGGATAGGTTAACTTGCCAACTAGAGGAAAGGCAAGCAGGCAAATATAAAACACTTCCTTTTTATGTCTTTATATGAGGGCTGCCACAAGAAGGTGTCAAATAATCCATCAACAGTACACTTGGAGAGACCAATGGCTCCAGCTGCATATGTAACAGAGGATGGCCTTGTCTGGCATCATTGGGAGGAGAGGCTCTTGGTCTCATGAAGGCTAGATGACCCAATGTAGGGGAATTCCAAGGCAAGGAGACAGGAGTGGGTGGGTGAGTGTTAGAACACCCTCATAGAAGCAGGGGGAAAAGGGATGGGATAGGGTGTCTCGAGGGAAAGGGGATATGATTTGAAATGTAAATAAAGAAAATATCCAATAAAAAAGGAAAAAAAATCTTTCATGTATGTTGCCAGTTGTTTGGGTATTAGTTGATTCCACTTGTACTCAAGTTGACAAACAAGAATAACATATAATCCCTGTGTGTCAGGATAGTAAAGAAGAAAACACTTACTGGTCACATTGGACTCTATATACCAAGCAGCTTTTTTCTTAGTTGATTCATGTCTTTTTGATAGCTACAGTTTAGTAGAACACCAAGGACTGGAATACTTTTGCATCTTTTTTCCTCAGTTCTCTCCCAAATGTCATGATATTCTGTCAACACAAGGTCCATTTAAGAAACTTGTTCTCAGTTAGTTAATTGATAATGGTATATCTTATATTGAAGAAAGCCCCATCACTTGGCTCATCCGTACACCCAGTATGCTTAAAGCTCAAAACTATATGCCAAGCTTCTTCTGGTAGGTTGTTAATCACCAGACACAAGTGAACAGGGTAGTTTTCTCTCAGGGACAAGGGTGTCATGTCCTCACACAGTGCTGCCTAGACTGTACTGTGGAATTTAACAAAGGCAAGTGTAGTATCAGTCTCTTAAACCTGATAGCTCCACTTCTTAAATAAGGCTCTCTCAGACTGCTCTGGATCATCAGTCCCCTAGATTTTCTAAAACTCCAAATCAGGTAGCCTCCTTAAGTCTTTTAATGATAAATCTAATTAATGGAAGACTATCTGCTCAAAGCAATGACTAAATCAAATACAATGGAGACAATCTGGTTGAAGACCACAAGCCCTTGAGTTATAATGGA
Source organism: Mastomys natalensis (assembly GCA_021653895.1). Lineage (NCBI taxonomy): Eukaryota > Metazoa > Chordata > Mammalia > Rodentia > Muridae > Mastomys > Mastomys natalensis. The sequence goes on from JAJTUV010001917.1 coordinate 415,931, forward strand.
AGGAACTACATGGCAAAGATCTTTCTCAAATGAAGTATTACCAGAATCCATAAATTATCAAGTAGATAGAAGTTCTGCCATTATTGCTGGAAGCAGAGATTGAAGAAGATTAAAGACCAGAGTTCCACATGATTCAACCCTTGTTCTCCAGGGGATCCTCAAGAACCCTCTGCATAGTTTAGTTTGAAGACCACTTACAGTCATTTTGCATGGGTCAAATAGCTTTACTTCTGGGCATGAATTTTACTTTTTTTTTTTTCAGACAGAGTGTCCGCAATTTTAATCTCAAGAACAGCTTTTCTTGGCCAAATAACAGTTTTAGGTCCATGAAATTTTTCTTTTCCTCTACCATCATTTTTGTTTGAATTGAAAATTTAATAACTAGCCCAACCAAAACCTATTCTATGTGCAAGCACCAATTCCTAATACTGTTAATGATACTCTGTTATGCTTTCAGACAGGAGCCTAGCATGGCTTGTCCTCTGAGAGCCTCTACCTAGCAGCTGATTCAGAAAAATGCAGAGACCCACAAAAAAACAGTGGATGGAGCTTGAGGACTCTTATGGAAGAGTTGAAAGAAGGATTGATGGCCCCGAAGTGGATAGGAACTCCACAGGAAGACCAACAGAGTCAACTAACCTAGAAGCAACTAACCTGGAAGCTAAGCCATATAGTTAGCACACAGAAAAATATAGGTAAATGCTTGAAGATTTATTATTCTCAAGGTCATTGTCTAAGGGTCAGTGTTAGGGCCCTCCCATATCAATCACTAATTTTAAGTATGTCCCACAGCCTTCCCTGCAGGCCAATCTGATGGGAGCATTTTCTCAGTAGATGTTTGCTCTTACATATGACTCTAGCTTGTTTAAATCTGACATAAAACTAGCCAGCATAGACACCATGCAGCCACCATACTTAATCCATTCTCCTTCTCCTCTTCTTATCCTCCATCCAAAGTCTGCAGAGCCTTTGCCAAGTAGTCTTCTCCAAGCCTTTTATTTCATCAGAAGCATGAAAGAATATAAATATGTTCACTGTACACACCTCAGAAAGTTAAGATGATATAGAAACAAATAAAACAATCCCTAGATGTTTCTTCCTGATTCTGTTTTTCTCTTCATCTTCCTAAATCCTATTCATGGAGATATAAATAAATGCCTATGCCTTTCTCATTAAGAAAGTATGTGATACCTTTCCAAAACACTTTATCAGTAGCGATACACATGCTGGGTCTGGCCAGAGGAATGTGGTTGAAATGTTGAATATTCTTCTAAAACCTAAGACCATATACAGCCAAATATGAGAGAAATTTTTCTTAAATGTAAGAGGTAATCACTCTAGAAAGTGGTATTGAAAACCAAAAAAGAGATACATGGCAAAGTCAGAGACTTTCTTTGCAAGGAACCAAAACTTACACTCCTCACAGCACCAAGGAGAATGGAACCACATACCCATTTGTAATCACAATCAAATTGTCCATAGGTACTTTTGGTCAAAGATCCATGAACACATTAAATTTTGAAGGAATTTGAAATATCTGGTGTTCTAAGGCACTCTTGTTAAAAATCAAGATTCTATTCTGGCATCTGTGATAAAGGATCACTGAATATATTCAGGACACCCTGCAGAAATAGCAAGATCATTCATTTAATAGAAAGCAAAGGGGAAGAGATGTTCTGGGTGCTAAATGTTTGTCACCACATTTATTACTTTTTCTATTTGGAATGTCTGTAACTTATTCATTCATCTTATCTCCATCCAAATTGTGATGTTTTATAAAAGAATTTCATTTGTATTCATCATGATCCAAACAACTATAAATACTTTGACATATTTGCCCCATATTATTCTTTATATGAGAACATAGATGGTTGTTTGTACAACTGAAATACCTTGTATAGCTCCTCTTGGTCTCATTCACCTAAATGTCTACTAGATGTCACCTAGATGTCTACAGCAAATCATTCTCTCTCTCAGACTTTACTTTTACTACATGTGAAAAGCCACAAAACATGTATTGTTAGTGAGCGTTCCATAGGTGTGCACAACATCCTTTAAAATATGAAGTATTTTCAAATGATCCTACTGAACACATACCCTGGGGACTGTGACTATAATGGCTATAAGGTTCATTGAATGAGCTTGAAACTTACAACCTTGCACATGAATGAACATGCATGTTTTCTTCCAATTTGCTACCATAAACCCAGCTGAAAGATGCCCTTGTTGACATCCTTCCTTCATCTGAGGCTGAGTTTCTGTGGATTCTATAGTAAAGGATGAACATGTGGGATCATAAACTATTAGCATTCTCAACCTTAATATGTATTGATAAATTACTCTCCAAAGTCTTCATTACTTATTGATTCACCCATCAACAATGTATAAAGACTCATGTCTCTCTAAATCTTCACCAACACTTGGGATTATTAAAGTTTTTCTACCACATGTAAAGAGATTTATTCCAAATTGCTTTTACTTATGCAGTGTTTGAACTACTGTTCAAGTGTGGTGGCTAGCCAAGCTTTCTTAGTGTGAGTGGCAGCTCACTTACCTTAGCACCTTCTGCTAGCTCCTTTCCCTGTTAACTGACTCATCCTTTTTTATTTGTTTGTAGGACTTTATAAATGCAAGCTGAAGCTGCCATGTGTCTTTTGATTAAAACTATTGCCAGCATCATTTCTGTGAGTACCACTCGCCTTTGAAATTCATACATTGTCTCTCAGGCATATAGAATGCTCATGATTTAGTGTGAGTAAATACAAGATCTTTTAATGATTTCTCCTTACATGTCTTGTTGGAAAAACATTCATTTCTCTTAAACAGATGCACCTTTTTTTTCTATAAGCCCACATTGCATCTGTAATATATGTGTCTATTTCCATCTTTTTACTATGAAGCTTGTATCAAATTCATTTCACATGGAAATCAAATCCTGGCAATTCAATTTACTGAATAGCCTCTCATTTCTTAACTACTTTGTGATATCATATACAGAGTTTCTGTATGTATTTGCTTTTGATTGCTGTTTTATTTGTTTTATTGTATGTTTATATATGGCAGGTGAGGGTATATAACATTAATGTACCCATGTACATGTTTATGAAGGCCTGAAAAGGACATTATTGTTTGTCTTCTATTTTCCCCTACTTTGTATTTCTGGACAGGGTCACTCACTGAATCTGAAGCTCACAATTTCAGCTAGGCTGGCTGGCCAGTGAGTTCTTAAGATCTTCCTGGTTCTGCTTCTTAGGTCAAGGATTACAGGTACACACAACCATACTATTTTTTCAAGGATGCCAATAAATTAGACTCCATTTCTTCTGCTTCACAGCTGGCCCTTACCCCTGAGCCATCTCCCTGACCATAACTCCAGCTCTAACTCTAAACTTTGGTCTATTTTCACTTTATCCTAGCACCGAAACCATATGATTTTTTAGTTTACTAAAACTTTGTCTTAATTCCTAATAAGTTAAAGATTCACAATTATTCTTTTAAAAAAAATAAGCCTCACTACTTTACATACAAATATTAGTGGTAACTAGTCAAGTTTCATGAAAAATTCTATCAAGATTGAAACTGAAATTAACTTAATATGGACTGTTAGAAAAATCTTCTTTTCTAAGAATAGTTAGGTAGATAGATAGATGGATAGATAGATAGATAGATAGATAGATAGATATAGATGTGTGTGTGTGTGTGTGTGTGTGTGTGTGTGTGTGAGAGAGAGAGAGAGAGAGAGAGAGAGAAGCTTTCTGTTTCCTTTGGTAAAATTTCTACCTGTTTGGTCTAAAATTTGCATGGGTTAGTCCTTAAGAACTAAAATTGTTCTGTATTTATCTAGAATTTCCTTTTACATGACTTAATTTTGAATTTATTTTCATTTTATTTAAATAAAATCCATTTACTTTCTACTTAAAAATCAAGTATATCTGAAACTTTACTTCTTCCAAGCCAACCTAATTAAACAATTATTATATAATATATATATATATATATATACATACATATATATATACCCTTTTGATTTACAAACATAAACTTCATTTTCCTTTTTCTCATATAAAATTTTTCAAAGAAATTTTAAAAGAATTTGGCATTGTAAATTATTTTCAAGATATAATTTGTGCCAGGCAGTGGTGGCACCTGCCTTTAATCCCAGCACTTGGGAGGCAGAGGCAGGCAGATTTCTGAGTTCGAGGTCAGCCTGGTCTACAGAGTGAGTTTCAGGGCAGCCAGGGCTACACTGAGAAACCTGTCTTGAAAAACAAAACAAAAAGCTGTATTTTGTTACTCTTTTTTGTGTATGTGGGAGTGTGTTTGTGGGTACCTGCAGAAGCCAGGGGAGAGGAGCATTGCAGTTGTGAGACTGAACAGAATATGCAAGAGCTCTGGAACTCTGAAAAGACTTACCTAGTCTTTGGAGGATGACATAGAAGAAGAGCACTGTGGCAAAGGCATAGAAAATGTTTTCAACGAAATCATAAGAGAAAACTTCTCTCCATGTACAAGAGGTTTCAGAACACCAAAGAGACATTACCACAAAAGAAGAAGCACAGAACACAATATAGCTAAACCGTTTATGACACCTTGCTTCTATTATGAGGGTCCTAGGAATTAGACACTGGTCTTCATGCTTGCACAGATAGTATTTTACTAAGGAAACCATCTCTTCAGGCCAGATGTTCCAATTTTTAAAGTCTTTTATTTTATTAGTTTTTCAAAAGTTAGAATTCACAATAAACTTAAATTTAGTATAATATAGTTTGACATATGCATGTTATATTTTTAATATTTATGAGGGTTTTAGTAATTGCCCTTTTATTCTACTTTGGTCCCTGAGATAGGAAGAGCTTACTCATATATAATCAAATTTAGTTCATCTTCTCCATCACTTCTTCAGTTCATATTTTGTTCATATTCATCCTTATCTTCATCTTCTCTCTTTCTCTGGCATTTGTCATAATTTACTCTTCTTTTTAAAGTTTCTTGATATGGATGTGTAAGCAACTGCTTTTTTTTTAGCATTCTTTTCCTCTAATATAAGCATTTAAATTTATAAGTTTCCCTTAGTGCTATCTTAGCTACACTTCATAAATTCTGACATATTGGATTTCCATTATCATTAAGTTCATTTTTTTAATTTCTGAAGTTTATTTTTAGCATATGGATGATTTAGATGTATATTGCTTAATTTCCAAATATTTGTCTGTCTAGATATCTTTATGTCGTTGATTTATAATTTAATGTGTGGCCTTCAGGGAATGTACACTGCATGATTTCAATTCTTCGAAATTTATTGAGACTAATTTAATTAGCTAGCATATGGTCATTTCTGGTATATGATTCATATGTGATTGAAAAGAATGTATAATCTGCTGTTGCTGAGTTTAGGGTTCTATAAAAAGCAAATTAGACCAAGCATTTGACAATATTACACAGATTGTAGCCTCAGTGCTTTCTTTTTATTTATCTGTTCTGTCAATCATCCAGATTGTGGATTTTCTATATCTCAGCTTAATTTTGGCTGTTTTCACTTTCCATATTAGGTATTTTCATCTTGGGGTGTATAAACTTTACAAAAGTTATATTGTCCTGATAAATTTAGTGTATGACCCTAGCTGAGACTATTAGCAGTGTGAAATATGGAGTCCAAAGTGGCTACCTCTTGTAGCCAAGAGGGACTTCCAGTGGAGAAGGTCCACCCACAAATCCTTTGGCCCAAAATTTCTCCTGCCTACAAAATCCATAGAGATTAGATGGAACAGAGACTGAGGAAAAGGCAAACCAATGACTTCCCCAACTTGAGACCCATCCCATGTGAGAGAGCCAACCCCTGACACTATTAGTGATACTCTGCTATGCTTACGGACAGGAGCCTAGCATAGCTGTCTCCATAAAGGCTTATTGTGAGGGTAGGACTGGGCAGAAAGAATGGAGTTGGTGCTGAAACCTGAATGTAAAGGGAAGAAAGAAAGAAAGAAAGAAAGAAAGAAAGAAAGAAAGAAAGAAAGAAAGAAAAGAAAGAAAGAAAGAGATTGAAAGGAGGAGGAGGAAGAGGAGGAGGAGGAGGGAGGGAGGGAGGAAGCAAAGAACAAAGGAAGGAAGAACCCACAAACATGCTGTTATTTTTCTCTTCTTTAAAAAGGTTCTTTTGATCCCACCCTCAGGTATGTGGTCCCCATATTTCTCTATTCTTCTTTGTAATACTTCTTGAGAACATTCTGAACTTAATTTCTTCCTCTCAATTTTTCAGTACAAACTAATTCAGGTTTTATTCACAGTATTTTTATAAATATGCTCTCAAGGACGTCAGTGGTGTTTACATTGTTTTTTAAAGGAGTAAATAGGTGGCTAATTCTCAATCTTTGTTTTAAATCTTCCTGCAGAGCTCAACAATACTGAAAATTCCCTCTTCTTTGAAGTAATGTTCTTCCAATTATTTCTTACTGATGTTCTGCCCTGTCACTTGCTTATCTTTCCAAGTTTCCTCTCCTGATGTGTCCTGCAGTTTCCTTTTACTCCAGGGCTCACATATGCAGTGACTTCCCTGACTGGCATTCTTTGGTATCTAACCCATTCCTGTGACCCAGTTCCTGATTGATTTTACAGACCAGAGATCCCACTGGATGCCAGTTTCTTTCATCTAATCACAAAGTAACGACATCACATTAACACACGTTTGTTATTTAGGTTTAATAAAAAAGGAGGGCAATGAAAACAAGCTGAGCTCCACTTTCCCTTTCTCTGCTGATTTCAGTGAGGTGTGAGCAAGCAGCCTCCTGCAGACACAGAAAGGAACAGCTCCCACTGCTCCCATGGCGTCACTCATCATGGTAGACTTTATACTCTGAATTGTGAACTAAAATAAACCGCCCTTCTCTCAAATTTCTCTAGCCAGATATTCGGTCACAACAATGAGAAAAGAAACTAACACATTTTTTGAATCGGAATCTTGAGATCACATTTGCTTTCTCTTTCACTCGCATGCCACATAATCAGAGGATGCTGTGGTTTGTACTGTCACACTCTATTCACACCTGACTATCCCACCACCACTACCTCCTTTGACAGAACATCAGCTCTCACCACTATCATAATTGCTAAATCAGTCTACCTAATTCTCTCCTCTTTAACCATTTATTCCTGATACTAAAGGTAAATGAATTTGCTAAATTTAAGTCCAATCTGGTCATTTACCTACTCAAAAGCATACCTTTCTCAGGTCAAAATAAAAGAAAAATATTCTGGCCACTTTGGAACTGGACACTCTGTTCTTTTCCTTTGCCATCCTCATTGCCTAGAATTCTTTCTGTTATTCATTCCTCTCCATTTCCCTTGGCTCTGTCACTTTCCCCCCAGTGTCAGGCATGTTCCCAAATCTGGCTTGTTGTGCTTCACTCTTCTCCCAGTCAGAACTGCTGTTTCTGCAAACACCTTCTTTGCCTCATTTCCTTAGCTATTATTAAAAGCCCCCTTCCCAGTAAAATCTGACCTGTATTACCTGTAAAATTAGCAATCCCTATTTCCATACAGCCTCATCCCTCCCTGCATTAGTCAGGGTTCCTCTTGCAGAAGAGGACCATACAATGGCTGAAGAGTGGGGGCAGAGAAAGAACTTATGAGGACTGAGTGAGAAGGCAGCACTCATTCCTAAGTTCATTTCACAGTCAGAACTGAGTATCAGAAAAAAATATTCTTGAATTTGTAACCATCAAATAAGGACTTGATTAAAGATGCTCCTATCCCAAACCTTAGGCTTTCAACTAATTGCCAGAAAAGTTTTTGTTACATATTTTCAAATCCTAACATGATCTTTCTCATAACAGCTGCTACATCGGGACTTTTCCAAGTCCTAAGGACTTAGTGTTCAGACATAAGTCTTAGTTTACAAATGTATTTATTCTTTTCATATTTCCTACCCTTACCCACTCTCCTACCATTCTCCTCCCTTTCCTTCTTCCTCTCAATTCTCTAAGGGTTTTTGTTCTCTCTAAAGTAGAGGGATTGCCGACAATTCTTTTATCTAAATCTTCTTGAGAAAAAACACACTTGGTAATCTTCAGGACATTAAACTAAAGGCCACATTCTGTCCCCAGTTGAATCACAGTGTGTCATATGGTTGAACTTTATTGGTGATTCTCAAATGCACTCCTCATAGAAACATAGCCTCCTAAGGATCTCCAAGGGCCTCTGACTTCAGTTCTGAGGTGAAGATAGCTGTCACATATGGAGCACTAAGGATCTCTGAAAGCTTCTTGTTGCAGCTTTGAGATTGAGCTACCTGCTAGGTACAGAGCACACATCTCTTCTCTCTGAGGTTCCCAAGATAGCTGCTAAATTGGATGAAAAGATGCAAGAGTCATTGGCTCCCTATCATGCTTATTTTACACAGTGCTTTGTTAAATGAAGGTTTTCAGATGATTGCATAATGTGTTGACACATAGTAGGTAGTGTGTAAGTGCTGATGAGCTTTTGTGGTTTTCACTATGCCTCTTAGGCAAGGATTTTGGGTCCAATGGTATTTTTTTCAAACCTCCTTAGTAAAGTCAAGTTCTGAATAGAAATGGTGATGGAGTGTATTGCCTAATTAACTGTGCTGGTAATTAAACTGCAACAGAAACAGCCTATATGCACTTAACTAGACATTTATTATAGCCTAATAAGGTAACGATTGTATGATAAATACATAGTGCTTGATTACAAGGAATAGATGCTCTGAGTATTAACAAATGCTGGTAGATAGGAAAAAGCATTATGCAATTTATAGTCACTTTCACTAAGAAAGAATCACATTAATTCTTATACCCACTTTTATACATTTATCATATAAATTTATTCAATGGATTTGACAGACACGGTGAAGTATTCTGACTCTCCCACTTCACAACACTTCACAATGCACTTTTGTGACTAAATGTAGCTGAAAATAAAGTCATAGAGAAAGGTAACAGATCACCTTAGAGGCCAGGTTCGCTCCTTCATGATAACCTCAAACTAAAGCTTCACAGAGCTTTAAGGTTCACATAGGTGATAAGCTGAGGATTAAAATATGCCCTTATGGCTTCTTATAACAGGTTCTTTTCCTCCTCCTACAACATAAGGGTGTGTGTGTGTGTATGGTGTGTGTGTGTGTGTGTGGGTGGGAGGGGTGTGTGTGTGTGTGTTTTAAGTATACCTTTCCATCCTCTGGATTTTTCCTTTACTACCTAGTCAATGTCAGGAAAATAATTATTTTACTTGGAAAGTATATAAATAGCAAGTCCCAGATAGAAATAAAGATAAAGTAATTTACACAAAACTTTAAGCCAATAATGTACAACCCTATGGAGGTAGTGGGATTTGAACCAGATGGGAGAAGAAACCAATAGCATTGGTGTTGATGATGTGCAGAAATTGAATTCACGAGTCTTTCCCCTGCTTTATGGAGACTTGTCATTGATGGCCAGAAATCAGCCTTTCCCTAAGTTTGATACCATATAAAAGAATAAGCATTATGTATAATTTGGTTGACCATTATGATGGTTTACATTGATTGTTATCTTGACAAGATCTAGAGCCACTGAGGAAACAAACCTAGGCATATCTGTTTGGAAGTTTTTAGATTAAATTAATTGAGGCAAGAAGTTTACCCTAAATGTGGGCAGTACTATCCCATGGGCTAAGATCCAGGAGGGAAAAGGAACAAAGTGAGCTGAGCACCAGCAATCATCTCTCTTTACTCCCTGACTGCAGCAGATGCAATGTGATCAACAGCCTCTGGCTTCTGCCTCCAGGCCTTCTCTTACATGACAGATTATGCCCTCAAACTGTAAGCCACCACAAATACTTCTTTCCTTAAGTTTATACTTCACCCGTGTATTTGTTACAGGAATGGGAGAGGTTACTAATACACTAGTTCAGTAAAAACCACTAGTTAGGGTTTTACAGGTCCAAGAGCAGTAAGTAGTAAGGAGTGAGGAAACAGGCAGGAGTGTAAATTAGCCTAGGTTTGGAATGTTTCCAGTTTTCCAAGTGTGATTCCTACGCATGGCTTCTATCCCCAGATCGTTCTCATCCAGATTCACAGGAATGGACTTTTGTCTCCATTAAAAAAGAACTATGCACACAAAAAAGAGAAAATTCTGGTTATGAAGGAGGAGATGATAACTGATTAGGGCCAATGAGTACGCATCGGTTAGGTATGAAACATAGGGTTTTCCAAACAGCATTATGGATTTTTGAGCTTTTTAAAAGCAAGATATAAAATGCCAAAAAAAAAATGTGGCTCTCATAATCACCAGTCACTTAATTAAAATCCAATAATGGCCGTATTCTATCAAAGAAAATCCTTTTTGGATGCATACAACAGACAAAAGAATCTGAACTTAATATTTTTTATTGAAATCGTGCCACCTGGTTCTTTGTTATACTACAAGATGAAAGAACATAATAATGGTATTATCCCAAACATGTGAGCCAGCATTGCAGGAAGGAATTCGAAATTAGAGGAGTTCTGTGTCAAATGAGAAATCATACATTTAAACCAATTACTCACCTACGTTATTACTGACATAATTAGGCCACAGGGATTTACAGAACTCTCAGTGCTGACTGACTTTTCTTCTCATTTCCATGATGTGTTTTAAGGTAAGGTCATTTTTGGGTGAATTAGCCTTTCTGCCTCCTATAGATCCACAATGAGATATACTTCTCCAAAAGCAGGGAAAACAGAATCTCCCTCACCAAGGCCCAGAAATGATGACTACTTGATCATAAAGCCCTTGACAATGAATTTCCTGTGGGAATCAAGTGCATCCCAGGTTCCCAAGTGACTTTCATGCACCCCCAAGGCCAAAAGCCACTGATCCAGACTCTAGTCAGTCTTGTCATATCTTATACTCTCTTTTAGAGTGGGCAGATATTCCCAGGGTATCATCAAGAACAAATGATAACATAAATGTCTCTCCCTTATCCCAACCCCACACCTGTCAAAAGTAATGTGCTGATGGATGCCACAACTACCCCACTGGTCATTCCTCCAGTAGATATTGCTTGTAATTCCTAAATGACAATGAAGAAGGCATAAAGTGTTTTTACTCACATTCCAAGGAAAATAACTGGAAACTTTTCTCATAGTAAGTAGTTCTCCAACTCTCCAAATACCAACCAGATAGATGCCTTACATTTCAACGTAATTTTTGACACTAAGTCCCTGGAATTAGTAGTACTTTACAGATAAAAGATACAAGCCCAATATACTTCTTCAACAACAGCATGAACCCCATACCCCAGCTTTGCATCTCTACCTTGAATCTACTGGTTACCAATTGCTGGATCATATAATTCAATGGTTTTTTGAGGAATTACCCTATGATTTCCTGCAGTAGTTGCTACATTTAAATTCCCACTAGTCATGCAGAAGAGTTCCAGTTTCCTCCTCATAACTGATAATGTGCTAGAATATTCATAGAACTAAAGAAAGCCCTTCATTTACTATGACTTGTTTATGATAATACATAAATTTGAATTGTCAATTGGAAGAAATGAGGTGGAAGGCAAGCTGTATGTAGCTTTGTGTCTATGACTGTAAGCATGCCACCCTATAGCATCTTGATGTAGCCACCAACTTCAAAGCCCATGATTTATCCAGGAATTTCTACTAAGGATTTTATTACATTAATATGATCAATTAAATCATTGGGCATAGGTGACTAATCTCAATCAACTACCCTTCCCCTGTTTTCTGCAGATCAAAATTGAGATGGAAATTATGAAACATCGAAACAACCAGCATCATCCTGGAATCATTGAGGGTCCCTTCAGCAAATTCTATAGAAAAATCAAATATATATGTATATTTCTTCTCAACACATAGGATTAAAAAGTGTTGTCCCAAGGACAACACTCAAATGTGCCCTGATTTTACCTAGATATTCCTTTCTGAAGACTCAGAACCCCTTCAGCCTCAATCTCGAATACTATAGTTTCTGAATTAATCAGTGGGGCCCAGACATCAATAATTCTTGTCAACAGTTCCAAGAGAGATTTTAGTGTGCCACCAGGACTGGGAATCATTGAGATAGAATGCGTAGTCGAAACTCCTGGCTCAGTGTACTTAATCATTAGATAAAGGCAAATTAAAACCACAGTGAAACACAGTTTCACAGTGTTGGAATGACTGTTATCAAAAAAGAAAAAAATGAGTATTCACTAAACTGTGAAGACATTAAAAGCCTTATCCACGACTATAGGGGATATGAAGTGGTCCAACCAGTATAGAAAACGGCAAGATGATAATCAAAGAGCTAGTTAAATAATATACAATCCTGCTGTTTCAAATCCCTAAAGAATTAAAACAGAGACTTAAAAGAAGCTATCTGTCTGTACATGTTAACGGCAGCGTTATTCACTACAGCCAAAAGGGGAAGCATCCCAACTGTTCACTGATAAGTGAATAAACAAATATAATTTGTAATTGTAATAAAATAATGTTTAACTTCAGAACAGAAATTCTGAGAGACTGGAGAGACGACTCAGAGCCTAAAGTGTTTGCCACAAAAACGTAAGGACCTCACTTCAGTCTTAGAAGCCACATAAAAGCAGTCATGATAACACATATCTGTAATCCACTATGATCCTAAGGTGAGATGGCAGGTAGACAAGAAATATGCCTGAACTTACAGGTCAGCCAGTCTGGTCTATACGAATAAGAGATCCTATCTTAAACAAGATAGAAGGCAAGGACCAATACTGAAGCTCATATATAATATATATATATATATATATATATATATATTATGTATATATATGTCTCATACACACACACACTCATGCAGAGGGAAGAAGGGAGGGAGGGAGACAGAGAGAAAGAGAGAGAGTGAGAGAGAGGAGGAATATTGGCAAATGCTATGATATGGATGACCCATGAGGAGAAAAGACAGTATGTCTCTACTTACATGAAGTCCCCAGAGTGATGAAATTCTCATGGTGAAAAGGAAAACTGACAGTTGCAGAGGCCACAGAAAGAAGACTCAAAAGTGTTAACATGTATAGCTTCAGGTTAGGAAAATGAAACAGGTCTACAGCAGGGTTGTAGAACAATGTGAACAGAAGGCCACCGAAGTACATACTCAAAATGATGAAAATGGCAAATGTTATGTTCAATATATTTTAAACCCAACTTTAAATTCCACTGGAAAGCAAAACCACTTACAACCAAGCCCCCAAGCCCCCAACCCTGCATGTTCAGACACCCATGTGGGAGATAGGCAATTAAACACAGATCCCTGAGACTCGTCTACAGATGTCTGGGATCCACAGGTCCATCTTTCTCTCAGGAAGCACATGAATACACATTCAAGCTGAGTAGAATTTCTGTCTGTTTTATGCCACTGTATCTGAATACCTGAGAGCAAAGGTGTATTTTCTCATAGCTCTGAAGGCTGGTAAGTCTAATATCGAGGCATTAGTGAATTTATTGCTAATAGGTTATTATCTCTACCTCCAAGATGGTGCTTTGAATTTGTGTTCTCCTGAGAGGAGGAACTTAAAGTTGCGTCCTCACATGGTATAAGGCATGAACTCCCTCTGTTAAGTCCTAATCCCACTGATGACATCAAAGGGATGCCTCTAAATTGTCCCGTTTTGCACTGATGTCACATTCGCAGCACCTGAACAGGTGGAACACATTTGAGCTACAGTGCTGCCTGTAGTCCCGGGAGCCCGTTCTTTATTCTTAGAGCTACTATGGGTCAGAGGAGAAAATCAAGTGCGGATCATAATCCTGGAGCAGGTGTTCACAGAGGAACTGACTCAAACAGTGCTTCAGAATGACTCTTCCCATCCCCTATTCCTCTAGAACTGGGCCCCCCTTTTGCCCACTGCCTGATCTGTGAACACACAGGGGATCCCTATGGAGTCCTAGTTCCTTTTAATAACCCTCACACACCAGGTTTCCAATCCACTCAAACACCTTTCACTGTGTTTCCTATTAAAATAAAGTGTATCCGAGGTTAGAAAGATGGCCCAGCACCTATGTAAAAATTCTGGCCTGGGCTTGGCACTGAGTACTTATAATACTAAACCTTAAAAGGTGGTATAGCTTAACTAGTTGCCTTTGGGCCAATGAGAGACCCTGTACCATGAAGGTGCCATGGAAGTCCGCTTATCCAGGTCTGAGACCAGTTTCTTAATCTTGCTCTTGGTCTGTTTCCTCACATACTCATTGATGAACTTTTTGGTCTCCCTAGTCTTGTGGAAGTCAGTTGTGAAGGCCTCAGCCTGATACAGAGCCCTAGCCCTCTCCTGGAATTCTCTGCCAGGATCTGTAGGCCTTTTCAATAAACAGGGCACTGCCTGTGCTAATCTTTACCTGACTCCCAGGCTGGCTGAGAATGAGTAGGAGGTGCCTAAAGCCCTGGTGGATGTATAGCTCAGCTGTCTCTGTGAGATTGAACTTGAGACCTTCTAGAATCTCCTCCAGGGTGTTGTTCTTTGCTCTGAGGGACAGGAAAGGCCAAAGCAGTATAGATGCTGAATGGAGAGAAGACAACATTTTTATCCTGATTATTCAAAATCAGCTCTTTGAAAACCAACACACAAAGAGAGAGGAGGGAGGGATGGAGGACGGGAGGGAGGGAGGGGAGGGAGGGAGGGAGGGAGGGAGGGAGGGAGGAAGAAGAGAAGAAAGAAGAGAGGGATGGAGGGAGGACAGGAGGGAGGGAGGACAGAGGGAGGAGGAAGGAGGGAGGGAGGAGAGGATGGAGGAGGGATGGAGGAGGGAGGGAGGGAGAGAGAAACCTTAATGATCAACTTTAAATAGCAATACCTACTTCACATGTCAACTTCTTTGAGCTAAGGAAGGCAGGTCTGTGGACAAATAAGCTACTCACCTGTAGATACACTGCAGTAACTCCAAACTCATACAACTAAAGAATGAGCTAAAGATACAGGCAGATGATTCCTCCTAAATAAAGATACCAAAGAGCCCTTGAACCCTGGTCTAATCGTAAGCCAGCTGCAGCCCATGTCACCTTTTATCTTTGATGTCAGCCTAGCTGGGATGCTGAGGAGTGCAGTGACATGCCAGGATGTATGGGGTCTATCCCTATGATCTGCCTCTGGAGGCCTGCATGCTTTTAAAATGGGGATGTTGCCATATTGTCCCTTTTGAACTCTTGGGATCTTAGAAACTAGTTAGTCTAGGTTCAGTCATTTGGGTATTTTTGCTGGTTTTAATTAGGTGTATGGTTGTGTGTGTGTGTGTGTGTGTGTGTGTGTTCAGACCAGAGAATAACAGGCATATGTGTACAGATATATGCAGATGTATGTGTGTGCATACCTGTAGAAGCCAAAAGCCAGCCTTTGATGTAGTTCTTCAGACACCATCTGCCTTTTTAGAGTCTCACTGGGACATGGACCTTACTGACAAGGGAGTGCCAACAATCTACCAGCCTCTGCCCCCCAGCACAAGAATGACAAGTGGGCACCACTGTGCCTTACAAAACAAACAAACAAGCAAATACCATAGTCACATGACTGCTGGGACCAAAACAGGCCGTCAGGCTCACAGGGCCCTCACTTTGCTAAGTGAACCATCATCACAGTCTCCTTCAAGGCTGTACCAGAATTCCTAGACAGCAGCACTTGTCAACCTGGCAGAGTCCTCATTCCCCCAGCAAAGAATCCTGTCTAGGTCCCCCTGGTACTGCCTTTGCTAAAGAAAGGGATATCTAGGAATTCAGAGCCTGGCTGTGTCCACATTTTATCCAAAACAAAACAAAAAGCTAACTGCACAAGCCCAAAGAAATCCCTTTCTGAAAGCCATTCTCTTCCAAATGCAGAATGTGTGGAAGTCAACCACTTACTGCCCCAAGAGAGTTCACTACAGGCATGACTCCTTCACAATATAGGGGAGCTGCAACCCAAGAAAATCTACAGGATGAAAATATCTCTAAAATTTTCCTCAAGAGATTTGCCAAAATTTGTGATTCCTATATCCAGAAGAGTGGAGTCAAGAAAACCCTGGCTATCGTGTCCCTCTTACCAGGCTGGTCATCCTTAATGAAGTTCCATAAATATGCTGGACCTCAGTGTCCCTTCGATAAAACAGGCTTAGTCCATGTCTATCATGAGAACATAAACTTAGTACATCATTAAGCAAACACGGCCTCTGAAGGACTTAGGAATAAGTAACAAATTCCACAAACAAAAGCATTTTTCTCTTTCCAGTACACCTGTTGTCTTTCCCCGAGGTCCCCTGTATGTCTGCTGGGGGTGGGGGTGGGGGGTCTAGTGAAGAGTGGCTTGTGGCATTTGGCAAGGATTTACACCTCGCATAAATCCACCCACCTTGACATTTTCAAAGCCTGGCTCAGAAGAAAACGTCCCTTTTCTCTGAAGCATTAAGTGAACACGTGCATGGTTATCATCTATCTAAAAAAAAAAAAAAAAAAAAAAATGAAGAAAGAGGGAGGGAAAAGAAATGCAGCTGAACCGACACGAGAAACTCGCCATTTTATTCTGCACAATTGAACTTCATTAATCATAGAAAATCAGAGATGGAAAAGACCTATTAGGTCACCCCATCTATCCCTCAGAAAGCATTAAAAGCTTTCAAATGAGACAGAAATCGGAGGTCCTGATTGCTGATGGTCATTAAAGATGGTTTTCGTGAAGAAAAATGTTAACCTTCGCGTCCCTGACAAATTACACTCTGGGTGGTTATGGCTGCCTTTGCCAGAGCGCCCCAGTTCCAGGTTGGAGGTCACCGCCCCTTAGCATGAGTGCTGCTAAGTGGCTTCATCAGGGGCCACTCTTCGATAAACCACCACTTTCTGATGGAAGGGGGCCTTGTCGGAGAGGAGCTTGGCCAACTTCCAGGCTCTTCCCCTGCTTTCTCTGCAGGAGAGAAGTGTGCCATTTCCCCTTCGCAGACACTTCCTTTTCGAATCCCACTTTTTCCCAAGGGAGCCTTCTTGCTTCTGGTTCTCTCCACCTGCACCCAGCCCTCCTCTGCACACAGGCTTGGCTTCCTTTGTTGAGCAAAACAGTCACAAATTCTGGGCGCCTCCAGAGCAGCCTTGATTCACAGTGCTTGATCAGAATCGTCCAGACTTCTTTTCCCCTTCTGCTGCATGATGCTGTCTTTTTTCCAATTCATGAAGCTCCCATGGGACAGGAGCCCATATTTTAGTTCGTACGAGAAGGTGTGTGACTCTGCTCTGCCCACCGTAGGAGCCAAGCACTCTGCAAAACCAGGAATGAACCCATGATACACACCCATCCAGATAGGTCTGTGAACTCTAGGAGGGAGGAGTTTTCTCTTGCCCTAATGTCTCTAAGGTGGATTGTAATACAATTCTCAAACTGTTGAAGCCGCTCTAGTGCTGGAAAACAGCTCAGCCAATCAGAGTGGAACACTGTCAGACACTCCTGCTTATCTCAGTTACATTCCCAATAAGTTTCTCTACACTGCTTGAGCAAGATTTTTCTCCCTAGCAACATGGCCACTAAATATCCCGCAGGTACTGTCACTCTACTCTGCCTCGGGAATGGAAGACTTGGTTCCTAAGCTGAACCATAGCTTCAAGGGAACAGACACCATGTTTGCTGTTGCCATTCAGGCCTGCAGCCCAAGCTTTACCCGGCTAGCTTTACAGAACACTTCTCTGTACTGAGTCCGTTTGCAACGCAAACTTATCTTTATTTTCATACACATATTTTGCCCCCCTCTAAATATAGGTTATAATGTCTGGACTGGCTTAAGTACCTCTACCCAAAAGGTCACTCTTAGCTTCTACTTCCGCAGGACATCTTGTTCTGAAGGTTTTCATGAAGGGCTAAGCATTTTACATATGACATGTGATTTTACTCATAGCAACCAAAGACTGGTTTTGGTATTATGTGCATGAGTTTCTCTGTGTGCCATATGCATGCATAGTGCCCATAGAGGTCAGGAGAAGGTAACTGATAACCCAAAACTGGTGTTACAGATAGTTGTGGGCTGACATGAGGTCCTAGGAATCAAACCCTGACTTCTGCAAAAGCAGCAACTGTTCTTAACTGCTGAGTTATCTCTCTAGCCCCAAGACATATTTCTTTACTCTCTCCCTGTCACATCTTCTTGTGGCCACCAAGCAGGCCCAGTTTGGATGAATGAGCTTCAAGGCTGTCCGTGTGTGCGTGTGCGTGTGCGTGTGTGTGTGTATGTGTGTGTTACTGCAATAAAATAACATGACAAAAAGAAACTTGGGAGAACAAAGAGTCTGTTCAGCTTACAACTCCAGGTTATAGTCCATCATTGAGGGGAAGTCATAGAGGCAAGTGCTTGTGATACCTGGATACGTCATAGGCACAGCCAGGAGCAGAAGGAGGAGGCAAATATACCCATGTTGAATTTTCCTGTCAATTGACGGTCAAGACGACCTGCCTCAGACATGCCCACAAGCCGACCTAATCTGAACAGCTTCTTAGTTGAGGCCCTCTTAGCAGATGAGTCTATATTGTGGCAATTTACCATTTAAAATACTAGCCACCACAAGGTCTATGAAGAGGCCTTGGCAAGGAAAATTTTTAATGCAAGCAAAAGAGGCAAGTTACACCAGCAGATCCTCCATCCAGAGGCAGAAAGTGACAAAAGATATTTGTTTTACTGATACATAATAACTTACTGATGTTAAGACTTCAGATGAAAATCATAAAACTAGTCTGTTCCCCATCTCACCCTATTTCACTGTTATAGTGTACCACTCTCTAGAAGGTCTTCAACATCCCTAATGTTGGGACTCTTGAATACAGTACCCAAAGTTGTGGTGAACCCCAACCATAAAGTTATTTCATTGCTATTTCAGAACTATAATCTGCTACTGCTCTGAATCATAATGTCATCATATGATGTGCAGGAGACCTGATATGTAATCTCCAAAAGGGACATGAGCCACACATTGAGAACCACTGTCCCAGAGTCACCTCTTTTTGTGTGTGTATCCCTAAATACTTACCAAGCCTCCATACAGTCAATCTCAAACAGGAAGAGCCCACCTAATAATATGTATTTCGTTTTAACTTCGAAAGATAATACAAGACAATGGGCAGGTGATTGGGGATCACATTGTAGAAGTAATCAACTACAGAGAGTTGGAACAGGAAACTGAGAATAGGTAGATGAAGGCAGACAGCTTTGTCCCATAACATACAGCAAGTAAGACAATGAAATGTCAGGGGACACGGACATAGACTGGGCAAAGACTTGAACCATTTCCCCCAGCTTTAATAGCTCCAGGCTGGCCATGGGCAGCAACTGGTATGGCTGAAACAAGTAGAAGGGCCCAGGCCAGGAAATAAAGAAGTCAATTAGGACTCCCACAGTTATAACTCCTCTGGAAAAGGATTTTGTGAAGAAATATAATCTGAATTTCAAATAATAATGCATATAATAGTTAGAATGTGGGAGTTCCATATATTATAATAATAAATTATTTTGATAATCTTAATTATCCTTAGTGAAACACATGATTTATATTTAATTGCTTTACTGTAATGAAATAAAGTGATTGTAGCTGTAATTGTTACATATAATGTAGAATTCACATTATAAACTAAAACATTTCTATTATAATAAACAAATGCATGATTTAGTTAACAACTGTACATTGCAGATGTTTAAGCTGGGAAGTCTTAAGAGTCTTTTCTTTGCTTTCAGGTTGATTTAAATTTTCTCGGATAGTGGAATCTTTTGTAAGATTCTGTATACTCAGTCTCCAAGACCAGAAGTTCACAATCCCCACCGTGCTGACAAGTAGGTGAATTACCAGGAGGAACCCATCTTTTACTAGAAAGTGTCAATGGAATGAAATCTCATGTTCATCCTTTTGCTTTGTTTTTCTTTGTGAACACATTGTCTTATTACATAGCCTGAGATAGCCTCAGTGTTATAATTCTCCTGGAGCAGTCTCCCAAATGTTGACACGAGAAGAATCAAATGAAAAAGTCTCAATAGTCAATCCACTTGTGACCTTCCTGCCATCATTGGCTGAAGTCTCTATCAAAGCTGCAGATCTCTTTCCCTGTCTCTCTGTCTCTCTCTGTGTGTCTCTCTGTCTCTGTCTCTGTCTCTTTCTCTCTCTCTCTCTCTCTCTCTCTCTCTCTCTCTCTCTCTCTCTGTCGTGTGTGTTGTGTGTGTGTGGTGTGTGTGTGTGTGTGTGTGTGTGTATTAGCAAATTTCTCACTACTGTGACAAAATACCTGAGGGGCAAAGTTTATTTAGTCTCACGGTTTCAGTTCCTGGGTGCTCAGCGCTCTTACTTGGAGCCTATAATAACATAGGACATGACAGTGGAAACTCATGGTGGGGAGTCTTATTCACCTCATAATGGCCTATTCACAAAAGCAGAAAGAATGAAGTGCCGGGGGCCCGGTATCACCTTGGACTATCTCCAGTATTAGCTTCATTGACCTAACTTCTTTCTGCTAGGTCCCATTATCTCTCAGTAGAACCAATGGATGGGTGAACAAGCCTATAACACATGGGCACTGGGAAAACACTACAGATTCAAGCACTATGGATGACTGACTGACCCCTTACCACCTTATCATGGGAGACTGGATGCTCAAAGGTTAAGTGTTCTCTGCATAACCAATGTGACTACAAAATAAACCCAAATTGTTGAGTACAGTGGGATTAAATGTCTATCATCCCTCACACAGCCAATGCTTTCTCTCAGTAGTCTTCAATTATGGAAAATCTTAACCCTGTGTTTAGGGTTATTTTGGGAACCAGAGACATTTTCTGCCAAAGGCCAAGAGTGGCATGCACCATTTGGATCCAGCAGTTAAGTGCAGCTGTTTTCTAAGAGTGTGCTTCCTACATGATAAAAGATTAGCTGCCTCTCCTGAGTCAGGGTGCAAAGACAGCAAGAGAGTCAGGGATAGTTCAGGAGATAAACTGAGGCCCTAGAATCTCAAGCTCATTTAATGTAGCTCAGATGATGTTACCGCCAGAAGAACCATAGGACACTGGCCTCCTCATGGTTCTACTGCTTGAGTCTTCAACTCCAAGTTTGTCTCTGTCATTCTCAGAAGACAGATTCTGTTCTAAATTACTAAGTGGACATCAACATATTATTATTATTAAATATGTACTAGAGCTATGTTCTAAAGAAATTGATAACTTTACTTAGAGATAGTAATGGAAACAGATGAGAAGAAAAGAAAAAGTCACAAGTGAAGGAATTCCAAGCTTAGTAATGTTATGAATGAGAAATTATTTTCCTTTCATAGATTGATTTTGGAGGGAATTTATGGTGAGACCTCCTGTTTTCCTTATAATAAAGACAAATTTAATTTTTAGACCAAACTCGAATTTTTCCTGCTTGAATTTTCTTACATGAAGCATTGCATAGGTATGGGAAGAAGCTAGTTAGTAACCTAGTCAACAAATCCTTAAATTCCTAGAAGTGAACATTCCTTTGGGGAAAGAAACAGAAACACATGTTCTGTAGAGATTCATTTTTTTATTTTTCATTTATTATTTTTTTCTAAGCTTTAAAAGATTCTCCTGGCATCCATAGCTTCTAAGTGTGGATTTCTTGATGCTATGAACTTGCTGTCCTCAATACTCTGAATACTCTTCTCTGGAATTCTCATATCCCTACTATTTGGATGGTAAACCATCTTACAAGTCTGTGGAGACTGAACCATGTGGCAGGCAGTAGACAGAGATTCAACAAGAACATTAATGCCCTGAGACCATTCCATGACTTTAAAAAACTTCTATCCATGATAGTGAAAAATCAAACAAGATAGTTAGTATATGTAACTTTTTACAAAGTTTATCTACAATATGTATTATAATTGTTATGTAGACACAAGCTCAGTGCTGTAGATCTATGCTGTTGTGATCAAATTTAGTCTGACTGGATGATGAAAGATGCATATCTGCATTCTGTATGTTTCGTCTAATGGCATCTAAGATCAACACTTCTGAAAATGCATATTTAGGAGCTATTTCATTAGCAAGGAATATTTTCTCTGATCCACAGTGTCAAATATAAATCCTTGGTTCTCTTTCTTTTTGCAGTGGAATGACAGAGACTGCATATTTATCCAATGAATGAAAAATACACATCACCCTAAGTTCTCCCTTCTATAATTCTTTCAGTTACAGGTGATACTAGTATCCTTTGAAGGTAAGTGAAGCACCTATGACTAGTTCTAGTTATCAAAAATTAAGCTTCTGCTGGAGTAGTCATTTTACCCAGTTTCTGCTACAAACTTTCTCATTATATAGTCCTCAGTAAGTCAATAAGCCCTCAAGATTCATCATCAAACAAGAAAAATACACACACTGCCCACCTAGGATGGACATAAGCCAAATCCCTACAGAACGGTTAAGTCCAAGCACTGTTATAAATGTGATGGACCCTTATTGCTCCTCATCTCTCAGGAAAGATGTCATTATTATATACTTGGATAACAAAATTAATTCTAAAGAAGCCAGGATATATCCTGTCAATGTATGAATTCATTATTCTTCCTTAATATGCTGTGAAGTCTTACTCCACTTTATCATTGCATTCTTATTTTGGCCTTTCATTGGCATTTATTTCTATTTATTGTAAACTCAAAGGGTCTCCAGTTTGTCTTTAGAACTCTCTACTGCTCCTCTCGAACAGCCCACACATTCTCCAATATGACCAAAATAACATGCATCACAACTAACATGCATACATACAACTAAATTATCTTCTAATTCCTACTCTTCAACTACATTTTCTTCATAAAATACCCACATCATTAGATAACATTAAAAGAGTCTTTATCAACCACAACTGCCAACTTCTGTCTTGCTTGCACACTATCTCTCTTTGCTTCTGTTCCTCCTGCCCCTTTCTTGATACTGGATCATATCTTGATAGATTCTATGTTTTCACATTCTTCATCATCCACTGAATCATTGCTACTGAGTTTACTGGGATGAGCATATCTTCATATCACCATAGCAGGATGTGTTGAGAACTATAAAAGGTCTGAAATGTTGTCCTTCCTGGAAAATAATCATTTATCTTATTGCAGTTTTATTGATGGTGGTAGAAAACTCACAGATGGGGGACAAATTATTAATAGCATTGTAGAAGCCACAGTAACAGCCAATACTGCATTTTCTGATTCCTACAGGCCTAGTCAAAGGTAGCTAAGATGCATCAGTCAACACATAGAAGAGGTGAGCTTGGAAGACAATTGTTTACCATGGTGAAGGTCACCTGCCCTTTGCTGTAGAAGAGATTGAATTGAGAGTGTTTATAATGATAACATCTTCAAAAAGATCATCAAAAATGAAGAACTAGGACCTCACTTAAAAAATATGCAGAAACTGAGGAGATCCATGATGAACTATCTTCCAACACTCTGAACATTACACAGTCACAGTTTTTATAACACTGAGTTCTTGTTACCCGTAAAACTGTCAATCTCTGTCATTGCATTTTGAATTTCTTGACAATAGGGATAGAGTTTTGTTATTCTGGCCTTGTATATAGTGCATGACACACAGTTGAGAAATCAATGTATCTGTTTTAAGAAAAAATTTTCATAATGGCATTGGTGATATGTGTGCAACTATCAGTGTATCAATATATGTGTTACATACATTCAGTTTTGTGAATCAATTATACTTCAGTAAAGCTTAAAACAATAAAATAGCTTTCAAATTCTCTTTAATTCACATGAAATCCATATCCTCTAGTCAAATGCTTTGGGACCCTTTTCTTCTATTTTGCTTTATACAGTGGACATACCTGGAATTGCTTCCCCTGATATCTAGGGTAAGGGGTGTTGTCCTGGAGCTAGAGCATTTGGAGCTCATGAAAGTAATTGTGGCGTTCATTGCCACTGTCAACTTGACTGGATCTGAATCCACCTAGGAGACACATGTTCGTGGCTCATAAGGATGTTTCCAGACAAGTGGAACCAAGTAAGCAAGATCCAGCTCAATATAGACTGAAACAGCTGATAGACTGGAGTCCAAGACTGAATATAAAGAGATTAAAAATTAAAAATTAAAAATTCTAAGTACTCATTTGATCTGCTCCCTGGCTATGGTTTATAATATGTCCAGCCACCCCACACTGCCACTGCCATGTTTCTGCACACAATGGACTGTGCCCTTGAACTTTAAGCAAAAATAAACTCTTCCTTCCTCAATTTGCTTTTGTCAGGTAGCTTGTGGCATCCACCAGCGAAATAATCAACATAGAAGCGGCAGACACAGAATTGAGACAAAAGTAAGATAGTTTGGAGGTTGGTATTAACTTAAAAGGAGTTCCGGGCTGTGGAGAAAGCTCAAAGAAAAGAGCATTTGTTGCACATGCATGAGGATGTAAGTTCAAAATCCCCAGACCCATATACAGCTGGATGCCAGAATGTTAGTGCCTGTCTAGAATCCCTTAGCTCCTCAGGCAGGATGAGAGACAGAGGCAGAAGAATTTCCAGAAGTCCTTGAGCCAGCTCCCTGATGGTCACAGCAACAATAAACAAAGAGACCCTGATTCAAACAAGGTAGAGATGATGATGGTACCTGAGGTTTCCTCTAATTTCCACATGTGCACCATAGCACATTCACACATGTATTCATACAACATGCACACTTGCCTGTCACATGGAATACACACAGAGTAATTGATTAACTATAAATAATTTCTCCTAATCATTCAGAGGATTATCTTGCTCATAACCAGATCAATCTATAAGAAATATTTACTTCTGGATATGTCTTAAATGACTATTCTCACTGGTATGTGTTTTTCCCTATCTGTCATTTAGTGTACCTGCCATGTTGTCTCATCAGCATCAGCATGGTAATACATATATACTTCAAAAAGGGATGAAAGAAATTCAAGAGCAAATGGCTCATCTGTAGTGATCCCTTGCCTTTGCACATCACGAAAAAACATATGCGTTTTCTTGTATTTCATTATCTTTGAATTAGAAATGTGAGCATTTATATTTATTGCCATATTGATATCCTTGGCCTTTTGCATATTATTTTACAAGCTTCCTTGACATTCCCTTCATTTTCTATCATTTGCTGTATTATCTTTTTACTTTCTTTAGGTACTAAGAAAGTTAACAACCTATATTTTAAATTATGTTAATAGATAACCTTTCAATTGTTTTGATAAAGACTAACACAGAGAGGGGGCATTCAACAGAAAATTTCAGTAAGTCAAATCTACAGGCAATAAGCACACACAGAGTATTTCCCATATCTTAGACATATCCTCTTACTTGCTCTTCATTTTAGTCTCTGACTCTGCAAGGGTCACTGCTCCTCTAGTTTGTAAAAGGGTGAATTATTTTTATAGTTTCATATACATGGGATTGTCCAGCATGCATGCCTTGATGTCTCCACAATATGCTACTGTGCTCACGCTGCTGTGTGTGGTGAGGTGTCTTCATCTTCACTGCTGTCTAGTACTCCTCTGAGTAGACAGACTGCCATGTACTTGACTATTAATGGGAATTATAGTAGCTTCTAGTTTGGGAGAGTTAAGACCAGTTCTAGTTCTGCTTTCAGTTTCAGTCAGAAAGCCAGAAGGAGTCACACTTCTACCTGACCAAAAGAGTTAAAAAAAAAAAAAAAGAAAAGAAAAGAAAAAAGAATGGAATGCTGCAGGATCCACAGATTCGTGTTTTCTCTTGAACCCATAGGAGATATGTATCTACAAGATAAAGGACTAATGAAATCCAAGTAAACCCAAGTGTCTATCACAGAGAAAAGGAGCTCTTGCTCAACTGAGATGATGCTGCCAGACACTGACAGGGACTCAGCTATAACTATTATCAAACTGTTAAGGCCATGTGAGGGATTTTGCCAGAATAGAGATCTCTTGAAGATACTGATGTTGTCAGAATGTACAAGTGTCCTGGGTTCCTCTAGAAGCATCTTACTGGTGAGAATGTGAAGGGCCTGGTGAAGGTACCAAAGGAGTTGCCACTTGTAATATAGGCCTGAAAGAAGAGAAACAGCAGGTACAGTCTGGAGGAAGTGAAACCCCAGCCATATTTTCCTTGTCTCTCATTCTTCATAAAAGAAAACCTTAAACTGACAGGAAAAGAGGTATAAGAAATGTCAGCTTATCATCTCATGGATAATAGTTAAAAGCTAATGCATCTGACCAACCTCAGTCTTATAAAGGTCTATCCATACTTTGATGCTGTTTCTGCTCTTCTTTTAGGGCTAAGCTTGGGCTGCATTAGTTAAAGTTGTCTAGAGGAGAAGACTTAATTAAATGAATATATATTGAGCTTAGTAAATCCTTACTCCAGGGGAGGGACCAGAAATATGAATTGAGTCCATTGATAGTTTAATTGTCAGCTAGCCACATCTTAGAATTATGTGAGCAGAGAATTGTCTTGATTGCTTTAACTGAAGTAGGAAGACCCACCCGAAATATGAGGTGGCACCTTCCAATAACAACCCAGATAAACAAGAGTGTAGGAGAAGGATGGCCATTCTCCTCTTGCTGGCTGAGCCTGGCCTTTGACCACTGATATGATTTTCCCTGTTGATGCTGCCCAGGACCCTTTGTATAATATTAGAACCTGTGTTTCTAAGCTTCATATGAGCACTCAGAAACATCGGCTCTCTAGGAACCCTGCAGTTGTTTGGCAGCAGTTTGAGTATGCTGAGACACCCGACCTCATTAACTGAGCTGGTTTCAGCTTGGCAGTCAGAAAACTAGAAGGAGTATCATTCCTAATCTCACCAAAAGAAGAAAAATGCTGCAGAATCCATAGACTCATGTTTTCTTTTGAACCCATAGGAGATGTGAGCGCTCAAGAGAAAGGACTAATCTGAAATCTAAGAAACAGAAGTGTCTATCAAAGAGAAGAGAAGCTCTTACTCACCTGCGACAATGCTGGCAGACACTGGCAAGGACTCAGCTACAACTCTTACTGGGTTTCAGCCTCTGAGGTGTGAGACAGCTGTGGTTATTATTTTCAACATACTATGTACGCTAACTTAATAATTTATTTCATATGAGTATGCATGCATGTGTATGTGTTCATTCTATCAGGTCTGTTCCTGATAATCTTGACTATTAGCTGCAAAAGAGCAGCAGCAGTGGGAAGATCTCAACACCAAAGCACAGACAGCAAGCGCCTTTACAAGGCTGAGGTCAGGCAAAAGAAGAAAGAGTGGTGATTCCCACTACAAGGCTAAGAATCACTGAACACAGGGAACAGATTGCAGAGGGGTGCTAATGTGAGGAAGCCTATCTAGTCAAAAGGGAAAGGTCTGACACTGATGGAGGGTTACATGCTAACAAATAAAGTCCCAGATCTTATCCCTATTCCTTGAGGAAGTCAAAGCCCGCAAAACTTTTTGGTAACTGCTGACAATGAGTTGAAAACTTAGCATAATACCCAAGTAGGTTTGTGTTAGTCCTCAAACCAAAGCTTTATTAGAGGAAAAGCCTCACTCTTTTCAAGTATTTAAACCATTAAAATTAGCCTGAAATACCTTGCTCAAAATGTATGTCTTTCAACAAAATTATAAATCATATGCAAAAGGTTTAAAACACACTTTAAAGAGATAACATCACCAATATAAGTGTGTGGATTATTAGATGATAGGTAGATAGTTGATACAGATAGATAAATAAATAGATAGATAGATATGATAGATAGATAGATAGATAGATAGATAGATGATGGATGGATAGATAGAGTTCTGTAATACATACATCTACAAATGTATGTATGCATGAGAGAAAGAGAGAGAGAGAGAGAGAGAGAGAGAGAGAGAGAGAGAGAGAGAGAGAGAATGACAGAGATTTTGAAACTTCCAAACAAGAAATTAGAAAGAAAATTCAAATACCATGCCATATCAAATTGGCATTTTTTCAAGGAAATGTTAGAAATAGAACAACAACAAACAAAAATTTTTTGTGTGTTTTTTTCAACATAGTTAAGGAAAGATTCAATGACTATGGTTCAAACTTAAGCAAACAAAGCAACTAAAATAGGAGGAGGAGAGGGAAAGAGGAAGATGAGTAAAAAAGGGAAGAGAAACAGAGGGAGGAGGAAGAGCAGAATGCAAAACTATTGGAATACCTGCAAACAGAAGACCATACACATCACAGGGCACATTCAGAAGTCGAGGAAAGACATCTACATTAATGACAACTATGACACAAAGCAAGGAAAAGAACTAAATTTTAAAACAAGACACATTATATGTAGGCTAATAGAAAGCAAAAGCAAAGACAAATCTGGAAATTGACAAAGGAAAAAAATATGCCTCATCTATAGAGAAACAAAGATCCAAATTATACATTTTAAATTTCTTTTCTGAAGCCATAAAAACTAAAGATTATGAAATATCATTTTAACCTATTGGAAAGAAAGCCTTCGATACAGAATTCCATACTTGGGGAATAAAAAGTCGTTAAAACAAAATACTAATGAAACTTACTTTGTCAAAGAAAGACAGAGAACACACTGTCAGAAGACCTTTATTCTAAGAAATATTAAAAGCTTTAAGAGAGGAAAATATTTGGTACTAGATTCACTATGCAGAAACTATCACTGCAGAAAAATAAAAAAACAGAGGTGGCAATAACAAGAATGAAGAAGAGATAAAATCCCACTCACTCTTATTTGTTATAGCACTAAAAGAGAACTGTCTAAAGCAGAACTAGGGGCAATACATTGTGCTTATAACATATGTAAAATGTATAATGAACATGATACAGGAGCTATAAAAAGAAATTGGGGCTGACATTTATGTGAATATGCAGTTACTCTTATATTTACCAAAAATCTTTAACTCCATACTTTCTAGCCCCCTGAACTATATGGACTCATGGATGTCTAGAAAGACAGTGTACATGGAGAAAAGATAGGAAATGCCCTGTCCACCACAGACACCCCAGATGGACAGAGTAAACCTTGATCACTCTCCAGAAGCAAAGAGCACCCAGTCCCCCACAAAGCAAGACCAGACAGACAGTACAACTAACTATTTTTATATATTTTTATAGCAAACTAGAGTGGGACAGATTGTTTTTCAGAAATTTGGAGAAAGTACTATCTAACTTCTTTTCATTCTATTCTAATTTGGTCTATTCTGGTGAACTTTATCACAGCTCTTGGGGTGGGGCCATTTGTGGGGAAGGAGTGTGAGAGAGAGTTTGCATGTGTGTATATGTTTATTAATGTATATGCAGGTATGTGTGTATGTGTAGGGCAGCGTTCCACCTCAGGAGTCATCCCCAGGAACTATGCACCCTGTTTGCTGAGACAAGGACTATTACTTGCCTGAAACTTGTTGATTTTCCTACACAGGAGTGAGCTGATGAGCCCAGAGACTCTCTTGTCTCTGTCTCCCCAGCACTCAGATTGCCCAGAAAAATGCTCCTCTCAGACGCAGTCAGCATCTTTAGGTCACACTGCAGTTAGAAGGAGCAGTTCTCTGTGAGTACTCTCACCCCTGGCTCTCTTCTGCCCTACTGAGGGGCCCACGTACAAGCAACCGAGGATGTAAACCTAATCTGAACTCAGCAAGAAAAAGCTGGATTTTATAATTGCCTAGTAAGGTAGACTCTGAGATAGGAATCACTGCTTTTTGACAGCGTCAGCTCAGCAGTGGCCGAGTGAGCTTTGGAAGGTGGCCTGGTTCTGTTTAGCTCTAGGGTGCCACACTGAGCTAAAGAATTTGGCCAGTGGCAATGGAGAGCAGGCAGGATTGAGGTGGGCAGCTCCTGACAAAGAGCAATGGGAGGATGGGAAATCTGACACAGAGCCAGTCTTACCTTCAGTGCTGCCTGTATCATTCTGGCACAACCACTATTAGAAAGCAACAAGAAGATGCCTGGAGATTTCTGTACCTAAAATATAGCAGGAACAAAGCCTCTAATAGTAACTACTTTGGACTAAAGAGCAGAAACAATTGCCTCAGTGAACTGGCTCTAGTTAGTGTGTGCTTAGTATAGGAATCCCGAGACACTGCCCAAGCAATATTGACCACATCCACAGCTCCAGATCTGTGGTGCATGGCTTCTGAGGTAGCTCCCTATGACATCTGTCACATGTCCAGCAGATGGTTCTAAAGGACAACGAAGGTAGACTGGCGAAGGCATTTTTCTAAGACTAAACTGTACCTATCTGTGTCCATGGGAGACCATACTTCCAAGTTCTAAGCCTCCGCAAAGTCTGCTTTTGTAATGAGTAAGTAGAGAACCTTCTCCATGCAACTCAGTAGGTTAGAAGCTCCAATAAAATGACTGATATGGTTCCACTCTTCTTAAGGAAGCAGAAGCCTGCTAAGACAAACCTGACTGTCTTTTTGCTGTTTTGACATCAGCAAGCCTTCCCTAAGCTCATCCATCCCACTCTCTGTAGACCTCTCACTGATACTTTGATGTAACTCCTCAGCCAGCATACCAAAGTGAGAATACACGGTCCTGGCAAAGTTGAGAGGCAATGGGCATCTATGCATAGATATCAAAAGGTATCTGATGATGTTTGTCTCTGAAGTCCAAGCCACCTCCTTCATAGGTGCAATGGAGGCTGCAGAAACCTCTGGACTTGGACTTGTCAAAGATTTTTCACAGTAGGAACATGTTTGCACATTTATGTTCATATAGGGTAAATGTGGACAATTCTGTTTCCTGGCCCCACCAGTTAGAGCTACCAAAGATTTCAGAATCTAAGGTTTGCATCTCCAAACTGAGATCACAAAAGGGCTGCTGAGAAGGTGAGAGGCCAGAATGCCTGTAACCTTCAGCAAGGTGAACTCAATACCTTTACATTTTCTCACTGTCATGGGGTTCAAACTTTTTAAATAAGTTTGCCTACTCATCACTAGGACTTGATTAGACACACTATGATACTATGATGGAGCTTCAGAATTGAATGCTATATAGGTTTTAAAAGAATAATCTCCACAAGCATATTGAATCAAGAGAAAATTCATTTTTCAGTCAAACCTCAATGTCTCTGTGTGCACGTCAGTGCTATGTGTGTGAGTGTCTCTGAGTATGTGTATGCTCTACATTTCTGTGTATGTGGGTGTATGTGCATACTTCTGGTGTGTGTATAGAAATCATGTGTGTTCTGGGTGTAAATCTGGGTACAGGCTCACAATCACCTATAACTCTAAGTCCAGGGAATCAAATGACCTCTTCTGGCATCTAAGAGCACCTGAGTGCACACACACACACACACACACACACACACACACACACACACACACATTGAGAGAGACAGAGACAAAGACAGAGAGACGTCCCTCCTCCCTAAAACTTCCCTCCTGTGTCTGGATCAAAAGAGGAGTCAATGATATTGGCTCCAATGGCCCTGCTTTCAGCTCCTGTGTGCCCAGCTTTGGACACTGCATGGGCAACTTCCATTCTCACCACAAAGACTGATTCCTCCACTCAGGCTAGCCTGCTCTGGCTTTGGAAGGAATGGCCATGCAGGGTAGCTCAGTGTAAGGGAAGAGAGTTCTGATACAGCCAATCCTCAGCTAGAGAGTGGTTTGGAAGCTGCAATTGATGTCAGAAACCAGGAGGCAGCAGGTAATAAAGGGAGACAAAGGAAAATGCACTTCATGAGAAGGCTCAGGTCAGGTTTTCCCATCAGCGCAGTATTCCTGTTCACTTGGTACATTTGCAGACTCACCTGAAAGCTTCTTCAAGCCATCAAATTCCAAGCATGAATGTCTTCCCCCAAGAGATTCTGACCAAGGTCCTGGGGATCAGGGATGGGAGGCATCCTTCCCAAGGGAGAGCTAGGCTAGTTGAAATGAAGCAATAAAGAAGGTTCCTTGGAATTATGTAGCCCTGTGAAAAGTTGAGAGCTATGTTTCTTTCAGTAGCTGTGTGACTGCAGTTCGGTGATTCAACCTCTCTGGGCTGGCCATACCAACACAACACGTGAGGAAGCAGAGCACAGCAGTGCTGTTTAGGATGTACAGGCTGTGTGGTTCCTGGGGGATTATGGAAAGTGGCTGACCTGAAACCAAGGCACAAGCCTCCCATTCTGAGAGAAGTCTGGGGACTCTGAGAGTGGTTCCCCTGCCTGGCAAGTTTCAACTCAAGGCTGCTCTTGGTGCTGCAGTAGGCAGCCTGTGAGTGAGCTCCACTGCCCCCTGGTGGCTATGTCTGGGAACATAAGTAGACGCTGCAAAGCTTTATTCAGGCCCAGGAATAAAGCTGAGTGCCCCCAGTCACAGAGCCAGAGGTAGTGAGGAAGGAAGGAAGCTAAAGAAGAGAATTTCTAAGGCTAATGATCTGAAATGCACCTCACTCCTGCTTTCTGGAACTAAGCTATTTCTATTCCCACCACTGCCCGCAGCTCCAGTCTTCCCAATATCATCTACCTAGGCATTCTAGAAGCCAGGCTAAGAGCTGCTGCTAGAATAGATGTGTCTGACTCACATGACCATTATGTATGTGATATGGTCACGAGTGCCTCAGCGTTGACAGACGTAAAAGGTCTGCCCAGCACTCTGTCAGCTCTTGGGCAGCATGCACCTGCCTGAAGAAGGATCAGGACATTAAGTGACAAATGCCCAGCCTAAATGTGACTACTATCTAATCCTAGGGTCTGGACAGAGATGCTGCCATGTGCATGGCTGGTGAAGGCTACAGATGTATGTGGGAACTTAAAGGTCAGTCCCTCCCTCCTCCAGTCACCCTCAAGCCTCTGCCTAACCTACCCAATCTTCCCTTTCTAAGCTTGGGACACACCATTCCAGAGTCATCTACCAAAAACATGTCACGGGGCCATACCTTTGGACAGAGACATTCCTATTTGCACTTTCTCAAAGGAAGCTCCACTTTGGGCACCTGATTCCATAGTGACAATGCAGGAGTCTACTAGAAAGCATGATCTGAAGGTAGAATAGTGGGAGGAGTCATTTATGGTAGGGCATCATCCTCTGATATGGTCGGACCACAGAAAGCATACATCTTAGGATGTCCTAGCAGGAATGTGAAGCTGCATCTGGACATAGAATGTATCAACTAAAGCAGTACAGTGTAGTGTGTTTGTTCACTGTGACTACCCATCAGCAGAGAGCACACAGACTGTCCCATGCACATATGTCCTCTGCCAGCATCCATAAGCATCAGGAGGGGAACAGGGAAGCTGTGCCTCCTAGTCACCTCACTGGGCTTGCAGAGATAAGCTAGATATCTGCACTGATTGTTTCTCTGTTTTATCCACCCTTTCCTGGGAGAGGTCTGCTGGGAGCAGGCTGTCTTCACAGAGTGACTGTAAAATTCCCTGATGAAACACAAAGATGCCACCATCTCAGATTCCTCCAGAGCCACTGCCTCCTTATACAGGAAGCTGGAAGCTTCCTATATTGCAGACAAGTCCTTGTTTTTCTATGAAATTCTCTAGGTGCCCCCTAACCAGTGACTGCTTCCTCTCCTCCTTTTCCCTTTCCTTTAGTAAACAAGTGCCCTGTCCATTCCAGTTTAAGTAAGAAAAAAATGACAAAACGACAAAGACAGAAAATATTACTGTAGCCTTTCCTAGTGACTAAGTCCCCGTAGTTGTCTCCAGCATAACTCACTTTCTCTAATTCTTACCCAAGCTAGAGGGAGTAAAGACTGCCATTGTAGGGCAATGGACAAAGGCTAAATTCTCCTCAGTAATCTACCCAGAGACCCTGGTGCCATCTCTCCTTGTCTCTTATATTTCAGGGATATGGTCCATGGCAGATACAGTTGAGGATAATATCCTCAAAGTATGTGACTCCTGGAGCAGGGAGAGTCACCAAGACCTCCTGGTGGCTTCTCTGTGCCTAGCTATGGGGACATCTTGTCATATTCTATCCTCCTTCCTTCCCACACCCCATCAGAACACAAATGTTCCTGATCCAGCAGTCTCCTGGGTCTCAGGATGACATCTCTTGGCCTCTTTTTCTATCCTACTAAATCTGCTGAAAGTCACTGTCCCAGTAGACAAAGTCTCAAAAAACCTACAAATGTTTCCCTAACATAACTTTTGACTCTTGTGTATTATTGTTTGCTTTATTTTTAGAGAGAGAGAGTCTCATATATCCCAGGCTAGCCTTGAATGCCCTGTGTAACAAAAGGTGACTTTGAATATCAGATCTGCTCACCTTTACTTCCTGAGTGCTGGGATTATAGATGTGCACCACCATCCCTGGTATAATTAGTACTGGGAATCAGTATTCATGCTAGGCAGGCACTGTAGCAAGGAAGCTACATTCCCATTCTTCTGTTTGTTCTTTCTTAACCCTGTCTTCCAGTGCTGTTCCTTCTCACTTGCACACTGTATGGGACGTTACCCCTTTCCTTACCCTGTCTACACTGGTTCTCTCAGGGATCTACTTCTTTCAGTACTGGTCTCCAGTGCTGGGAACAGACCCCTATTGTAACTTCAGCTGGTACCACCAACGAGGGACTAGTGAGTACAGCAAATGCCATGTTGATTGAAGCAAATTCTTCTATTTCTCCTCACAACCTCCCAGCACCTCAGCCGAAGCCATGCTGTTTCAAAGCTGTTCACACTCAGCTCTGCTTCTCCCTAATCCCTTCCACTCAATCCTGCAATAACGCCCCTTGGCCCCAAAGCCAATATATATCTAAATTCAAACTGCTTGCCCTGCCATGCTGCCTTCTCTTTTCTTGCCTGGATCATCAGTTACCACCTAAACCATACCCCTACTTCTACTTCTAAAAAGAAGCATAAGCTTGCCACATACAACCCATTGACATTTGGGTCATGCCACATCTCCACATAGCCACAGAACCTCACAAGCACATCACTACACCCCTGTCCTACCATCCTGACATGCACCACCATCTACCATTCTCCATGACATTGCATCCCACTTGACTGACTCCGAGGTATCCCAGCCTGCCACAGGCCCTTTTGGATACACATACTCACTAACTTCCCTTCCTTCCTTGAAAAGTTGCCACACAGTGTCCTCTCTACACATCTACACTTCTCCACTTTGGTCTTTGTTCCTCTTGGCCCTGCATCTTACTTGTTTGTGCCATGCTATGTTTAACCTGCCAGCTGTGTCCTTAGTCTGGTGGACAACTGCCTTCATTGCAAGTTATATACAACAACACATAAATTGACACCAACCACTCCCACTCACTGACCAGCTATATCATCTCAAGGTGTAGCCATAGAAACAGAAACTCAGATAGAATGGAAACCCAAAGAAAACTCAAGAATCCTTTCTGGGTTGCCTATGGGTCATCTGCAGATTCCACGAGGATAGAAATAGTCATTCAGCTCTACCCTGACCTCAGTGTTTACCTAGCCACCATGAGAGGCACCTTCTTTATAAAATACATTGCAGGAATCAAGGACCAAGCTACACAATCTGGGGTCCTTTGCTTTGCCTTCTCTTCTTGAGTAGCCTTTATTCTTAGCTCAAGTGTCTGGACTATGATGGGCACATGACAAGTGGATGTAGAGAAGGCCAGGACATGAACAACCAAGTAAATGAAACACACACATACACACACACACACACATACACACACACACATACACACACACACATACACACAGAGAGAGGAGAGAGAGAGAGAGAGAGAGAGAGAGAGAGAGAAGAATTCTGGGTTCCACCCAGGCAACCTAGGCTCTATCCTTGTTGACTGTGTATTCATCTTCTTAGAGCCATTATGACAGATTGGTGTGGGTTTAGATTTTCCAAAATTCTACTTTAATAAGGGTTTTTAAACTCTTTAATATCTCTTCTAGCTCACCACCCAGCAGAGGTAGTGGAAAGGAAAAGTTAAATAGGGCAAAGGGGGATGTGGACCTGTTTAGAAATAGTTCTTTCGATGATTCTAATCTTTGTTGTCAGGATATCAACAGTTCAGTTCATAAGAATCAGCAGTATGGTAGCTCAATCCACTAGCAAACACTTTTCATTAATCAGCAGTGGTAGTTCAATCCAGAAGAAACAGCAAAGCTCTGCCAGTCCACCAGAGTCTACAGAAACAGCAAGAAGCTGCTGGAATATCACAAAAAATTCTTTGTTGTGTTTATCTCTGTGAAGTCATGGCAAACAATGATCAGTGAAAAAGGCAAGGCAAACCAATGCCACAGCAAAGACCAGTGTCAGCAAAGCTCAATGAAGACCAGTCAAGATTGGCAAGACATGCCACACAGCATCATCCACTGTCTGTTGGGTTATATTTATATCCTTTCCAAACATCACTGTTCTCGCACGTGTCCACTCTAGCACTTCACATACCCTTTGCCCAGGAAGCTTCCAAAAAATCTCCACATGTCTGCTTCAGCAAAAACACCCTCTCATAAGACAATTTCCAGGAAAACTGTACATGACACAACTGAGTCTCCAAAGAATGTAGAAATTTCCAATTCAGGATGGCTCTGCATGCTACCAGATTGTCAAAGCAATTTTTAGTTTAGTATCTATTTAAAACTTACCTCCTGAGGCTGTGAAGATACTTCAGTGAATAAAATGCTTTCTGTGCAAGCATAAAGACCTGAGTTCAAATCCACAGAATTTGAACAACAATCCAAACAAAGTGTGACTGTCTGTAATCTCAATGCTCCTTTAATGGAATGGGGGGTGGAGACAGGCAAATCCCGAGAATCTCATGTCTCGTCTGGCATACACAAAGGTAAGCAGCATAAGGGAAACCCTGTCTCAAATAAGACTGATATTCCATGCTGTCTTCTGACCTCTATACTCACCTGGCAAATGAATCCTTACACACACACACACACACCACACACAGAGAGAGAGAGAGAGAGAGAGAGAGAGAGAGAGAGAGAGAGAGAGACTGTTCTCTGCCATCATCACCTCCCACTCAGCCAGCAATGCACTCCTGCACTCTGTCACCAAGCCCAGATTCACAGCATTACACATACCCTAGTCTGTAATCAGAATCTAGCAGAATCTATTTTAAATACATGGGGACTACAGTACATATGAATATGCTAATCAACTAAGCTTAATAGTTCTCGTTTGTATTAATGCAAATTAGGCAGCTGCATTTCCCACCAAATATTTTCCTTGGTATTTACTGACGAAATCAAGGTCCTTCTAATAAGTTCTAATATTTAATCTAAAAGCTCTAAAGAAGGTGCTTTAGTTGAGTATAATCTAATTTCACTGAACAAAATTGCATCTAAAAGCAATATAAAGTTACAGTTTGTTCCTTGTCAAATAGTAAAAATGGCCTTTAAATTTTACACGGCTTTGACCTTTGGTTTTTGCATTTCAATTAAACTTCTCCCAGAGCCTGAGGATCAAATGTTCCCTGGGTGTGAATTGAGTCCTGCTGAGAGGTAGCTGTGTCCTCTTTCCTTTTTTCAAACCAATGTCTGTTTCCCTTTTGACAGAGCAGAAATTTTCTCACTCTGTGGCTGCAGCAGATATAAACAGATATACTCAAACTGGCCAATATCTTATCTTTAGATGTTCAAATTTTCTGTGAGCCAGCCTTCAAATGTCATTACTGGACAGACATGCCATGTAGCTAGGCATCCTAGGAGTGGTTGCAGAACAGCCCGACCTCCTGGGGCAGTGTGTGGGTGGCAGTAGGTCTGGCAGGAACTAGGGCAAGGAGTGAATATGATCAATATAATCATATGAAATTCTCAAAGAACTAATAAAAATGTAGAAAACAAGCAACTCAACCTCTCCTCTAGACCAGTTATTACTTTATCTTTATTTTATGTGTATAGGTGTTGTGTCTCCATGTATTGTCTGTGCACAACCTGTGTGCAGTACCTGAGGAGGTCAGGGGGGAGTTTCACATCCCCAGGGACTGGGTTTACATACAGTTGTGAACCACCATTCAAGTACTAGTAATTGAACCAGGGACCTCTAGATAAACAGCAAATGTTCTTAACCATTGATCTTCTCTCTAGATCCATGCAGGCCCTTTTTTAGCACATCTTTGACTTGAGCAGCATTTGTTGAGGACTTGGATTTTTCTTGTTCTTGTAAAGATTCAGTTAGCTAGATGATGTCATCTTTTGGCCTCTGATAGAAACAGAGCCTCAGGTCTCTGGAGGTTATAATACTAAATGTTCACTGTCCCCTCCATTCTTAGAAATAGATGTTTTATTCAGGGAAACAAGTTCCCAGCTAAATACTACTACATTATCCGCTTATCACTGAGACCATTGATGTTGACCTCAGAAGTTGTCACCCATTAGAACAGTATCTTGATGACTCCTTGATCTAGGTGGTTTCAGGAAAAATACATTGCCATGGTTTAGAGTCAATAGCATAGGGGCCTCAATGACCCTTTAACATATACCTGGCTAGCTAGGACTAAGGTTCCAGAACTCCCCCATAATATAGCACCAAGAATGAGACCTCAATGCAGCTCATCTTCACAAACATCTTGTGAGTTAGAACATTATTTTATGTAAACATATGAAGAAAACAAAAATATTGGTCATTTCCACTCATTCAAATTTAAAGTGCTTTGTATATACCGGGCATTAACTTATAGAGGTATACGAGGAAATGTGTGCTTTATTACGATAAGGGGCCTAAATGATAGTAGAGGAGATAATGCTTAAATAAATAAATGCAGGTCACAGCTGTGACTGATGCTAGAGTGAGAGTAAGTATCAGATACTGGGATAGTCACTGGCTAGGTGCTAGGAAGGCAAGGCAGAAAGAAGACAAGAGGAAGGCCCTCCAGGAAAAAGTGGGTTACATGAACAATACTGATAAACTACAGTTGTATAGGCAGAGTCTAAGTGTGATGGCTGTGTAATGTCTCCACTGGATAGGCTTAACTACATCACCCAGAATTTCTTTCCTTAATTTACTACCAAGAAGAGGCACACAGATTTGATGAATGAATTCAAGACATAAAGATGCAGAAAAACCTCTTGCCTGGGGTGGACCCTTAGTTGGTCTGCTCCTGTGGAAACACCGGATCCTGAGACATCCTAGAGGGACCCACTGCACCCAGAGCAGAGGGTAAGACACCTTGCCCACTACCCCAAGCCCCAGAGTTACAACCAGGAGCCAGGTGGGACTTAAGGAACTAGCGGGCACCCAAAGCCCGCCCCCCGCCAATACCACTTCCTTTCCTCCCAGACCCTGGTTCATTTGCCTGGGGAAGACCCTTAGCTGGTCTGCTCTGGTGGAAACACCTGATCCTGAGACAACCTAGAGGACCTACTGCATCCAGAGCAGAGGAGCCTGGTCCTTCTGACTAGGGCAGACCCTTAGCTGGTCTGCTCCTGTGGAAACACCTGATCCTGAGACAACCTAGAGGATCTACTGCTTCCAGAGTAGAGGACACTTAGCTGGTTTGCGCCTGTGGAAACATCTGATCCTGAGACATACTAGAAGACCTACTGCATCCAGAATAGAGGGAGCTTAGGATCACAGGAACACAGAGACATCTGGAATCCGAGGAGATCTGACACAAGCAAGATAACTGGAAAGACAGACTCCAGTCAGACACAGTGAGCACAGGTAACACTAGAGTCAGCCAGATGGCGAAAGGCAAGCGCAAGAACACAAGTAACAGAAACCAAAGTTACCTGACATCATCAAAACCCAGTTCTCCCACCATAGCAAGCCCTGGATACCCATCACACAGGAAAAACAGGACTCAGAATTAAAATCACTTCTCATGATGATGATGGAGGATTTTAAGAAGGACATAAGTAACTCCCTTAAAGAAATGCAGGAGAACAAAGGTAAACAGGTAGAAGCCCTTAAAGAGGAAACACAAAAATCCTTTAAAGAATTTCAAGAAAACACAACCAAACAGGTGAAGGAATTGAACAAAACCATCCAGGATCTAAAACTGGAAATAGAAACAATAAAGAAATCTAAAAGGGAGACTACTCTGGAGATAGAAAACGTAGGAAAGAGATCAGGAGTCATAGACGCAAGCATCACCAACAGAATACAAGAGATAGAAGAGAGAATCTCATGTACAGAAGATACCATGGAAAACCTTGACACAACAGTCAAAGAAAATCCAAAATGCAAAAAGCTCCTAACACAGAACATCCAGGAAATCCAAGAAGCAGTGAGAAGACCAAACCTAAGGATAATATGTATAGATGAGAATGAAGATTCCCAATCTAAAGGGCCAGTAAATAACTTCAACAAAATTATAGAGGAAAATTTCCTCAACCTAAAGAACGAGATACCCATAAACATACAAGAAACCTACAGAACACCAAACAGACTAGACCAGAAAAGAAATACCTCCCGTCACATAATAATCAAAACACCAAATGCACAAAACAAAGAAAAAATACTAAAAGCAGTAAGGGAAAAAGGTCAAGTAACATATAAAGGCAGACCTATAAGAATTACACCAGACTTTTCACCAGAGACTATAAAAGCCAGAAGATCCTGGTCTGATATCATACAGACCCTAAGGGAACACAAATGGCAGCCCAGACTGCTATACCCAGCAAAACTCTCAATCACTATAGATGGAGAAACCAAGATATTCCATGACAAAACCAAATTTGCACAATATCTTCCCACAAACCCAGCACTTCAAAGGATAATTGATGGAAAACGCCAACACAAGGAAGGAAACTACAACCGAGAAGAAACATGGAAGTAATCTTCCAACAACCCCCCAAAAAAAAGGTAGCTACACAAACATAATACCACCTTTAATAACAAAAATAACAGGAAGCAACAATCATTTTTCCTTAATATCTCTTAACATCAATGGACTCAATTCTCCAATAAAAAGACGTAGACTATCAGACTGGATACATAAACAGGACCCAGAATTTTGTTGCATACAAGAAACGCACCTCAGTGACAAAGACAGACATTACCTCAGAGTAAAAGGCTGGAAAACAATTTTCCAAGGAAATGGTCCCAAGAAACAAGCTGGAGTAGCCATTCTAATATCAAATAAAATAGACTTTCAACCAAAAGTAATCAAAAAAGATAGGGAAGGACACTTCATACTCATCAAAGAAAAAATCTACCAAGATGAACTCTCAATTCTGAACATCTACGCTCCAAATGCAAGGGCACCAACATACATAAAAGAAACTTTACTAAAGCTCAAAGCACACATTGCACCCCACACAATAATAGTGGGGGATTTTAACACCCCTGTCTCTCCAATGGATAGATCGTGGAAACAGAAACTAAACAAAGACACATTGAAATTAACAGAAGTTATGGACCAAATGGATTTAACAGATATCTATAGAACATTTCATCCTGAAGCAAAAGAATATACCTTCTTCTCAGCACCTCATGGTACCTTCTCCAAAATAGACCATATAATTGGTCACAAAACAGTCCTCAACAGATACAAAAAGATTGAAATAATCCCTTGCATCCTATCAGATCACCATTGACTTAGGCTGGTCTTTAATAATGACAGAACCAAGGGAAAACCCACATCCATGTGGAAACTGAACAATGCTCTACTCAATGATGACTTTCTCAAGGAAGAAATAAAGAAAGAAATTAAAGACTTTCTAGAATTTAATGAAAATGAGGAAACATCATACCAGAACTTGTGGGACTCCATGAAAGCAGTGCTAAGAGGAAAACTCATAGCTCTAAGTGCCTACAAAAAAGAAATTGGAGAGAGCACACATTAACAACTTGACAGCACACCTGAAAGCTCTAGAACAAAAAGAAGCAAATACACCCAAGAGGAGTAGGCGTCAGGAAATAATCAAACTCAGGGCTGAAATCAACAGAGTAGAAACAGAAAGAACTATACAAAATATCAACAAAACCAGGAGTTGGTTCTTTGAGAAAATCAACAAGATAGATAAACCCTTAGTCAGATTAACCAGAGGGCACAAAGACAGTATCCAAATTAATAAAATCAGATCTGAAAAGGGAAACATAACAACAGAAACTGGGGAAATTCAAAAAATCATCAGATCCTACTACAAAGGCCTATACTCAACAAAACTGGAAAGTCTGGATGAAATGGACAATTTTCTAGACAGATAGCAGGTTCCAAAGTTAAATGAGGAGCAAATAAACCATCTAAACAGTCCCGTAACCCCTAAAGCAATAGCAGCAGTCATTAAAAGTCTCCCCACAAAAAAAAAGCCCAGGACCAGATGGTTTTAGTGAAGAATTCTATCAGACCTTCAAGGAAGATATAATACCAATTCTTTTCAAACTATTCCACAAAATAGAAACAGAAGGAACACTACCCAATTTGTTCTATGAAGCTACAATCACACTCATACCTAAACCTCACAAAGACCCAACAAAGAAAGAGAACTTCAGACCAATCTCTCTTATGAATATTGATGCAAAAATACTCAATAAAATTCTAGCAAACCGAATCCAAGAACACATCAAAACAATCATCCATCATGATCAAGTGGGCTTTATCCCAGGAATGAAGGGATGGTTCAATATTTGGAAATCCATCAATGTAATCCACTATATAAACAAACTCAAAGAAAAAAACCACATGATCATCTCATTAGATGCTGAGAAAACATTTGACAAAATTCAACATTCCTTCATGGTAAAAGTCTTGGAAAGATAAGGAATTCAAGGCCCATACCTAAACATAGTAAAAACAATATACAGGAAACCAATAGCCAACATCAAACTAAATGGAGAGAAACTTGAAGCATTCCCACTAAGATCAGGGACTAGACAAGACTGCCCACTCTCTCACTACCTATTCAATATAGTACTGGATGTCCTAGCCAGAGCAATTAGACAACAAAAAGAAGTCAAAGGAATACAAATAGGAAAGGAAGAAGTCAAAATATCACTATTTGCAGATGATATGATAGTATACTTAAGTGACCCCAAAAACTCCACCAGAGAACTCCTAAACCTGATAAACAGCTTCAGCAAGGCGGCAGGTTATAAAATCAACTCGAACAAATCAGTAGCCTTCCTCTACATGAAAGATAAACAGGCTGAAAAAGAAATTAGGGAAATGACACCTTTCACAATAGTCACAAATAATATAAAATACCTCGGGGTGAATCTAACCAAGCAAGTGAAAGATCTGTATGACAAGAACTTCAAGTCTCTGAAGAAAGAAATTGAAGAAGATCTCAGTAAATGGAAAGATCTCCCATGCTCATGGATTGGCAGGATTAATATAGTAAAAATGGCCATCTTGCCAAAAGCAATCTACAGATTCAATGCAACCCTCATTAAAATACCAACTCAATTCTTTACAGAACTAGAAAGAGAAATTCTCAAATTTATTTGGAACAACAAAAAACCCAGGATAGCGAAAACCATTCTCAATAATAAAAGAACTTCTGGAGGAATCTCCATCCCTGACCTCAAGCTGTACTACAGAGCAGTAGTGATAAAAACGGCCTGGTATTAGTACAGAGACAGGCAGGAAGATCAGTGGAATAGAGTTGAAGACCCAGAAATGAACCCACACAACTATGGTCATTTAATCTTTGACAAAGGAGCTAAAACCATCCAGTGGAACAAGGACAGCATTTTCAACAAATGGTGCTGGTTCAACTGGAGGACAGCATGCAGAAGAATGCAAATCGATCCATTCCTATCTCCTTGTACAAAGCTCAAGTCCAGGTGGATAAAGGACCTTCACATAAAACCAGACACACTGAAACTAATAGAAGAGAAAGTGGGGAAGACCCTCGAATACCTAGGCACAGGGGGAAAGTTCCTGAACAGAACACCAATGGCTTATGCTCTAAGATCAAGAATTGACAAATGGGACCTCATAAAATTGCAAAGTTTCTGTAAGGCAAAGGACACTGTCAATAGGACAAAACGGCAACCAACAGATTGGGAAAAGATCTTTACCAATCCCACATCCGATAGAGGACTAATATCCAATATATACAAAGAACTCAAGAAATTAGACTCTAGGCAACCAAATAACCCTAT
Organism: Mastomys natalensis; assembly: GCA_021653895.1. Taxonomy (NCBI): domain Eukaryota; kingdom Metazoa; phylum Chordata; class Mammalia; order Rodentia; family Muridae; genus Mastomys; species Mastomys natalensis. The sequence continues at coordinate 459,792 of JAJTUV010001917.1, forward strand.
TTAAAAATGGACTAAGGAGCTAAACAAAGAATTCTCAACTGAGGAAATGCGAATGGCCGAGAAGCACCTAAAGAAATGTTCAGCATCCTTGGTCATCAGGGAAATGCAAATCAAAACAACCCTGAGATTCCACTTCACACCAGTCAGAATGGCTAAAATAAAAAACTCAGGTGATAGCAGATGCTGGCGAGGATGTGGAGAAAGAGGAACACTTCTCCATTGTTGGTGGGATTGCAAGATGGTGCAACCACTATGGAAATCAGTCTGGCGGTTCCTCAGAAAATTGGACATATCACTACCTGAGGACCCAGCTATACCACTCCTGGGTATATATCCAGAAGATGCTCTAACACCTAACAAGGACATATGCTCCACTATGTTCATAGCAGCTTTATTTATAATAGCCAGAAACTGGAAAGAACCCAGATGCCCTTCAACAGAGGAATGGATACAAAAAATGTGGTACATTTATACAATGGAATATTACTCAGCTATTAAAAACAATGAATTTGATAAATTCTTATATAAATGGATGGAACTAGAAAATATCATCCTGAGTGAAGTAATCCAATCACAAAAGAACATACATGGTATTCACTCACTGATTATTGGATTTTAGCCCAGAAGCCTGAAATACCCAAGATTCAACTCACAGACCACATAAAGCTCATGAAGAATGAAGACCAAGTAGGGGGGGTTTCAGTCCCTCTTAGAAGGAGTAACAAAATACTCAAGGGAGCAAATATGGAGACACAGTGCAGGACAGAAACTGAAGGAGGGGCCATCTGCAGACCATTCCACCTGGATATCCATCCTATGTGCAGTCACCAAAGGTAGACGTTGATGTGGATGTCAGGATGTACATGCTGACAGGAGCCTGATATAGCTGTCTCCTTAGAAGTCTGCAAGAGTCTGACATACTCAGAGTCAGATGCTCACAGCTAACCATTAAACTGATAATGGGGTTCCCAATGGAGAAGATAGAGTGAAGGCTGAAGGAGTTGAGAGGATTCGTGACACCATGAGGAAAGCAACAATCCCAACCAACCAGAGCCCCCAGGGTCTAAACCACCAGCCTGGGAGCGCTTAGGGTGGGACCCATGGCTCCAGCTATATATGCAAGGGAGCTATATATATAAGTGGGAGAGAGATCCTTGGTCCCATGAAGGCTGGACGTCGTGGGGGGGGGGATATTCGGGGGTGGGGAGGTGAGGTACGGGGGAAGTTGGGTGGGGGTACACCAACGTGGAGGCAGGAGGAGGGGAGAAGGGATAGTGAGTTCCTGGCGGTGGGGGGAATGGGGTAAGGAGAGAACATCTGAAATGTAAATAAAATTTCCAATAAAAAAAAAAAGAGAGCAGAAAAAAACAAGGAATCTACTGCATAGTTCAAGTGTGTTGTTGGCTGGCTGGTGATTGCAACAGCCTAAGGATGGTGCTGAGTGGCCAGTCTTTCTCTTTTTCGCAGTACCACTTTGTACCTTGTAGGTCATGTGTCTAGGTCCAAGATGGAGGTTCTGGCTTCTAAATGATAATTTCATCACTGATGTTGTCGGCACAAAGGGTCAGCATAGGGGTTAGTCCATGTTGTGAGGTTTCAACCTGTGTTTATGGGCTCTCCTGTAATAGAGTTTCCTTCCCATCACTTCCTTTAGAGAGATGCTCATCCACAGCTCGTGAGGAAACTATAGCATCATAAAGACCACTCCATCAGTTCCCATTGTTTGGTGACATGGCAATAAATCTTATACAAATGTGTGCATGTCTCTTACAAGCTTTGCCTCTCTCCTGATGCCTGAGAGCATAGGATTCTGTACCACAACTGTGTATTGCTGAAATAAACACCTGAAAATGTGGGAGTAGGCAATGGATAGAGGCTGGAAGCATTCTAAGACGCACAAAAGAGAACGAATAAGTTTACCTGAAGAGGTAATAGACTTAAAGAACACTGCCAGGAGGGACTCAGAAGGGACTGAGGGGCTTAGCAGGTCCTGTGTACAGGGACAGAAAAACTCTGCCATTTTCCAAATGGGTAAGGGACTATACAGCTTCAATTATATGAACCTGGCTACCCAGCTATTGTGATTAATTAAATGTTGACAGGATCACCAGGCTTCTCTCTTCTCCTTATGTTTTAAGAAGAGAGAAAAATTCAGGGAAGAACAACTAACCAAAATGATGGGCAGAGAAATAGGTAACATGCATATTGTACAAGTAAAAAGACTTGAGATGGAGTCTCAAGGTCAAGTATTCTGGGCATAGTGAAGGACTCTTATAATCCCAGTTCTGGAGAGGCAGAAGCAGGCAGATTTCTGGTGCTTGTTGGCCAGCTAGCAGAACTCAGTCAATAAGCCCAGGTCCCAGTGGGAGACCTTATCTCAAATTACAAGATACATACCTCTAAGGAATATCACCCTAGGTTGTACCCTGGTCTCTTCACTGTGCACACACTGTGAGTTCATGAGCTCACACACAAACACACACACACACACGCACACGCACACGCACACGCACACGCACACACACTACATTAAATAAATAAATAAATAGAACCAGGGCTTGATAGTTTTGAAAACTCTAGTTAGGAAATGTGTATGGAGATGAAGCCATCCCTGATCAAGCCTCTTCAGATAGCTCCTGGTGAACTTCTTATTTTAGGATATACTTTCTAGAGAATCAACTAAAAATACACCCTCCCTTTTTTTTACTTGCAGAGATTTGAAGCTTCACTACCTTCTTCCTCAGATCTTGACCCTCTTGTTTTGATGACGAGACTGCACTGTAGAAATATCACCTCCATCTTGAAATCCAGACGGCCTCAGGTACTTTTCTATTACTATGAAGAGACACCATGACCAAAACTACCTATAAATGAAAGCATGTAACTGAGGACTTGTTTACTGCCTCAGTTTAGTCCATGATCATCATGGAGAGGACCATGGCAACAGGCAGGCAGGCACGGTGCTGAAACAAGAGCTGATATGATCCCTTATACACAATCATTAGGTTGCAGGGGAGGAAGAGCGAGGGTTGCAGAAGTGGACTGGACCTGGTGTCAGCTTTTAAAGGCCATTCCCAGTAGCATACCTCCTCCAGCATGCCACACTGCTTAATCTTTCCAAATCAGCCCACCAACTAAGAAAACAAACATTCAAATGTATGAGCCAGTGGGATCCATCTTCATTCAAACCACCACACAGGCAAACTGGCAAAGCCCAATCATGGAAGCTGAGGAGAATGCCAGAGAGAGAGTGACAACCACTCATTTCCAACCTATTTCACCCTATTCTTAAGACATTGTCCCTGTGCATTCTCTGACACCCATAGTTTGGCCCACAGTGTCTCATTCACCTTCCTGAGAGATTTTGCACCATTTTAGACCTTGTACATTGGCACCTAACACCCAGCATTATAAGCCCAGGTTTTCCTTCTGAGGTATAGTCTCTCTCTCTCTCCCTTCTGTATATCTTATCTGCCCCCATATCCATCCACCAGAGACATTTTCCAAGAGTGCCAGACATGACCTGTCAAATTAGACCACCAGCTTTGAGGCCTGACTCTCCCACTGTATGGCTGTGCCACCTTGAAGAAGAGTTTTTTTCACCTCCTTGTGTTTCAGTATGCTCCCTTTGGATTTGAAGTTAATGTTTTTTACCTCATTAGGTTATTGAGCCATAAGGTCTCCTGAAATTTGCTCTGTCGGGTTTTGGATTTGCTGAGAACCTGTTACTTTTTCTTATTTTCCTATTTCCCTCATTTAGAAATGAATTTTCTGTCCTGTATCTGTTGCACCACCATATTTTGGAAGCCAACAACATGCTTCATTTCACAGGTTCCTAACTGGAGAGGAAATCTCACTCAGGATGACTCAGACTCCCAGTCTCAACCATATCTGATTTGGATTATATTTAGGTGATAGTTTGGACTTCAAGGCTTTTGAATTAACAGCATGTGAGATGTGTATAAGTTTGAGGAGGTCATGCTGGAATGTTATAGAAAGAATTTGTGTTTCCTCCAATTATATGATGACTCTCTAATCACATGTGGTGGTAACTGGTGATAAGCCTTCAGAGGTGCTTAGTGGCTTGTGGCTATAAGTAAGGCCATGTGAAAAAAGCCCCCCAACGGCTCCCTCATCCAGAAAACCCACATTCACCAGACACCAAGTCCATTGACCTCTTGATCTTGGACTTAGAAGGAGCATGACTTTCCTCTGTGTTCAGGCACCTAGTTCATAGCATGTTTGAAACAGCATCATTAAAGCCCACTCTCCCTTCAAGAGGGTGAACTTTCTGGTCCAGGTGGAGACTTAACATTCCATCTGGCCTGACTAATGACCTGACTCAGGGCACACCACTCAGGAGGGTAGAACCTCCATAGGAAGGCAAGTCCAGGCAGAGTAATCCATGCTAAAGATGCAAACTTTCCTTCCTAGAATTCCTTCTCTCTAGTACAACATCACAGCCATGTCACTTTGCAATTATGCCCACTTCTCTGAATTACTCTGAGAAACACAATGTGTCTTTTTCTTTTTACTTCTGTCTTAAGCATTGTTATCTTTGGTACTTTGGACTTCTTTACCTCACCGACACTCCCTCCCTGTCCTGTGTTTGCTTATCTGATCTGTGGCTGATGTCCATGCTGCCTTAATTCAAACAGTTTGGCTTTTTCCCCTTCTCTCATCCCTTCTCCTTTGGTCATCTCCTGAGATTTACAGCTTACCTATCGGTATGCTTTCAAACTCTAATAAAATTGTCTTCCTTGTTTCATTTGAGTTTATATCTAAATAATTTCATTAATGAGTTCAAAACGCTTAAGAGAAGGCATTGACTTCCTGGTATTATTTGGTGACTCAGATGGGAGTTTTGTAAAATTTTAGCAATGCATTGTAACTACCTGAGCAGATTATGATGACCACTATAATCTTCAGTTCCCAATTCAGCACTGTGTGGATGAGATGATTTATAGAGTCTTGGGTGAGATAAGATAAAGAATGAATCGAGCTTTGCTCTGGGGAGCACATAGGACTGTTCCTAACTGTGACACTAGACTCTCCATCACTTCCTTACAAGTCAAAGGACAACTGGGGCCCAGCCTTGTAGCTAATCTAACCATTGGCCCATCTGTTATAAAGCTCAGGTCACCATCACCAAAGTCAAAACTGAACACTATGATGGAAAAAGCTCTCAAGTTATAGAGTTTGAGTCTCTCTCTCTCTCTCTCCTCTCTTCTCTCTCTCTTCTCCCCTCTCTCTTTCTTTTTAACCTTCCAAAAAAAAAGTAGTCAAGAGGCTGTCAGGCAGCTCAGCATCTCCATTAGAATTCAGAGTATTCCACGGTAATTACAAAACAGCTGTAATGGAAAATTGGTAGTCAAACCCATTTTCCAGCGACTAGAACGGTGAATGGGCTCCATTATGTTCCTAATTCTCATTAACTTAATTTGCATAGGAAACAATGAAGGAATACATAATGAAGTACAGTGGGCCAGCAGCCCAGCCCTCACCCCCACAATGCTGGGTTCAACTTGCAGTGACCCACCCCTCAGAGAGGGAGAAACCCAGGCTTCCCAGTGGACTGGACCTCACTCAGGTGACCTGAGGCTGCTTTTATGGAACACAATGGAGAAAGACCACTTGTCTGTAACTTGTTCCGGATCCCTTTGCCTCAGCACACACTGTGGAAACCCTAATTCTTCTCCACACCCCTGTTTGGGTTAGGCTGAAGAACTGGAGCAGAAGAAAAAAGAACTTGTTTTTAAGTAAGTAACTCCAGGCCTAGATGTGTGTGCTTCTGTGTTTCTTTCTACAACTGGCTTTAATGACAACTGGTCTTGGCAAACATAGGATGAGATCAGTATCTGGCAGCTGGGTGGTACAGATCTGAACGTGAACAAAGTCCTGGCCTTCAGGAAGGAAGTGGAAAGCTGAGCACTTAATCCCACTTTTGACTCCTTATGCAGTGGATACCAACTCAGATGAGCTTTCTGTGGTAGAACAGACAGAATTAGAAAGGAGACCACCAAAGCTCAAACTTAACTGCTAAGTTAACTTCTGATTCTATCTAGCCACTGTGAGTGCAGCAGAAAGCCAGAAACGGCTTGTTTGCCTTAGAGAATAAAATTCCATGAGTTTCCTAAATGAATGTGATGCATTCAACTCACAGTATGGAGGATCTGTGAAGTTTCAGACACTATCCTGCATGGTCTCAATGACTCCTTATAGTAGAACTGCAGGGTAAGAATGATTCCAATTTTGCTAGTGGGGAAAATAAAGCTCAAATAATATGTCAGATTAAGAATACCTCATACACTAAGGCAATGCTAAAGCTGAAACTACCCCATGAAATAGATTTTAATTAGGCCAATACCCCAGCTTGCCTACTTTGTGGCATACATAAAAGTTACCATATTTATGTGGTGTTCTTATTAAAGGAAGAGGAGCTTAATGAAAGCTTCAGCCACCAATGGGTAAGGAGCTGTCAATGTTTCCATCCTCACTAGATAAAAGAATAATCAATGCTTCAGCCTCTAGTGGGTAAGGAAATCAATGTGTCGGCCATCCGTGAATAAGAAGATCATTATTTCCATCTATAAGGATCGAAAATCCCAAGACTACTCCATGAAAAACACGGTGACCCCTTTGGTAGGATAATCCAAGAGCTTTCAGAAAGGCAAGAGTATCCATCCCAACAGTGTAAAGCTTGAGCGAACAGAGGTGAACTTGCACTCCTGGTTTGGGTTAATCATTGTCCCCTTCTCCTCCCCCCATATTCCTCTTCTCATATATGTTCTTTAGGGATAATACATGCCTTCCTTCCTTACAAAATGCAATGTGAGCAGTACTGATCTTGAAGTAAGAGATGGACATGACTCCTAAACTTCTTGCTAATAGTTCTACATCATTGTGCAGTTCACTTCAAGAGAACTGAAATAGATGAACTTTCCTTAAAAGCTCAGCCATTTGCCCTCACGAGTTTTCTTCCTGGGGTGGGACTAGCTCTCCAGCATGATATAAGCAAGAACAGAGCAAGCAGGGTGAATAGGACGAAAGTTTTACCATAGCTAATATATATTAACTCTCTTACTACCAATGCAATCATCAGCAATTTCCCAAGGACCTACTGCATTCTAGATGTCACCTATATGTATGTGGCTCACAATCCCTGTAAGGATATATTGACATGAATTTTGTTTTCACTGTTAGACAAGGACCTTCATGAAAAGAGGTTAAAACCAAATGGAATAGTAGAGTATCACCCAAAACATCCCTACACAAGCCAGTAATCTCAGAGTCTCGGAGGCTGAGGTATGAACATTTTGAACTTGAGAGCAGCTTTAACTATCAGTGAAACCTTATTTCAAAAAACCTGAAAGCAACAAAAGTGAAATGTTTTGGTGCTGCACATGACCCCTTGCGTTCAGCTCACATCACCACAGGAATAAGCACTGTGTTAGCTACTTGTTGCTGTGACAATCTAACGGTCTAAAACAATCCAAGAAAGAAAGCAAAGGTTCATATTAGCTCATAGTTCAATAAGGTACATGGCACTATCATGAGGAGAAGATGTGGCATCAGGAAACAAGTAGTCACACTGCACAGTCCACAGTCAGGAAGCAGAGAGAGATGATTGCTGAGACTCAGCCATCTTTCTCCTTTATATTCAGTCTCAGATCCAAGTCCACGGGATGGTGCAATTCTCCCCACAATCAGGATGAGTCTCTCCCCAATTAAACCTCTTAAGAAACACACCCTAAGTGATTCAAAGAGTAGTCAAACTGTCAATAAAGATTAAACATCACTAACCTCTTCCTTTTGGAAAAAAATATAATAAACAAACAAACAAACAAAAATACGACCCCTGTGTCCATTCACAAAAGTCACTTCAGCATTTCAAGAAACTCTCTATGCTCAGAAGACATTTAAGAATGTGGATATATCACATTCCATCTGTCCCTTAACATCATCCTTAGAGAGGCTGCCTGTATCCAAGAGTCCAGGAGGGAGTCTACGTGTCTAAGCAGAACCCTTGATTGGATTAGCTCTTCAGGTGCCATACCTATACAGACCAAAGTGAAAACACCTGCTTGAGAAGCAATATGCTGGTCCCTGTGTAGGAAACAACCAGACTACCCTCCACATATAAACATCTTCATTTCCCTGCAGTCAATACTCAGTAAGTCTTTGTTGACCAATGTATTGGTTTGCAGCATTTCTAAGCTATTTGCTAAGTACTTAATATGTGTCGTCATTGGAACTGCACTGAAGTTTGTATCTCTCCAGTTTGTAAAATGCATCTAGATTTCTTAACTAAGTCTTTGGCTTGTTCTCAAGCACACTTAACAGTGTCTAGGCACCAAGAGATGCCCATACTGAATTCTAAACTCACAGCTTACCAGTAGAGTCAGAAAGAAACAGTAGACCAAGAGATCAAGTCCAATATTCTAGTGTCCTAATTCACTCCTGAGCCTAAACACAAATACCCATTGGCCTATTTAACCAAGTATCCATCCCAAATCAACTCCCATTCTCAATTTAGATTAGTTTTCTTAAAGGTCCTTCAAGCCTGGTACCTCATTTCTACATAGGAGAAAGCAAAGCGAAAGATGTGCAAAGAAGATTCCCAGCTAGTTTATTTGTTCCCTGCTTAAGTCCACTCAATGACACTTACACACCCAGAAAGCCCACTTGTGGCTGAAGTTTCCTGCACTGAACTGCAGGCACTCAGTGTTCCCGAAGTGAAGGGCCTCTTTCTGAGTTCCTGGGAAGCAGCACCACACCACGCGGCTCTGCCAACTACATCACTTTTAGATTCTGGGCTTTGAAGCTAAATAAAAATTGATATGTGTGTAATCACATTTGTTTAATTAAAGTAACACATCTGTGCTGTAAATATTCCAGCATGAGCTGGTCAATAGCAAATCCTCGGCATGTACGGTAATAATTGACTAATGTAATTAAATGCATGTCAGAGTTTTAAAAGAAAATATAATGAGATTTCATCATTTTATATGTACAGGTAATTAGTTCTTAGGAATGTGAGTAAAAGCAAATTATCTACAGATTTGAACTATCAGCAGATAATTCAAATGACCTAGTTTGAGAGAGAAAATGGTATCTAAAAAACCAGAGAAATTCACATCAAAATAAATGTCTTCCACTGTTGAATCTGCAAGCTCTAGTAGCGAAATACATGTCTGATATTGCTCAACCTGCTTCCAGCAAGCTTTCCTTATGGGTAACGTAAGCCATAGCAAATACACTGGGTCAGAGTTAAGTCTCTCCCTCCTCCTCCTCCTCCTCCTCCTCCTCCTCCTCCTCCTCCTCCTCCTCCTCCTCCTCCTTTTTGTCTTCTTCCAGCTAGAAGACATTCAGAAACATTCTAGTACCAAGATTCTATAATGCTTCTGAGGTAATGACTAAAGTAAAGTGTTTATCATGCAAGTGTGAGGACCTAAGCATCCATGTAAAACACTGGGCAACTGGAGCATGCTTATAATCTCACCACTATGAAGACAGAGACAATAGGATCTCTGAGGTTTTCTGGCTAGCCAATCTCACCTAATTGGTTAGTGCCCAGTCCCAATGAGAGACCCTGTCTCAGAAAACAAACAGGGCAGTGTCTGAGGAACAACCCCTGAGATTGAAGTCTAGCCTCCACACACACATACATGCACACACATGAATTTTGTACTTGTGCACACAAACACACATAGGCACAGTTACCATATACTCACACACAACATTCCAGTCAATTGAAGAAATATTTCATTTATTTTGTATCTAAGCAGACCTTGGATTTTTAAAGTTCCTGTGGCATCTTTGAGGTTCCAGTTTATTCTATGTATTACCATGCTGAAGTTAGATGGCTTGTGCAGACAGAGAGGTGGGAAGAGCATTCCAAGAGTAGAGAATAATATGAACAGATGCAAAGAAGCAGAAAACATGTGGGCTGTTTGGGAAGCAGCAAGGAGTTCAGTCTGACTGGAGAAGATTTCACTAGAATAGGGGAAGATGTGGTTGTCAAAACAGGCTAGCATATGATGGACAGGAACTTGAATATCTGCCAAGGGGTTTGAGCATCCCTCTCTAAAGGCAACACAGAGTTGCTGAAGATGCTGTTTTTGTTACTTTACTCAACATTAATCGTGCCAAATGCTGCTAAAATCTCAACACTCAAATATAAACCAGCTGCCTAGAGAATCTTCAGTATGGTCATCACCCAAAGGCAAGCCAATGGAGGATTAGGATCAGTCCTCTCCAGGACAGACCTACCTGGAATCTTCTGCCACATACAAGATGCTGCTGGGATTCCTACCACCTCTCTAAATTACTCCAAGTAACAAAGTTGTCCAGTTATTGGTCTATTTTGGCAACCATGGCAATGTACTGTGCTTTCTGTCCCGTGTGAAATGTGTTGCCTTAACCAGACGAATAGTGGGTAGGGGTATCCCTTATATGCTGTGCACATAATTTTAGAGTTTTCATATGTATGCATTAGCTGTTTGAACTTATTGTTTTTGCTATTAAGCTTTGTGTCATGAAGCAGTGGTAACAGGACAGATTGTTAGCAGGCAGAAGTTCTACCTGTTGATACTATTAATGGCTATATGCCGAGTCATTATTACCCACTTCTGGTCTCGCATCCCTCATGACCACAGCCTTCCTACTATAAAAGAGTTTGTGACCAAAACTGAGGGTTAGTATGGCCCTACAGTTAACTTAGTAGCTACCAAGTAGCAATTTCTACAAGGCAACAAACGTGTACAAAATAGATAATGACAAACAGGAAATCTATAAATTTAAAAAGAAACATGTACCACACTACTGAGGTACACTCACTTAACAACCAACAAAACACTCACAAGGCTAACATTTGCTGTTAACATTTGCTGATGGATAAGGAAGATATTCATGAAGCTCCCTGCTTCCCTGGAAAATGATTAACACTTGATAGATGCTAGAAGAGGGATCTAGCCAGCAGGAAAGGCCCCATGCTCCGGTGGATAGCCCATGCCCATGTTGGATGCCCTGGTGAAACTCAATAAGATACAAATTAAAAAGACAGGGAAGTGAGAGGCAGACTTACAGAGAAAGGGGTGATAAGGAAGAGAAATAGAATAAGGGTTGAATACGACAGAACACATACATTGTGAACTTTTCAATGAATAAATTGCATTTTAAGGAATTAGAAATAACTGCATATGAAATAATTTGAGAAATGTGTCCACTTGAGACATGTTTGTGTACAATGAGTTCATATTAAGCTTTATATGTGATAGAATGTCTTATTTATAACTCGTTAATCTTTTTCAAAACAGCCCTCACAGTTCGGAGTTACAGCCTACCATGTATGGAGACAATAGGGAATGACAATGTCTGTTTGCTTCAGGGAAAAAGAAGAAGGACAGAAGAGTAAATGTGGTCATGACTGAATCACAAATCAGGGTATGTTACTTGCTGGGGATGAGAAAGAAGTACCTGGGTTGGAAGGTGTCAGGTTCTTGGCATCTCTGTGTGTTTAAACTGTTCATTAAATAAATTTGATGCTGGTTCTTGCAATCTTTGAAGTTTATAATTAGAGCCTGAGTTTGAACTGGAGCTGGAAGCCTGGGTTCTGTTTGTGAGCAGAGTTTACGTGTATAATTTGTTGACCAAGGAAAGAGTCCAGTAGTGATCAGAACAAGGTAGAAATTGAGTGATTGTGATTATAAACTAACTTTGGGTCACAGCTTAGGATTTGTTGGTGGCTAGCTTTAGGAGTTAATTAGTCAGTATTAGGAAGAGATTATCTAGAGCCAAAATAGCAAGTCGTTCTTTCTATAACTAAAGATGGCCTATGCCCTGTGGAAATCATATATTTGCAAAGCTAAAACTTTTATCGACGGTCAGATGACAAGAAAGTTGAGGTCCTTTCCTGTGATAGAGTGGGCTGATGGCAGAGTGAATCTGAATGAAAGCCTGTTAGTAAAGAGGAATATAACATCTCATGGATGTCAGGGTAAGAGAAGACTGACTTGGGAGCTTTATCTGTGGCTGGAGTTTAGGAAGTCCTTAGATCAAGTCCCACATAGATTAAAAGGGTTTCTCCAAGTTAACAGCATTTCCCACAGAAACACCCCAGTGCCTAACAGGAGTATAGGCTACAGCTGCCTATCAGTTATTACTTCCATCCCACAAACAGAATCCTAATTTAATCCAGGGAAGGAGGGAACCCATGTTCACAGACTATTTTCTGGTATAATTTGCTGTTCATAGTGATCATGTGGCACAGTGTAACTGAGCTCTAAATGATATTTTTCTGGAGTAATACAGAAGTCCTGATCCATATTTTCTAAGTCTCAACCACATCTTTTGGTTCTTTGTTAGTAGCTGTAATTAAACAGGGGGCCTTGCTGTAAGGACTTTTCCACTGAGGGTATAGACAGAGAAATACAAAAATCAGCAAGCATCTGTGTTTCTCAGTTTTGAAGGATGTGAAATCTAAGATCAAGTTTGCCAGTAGACCCAGTGTCTGGATGGATCTTACTTCCTCACACAACACTGCTTGACTCCATCCTCGCATACCCAAGAAGCACAGGAGCCTCCATCTGGCCACTTTTCTCAGGAGCATACACCCACTCACAAAGCAGAACCACGATGGTCTGATCACTTCCCAAAGGCCTTTGCATCTAAACATTATCACTTTGAGAGTCAAATTTCAACCTGAGATTCCAGAGAAATAAGGATCCATGAAAAATCGAACCTGTTCTGGAGTCTGGGGCAGAACTGTGACCACATCATGCTGGATCAGGCCACAGTACACCTTCCAGACCATCTTCCCAAGAGGCTTGACCACCAAAGTTAACATTGTGCCCCATTTCACCAACCTCAGCAACACCAGGAGAGGAGCCTGATTGGCCCATCTCCCACTGTACTTTGATTTGGAATATCCACAGTGCAAAGGAAAATGGGTACACAGATGATCTGTAGGATTGGGAGGATTACAATGGATGTGGTGGGGCTCTGCAAGAGCTAGGACATGGTGTACTCTGGATTCTTAATGTTCCTCAACCTTCCTTTTTATTTTTTAATATTTGTTTATGTACTTTCCTGTTCCAGTGCCACAGCTTTCCATTTTAAACAACAACTATATCTAGCTAATTACCAGGAAGTACAAATGAGAAAGGGAATATGAGGAAGACTGCTTTGTTTTTGAAAGAGCAATGGTCTTTCATAGGGCAAGAAGGAAGAATCAGATTCCAGAGAAGGAAGTATTTCCTAGAATTAGTTAGGAAGATGCTGCAAACAGTTCATATAACTGTTCTGATAACTTGAAGTAACCAGGACTGTAATTGCTTCACAATATCATTGGTGTCTGTGAGTGCAGATGAAGATGCTGAAGATCTTCTAGACAGAGTGTTCACCAGGGGAAGAAAGAAAACTAAAACTTGGGGTGGATATCCAAAGCCCATCTTCTTTATTCCTTTGTGAGTATGACATGATGAAACAAAATAAATTCTCTCTCTCTCTCTCTCTCTCTCTCTCTCTCTCTCTCTCTCTCTCTCTCTCTCCTTACCTCTTCCTCTCCCACCTCCCTCCTCTTTGCATCCTTCCCTCTCTTTCATGTGTGTATTAGGAGAAGAGAGCAAAAGGAAGGCAAAAGGTTGGTCAGGAGAATCGGATGGTGATGATGCCATAATAGATAGTCCTGATGCCTAGCTGAGAGCTTTCCAGTTGATTTGACAGTAAAGAAGATCCATTTTAACTCCTTGAACCAGGGCACAGACCATAAAAAGTGTTGTTTGGAGATGCTTAATCTTGCGGGAAGAATTGAAAGATGAAATCTGGGAGCAAAGCAGCCAAGCTTCAAGGATCAGGTCAGCAACATTCCCTCCTTGGCCACAGAGTCAAGAGTAAGTAACTAGTTTCTTTATCAGTTTCTCCCTGCAGACATGTCCCCCAAGTTTAGGAAGAAGCTGAGGTCATCTCCTTTAATCATTTACACTGACAATTGTACCTCTAAAAGCAATTTTTCCTTAAAAAGCAAAACAAACAAAAACAACACACCAGCACACACACACACACACACACACACACACACACACACACACAAACCCACTGGCATGTATATAATTTCCACTGGTCCTCATTTCATAAGAAAGAGAATGGCACAAGCAATATTTTGATCAACTACTTTGGTCAGCTGTTTGGGACCAAAAGTGACCTTTTATCTAAAGAGAAATTCCTTGTAACAGTTCATCACTGTGGACACTTAAAGAGCCAGCTCCCCTCGAGCTTGGAATTAATGCTGCCAGTCTCCTCCGATCCCCCAACATTATGAGGGTAATACACTAATATTTTTAATTTACTGAGTCCAGCCTTCTACCTTAAAAAAAAAAAATACATACACTCCTGGAGGATGCTCAACACCTGGAGCTTGCCAAAGCTTTCCAGGGACTTGGCACTTGCCATTTTCCCTTCCTGGACAGCTATTCCACTCACTATAAAATTGGCCTACCATCTTCCTCAGGTACTTGCAGTGAATGTCTTTTAATCAGAGCAGCTTAAATGGATCACCTGGCTTTTCCTTCTCATTTTAGCAACATGTTTTATCTCCTCTGAGTCTTACTACACTCAGATAATGCCATACATTTACTTGTTTTCTTGATATGTTTTCTCACAGCGACAATGCTGTGGTGCTCTGAATAGGAATGACCTCCATATTCATGTGTTTGAATGCTTGTCCTGTAGGGAATGGCACTATTAGGAGGAAGGTCTTGTTAGAGGAGGTGTGCCCTTGATGGAGGAGATGCGTGACTGTGCAGGCAGGCTTTGGAGTTTCAGAACTCAAAACATTCTCTTCCTGCTGCCTGGTGATCCAAATAATCCAAATTCTCAGCTCCTTCTCCGGCACCATGTCTCCCTGTATGCCACTACGCTTCTCACCATGATAACAATGGACTGAACCTCTGAAACTGTAAGCTAGCCTCAATTAAATATTTTTCTTTAAAAGAGTTGTCATGGTCACATGTCTCTTCACAGCAATAGAAACCCTAAGACAAATGCTGTACATAATTTTTTTCTTGTTGAATATCAGGATGTATTTGGCTCAATATCTAGCACACAGTGAGTATTCAAGGACCAACAGGTAGTTTGATAGGTGTATGGATGATGGATGCATGGATAAACAAATGAGTGAGGAGATTATAAATAACTAGAAAAATGAAAAATATTTAAATGTGTTAATGAAAAGAAGGTTCCAAGTTCAACTAGGTTTAAAAAGAAGGTTCCTTTCCTTTATTAGAGATCCACGTGACTCATTAGCAGTTGAATGGTATGAAAATATCCCAGTAAGAAAAAAAAATCCACTTAATTTTCTTTAACCAGAATTTTCTAAAGATATTTTAACACAAAATACTTCTTTTTCATTGTATACTTATTTAGTACCCTGCCAAATATTGTTCTCTGGAACTCCAGGTTGGGAAAACGTTTCCTCTTTAGCCATAGCCACAATGAATAGTAATTATTTTTTAAGTCTCTTTCCATTTTGGAGGGTCCCTGAGGATATAGATTGAAATTCATTCATCATTATGTTTTTGTGTATAGCACAGTATCGGACTCACAAAAACATATAGAAATAACTAGATACCTGAGAAGAAAGGAAGGGAGGGAAGAAGAATGGAGATGCAGACAGAGTGAATGCAGTAGGTTAGTCAATGACACAACTTTGAGGAAAATAATAAAATGTTATTGGGGACCTTAATATCACTCACAATTACATTGACCATTTGAAGAAATTTTAAATTAGTAACAGACCTATGATCAGAATCAGGTTTAATTCACATTTACCATCCTGCTAACCATCACCCTCAACACACACAGTGTTCTTATACTAAGCTCAGTAGTCCTCTGGGACTGAGAATCCAATAATTACTATAGTTAGAGTCTTAAAAATGGTATTACTTTGTTAAGAGTACAGATTCTGAAGTCAATTCCAGACTCTATCATTTACTAGTTGTGTGAAAGAGGTATTTAAACCTGCTAGACTCAGTTTCCTCCTCTGTGAGATGCAGAGTATAATTACAGAGGTGTGAATAACGAAGCATGCTATAGCATAAGGTGGGACCTGGCAGGAAAGAAAATGAGCAGCAGGCCACTGATAGCTAGTGGGTGAGGACTCCCATCCAAATGATACCAGAAGTGGAACGGCTTGTAGAACATCTAGGAAAATGCAGAACTTGGATGCCAGTGTTCTGACTGTAGGGTTTCAGAACCACAGAAGGACAATTTCAGAGGAAGCAGCTTGTCAAGTCTTATGCCAAGAGTTGATATTCCCTTTGAGTACCCTGTGAGATGGCATAGAATCTAGTTTCATCTAGCACTCCCAGAGGTTCTCTACACCATGAAACTGGTGGGAAGCTGAAAATAAACACCTTTTGCTAGATAAGACCCAGCTCCTTCCAGTCTGTAGGAATGCACTGAGAGCCAGCTCAGTCCCTCTCTCCTGTTGTCATATGGGATTCATTCCTCTTTTCTCTGATACTCTTTAAGGATTATTAACCATAAACATATTTAACTCTCATATGCACAATGTCTGTGTACACCAAGACACAAGAGGTTTAGAAAAAGCTACAAGAAACATGACCTTGACTCAGGAATGGAATTTAGAAGGGGTGGGGGGGTGAAATGATCGGTAACTATCAGGAACAAGTACAAATGCACAGAAAAGGTTCTGATGTGGATTCAACACATGAATATGGTTCATGAATTATTATTATCATTTAAAAAGTTTATGTCCAGAACAAATACAAGTCTTCACTCTGACATCAAATGTACTCCAGTTTCAGCCCCAGCAGAAAATCTAGTTGCCCAAAAAATGGAATGGTCTGCAAGAGTGCTAAACCCACCCTGTCCTTGAACACTCAACAGTTAAATCAGGTCAGATAGTCTTTACCTCTTTCAAATACACTCTAAATTCATTTGGATAGACCTAGACTCTTAGAGGACAGTATAACTTCCTTCTGAAACCAGTATTTTAGACAGATGGTTGTACGGGCTTGGAAGAGAAGTGGGTTCAAGAGCTGCAAGCCACACCTCTAATCCTCAGACAGTTGGTACTTGTGTCAAGCTGAAATATGCTTCACTGTAACTTCCATCTGTTCTTTCGAATATGTCATGTGGAGCCACACAGGACAGGTCTGTTCCCTTCCATCCCATGTTCTCTTATTTGTGACCCCCTCCTCCCATCATCTTGCCACTAAACACCCCTTTACTTTAAATATTCTCTGTAAGCTGTCATTCCTTTATCCCTTACTGTACAAGTGTCTTCCCTATGAAGCCACTGTTTGGACTGTGTCTATCTGAAAATGTAGATTCTACCACAAAGTCATAGGTATGTTTAGAGCCACAAAGACCATCAAGGCACTCACTGCTTGGGAACAGTTTCTGTCCTATGATACTCTCAGCTACCCCATATCCTACTTCTGCATTCTGAGACAAGTTAACTCTCAAAATCTACAGTTAATACAAAATAGTTGGCAGTCACAATGAATGCCAGTTCAATATGGATGTATAGTCCAAGTTTAGTTTATATTTCTTTAGTAAATGCCCATGCTGCTAATTCATGACAGGTGTGTAATAATACAATTTTCCGACAAATTAGTGTATAGCTAACATTAATTCTCCACCTTTTACTTACGAAACTTGTAATTGGAACCCAAATTCAAGATTATTATGTGTTTGTGTTTATCATATCTTACTGTTCCAACTTACAAATATTAACCTTCATGGGTGAAAATGAAAAGTCCTTCCCTTAGCCCAAAGCTATAAGGCAAGTGGGGTCTGGAAGCTTTTCTAACATAAGCTAGATGCTGCCAGAGTGACGTCATGTTCCATCATTTGGTATCTAATATTGATGTTCACTTGGCGAATTGAAAGCATTGGTTGAATGTCTCCTTTGTGAGAACTATGTTCATTCAACTGCAGACAATGAGACAAACAGGACCTCAATGATCACGGAACATACATTCCACAGGGGATGATGGACAAGCAGGAAAGCTGTCCACTATAATTGTAGAGTGTGGTAAGTGTTAAAATGAAATAATAAGAAGAAAGACAACAAATGGGACTGGCTGTGGGCAGGGAGGAAGCCACTCAATTTGGGGGATCTATAACTTATCCACCCTAGAGTAAGAGGACACAGCACTGCAAAATCTCCATTTCTCTAGCCTGTCCATTTCTTTGTTCTTTTCAAAGCATGAATGCCATCATTATGTATATCATACAAGTTAGTAAATTGTTCTGTCTCCCAAACTCCTAAAACTCTGGCTCAGGTTTCTACCCACAGCAAGTTCTCTGGGCTCATGAGACAGCTTCCCCTGCAGTTGCCAAGAATGACAGCAGCTTAGTGTGGTAATCTGAAAATCACATGCTCTTCCGAAGTTATGGGAGCAATTAAAATGGGAAAACATGTTCTCACTAAATTGGCTCACTTGGGAAACAAAATCTTATGGGATCCCAAAGAAACTGGGCACAGAAGGTAAACTAGGTGGAAGAATTCTAGAGTCTGTTCTTGAGCTCAGACAAGACAGGGCTTAAATTCATTCTTTGCTTCTCTCTGCCACAATGTCAGCCCTTCATCGTCACAAATCTGGCTTCTCTTGAAAAGAGTCATCCCTCTTAGAATTATCAAAAGATTGGAAGTATGCTGGGGAAAGCTTGTTGTTTCATTACTGGAATCCTAGCATTCCAGCAACCTGCCTATTTAGGGCAGCTTGTCCTAATTTCTCACCAGGATTGCCTCTCGCTATGCTGTCCAAGTTAACTTTATAGTACTATGACAAACATCATAAACAAAAGCAACTTAGGGAAAAAAGGGTTTATTGGGTTTATTTGTAAAGTCCAAACTACAGTCTGTTATTGAGGGAGGTTAGGGCTGGAACTCAAGAAGGAATCTGGATGCAGAGACTTATGCAAAGACCATAAAAGAATGCTGCTATGGCTTACTCAGGCTTCTCTCTTATAATACTTAACCACCAGCCAAGGGAGTCACGACCCATAGTGGGCTGAGATCTCCAATATCAAGAAAATGTTCCACAGACTTGCCTACAGCTCAATCTGATGGAGGAATTTTCTTAATTGAAGTTCCCCCTTCCCAGATGGTTCTACTTGTGTCTTCTTGACAAAACAAAGCAAAACCACCAAACCAAAAGACACCTACTCTTACATAATTAAATAATTTTATTTTCCAAAATTAGACTGAAAACAATGAGAAAATGATGAGGTGAGAACTAAGAGTAGCAAGCAATAAATTCATCTTAGTAAGAATCAGCATTGAGAAGAATTTCACCAGTTTCATGAGCTCTAGAGCTGAATTAAAAATTAATTGGGTAGATTAACTTGATGAGAAAAAAGCAAGGCAAAAGCGTGAAAAGGTGGCCCCACCCCTCCTGTGGGAAAGGTCTATTGCAATAGCAATATTTCCTCATACAATATATTCTCTCTACATTCTTCTCTACCTCCTCTATTCCCTTCTGGATCCATTCTCTCTTTTTTTCCTCCTATTAGAAAAGAACAGGCTCCCAAGAGACAACAATCAAATATGATAAAATGAAGTCTAATCAGAAGAAGTAAAAACTATCAATATTAAAGTTAGACACAGCAAGCAAGCAGGAGGAACAGAGGCCCAAGAACAGTCACAAGATTCAGACATGTTTGTTTTCACAGTCAAGAGTCCCATAAAAGTACTAAACTGATAGCTATAATATAAACACAAAAAACCTAGTGCAGACCCATGCAGGTCCTGTGGTTGATGCTTTAGTCTCAATGAGCTCATATGCTCCTTGCTTAGTAGATTCAGAGGACCTTGTACTCCTGGTGTCCACCAAGTCTCCTGGCTCTTATGATTTTTCCACCTCCTCTTTCTCAGAATTTCCTGAACTTTGAAAAGATGGATTTGATGGAGACATTCTGTTTAGACTGTCTCTCCATGTAATGTCTGGTTGTGGATCTCTGCATCTATTCTGTTATGTTGCCAGAGGAAAAATCTCTGCTGATAACTGGATAAGGCATTGATTTATGAATATAGCAGAACACCATTAGGAGTACTTTTTTTTAATGCTTTTTATGCCACTACTGATTGGTTTTACCCTAGGCCTATGGGCTATCTAGTCTCTGGTTCTGTTACTTAAGTAATGTCAGATAGGAGCTCCTTCTTGTGACGTGGGCCTTAAGTCAAACCAGACATTGGTTAGCTACCCTCACTAGTTCTGCACCACCATGGCCCTAGTATATTTTGAAGGCAGGACAAATAGGAAGTCAGAGGTCTTGTGACTGGGTTGGTTTTCATATTTTCTTTCTGTAGCCTATAGCGTACTTCCCTCACCAAAGAGACTAGAATATAGACATAAAGGCTCCATCTAGGCACCATAATGACCTCTACATGTTTGATGAGTTTTGTGAGTATTGTCCTCAGGCCCCACTGTCAGTTTTGGGAGAGCAACCATTTGTCTTAGCAATAGCCTGGGTTGTTTGGGGATTTCGATGGGGAACCCTTGGCCAACAACTTTATTGAATGCAGCACAACCCTATTACTGGAAGCCTTGTCTGGCAACAAAAGAAAACCTATTGAGACTCCATATCCCCCATTACTAGGAGTCCTAATTAGGATCACATTCATAGATTCCAGGAAGTTCTCACTACACTAGATTTCTACATTTCCCCACAAAAGCACCTCAATATCAGCCATGTCTTCCTATACTCTCTCCACCTGTCTCTTCCCCTGATCCCTCCACTCTTATCCCACTAGGCTCTAGTCTGCCTGTAAAATCTATTTTATTTCCCTCTCTCAGGGAGATTCTTGTGCCCCTCTCCTCAATACCTTCCCTTTACCTAACATCTCTGGATCTATAGATTGTAGACTTCTAGTTCCTTCCATTTGCCTACAAATTTGAAAATGTCATTGTTTTTAACTGCTGAGTAATACTCCACTGTGTAAATGTACCACATTTTCTTTATCCATTCTTTTGGCGAGGGAGATCTGGGTTATAATAGCCAGTTTCTGGCTATTATAAAGAAAGTTACAGTGAAAATGATTGAGTAAGTGTCCTTGGAATAAAATGGAGTGTCCTTTTGGGTATATTTCCAAGAGTGATATAGATGGGTCTTGAGATAGATTGATTTCCAACTCCCTGAGGAACTGCCATATTGATTTCCATAATGTCTGTATAATTGCATTCCCACCAGCAATGGAAAAATGTTCCCCTAATTCCACCTTCTCACTAGCATGAGCTGGCACTTGAGTTACTGACCTTAGTCATTCTCATTGGTATAAGATGGAATCTCAAACTAGTTTTGATTTGCATTTCCCTGATAGCTAAGGATGTTGAATATTTCTTTAGGTGATTTTCAGCCATTTGAGATTCCTTTCTTGAGTTCTCTGTTAAGATCTGTACCCCATATTAAAATTTGATTTTTTAATACCTAATTTCTTGAATTCTTAATGTAGTTTGGATGTTAGTTTTCTATTGGATGTGAGGTTGGTAAAAGTTTTTCCCATTCTATAGGCTGCTGTTTTGTCCTATTGTCAGTGCTCTTTGCCTTACAAAAACTTTTCATGAGGTACAATTTATTAATTGTTGCTCTTAGTGCCTTTGTTATCTGTATTCTGCTTAGAAAGCCATCTCCTGTGCCAATGCACTGAAAGCTATTCTCCCATTTCTTTTCTATCAAGTTCAGTATATCTGGTTGAGGTATTTGACCCACTTGGACTTAAGTTTTCTGTAGGTTGATAGATATGGATCTACTCAGATTCTTCTACATACAGCTATCCAGTTTGACCAGAACAATCTGTTGACTATGCTTTTTTTTCTCCAATGTGTATTTCTGGCTTCTTTATCAAAAATCAAATGTCTGATTGTGTGTAGATTTATGTCTGGGTTTTCTATTCAATTCCATTGATCAGTGTGTCTGTTTTTATGCCAATATCATGTCGTTTTCATTACTATGGTTCTGTAGTACCATCTAAAATCAGGAATGGTGATACCTGCAGCAGTTCTTATATTGTTCAGTATTGTCTTAGATATCCTGTTTGTTTGTTTGTTTGTTTGTTTGCTTTTTCCATATGAAGTTGAAAATTGTTCTTTCAAGGTTTGTAAGAATAGTGTTGTAATTTTGATGGGGATTGCATTGAATCTATGGATTGCTTTTGGTTGGATGGCCATTTTTATTATGTTAATCTTACAGATCTATGTCCATGAAAGATCTTTCCATCTTCTGATATCTTCTTCAATTTCTTTCTTCAAAGATTTGAAGTTCTTTTCATAAAGGTACTTCACTTTCTTGATTAGAGTTATATCAAGATATTTTATATTGTTACAGGCTAGTGAGAAAAGAACTGTTTTTCTAATTTCTTTTTTTGGTCCATTTGTTATTTGTATTTAGGAGATCTACTGACTTTGTGTTGTTGTTAATCTTATATTCAGATACTTTGCTGGAAGTACTTATTAGCTGTAAGTGTTCCTCAGTGGAGTTTTTAGATTCATTTATGTATACTATCATTTGATCTACAAATAATAATACTTTAAATTCTTCCTTTCTAATTTGTATCCCCTTACTCTTCTTTGGTTGTCTTATTCATATAGCTAAACTTCAATACTATTATTGAATAGATATGGAGATAGTACACAATCTGAGACCACACCAGCATGCATGCACAAATTAATAGATTACACTGTGTGAATATTATTCAAAGCTTCCTTCCTTTATATCTGGGTAAAGTCAGTTCTGGTAGTTGATCAAACACAATTTCTTTAAAACCACATGATTTTAATATTTAGAAGAAGAATATTGTCAGTAGTCTCTTGAGGGATGACAACTAACTGAGTAAAAAACACTATCAAACTTTAGTATAAACAAATAAGCAATATTATTAAAAAAGAAAACACTAGGCATACAAAGCACTAAATATTCAAAAACACAGAAGAAACACATCATTATTCTCAGAAATTCTACAAAATAGCTACATGATTATTGTATAAAAACAGTGAATAAAAATGACCTAAAACATATTAGTTAATGCAATAATAAATTATAGTAAATAATTTAGAATAAAATATAGAGGTTCAAAGGAAATAGTGGCAAGTTCCAGAAGTATGGCTGAGAATGAAGGAAAATGGCTCAAGACAAAATGAAAACAGTTTTAGTGGAGAATATGATAATGTAATAAAATGATTAATTATTAATCTGTAGTCTGAATTCCTCAATAACACAGGAAAAACACAAGAAGTGAATGAGAGCAAAAGACAAGACAAAGTAAAATTTTACTGATTCCTTATCTTTAGCATACAATGTTGACAATTTCTTCTCTATTGAGCAAGACACTTTACTTGCATCCTGGGCTTCTGAGACTTCGACGAACACAAAGTGAATGGTGCCAACCCTTGTTTAGTGACGTTGCCTGATACAATAAAGAGTTCAAGTCTTTCTAAGGCTTATCTACTATAAGCATCAAAGCCATGTAGCAGCAAGTGCTGAGTGTTTAGGAGAAGTGCAAGCCAGATGTTACCCAAGCAAAGTCATATGACTATCACTCAACACTTAGGAAGTGAGTGACAAACATGCAAGTTGAGACAGGTCTGGACTATTATGAGACTTTTTTCTAATAATATAATAATAACAACACAAATAATATTATAGTACCACCACAAAAGAAAATACCAACAAATAAAATACCATATGCATATTAATGGCAGATACAAAAACAATTTTAAAACACATAAAAATGAAAAGTACACTTGTACTAGTGAAGTATTCAACTGAAATTCTCATTTAATGCTAAACATAAAGAAAGCTAGTTATTTTTTTATCTGAAGTAATTATACAATGAACATTATCAATTACCCCTTTTTCTTCTCAATCCCCCCATATCATCTCATCCACTCTGTCATTTTTCTTCTTGTTTTACATCTTCCATCCCTCACCCCCCTACAATTCAGTTATTGATCCCATATGAAAGTACAGACATCAATGAGTATGGAACTCATGCACATTTCCATAAGAGTTACCAACTATCATGAGCTGTAAGGTCTCAAAGATGAACTTGGGTATCACCCTACTCTACACTTGCACTTCAGCTAGCTCGATTTCATTCAGGTCTTGTACATGAGTCCAGAAGACAAGGTTTCTCATCATTTAAATGCTTTTCATCTCCCCTTCTGAGATGTTCCCTAAGCCTTGGGCATGAAAGGGATACGGGTCTAGGTTAGAATTCAGCATCAAGGTTTTCCCTCATCTCTTTTTTATGCCATTATAGGAGGACTCCATTCACAGACAGGAAGCAAGCTGGTTATCAACCATATTTCCAAAGGTGATATCCTGGAGCAATGTGATAAGGCGAAGCAATCATTAGAAGTACCCCTTCCTGTGACTTTCTTAAGAATCACAAAGATCCACAAATATTTTCCCTTTCCCAGTGTTTTGTCCATAATTGAGATCCATATCCATTCTACACCTAAACACTGGTACAAAATGGAACTGGGATCTAGGATAGAGTTAGTTCCCCCTTGTATGCTTGAGTGGGTCCCAGAACATGCTGAGCTCCCTTAAAACAAAGCAGGAGGAGACAAATGCAGACCATGAGAGAATGATGTCTACTGTAAGCTGCTATTTAGAAAATCACCATTAGTGTGATTGACTCCCTCATTAATAGACAAAGACTTTTTTATATTTGCTTTAAAAACAAAATACACACGCTACTACTTAAACAGGGCAAGAATAAAGGTTAACTGCTTAGCCAAGATTTATGCAGGCAAAAAAGAAATTGAGATGGAGATGGTAAACACAGTATTAAATAGGCCAGGGGCATTCAGATAGATTATGAGAGTGATCCACAATTAAGATCAACACACACATTCTTCATCCAGAAATCACAGTGAAATGCCTGACAAACAAGAGAAAACTGAGGTCCACACAGTTGTCACAGAATATCTATTTATAGTTCTCCCAGGTTTGGGCTTGTCATATTGTCAAAAATATACAAAACCCTAAATAATGTAAATAATACTCCAAATTTAAATTTCTTCTAAACTGGTCAGTCTTGTTTAATGTAAAATCCTATTGACATCAGCTATGACAACTGTAAGCATCCATTTGCACAGGCAAGTGTATGTTCCCTCTAAGTGCCTTCCCAATGTTCTTTGCTGCCCAAAGGCTCTTTCTATCCAGAGTTATCTCACCAAAGAAAGGACCTGACTCACTGACCCATCTTCTCGGGAATCCTCTACAGATAGGAGGCAGCCATCTTCTTTCAAATGCATCTAACATGGGTCAGTTGACCTGCCATCTGCCTTAGCAGAAGCCTCATCTACACTGCAGATTCAAGCCAGGCCCCAGAGTCCCTCCAGCTACCCTCCCTTCTGCCCTAAGAATGACCGTTCGGACAACTTGGTCTTAGATATTTTTACCCAAGTTAATGTTGGTATCCCAGCCTTGAATCCTGTATCAGATGTTGACATGCAGTGTAAATGTGTGCTATCCTCAGATGGAAGCAATCCCTTCTCCAGCAGGTGCTCCACTAAGGTCTGTACATCATGTTGATGGCATCTGCCTATAGTCTGTCTTCCATTCTCAAGGCTAAATTTTATACAGGACCCTATTGCAGATATGACTCTCATGCTAGATGCCAGAGTCCTGGAAAATGTATTCTATATTAAGCCATAATGTACGCGTGAATAAACAATGAGCAAGAAAATACAATTGCCTACAAAACTGAAAGTTTTACTGAATCTAGGGTTAAACCTTTTTAACTGACTGTTTAATAGTAGACTGTTTTAGTAGAACTTATGTATAAATTCTGTGTAAAATTTTGTGTTACAAACAAAATGCATTCTATGTTAAAATTTGGATATTAACCGCCTATAAGATTATTAAATATACAAACAAGTTTAAAGGAATTGAAGAGCTGGCCCAGCAGTTCAGAATGCATACTTCTCATGCAGAGAACTAGAGTTCCTTCCCCAGCATCTATATTGGATGGCACACAACTTAACTACCTATAACTCTGGTTCTAAAGAATCTGTTGACTTCCTCTACCCATTTTTGAGGGGTGCTATACTCCCATGTACAAACCCACACTCTGATGCACACATATACATATAATTTAAAGTAAAAGCAAAATCTTTTTGGTTAAAAAACAAATCATCAAAGTTATAAATCAGAAGAAAAGTAAAGTAAATCAAAAGAAAGATTATCTTTTAAATTCATTTAGAACCATAAATCAGATATGGATAAAACTGAAAACCTTAGAAATAGGTCATTAGAAAAAAAAGCCAAATACCAAAGTAGCTAACGAATATGTGTGTGTTGACAGCAAAAAGCACAATAATTAAAAGTGAGCAAGCAAGATTATGCAGAAGCTCTTCTTTAAAAACAAATACAAGGTAAAATGAACACTTTTCAATTTGTAAAGTAAAAATAAGTGCATCAAAATTTTACAAGAGAAAGATTATCCAAACTAATCAAAAACATCAAGAAAAATCCCAAAATGTAAATATTTGTCAGCTTATAAATGTCACAGATGAATATGCAAGTTCTCAGAAACTCTCAAGGAATAAAATAATTCTTATACTAAGTAACATATACCAGGATTCACTTGTTTAGTTTATGAGACAGAATCACAATTTATATGCCTGGCTGGCATGGAACTGATAGAGTCACCTACCTCTACCTCCCACATTCTAGGATTAAAGGTTGTGCACTGCCAGGTCTAGCACTAAAGTCCATCCCAATATACTAATTCTATGTGTTCTTTATAACCTAATATCTTAAGTTGGTGGAGAATGCATACATGTTGTGTTGCAGGCAATCACACACATAACACAGACACCCATACACACACACACAGACACACATTTGCACAAATATTCAGATCCAAGTCATGATAATGCAAATGCAAAGATCCCAGCTATGATATCAATGCAAAATATAAGTACAATGAAAAGAAATACAAACAAACTAGATAAAAACAACTTTCTAAAATAAGTATTACTTCAGTTTCAACAATGGAAAAGTTTTGTAATGATTTGTCAAGAAAAGTATTTACATTAAAGGTATTTTAATAAAATAACATCTCTGCCTAAAATTAAATTGTGTATGTATGCATACATGTAAACATATATATAAAGAAAACTCGTTGTCCTTTAAAGAAGTCTATGCTTAAGTTTGAACCTTTGTCATGTCAGGAAACTGGGATTCTGTATTGTTGTGGATGTAGATTTAAATATGTGACATATTACAGCTTCTATACAATATTGAAAGTTATGCTAACACAAAAAGTAGATCATATACACACATTTGAAAAGGGAGGCAAAAGGAAAAGTTAAAAGAAGCAATTAAAACATTAGTGTGCAAACACAAAATAAGGACATACAAATACAAAGATCTTAAGATGGCTTTCCACAAAGACAGCTAATACATGAACTCTCCAGCAATAACTATAGGGATAGATGAGGAATGCTACTCCATGTGACCAAAGGACAATAAAGTCTTGAGTAAATTAGAATAACTTCTATCCAATAATATCCCAAAAGTCTCAGTTAATTTTGATCACAATTAGAAAATAACCTTAAAAGAAATATCTAATCAGGAAAGAGAAGAAAAGAGCTTGTCCAACAAAATAGTGAATACCTGCATATGGAAGGAAATCCATAATTTTTAAGCAAAAGAAATATCTGAATAGAAACATAGTATGTATCAAAACTGAGAGAGAAGTGGGGGGAGAGGAGAGGAGAGGAGAAGAGAAAGGAGAGCATTTGTAGATCATTAAGATATAAGCAGACAACTTACAGAATTGAAGCAGAGCAGAAGCACTATTCGTCCTTCTTTAGAAGACTACTTTATTGTTTAAAATTACCATCTCCTGTGCTAACAACGTTGCATTGAAAATGTACACCCCCGGATATTATAAATGGGAGATTAAATTGATTCAGAATTTCTGGAGTATATTATAAAGTTCTAAAAACAACTTTCAGCAATATTTTAAAGGAAATAATTTGAAATATGCCCCAAGATATGTGTATTAGTGTGCTCGAAAATGTTGTATGTCTCATTTAAATATTAACACAGAGCAACGTTCATGCCCTGGAAACAGGGCTTTGGTTAATATGTTTCCAAGATTTTAACAAAGATGCTCACAATATATTAAATAGAAAACTTGAGTCTGTAACTTTACCATGAATATGAGCTTAAATTTATAAAATAATCAGAATATATGGCAAAGAATAGGAAAAAGCAGAGAAACACAGAGACAGAATGGGGGAAGAAGGGGAGAGAGAGGAAGAGAAGGAGAATATAACCCCCAAATATTAGTTAAGTAGCTGTGTGGTGAGAATGTAGATGTGTTGTTTCCTAACATGTTCCCAACACATTGCTTTTAATATCGTGAAAATGATGTCACTTTAAAATCAGTCTATGTCTTATTAAGATGGAAATATTTTTGGATTATCCACAGCTAATCTCCCCACCATTCCTTTCATGCAGATGTCTTTGTTAAGTCCCACTTCATTTCAGACAGGCTGTATATACTTGAGACTCAGATATGCAATAAAACCACCATGACACCCACACCTTCTTCAGGGTGCTCAATGTCACAGTGAACCTTTACTTGTGTTAAGTTTATTACTTTATCTCTAGGGAAGAAACAGTCCTGGTTTTTCCTAGAAATAAATCATAACCAAGGTACAAAATGGCTCTTTTCAGGCTATGGAGATGTCTCAGTGAGCAAGCATGTGCCATGCTAGTGTAAGGATCTGAGTTCAGAACCTATGTAATACAGGATCTTTTTCAGTGGACAAAATTCCTGGATCTGGTCACATATCTGTAATCTCAGCAACCTACAGGGGGAAGGGAGAAGGAAACAAGATTATTCCCAGAAGCGCACCGGCCAGCTAGCTTGGTGTAGACAACAGAGAAGAGCAGGAGACATTTCTCAAAAAAGAAGGTGAAGGTAGACATCCAAGACTGTCATCTACCTTTCCGACATCACAGGCATTTGTATGCCCATACAGATACTCAAAAAACATGCATACTAACTCATATACATACACTCACACACAAGAACACATCATGGAAACACATATGGTACATACAGACATAAATAATAAAAAAAAATAAATAATAGAATAAAAAGATGGGTCCTTCCCTTGTGGTGGCTAATTGGCCCATCATCACAGAAAAGTCTCTCCATGGACCAGTTGTATTTGTGTTTCTAACAAAAGAAAGCACTTCACACTGTGGTGGCCCACAAGAGAGAAAAGGTGTAATATAAAAAGATCAAATTCCTTCCTGGGGTTTACAGGACAATAAAAACAGGATAAGCCAGCTAAGTTAAGCATCTGTGGCCCAGGTTTCTGAGCCACAAAACAAAGTTTGACCTAACTGTCCCCAAGGATGGGAACCTTTTGCACAAAAGACCTGTGGAGAGGACTTGTTCCTGAGAAAATCACTTTACTTGCTGTATCTATTCATCAAGGTTATCTTGAATAGGGACATAAATGTGGGAATAGACTGCTAGCTCAGCTGATAAAGTTCTTGACTTGCAAACATAAAGACCTACACTGAATCCCCCAAAACCCACATTAATGGATGTAGGTTATGGGAGTTAGAAAGATTGTTCAATGGTTCAGAGTACTGGCTGCTCTTCCAGATAGTCCATATTTGATTCCCAGTTGTGAATAGCAACTCACAACTTTCTCTAACTTCAATTTCAGAGAATCTAATTTCTCTTCTGGCCTTTACAGGCACCAGCATGCACATGGTGTACATATCCGCATGCAGGAAAACATCTATACATATAAAATAAGATTTTTAAAGTATAAAAATTGCTGGGTATGGTGACACTGCTTTTTTTTATTATCCTAGCCCTGGAAGTTGGAGAAAGATGGGACCATGGGACTTGCTAGACTAGCTGAATTGTGAGATTCAGACCAAAGAGAGACATTGTTTCAAAAAATATAATAGTCGGCACCTAAGAAATGGCAGCTGAGATTGTCCTCAGGCCTGCATACCCATACACATTCATATATAACTTCATTCATGTGCACACACACATGCTTAAATTTGTAAATAAAATTTCATACTAAGTAGTATACACTCAAAGGATCTGGAGAAAAACTTTCTGGAGGCAAGCAGATTTGATAGCAGGCAGTAACTTCAAGCCAAGTCAGTAAGTAAGGCATCCCCTTACTTATAGCTCCTCCTTGAAGACTGATATGTGCTCCTTCTGGATTTTACACATCCTAGAGATTTAATTTTTTTCAAAACTTTCATAGATTTAAAGAAAAGGCAAAGAAATTCCCATAGATCAAGCCACCTAGACAAGCCAAATAAACACTGTAATATCTCTATGGAGCAGTAAATGGCCCCACTTCCGTTCAGTGTGCTTTTTGTTTTAGTCTCTGCCATACATTTTCAATGAGTTTATTTCTCCTCATTTCAAGGACAGTTATCCAAAAACATACATAAATACTTTTACCAAATAGGACTTGTCAACACAGACATCGGTTCCCCTTCTTTTCTTTGTTTTCTAGGTATTTGATCATCCTGTTAGGATCCCAAATGGGAAAAATAATGACGGATGACTGATTCATTCATATGAACAAAATTATTTGAAGTGGCTTCCTGTCCATGACAGAATGATCTGAGTGCAACTGTGCCCCGTTGATAAACTATGATGAAATGTTATCCTTTGGATAAACAAAGTTAGAAGTCAGGAGAAATCACTGTGGCTCTCAGGATGTCTCTTCAGCTGTCCTTCATTTTTTGGCATTTGATCATATCATGCTCCCTTTTCTCATCATACTGTGCTCTGTTGTCTGTTATTAATTGAAGCATGGCTTTCCTTTCAAAGGTACCCAAGAGCACAGACTCTGGAAGTGGAAGAAGCTTTTGCTCTTACTTTTTCTGGCTTGTCAGCACCTGTTTCTCCCCTGAGTAGCTTTTCTTCCTTATTGGTAGACTTCAAATATCACAAACAGATATGTCCACTTTCAAAGATGCTCTACATAAAAGCAAAATTCCTACAAGCTGACCTTATTCAATATGTCTTCAAATGACTTCATGGAGAGACAAACTTTACATGCAACACCCTTGCTGGAATTAAAGACACTGAAAAGCCCTGAGAAATGAAGATATGATAAAACATCACTGCATGGCTGCATTTCACCAGGATAATGTTGAAAGAGAAAAGCCAACCACATATGTGTACAGTATGAGTGTACACATTCATACAAAACTAAAATCAAATGAGACTAATCACTCATGTTAGCAGTCAGAAGAATCACAACCCTTGGGGATAGTGGCTGAGATGTCAATAGTAGGAAAGGTTTTCAAGCCTTGATAGTTTGGGCATGGATGTGGGCAGTATAGACTTATTGGATACTCAGCATCCATTGTCCCATCCTGCCTTGAGGTCCTCCTGCTCAGAAGGAGGTGCTAGTCTCAGGCTTGCCTTTTCCATCCCATAGCTATTAGACCTTGGCACCCATTTTCCACATTCACACTGAAGCTTCTTGCACACATTTGATGAGTGAAGTTCTAAAAGAATTCCTAAACATATTGTACACATATGGAAGCTTTTATTACTACTACTATACAAGGCCATTTTCATGCCAAGTAGATAATATATTCTGAGCATATTCCTCCCCAACACTTAAATTGCATGTATGTTACACTGTAATAAAAATGTACTAGCTATAAATATAATTAAGTACTACTTTGAAAGGTTTTCTGTCATTAACTGACAAGATGTGGAATCAAGCAGAAGCAACTGCAGACCCACCTCCGGGTTCCTATTTTAGGAAGAAGCAGATACACTGATTATTAGACCACCCTTTGTGAGTGTTGAGTATTGTTTTGGAGATGGTGGATTTGAAGTACCCTCAATTTAGGGACCCAAGACCAAATTCAGAATGCTCAAATGAGATGGAGAATATGTTCAGGTGCTGTCAGTCCAGCAGTGATAAGCAGAGAATATGGAATTGGCAGTAGAAATGGCCATGTGAGCAGACACAGTCTACAGAAAGAACAAGACGAGGAGCCTGGGCTACATATGTACATCCAATGGACATAAGCAGTGTAGACTTCTTGAACACTCAGCATCCATTGTTCCATCCTGCCTTGGAGCTCACCCTGCTCTCAGAGCTTGCCTCTTTCCCCAGTTATTCATTAGACCCTGACCTTCAGTTTTCACATTCTCACAGGAGCTTCCTCCATATATTTAATGAGTGAATGGATTCTTAACAACCCCATCAATGGGTTTTCAATAGATGCCACAGATAAATGCAATTGATCTGTATGTGTGCTAGAAACTATGGAAATGCCTTAAAACTGGAGTGGGAGACTTGGTGGGTTAAAAAGTGAAGTTTCATATTAAGTTCAGGTCAAGCAGCAGTATTGAAATGAGGATAGTTACTAATTCTCTCTCTTATAATTCCCCATTCTACTCCTCTCAGTTCAGTTCAATAAATATACCCATAAAACAAGTTCTCTTTTTTCTGTAGGCAGTCAATATTATTTGACAACAAGGAGGTCAGCAAAAATGCAGTTGTATCCACAATATGGAAATTACCAAAGAAAACCACTGTTTGTTTTGAAATAAATGCCTCTACAAATCAATAATACATTGGAAAATTGATATTGACTACAATGTGTTTGTGGGTGGCTTTCAACAGGGTCAGAAGGTTCACTGGCTCCTTTTTCTTACCACAGTATTAGCAAACTGCTGAGTATATAATACTTATAAGGCCCATGTACATCCCGGTTAAAATAGGGGCAGGGAGGAGTCATAACTGGAATCCATAAAGAGGAATATTGCCAACTACTTGTTAATTGATACTTTGAGTTCTAGTATTTAATCATTAGTTGTTTTTTTAAGTAACATAAATTAATAACAGTAACTGCATTAAGGATTTAGTGCTTATCCATCTATACTTTCTGTTTAGCTCCTGTCCCTGTCAGGACAGGACAGACAAAGATGAACTCTCACTTTCTCTTCTGTCCTAATTATGGTTTTATTGCCAAAATGAAACACTATGACCAAAAGCAAGTTGAAGAGGAAAGTGTCTCTTTAGATTGCACCTCCACATCAAGCAGGACTGGAACTTGGAGACAGGAGATGTTACAAGAGGCTATAGAGAAGTACAGATTATTCGATCATTCTCCATGGTTTGCTCAGTCCACTTTCTTATAGATCTAGGAACATCAGCCCAGGAGTAGCCCTACCCATAATGGGCTGGATGTGCCCATATCAATCACTAATGAAGACAGTGCCTAGTTGCATACAACCTGACCTTATGGACGCATTTTCTCAATTGAAGTGTCATCCATTCCAATCCTAACCAGTGTCAAGTTAACATAAAACTGTCTAGCACACTTCTTTCTTTTTCCTGTTTTATTCCATCCAAGCTCCTAGCCATGAAATGGTGCCTCCCACTCTGAGAGTGGATCTTCTCTGCTCAGTTAAACTTCTCTAGAAATGTCATCACAGACACACACAATCGTGTTTCTCTAAATGGTCCCAAATCCAGTCAAGTTGACAAGGAAGAATAACCACGAAGTCATTTTTGGTGTTAGAAATTAATCTTAGTTGAAAGGGTTTAGAACGCATTCATACTGACCATCTTGTTCCCCAGAAGATGGCTTCAATACCCTCAGATATAACAGTTTGGTTTTCCTGACTCTTCATTTAAAGAACTTCATAAGCCGGGCAATGGTGGCGTATGCCTTTAGTCCCAGCACTTGGGAGGCAGAGGCAGGCGAATTTCTGAGTTCAAGGCCAGCCTGGTCTACAGAATGAGTTCCAGGACAGCCAGGGCTATACAGAGAAACCTTGTCTCAAAAAAAACAACAACAACAAAAAATTTATAAAGAACTTCATACTATGGTATTCCATCCTTCTGTACTTACGATTTTCATAACTTCATCTAAAAGTACAACCCCAAATCTACAACTCTGATTGCTAATGTATTTGTTATTTAAGGTTTATGCTCTGCTAGAGATACTACTCAGAGAGATGTGAGGCCTCTTGAAATTGTAATATAACAGAAAACAGGGGTGACCAAAGGGTCAAATCCCAGCTCTGTCACCTACTAGGAAAATGTTCTGGGCTAAGATACCTAAGTTCCAGGAGATACTACAAAACAAAGCTTAAATACCTTCTTTAGAACAAGCTCCAGGGAAGAAATAAAGTGATGCATGTAAAACAACTACTGAAGTACAGCTGACAGTGTGGTAGCACCTTCCGTCTTTTCTTTGCTTTCAGTGGGAAGTCGTCTAGAGGCTCACAGGGAACATGTTGGTTTAATGAACCATAAGCTATATGGATGTTTTCTTTTTTCCTTGGACCACAATGTGTTGTGGTTTGCCACTCCATAGTCATGGTTGCCTCAAGCCCCAGCCTGTGATTCCAAACTCCGTGGTCATTGTTACCTTGATTCTGTTATCCGGGTATAAGATCTTCCAGATGCTCAGTAGGATCTTTCTATAGATCTCAGACCAGTAGAAAGTCAAACAAAAATTAGCTCTCTCACATACAGCAACTGCCTAAAATGCAAACCAACACCACAAAATCAAAGACTGTTGAGAATCTAATCTTTAATTCTTTCTAAGACATAAGAAATGTCTTCAAGGAACCTTTGAGAAAATCTGCATGTCTTTCATTTATGCAAAGAACAGTTCCCTCAAAAATTAATGAACCAAGATGAAGCTCACTGACCGTACCAAGCTGCCTGCAGGAGCTTTCTGCAGCATGCATGACTGTGCACTGACTTATCATCGTGGCCTGCATCACACACCCTCCGTTACCAGGTCAGTATCTGAAGAGTCTTTCTCCGCAGAATAACAGAATTCTTATTCTTAGTAATAGAATAACTCTCCAACCCCTCTTTCTTGCTTACAGATATTATTAAAATAAAATCATCATCAAGGTAGCTTTTAGTACCCAAAATTGCTGATAACAAGATAAGACAAAGCAGAAGGAGGCTAGGGACGTAGCTCAGTTGGTAGAGAGCTTTCCTGGCATGTACACAGCATTGGTATTGATCCTCTGTACCACACAAACCAGGTGTGATTCTGTGTGCAGTAATTCCAGAACTCTGCAGAAGAAGATAGGAGGATCAGATATCTACAATCATCCTTAGATACACAGAGTTCAAGACCATCTTGGGCTACATGATACCCACATGGCTACATGGAGCGAGATTAAGAAAGAAAGTGAAAGAAGTGGGCTGGGGAGAAGCAATGCAATTCACAGAGGCAAATGGAAAATGTTACGTGTGCCCTACCCCAAACCCAATCACCTTCCCATACTCATGGATGTGTAAAAACAGGAAAATAGGCCAATATACAAATAATGGCATATACAATTCTCTCACACACTGTTTTACATGGGAACATACTCATATGCTCTTCCTATACTCGCACACAGAAACACACACACACTTATACTCATACTCATAAACACACACACAGTTATACACCCACTTGTGCATATGCACTCATATACGAACATGCACACACACACATACACACACAACACACACACACTTGTAAAGGGGCCACCTTGACTTCGCAATTTTCTGTGTCTACTCAGGGATCTGCCCTTTTCCCATTTTTCTACTTTCCGTATCCACAGCAGATTAGTTTAGAACTGGAATCAGAACAGAACTTATCCTAAGCAGCAGGCCATGTTATCATGTAAGCCTCTTTTTCCCAACTGCATAATGGGGGAGGGAGTGAGAATAACAGATCCTACCTGGCAAGAGTTACCATGAGGTTTAAGTGAGTGATGTATTGGAAGTGCTTGGCACATTGCCCACCAAACAGTTAATGTTATATAAATGATGTAGGTATTAAAGTCCTACAATTTCCTATTTACAGACTCTTGACCTGGAGTGACTAGGGATCATGCTCATCCATCCCACTTAGTAACAATAGCTCTAAAGTCAATTGCAGCAGTGTTAGTCTTTGGTTAGATCCTGTCCCAGTTACCACTGGAGTTTAAT
This sequence comes from Mastomys natalensis, assembly GCA_021653895.1. Classification (NCBI taxonomy): domain Eukaryota; kingdom Metazoa; phylum Chordata; class Mammalia; order Rodentia; family Muridae; genus Mastomys; species Mastomys natalensis. The sequence continues at coordinate 495,824 of JAJTUV010001917.1, forward strand.
TATAAATGATATTCATTACTTTATCATGAAGAAAATTTAAAATTCTTGTTTTGAAACCATTGTGGTCCCAAGGATTTGAACAGGGAATTATAAATAAGAAATTTTTTAGATACTTATACTATTACTACCTTTAGTTTCTGTAAAATAATACAATGGGATGTGTAATAATAACCTCTATACTACAATTACCCAGTACTAGAGTGATATTGTGGTACCACCATTACACATATCCTTTCTGCCTCTTAATACACACATCCAGATGTGCACTGTAAGCTAAGGTTGCATGTGGTTCACATCTTGTCTTCCATGTCCTTCAAATGTTGTTCTAGTTTGCTTTTCTGTTGCTCTGATAAACACAATATCCAAAAGCAACTTGGAAAGAAAAAGGGTTTACATATCTTACAAGTTATAGACTTTTCTCTAGAGAACCTGGAGACTGAAACTGGAGGAGATGCACAGAGGAACCATAGTACTGGCTTACTCCCAGATTCACACTTTTCAAGACCACATGTCTAGAGATGGCCCAGCTCACAGTGAACTGGGCACTCCCACATCCGTCAGCAATCAAGAAAATGTCCGAAGACATGACTATAAGCCAATCCAATGGGGGCAAATTTTCAACTGGAGTTCACACATCCAAGTGTGTCAAGTTGGCAACCAAGATTAGTTAGTCATCACAGATGTGAAGACACTTTGTCATGATATTATTTTTTTTCTATCTCAAGAGGAACTGTAGCTTTTCCTATCTCAACATCTCACTGGAAGAATGACTGTCTTGAATATTAAATTTAGACTTGATCTTGCTTTCAGCCATAGATTTCCTGAGATGTTACAGCTATAATGAACAAACCTCCTCTCTGATGCCCCAGTTCAGAATTCCACATAAAAGGAAGAGATTATTTCATAGATGACAGGGGTAAGAATGAGATAGCATCTGAACAGTAAAAGGTCCCAGATCTAATTATCTGAACACCACCATAATATTGATAACTGGCAGTTAGCAATGCAGCATTAGACTGATTTGGTTTCTCTTCCCTTTTGGAACCCTGGGCACACCCAGTGGTATACAGCTTTCTCTAGGTCTGAGAATAGTTGAGACCTCAGACTAGGATTGTGTCATTCTACACAAGTAGCTCTATTGTCTTGATCCTTAACCTTTCACAGTCACTAGAATCATCTGGAGGTGATGTTTGTAAATCCCAGTTACTGGACCAGATCCTAGATTTATTAATTTCAGGTCTCTAATCTTCAGACTCAGCCATAACTATTTTTGCTAAACTTCTGGATATAACCAGTATAACCAACACCAGGAGTCACTGTTCTCCATGAACCACGAAGGAAGATCATGCCTATATGGGTTACCAAGTCCCCCTGATGTGATATTGCCTGGGTGATTACAGAGACCAGAGACTTCAGTCTAATACCACAAAGAGAAGAATATCCCAGAGTCCTCTGCATAGCTGCCGTGGAACAAGGGCCTAGAAAAGTCAGTACTACATCCAAAAGAGAGAAGGCAGCCTGGAGCCAGAGCTTGGACATACATGCATGGACTCACAGTCAAATTGAGGGCCATGAAAGGTAAAGCTTCCAGGTAAATTCCAAGGCACTTGTGAAATTTGAATTCTAGATAAATTGCACAAAATTCTTTAAATTTAAATACTAAATATTGTATGGATATATTTATGCCAAAAATAAGTCTTTGTCTGAAATTCAAATTTATCTATACATTTTATTTTGATTTGGCTGATCTGAAAGTACTCAGGCTTGGGCCCTCATCATGGCTGCCTCCTGCCTATGTCATGAAAATTGATGTAAAAAGGAAAGAATCATATTATACCAAACAACATTCATCCCATTTTTAGAATAAATAGAACTTATACATTAACAAAAAAAATTAAATCAAGCTTTCAAGGGTTTTTTTTTTCCTCCCAGAGATGTGGTCCTATGTATCTTGCTGGCACTTCTACTTCCTGTCAAAGGCCTTTCGAATCTGTAATGCAGAAAATTCCAGATGCCTTCTTTTTCTGTCTGCGTTGCATGAAAATAGGATTGAGGGTTCTCTGGCAGAAGCCCTCTCAGCTGCCTCCCACCTGTCTGCTGCTCTCTCTGCTATTCCCAGAAGGATCCGGGCCTCGGGGTGGTTGTCTACCTCAAGTCCAGGGAGCTTCACTCTGGGAAAGAAAGGCAAAAGGAACGGACTGCAGTACAGACGGTGCTAATTGGAGCAAAAGATTTGCCTACTGGAAATAGTAGCTATGGGCAAGCTCTGCTCCCTGGATCCGTGGACACACCAGGGGCTTGACTCCAGGATGGTTCCCAAGAGGCAGATGGAGGATTCCAAGAATGATCCCTACAAGGTAAAGCAGAAATAAACTCAAAATAAATCAATTAACAGCAATCATAAGAAAATGAATGTCTGTGCTCTTAACGTTTACAGGCTTTTTCTGAGAGAAGAAATGCTAGTTTCCCAGCCTCAGGACCTGCTGATGAGGTCAGTTCAGGCGCTCCTCCCATCACCTGTTAAACTGTGCTGCCTTCTGAGTTGAAGAGTCCACAGATCCCTCTTTTAGGACTAGCATCTTCTAAACACTGTCTTCCCCCGTCTCAGAAGCCTCCTGTGTGAGACCACAGCCCATGTGTGAATGCAGCAGCAGACTGATATTCCTTCTATAAGCATATGGTGGGGCAGAGGCCATTATATAGGGAAGTGATTTATTCTGAGATATTAAGAGACAAAGTAGTAAAATTATGACCTGTGAGTGACAGCCATCTCCTCTTAACTCTAGCTGTTGTCCTCTTCTTTAGCTTCAGATGGCCTCCCAGGGCCAGGAAGTCTGCAATTTTTGTTTGTCTCGTATCCTGCCATGCTGGTTTGAATGAGAGTGGTTTCGTTGCTTAGTCCCCAGTTAGTGGAACTGCTTGGTAATATTAGGAGATGTGGCCTTGTTGGAGTAGGTGCGGAGTTGTTGGAGGAGATTTCTCACTGTGGATGAGCTCTGTGGGTTCTAAAGGCCACACAAGACCCATAGTCTCTTTCTCTGCCTGCCTTCCTACAGATCAGAATGTACCCTCTCATCCCCATGCCTCCCTATCTGCCACCATCCTTCCTGCCATTGTGATCATGAACTAACCCTCTGAAACTGTAAGCATCCTGATAAATGCTTCCTTTTATAAGCGTTATCTTGGTTATGGTGTCTCTTCACAGTACTAGAACTTGAAATTAGACAACTAGAAAGTAGAACTTGGAAAAAAGACATCCTAATGTGGGTGCTAACTCATCTGTGGGACCTCTGACTTTCAATCCTGCCTTGTTATCTTTGCTAGAATATCACACATAGCCAGTTGCTGAAAGGAAGTTTCATGGGACCAAATTCAAATGGTGTCACTATTGATAGGAGGATGAGATGAAATCACTTCTGCAATAATAAATAATTTCAAATAGTTTCAGTCATACTGAATTAGTAAGGAAGTGGAGAAACTTCAAGGATGTCACCTAAGCAAATATACAGACTGAATCCGCAGAGTGAAAAATGAGCCTAGAACACATTTCCAGACAATAAAATCAATGTATTCCAGATCAGGCAGCTCCTCTGGGCCTTCTTATTTATTTACCATTAAATAAGGACTCAGTGCTGTGTTTCATTCCCTAGAGCTGGAAATGGCTAGTCAGACAGGTCCCCTGTCTTCTTGTAGCCTCCATGGGAAGAAGCCAGAGCTGTTGGAAGAGCACTTCCCTCATAAGCCCAAGTCCCTTGAAGTACTGCATTAAACTGGGTTGAAGGAAGGCCTGTCAGCGGAAGTAACATTAAACATGAAAATTGCCCAAAGAAAAAAGCCAGTGCTGAGGAAACAGAGTAAAACAAATCAACCTATTGGAATACGTGTGGCCTTGTTGGAGGAAGTGTGTCACTGGATGTGGGCTGCATGTAGGCCTCTGTGGAGGCACAAGGGTTAAATAGAGAAGTGGAAACTGGTTGAAAAGGTGTGTTAGTTACTTTCCTCATTGATATGGCCAATAGCTGACAAAAGATCCTTGAAAAGGAAAAGGTTTATTTTGGCTCACAGGTTGAATACTGTTCATCATGTTGGAATAGGTATGGTGACATGACTGTAAGGCAGCTGGACACATTACATCCCCAGTTGAGAAGCAAAGAGTGATGAATGATGGTGCCACCTGGCTTTTTACTCAGCGTAACACCCCTGCTCCTGGAATGGTACAACCTATAGTCAGCATGGGTATTCCCAGAAAATGGCTAGAAACCAGGAAACCTAAATCGGTGATGGCCTGGTAGCCAAGGTCTGGAGACTGTGTCCTAGTCTCAGTGGGAGAGGGGCCTCCAGGCAGAGGAGTAAATGACTTTACTTCTAAACCACCCTTGTGACTTTGTGAACAATTGATTTAGGTAACAGGTGGAGGGAAGGAGATAAGTTGGAAGGCTTAAAATATTTCCAATTGTGAAGATTATAAACCATCATGGGTGAAGAGAGAACAATTTGGAAGGATGCAGGATATTTTTCTTAAGCAAAGTCAGTAGGATTTTTTTTCCAACAAAAGATACACAAGGAATTTTCAAACAAGATAATTTAGGATTAGGCTTCTGCTCTGTTGGAGAAATTAAGTATACAATAAGGCCATTTATTGAGACAGGGGAAAGAGAGATCAAAAGAAGAAAAAGGCTGTGAGAGCTCCGAGGGCCTATTACCCAAAAGGAAGTGGAGGGAAGAAAGTTGGATATAGATGTCTCAGAGTCATGGGAAAAGCTGAGCCTGCTCCTCTCAGGTTTGGTGTCATTGCTATAGAGGTAGTCATCTTAAACACAAGGTGGGGAAATTTCCCTCAAAAGAGAAAGTGTAGATAAAGGAGAAAGGAGGGCTGAAGGCTGCTTCAGCATGTCTAACATCTTTGTGGGGATAAAAGGAGTTAGTGAAGGTGGATGACATAGGAGCTGCGAAGCAGACAGATAACATGGAGCATCTAGAATCTGCAAGCACTTCAGTTAAAGGATGCAAGGCTTCCTGGAGAAAGCAATAGTTAATCCCAAGCCTTGAGGAGTGGATGGGAATGAGATCCAGGAAGAGGGAGAGGTAATGATGCATTAACATGACTGCTTATGTTTGGGGACCATGAAGGACAATCAAAGACAAAGGCTGTAAGAAGTCAAGGGAAGTCCAAGACTGACTATGTCTTCCATGGTTCACTGTCTACCCTGGCCCAGGACCCTTCAAATACCCAAGGGTCAGCAGCAGCATCCAGCACTATTGATTCTGCCTCTTCAGATCAATCAGAGAAGAGTCTCTAAGAGAGCCATCCTGGGCCTAGGTCTCTCTTCTCACTGTGCAGCCAGTCCATCAGCTGCTCTGCATCCAACCCCCTCTTCACTGCCTTCTGCTTCAAGGGAGGAATGCCTCCGGGAGTCTTTAACTCAAGAAATCAGGAAATGAGCTCCACTTTAAGCTCAAATCTCTTCAGGCAACTTTCTGCAACAGCCCCACCCCACCCCACATTAAGATGTTCTTAATTAAGGTCATCTCCTATTCCTGCTGTATACAGAGGTACCTGGTTTCCCAAGCTCCCTCCTTACCTGCTTCTGAAAGTTTGATATGCAGTTTGGTTTTGTCTGCATTCTCTACATCCTGTTTATTTTCCTGGATGCTTACATTCTTCTAAGATAAAGAAGCTAGCTTTAACCCAGACAAGTCCATCTCTAGTCTATGGAGTCTCATGACACCTGTTAAATGGTTAAAAATTATAATTCAAATACATCTTGAAAGCTTCTTATTCTGAGACTAAGGGCTAGGAAGGATCTTAAACTAAGCCCCAAAGCAGTATGTCTTGAAGATCCAGGTCCCCAGGAGAGAACCAGCTCTCAACAGGAAAACTTTGTGGAATCAAGAAGGGGGAGGGCTGGATCATTGACATGTGAGTATTTTCAATTTAATTCCATTGCAACTGATGCTCCCTTGAGTATTGAGAAAAGAGAGAATGTGGTGGAGGGGGGAGAAACAGAAAGGATTCCACATTCAATCATGTTTTCACATCAGCAGCTTATAAACATAAAATATCCAGTTAATGCAACTAGAGGACCCACAGAGGTATCCTTTTATATACATATGTTTCTTCTACTTTCAATTAAAGAAAGCACCGGTATGCCTGGTGTGGGACCTGGAGAAGGCTCAGCTGTTAAGAGCACATATTACTCTTTCAGAAGACCCATGTTTACTTCCTAGCATCCACATATCAGTTAACAACCACCTATAATTTCAGTTCCAGAGGAACTGAGGGTGGGGTCCAGGAATGGCTTCACAAACCATATGAACACCGATCACAGTCAGACAGGTATAGTTTATTGAGCATAAACCTTAGGACTGATCGACCATGGCCACTGTCCAGACCCAGGAACTGAATCATGACCCTAAGTTAGGATTCTACAGGAATTCTAAGCCTGAGATCTACAAACACCTGTGCTAAGTTATTATACTATTAGGATTTAGAGATAAAGAGGATGTCCTTAGGAACATGTCTTTGTTGTATATCTATCCTGCTTGGTTAGGGTATTCAACTGTGGCAGGGGACTTGCCTTGTCTAACATTCATGTCTTAACTTGTCTACCAGGATGGGACTTATCTTGTAGAGCATTCATGTCTTAACTTGCCAACCAGAACATCAGTTAGCTGTGTACATGTCTCTTTCTGCCAAGTAGGATGTCAGTTCTCAAGGAGGTCTTGGGAACTTAAACTTTACTTGACCCCTACTCAAAATGAAAATCTTATTTTAAATAGTTTCTTATATCCCTTTTGTTGAGGTTCATCTCAGGGGCAGCTTATAAAAGCAGATACCATAAAAGCTTATATACAGGTGCAGGAAATGCTGCTGGCTGTTGGTTCAGGTTTAAACTTATTATGGGTAACTATACAAAGCAGTTCTACTGACTTCTATCATGATTGGTTTCCAAGGCACAAAACATAACGGAATATGTAATCAACTTGCCATTAGAAAGTTTCCTAGTAACAGCAGAAACATATGAAAAAGTTTCCTTAAAATGGCAGGCTAGCCAGGTAACAATTACCTAGGTTTTAATATTTTACATAGGCCTTAACATTTTACTGAGGCTTTAATATTTTATCTAGGCCTTAACACTAATGTCCATCACTGCACAAATGTAAAAACAAATATAAATGAAGGGGAATACTCATATACATAAACTAAAAATAAATGAATCTTTTTTAAAGAAAGAAAGCACTGGACTTCCTAACATCTACTATTTGCCGAGACCTCTCACCCATATTGCCACCTGAATTGACTGTGGGTGATGAGCTGATTACCTGTGTCAGGGACATGCACTCAAGGTTTTGCCTTTTTGTCCTGTCTCCTGGCTCTAGATATTTAGCTGTAACCATTTGCACATGTTAATGCCTTATTTGTGTCTGTTCTTAGGCCTTTTAAATATGTATGTGTGTCCTAAATCCTGGCCCTTGGCAGAAACCCCATCTCTTAAATTAGGCCAGGAGGTCTCGAGCTCCCCAGGGCACAGACTGTCTTCCCACTGACTTGAGACACATGATGAGAGTATGCCTGTCAACCTACTTAATCCAGAGACTACTGGAAGACTGGAATCTCAGCTTCTGCTTCACTAGGACCCTCTAAATTCATCTAAAGACCACACAGAAGACATGTTCCATAGATAAAGTAAGACTGCCTGGGGTTGAGATTACACCCTTCTATCTATAATTATGGTGGTTTGAATAAGAATGGCCCCCATGGGCTCATACAATTGGATGCTTAGTCACTGCAGACTGATATTATTTGAAAAGATTAGAAGGATTCAGAGGTGTGGCCTTGTTGGAAGAAGTATGTCACTGAGGGTGAGCTTTGAAATGTCAAAAGCCTATTCTAGCCAGGCCATGTTCATTCTCTCTCTGTCTCTGTCTCTGTCTCTGTCTCTCTCTCTCTCTCTCTCTCTCTCTCTCTCTCAACTCTCTCTTCTCTCCTCCTCCTCCTCTCCCTTCTTTCTTCTCATTCTGCCTATGGTTCAAACTGTAGCTCTAAGGTACAATTCCTTTGCCATATGTACTGCTATACTCTCCACTATAATGATAATGTACAAGCCCCCAATTAAAAACTTTCTTTCATAAGACTTTCCTTATTCAGGGTATTTTATCACAGCAATGGATCAGTGACTAGTAGAGAAGTGCTGGTCAGTCTCCTCTGTTTAGTCAATGTACACATTAAGGCATTTAGCACAAAGAGCCAACCCTGACTTTTGTTCTAATGACTAGAATACAAGGTACAATGATTAAGTGACTGTCTTCACAATTAGTGTCAGAAGCATCAGAAAAACCCCTCACATGTATCTAGACCTTGCCCAACTGCTACTTAATGTATGCATTCTCATTTATAAAATAAGATTCAGAGGGGGAAATATCCTCTGGAAGGTGGCAAGCTGACACTGACATTGACATCTTAGTCTATAAAATGTCAGTGTCTGATTCTGGAATCTCTTTAGGAAGGGTCTACCATGCTACAAGGTTTAACATCAGTAATGTTATATATAAAGAAGTCTGAAGGAAAGGAGATTATGTAACACTCAGGAGATCAAAACTTAAAGTGTATTATTTAGAGACATCTGAAGAAACGGAACTCATAGGGGATAGATGGGTGGATGAATGATTGGTATATTAATATGATAGACATGATGATAGATGAAAAGATAGATAGATAGATAGATAGATAGATAGATAGATAGATAGATAGATAGATCGTGCACACCATATACATTATATATATATATATATATATATATATATATATATATATACACACATGCATCATATATATATAATATATATATGCAAAGATAAAATGTTTAGTGCTCCCAAATAAACTTTGATCAACTATCTGGAATTCCTTTATTACCATCAAGTAAACATCATCTTTGTAAAGCATCATCTGCTAGTTTGTGCATGGGTATCCCTTAGTACATCAATAATCCTATCATTACAGAGAAAGAGTAGTCAGAGTTTGATGAGGAATTTGGGATGTATCACAACCACTGCAAAAGCCATGAAAGAGGACAAGAGAGTAGAAAAATACATTTTATCAAAAAGAGCTGGAGACCCAAATCAGATGCCCTGTGCTTAGACAACATTAGTAATGTTTTTTAAAATCTCGTGCAATTCATCAAGCTTCTCTAGCCAACAATTTCTTTATTTATAGAATCTGAATATGGATTAAACCAGTATATTTATGACTGTTGGCCTCACATTAAATTACTGAAGAAGATTTTAATTATCAAATTCTGGCTCTATCTTCATAGTAATTGAATCTCAGTGGTTGAAGGAACCAGGCATCAGTGTTTTCAAAAACCTTTCTGGTGATTGAATTGGGAAGATAGCTTTGAAAACCAATGGAGGATGGATTCATGGTCCATTGAGACTCTGCAAAATTGATTTCTAATGTCAGTGCTATGTAGGCAAGAGTAAGCCCCCTTTGTACAAAAAGAACAAGGTCATTTCTGATTTCAGAAGCCTTTCAAAGATCTCTCCTTGTTTGTTCTGAATTGTGTCTCTTTCTAAATTCACATAGTGAAGTCCTGACCCACTTACCTCAAAATGTGACTGTGTTTCAAGATAGGACTTTGAAAGAAGTAAGTTGAGGTCATTAGAGTGGGCTGTACTATAGTCTCACTGTTCTTCTTATAAGTAGAGTTTAGGATGTAAATATTTAGAGGAAAGAGGCTTTGTGAAGCCACAGCTGTTTAAAATGTATGTAGAGACGCCTCAAAAGAAACAAATCCTGACATCACCTTTATCTTGAACTTCTAGCCCCCAAAGTCATGAGAATATGAATGTTGTTTAAGCCACCTACTCTATGATATCTGTTATGACTGCCTTAGTAACACACTTACTTCTCAGCCCCCTTCCTTTCCTCAATCTCTCCTCCACATTTGTTCTTTTGTTTCCTACAGAGCCAATGAGTTCATGAATACTCTCTAAAGCAGCTTCTCCACATAAGTTCAAATGCTGGTGGCATAGAGCAAAGCTAACTGTGCAGGACTCTGCTAAGCATCCTCTAACTTTGTACTTCCAGTCTATTAGTGTACGAATGGATCTAAGTCCTGCCCAAACAGCCAGCCTCTTAAGCCCATCCTTAGTGAAATGATGAAGGATTTGCAAGAGAAATAGGACAACTATAGGTTATTCTTTTTTATGTGCAGTAGTGGTGGTCTACAGAGAGTTGTGGAGTCAGTCTTCCCCAAATCATCCACTCTACCCAGTCGTAGTCAGCACAACCATCCAAGAGTTTCTTAGGATGTAAGCCAAGGCTTCCATAAAAATATCTATCACTTGCTGTTTCTACATGTGATCACTTCATCCTGAACTTGGCTTCTGAGCTACTTTGATTAATGATATTTAGTAGATGACTAGAGCATTGGCCTCTGTGGGGGAAAAATGGGCTTGCAGAGTCCCTGCTCTCCACTAAGACTGTCTGATCAACAATATAGTTCCTAGCTCTTTTTGATGTTTTCAAAAATTCATCCTCAAAAAAATAAATCCTAAACAGGGAATAATTACTTCCTAATGTATTTTACTTTTCTCATGGCTGTGACATGTTTGAAAAGATACTTTAAGGAAGGAAGGGTTTGCCATGGCTTACAGTTTTAGAGCACAGTCCATTATTGTGGGAAAATGGCATGAGTACCACAGGCTGTCATGTTGAATTGTGAGGCAACTGTTCACATTGTGTCCACAGTCATGAAGCAGAGAGATGAAGGATGCTGCTGCTCAATTCATTCTCTTCCCACTGAAGCTCATGCCATCTTTTCTTATCTTATTGATTTCAAGACCCCAGGCAAAAAGATGGTTCACCTATATTCAGAGTAAGCCTTCCACATGCAGTGAAACCTCTCTGAAAACACCCTCACGGACAATCACAGAAGTGTCTCTTAGTGATTCCAGATGCAGTCGAGCTGACAAGAAAGATCATCCATCACACTGGGTTTGCTCCAAGTCTGCTCAGAGAAGGATTTCTAAGTTTCTCCAGCTGCACGAGAGGGAATCTTGGTCTGTGTTTGTGTTTTGATACTACAACAGAGTACTACAGTCTAAGTAATTGATATAACAAACAACAACATAAATAATAATAATATAATCTTTCTTGAGGTTCTGGAGACATGGCAGAAGACAAGTAAGCATGCATGAGAGACAGAGAACAACACAAAATTAGTTATTTTATCAGGAACTCATTCTGAGGTGAGTAACATACTCTCCAAGCATCAGTCTAAATGAATTGCTGAGGGTGCTCCTTAGATGACCTATTTGACAATGACAAGAGGCCACCTCTACACCACTGTCATGACGGCAATTGAACTTTGATATGAGTTCTGGAAAAGACATTCAAATCATAGCAAAGGCCAACTGATTACTCAAATTAAATATCAAAAAAACCCAAAGTGTTTAAAAAGCAAAGGCTAACTCACTTGAAGTCTCAGCACTTTGGAGGCTGTGGCTGTGAAGGGGTCAGTGGCAGGGGTGGGCTGTGAGTTCAAGGCAGCCTAGGGCATAGGATGAAGCTATGCAAAAGGAAGAGTATAAGCTGAAGAGAATGTTCAGTAGTTAAGAGTGCATGCTCCTCTTGCCGAGGAGCTGAGTGACATTCCCAGTGCTCATGTCTGGTCACGTACAATCAGCTCCAGGGAATTCAGTGCGCTCTTCTGGCTTCTATAGGCAGTACACTCATATATTATACACAAATAAACACAAATACAAGTCATATATTAAAACTAAAAATAAACCCGTTTTCTTTAAAACATAAATAAAAATAAAATCAATAAATATCAAATAATTAAAGGGATGTATAATCAACAATCCATTGTAAGGAATCTCAGTGACCAAAAGAATCCTGAGGTATAGCCTGGTGTTTCCAGGGAAGAATTCGCCCTGGTGTAGCCTCTTAGCCACTGATTCCACAAGCTGGCATGAGGTATGAAAAACTTTAGACATGTTCTAAATAAGATATACAATTATTTTCAGTTTCTTCCTAAAGGAAAAGAAAACATCATCTTGAGATAATTTTCTGTTTACTTCACTTCCTCTTTGTTTCCTCTTCTTCCACCCACAGTTTAATGAGCCCTAGAATTTTCCTCCAGAGAACTTTTCCCAGAATATTACACAGCTTTGGAAACAAACACTAGCTTCAGTTGTATGGCCTGAAACATCAGTGTGGTCCTAAAGGAAACAAATCCACCCTAAGGGTTATGATGAGTCCATGCCAAGCAAAACTAGTAGCTTCTGCTTTTAGTCCATCCCCTAATTCAAGTGTTTCCCGCTTTAAGAAAACATTCTAAACTGATGCCCAGCATTGCCTAGAATTTGGACAACTAGGAATAGTCCCAATATTGTGTAGCAGAGAACTGTTAGCTTTAGTTAATGTGAACCAGCCCTTGCCCCAGGGAAGCTCTTGCCTAGTAATGGCCAGTGCCTTCTTGTTTTTTTTCTCATGTGCATGCCTAACTCCACCACCAACATAGGGTCCACCCTGGGATCTGGTTCACCTGATTTGAAGTGTACTACAAGCTATGGAATGAGCCCTGCTGATGACTGATGCCTGCTGGCTAAGCTCGCCTAAACCACCTGGCCCATAGGTTGCTCAGCTTCAGGACCCCCACAAGATCCCACTTTGCAGAAAATCAATAGAGAAAAGTAAAGAATATGAACTTATAGAGTTGGCAGGATAGCTTAGAAGATAAAGTACTTGCTGCCAAGCCTGACAACCCAACTTGTATCTCCAGAAGCCATGAGATTGAAGGAGAAAACCAACTATGCCACATGAGTATTGTCACACATACATACACACACAACACACACAACACACAACACACACACACACCACAATAAGTAAATACAGAAATGTTTTTGTTTTGTTTTACTAAAATAATAAAAAAAATATGGAAGGCAAAACATCTCAGCCAGAAAGCAAACATGAGTAACTTACTATGTGACAAATACCATCCTGTATCAGGTTATACCATAAGAAGTTTACATTCTCTTCTCAAAGAGGTAGAAGCCCAATAAATTTATAGATATCTATGAAATCACAGTGGAAAGTAATTAGGAGATAATTCTTTTTGACCTCCAATATATAATCACTGCACACAGATAAATCTCAACTATTTCCAGAAGTTTATGTCTCTAGTTTCTAGGATTAGATTTTCTTGATCTGTTGAAAAGAATGTGCTGGCTACTTTATGTCAACTTAATACAAGCTAGAATTCTTTGAGAGTAGGTAAGTTCAATTGAGGCTGTACCTCAAATAGATCTGACTGTAAATAGTCAGGCTCATAAGACATTTTCTTAATTAATGATTGATGGCAAAGGGCCCAGCCCATTGTAGGTGGAGACAACATTAGTCCTGGGTTCTAGAAGAAAGCAGGCTGAGAAAGTCATGAGGAGCAAGCCAATAAGCAGTACTGCTCCACTGCCTCTTTATGAGCTCCTGCCTCTAGACTTCGGCCCAGTTTGAGCTTCTGCCTTGGCTTCCTCAGTGGACCATGACTCAAGACATGTAAGATAAATAATCCCCCACCCCAGCTTTCTTTAGATCATAGTATTTTATTACAGTAATAGAAAACCTAATTAAGATATGGGGTAATTAGATTGCCTTTCCATAATTTCATCAACCAGCATTGTCAGGGTTGAAGGGCAAATGCGTGTCCAGGGAAGGGTGCTAAGGGTGAGAATCTCTGGTAGTAGATTGTAGTAGCTATCTGGGATGCAGAATCTGTAGAAACTAGTCCAAGTAGTGACCCTGGGGATTGGAAAGATATCCCCACTGGTAACATGAAGACTGAGGTTTAAATCTCCAGCAGTCACATAATTTAAAAAGCCACAAAATTTCTTTCTGGCCATATGTGACTCTATAACCCAGCAGTGTGAGGGACAAAGACAAGAGAATTGCAGAGGCTCTCTGGATGCCTGCCAAGCTCCAAGATCAAGTAAGAGACCCTTTCTGAAAGGAGTAGGGTGGAGAGTGTCAGAGCGGGGCACCCACCACCTTCCTCTGGCATCACTGTACACATTAGCATGCACTGTACATGTGGTATATTCTCTACACACACACATACACACACACACACACACACACACACACACAACACACCAAAGAGCTAGTAGCCCCTGTCTCTTTCAGGTTCATCCCAGGATGGCATTAGTCTTTACTAGTCCAGTATGTCCATATGTGTTCTTGTTTCATTTCATTCCTCCTATCAGAAATAAAAGGTATTACTGTAAGCTTGGTCACTCTGTAGAGATGACTTAGAATAGGTTTCCTGTTCTGAAACCTTTGACCAGCTCGAGCTGTGGTCTACTTGGGGTCCACTTGTGTGCCATCCTAAATTCACAGGTCTATTCTCCTGTCTATTCACAGGTTGAGCATGTACTCTTGGTGCTATGGAGAATAAGAACAATAGAGAGGCAGCACAGAAGCTACCCCACCTCTACCCATAGATCTTAGAGGTCTGCCTATTTAGTGCATTCATCATGCTTCCCATGAGGAGCTCTGACTACCCCAAGGCAGGGCAAGGGGAAGCTCTAGAGAACTTCCCACATAAACACAAATGTATAAATTAAACTCAAAGAGGATCCCAAAGAGGGAGATGTTTAACCCAACTTATATAATGTTAAGCCAAGCAAGAAAAGATCCTCAGGCAGACTCAGAGGCAGCCAAGCTAGAATGATGGGGAGGAATGTGGAGCAGGGAGACTTTGCTGGTGGCCATAAGCCTTACCACGAGGAAGCTGCCCTGCAAAGATGATTAAGATAGCCCTGGGAACCAGTTATGTCACTAAATGCTGAGTCAGAGCCCTGAAGCTTTATGAAACTGGATTCCCAGGCCACAACCTCCATTGTTCCCTATGGGCCGCTGCAGATAGATACTTATGTGATGGGATGGCCTAAGTCATCAGTGTGTCCTCTCCCTCTTACTTCCTCTCTGCTATTCTCACCCCCAGCCCTGAAGCAGGAGTGTCATCAGGTGGGGCCTCACAGAGGGCTGCTGTAGGATAGGTATTCCAGAGGGTGGAGATTGGCTCCAAAGTGTGAGGCATTAAAGTTCTATCCCTTCAGGCCCCCTCTTTATCTGTTAAAATCACATTAAAATATGCCTGTCCCAAGAAACCTGTTTATGAAGCATCAGCATCAAAACGCCATTTTCCAGCCTTCCTAACGTGTTTCCTGAGACACACAGTAACTCCCAGGAATGGGAACTGAAGCTGCTTCTGTGATCTTTACATACTTATGTTGTCAACGTTAGCACACAAGCACTCCCACCTTCTAAGTCTCCAAGCTGCTTACTCACACCCTCAGAGTAGGCTTTCCTGTTGCTCTCAATCCATCCCACCCTGCACACCCTTTGCACTGTTTAATACTGATTATTAACCTGGCAGAATCTGGAATCACCTACAAAACAACTATCTGGGCATGTTTGGGAGGGAGTTTCTAGATTAGGTTTCTGAAATAGGATGGCCCTGTAAAGGCGAGCACTACTGTTGCATAGGCTGGGATTCTGGTGGATTAAATGGAGAAAGAAACTGAGCACCACTATTTCCCTCTCTCTGCTTCCTAACTAGGGATGCAATATTATCAGCTGCTTCCCTCTCCTGCCGCCATGCTTTCTCCATCATAGTGACCCTTTAACTGTGAGCCATGATGAATCTGTCCTTTAAGTTGCTTATGTCAGGCATTTTTGCCAAAGCAATGAGAAAAGGTAACAAATATGCCATCCCATCACTTCTTTCTCTTTCCAGACATTCTTATTTGACTATCATATTCATCACAGTATATCGTAAGTATCCCTTTACATGTGAGGCTCCCTACTGTTTCAAAACCTGCAAACTACACACAGAAGTAAATATACATGCTGGGTAAGTATCCTTTACTCCCTTTTTTCAATCTGTGTTTTAAATCAGCAGATTTCCAAAGGACATATGCTAATGTCATTGTTTCCAGTCTTTGGCTCTATTGAATGGCAGTGGAATCTTCTAGAAGTAGGCCTTAGTTGGAGGAAGGTGGTCATTGTATCTGTGGGCTTGAAAGAGATCAAACTGGAATTTTCTTCCCCCTGCTCCTTAATGACTTCCTTTCTCCTTTCTTTTAGAGGCCATGAGGTAAAAAGATGTGTCCCACAGCAATGGGGTTAAGTGCAGTGGACAAGAACATCTGAAACCAGAAACAAAGTTTCTTCCTTTGAGTTTCTCCCATATTTTTTCAATGATAGAAAGCTGACTAACACAAGTTACCATGTTGTCTAACCCAGTAGAATATATCTCAGCACCTAGAACAGAGCCAGCAAATAGACAGTAAGAGATCAGTATTTATGGAATGAATAGGTGGAAGGATATATGTGTAGATGGATGGATGGATGGATGGATGGATGGATGGATGGATGGATGGATGTTGTGTGTATAGACATATGAAAGGATGCACGGACCTTTCATGGTAAGTAGATAGCAAGAAAGTGCAGGCACTATTCATCTTGTTCTTGAACTGCCTCCAACCAGCAATCATTACACAGTTCTGCACAGAAATATGTACTTGTCCATTGGTAGCACTTGAAAACTCATTTGAATGCTTTTCTTTAAAAGGCATTTGAGTTCTGTCCCCTCCATTTCATTAACTTTCATCATTGCACATGTTAGCCCACCCCTCCCTCAGTTGCCACATCTCCATTCTCAGTCATTCTCTGTCCTCTCACAGCACTACCTGGGATGTGAGCAGTCACACTCTGCCAACATGATTACTAAGGCTCTGAGCTTTTGATAAAAGTTCAAGCTGTTCCCCTTGCATAGATGGACACCCCCCCCCAGGGAACACAGAGTATCTCAAGTCTTCATCTGTCCCCCCAGGGTGTATTGGGTTTATCATGAACCCTGAAAGTTCTGGTTGGTCTCTCTTGATTCACACCTCTAACCTGCTTCACAGGTACCCTGTCAAGACTGTCACTCTTGTAATCTGAAAGCTATATCCTGGGCTCTTAACCATCACACGCCTTATTTCAGCAAAATAGCTCATGGCACACAAAGTTAACTGAAGAAGTCAACTGGACATTTCCCGTGCAATCATTCTTCTGACCAGAGGCCATGGGGAAAGAAGACTCTACAAATGAACTAACCTGTAGTGTCTTCAATAGTACTCTCATTCTTACCATCAGAAATTCAAGTCTTTGTCACATCCACGGCTTTGTGTGATGTTGGAGCATGATGAGATTTTCCCCACCACCATCTGCTCCAAGGATGGTTCTGCACACCCTTTGTTTTGCTACCTTTCAGAGACAAACAAATTCTAATGCATTACCAATCTCCCCAGATCCCAGAAGTCCTCCTTGATTCCATCAACAGAATTTTCCTTTCCTAATCCCAAACTTCTTTATGTAACACATTTTCCCATTTGGTGATAGATAATAGGTTTGGGGAAGGTAAGCAATAGAATTGAAAGGTAATTCTGCCTCAAGTAATCCTATGAGAAACTGATATAGAATCCACACTCAGTTCTGATGTATCTCGCATGTCCATGGGTAACAAAGTTAAAGATTCTCACCACAAAGCACAGGGGGAAGCTATCACTTGGACATCATACCCATTGAGCCATCTGTTCATCAATACACTCACTGTACCATGTTCAAATCTGCCATAAATCTCACCTTAATTCTGTCCAAACTAGAACTTACTCAACTTAAGATGAGCAAAGAGAAGACAATGAAGCAGAGAGTGTGTATATTTGGGTGACCTGACCAAGAGGGATAGTGATAGGAGTCAGTAGAGCTCAAGGACAGAAGTTGCCTCTGCCTCCAACACAGGCTAATTCAAGTGTAAAAAGATCCTTACATGCTCCATGGATACGAGAACAAGACTCCTATGTCCTGCAAAGGAGTGGATTCTCCACATAAAATTGGTCCTGCAAAGGACATTTAGTCTTATCCTGTGACCTTAAGGGACTTCCATTATAACAACTAACAAGGCCAACAATATCTATAACAAAAGCACTATTAAAAGAGGTAGAATGGTATGTAGATTCTTTTCTTAATTCAATAATTTCTGAAAAGGGAAATATTATTTCTCTACCACTATTCTTCTGAGAGATGGCTACTCAATATAGAATCCAGGTGGACAAACTCTCATATAAATGATTTAGGAAAGAAAGCTGTAGTCTTTGAGTAGGACTTTGCCACCTTTGCCACCACAAAAAAAAAAAAAAAAATGTAACACCTACAGAATTAATAAGTCTGGTTAACTGAGTCAGTATACTATGTTGATAGGTAGAAACCAAGGGCATCTCTCCTCCTCCCAGCAGTGTTGTTATTGGGTCATTTGGAAGGTGTCCTTGTTGCTGTTGATAGAATCTGTTCTAGAAGCAGAACAGAGAGAGCTGATCTGGACGACAGAACTAGGAAATTAGCACCCACAACTAGAAAACTTAGGACCCGGCAGTGCAGATCTGTGAAAAACACACAGGAAAGGACAGCACTTTCTCCCTTCCTGCCTTTCAGCATACTGAAATGACCATATCAAGACAACTTGATCACATGCCAGCTCAGACATGGAGCATCTCAGGCAGGAAGGAATATGAGGACAATGGTCAAAAACCTGGGAGTGATTACCTGTGTACCAGAGAAGGGGAAGAAATCAGATAAATCAGAGAAAACATTTATTTTTAAAAAACAGGTATTTTTTCTTAACCATTTTAAAAAGAAATTAAATAGAATTTACTGTTCTTCCACAAAGAAGGCCAATCTTTCCCCTTGGAATATTAAAATCTACTAGAAGATGAAAGACAACATTTGCAATGTAGTCTTGAATATGAGATCACTGCCAGTCATGAGGATAGGCTTGGGAGATGGGTTCAAGGGAGATCATATAGAATAGCATGTAAGGTCAGGATTACATCATAAACTCTTTCCCAAGACTTGAGAATATTGCTCCAGGAACAGGTCCTCTGGTGTGGCACACAAAATCCTTAGGTCCTCTGGAGGAGGCAGAGAATGCCTTTTCAGGGAAGATATACAGGAAAGGGACAGCTTCTGTGAATGTTGTGGTTACAGAAACACATTTTCCTGTCTTGGTGATAGATAATAAATGCTGTGGCCAGAAGTCAGCATTTCCAAATACGTAGTTTACAGTTCACTGGTGAGCAGAGGAGTCATAGAGCCAAGATTCTGACTCATACTGTAGAATAAAAAGGGGCCTATAAGATGTGCAGGATGTGACCAGAAAGTGTCTCCCTCAGTTTCCCCCTTTGCTTTCCCTCCTTTGGTCACCTATTAAAATCCCAACTTCACACTTAAACCTCCTAGTCAAAGGCAGAGTACAAGTAAATAATGAATGAGAGGTGTGTACAAGTTCCTGATGCTCTTCTATGTAAAGTATAAGAAACAAAGACTGGTCCTGTATCCCAGTAAATGAGAAGTGGGGTGTGACTGAGTTGGATACCCACCATTCCCTCCCATCTTCACAGGAAACAGTTCTCAAAGCTGAGTCATATAAGATAGAGATGTTACTGAGACTGTGGGATTCCTAGTTCTGTTTAAAAGTCAGGTGCCTACTTGAATATATGTCTTCCTGGTATTCAGGGATGCTTAGTGACTTCAGCTCCTATATGGGAGTGCCTCTTCTCCTCATTATCTAAGTACTCTTCTTAGTGTAATCAGCCAGTACTGAACACAACAGGTACTAAGGAAAAACTCACTTGTAGAGGCTCAAGTTTAATAAGATACAGTCCATGTAAAGAGAGAATAACAGAGCGAATGGCATCAGAAACGTGTGGCTGGGGCTCCTCATATCTGAGCACACTAGGAGGCAGAAAGCAGGGAATGCTGACACTCACCTGACTTTCTCCTCTTTCTTTTTATCTTCAATCTGTGATGCTCTCCCAGCCTATGAAAAAGTTCCACCAAGTCCAGATCAGTCCTCCCCCTTAATTAAACCTCTCTAAAAATACTTGAAACATGCACTGAGGAATGTCTTCAAGGTGATTCAGAGTTCAATCAAGTTGACAATGAAGACAAACCATCATGATGTCCTAGTTTATTTCCCCCATTGGAAGATAGATGTTAGACTACCCAAAATCTCAGATAGTTTCAACGACCGGTATCATGTATGTAAATCTCTTTGCTCAATAACTGGCAGAAATAAATTAGATTTTATTTTGGATCATTTACCAAAATAAGTCTGAGATGAATAACAGGCTTTATGCTTTTAAAAATAGAAGAAACGCCTGCAAAATGTATTTATTCTACAAGTAAGCAGAGTCTATTTATGGGTAGAATACAAAACCAAAAGCTATCAAAAAACAAGGTGATGTAATTCAAATGAACTGAATAAATGAAGCACATGTATATGACAAGAAGCAAGTAATGAATAGGGAGAAAACTCTGACACCAAAGACATAAGAGTTATTAACCAAATAACATTATTTTACACTCCAAAAATAATTAACAAAATGAAAGACGACTCAGCAAAAACAATTGGCAATAAATACAGTTAATTCACCAAAGAAAAAAAGACTGATGAACATAGTTGTAAACAAAAATTTAAGTTTACTAGGAGTAGCTTCAAATTCAAGCTAGGAGTTTACTTCAAATTAGAGATCAATCAAATTCTATATTTTATGCTACTTTAAATTGTGAAAATTAGAGTTTTGTATACTAAAATAATGGTGACGTTATGATGAAAATGATGTATGCACAGTTGATAGAAGTACAAAATTGCCAAATAGAGGGTTGGTGAAGGTCTTTTCCCATTCTGTAGGATGCCATTCTGTCCTATTGACAGTATCCTTTGCCTTTCAGAAGCTTTTCAATTTCATGAGGTCCTATTTATTAGTTGTTGATCTTAGTGCCTGAGCTACTGGTATTCTGTTCAGGAATTTGTCTCCTGTTCCAATGATTTCGAGGCAATTCCCCACATTCTTTTCTATTAGAGTTAGTGTGTCCAGTTTCATGTTGAAGTATTTGATCCACTTGGACTTGAGTATTGTGCAAGGTGATAAATATGGATCTATTTGCATTCTTAGACATACTGACATTCAGTTAGACCAGCATCATTTTTTGAAGATGTTTTCATTTTTCCATTGTATGATTTTGGGTTCTTTGTCAAAAATCAATGTCTATAGGTGTGTGGGTTTATTTCTAGGTCTTTGATTCTATTCCATTGATAAACCTGTCAGTTTTTATGCTAATTATCATGTGGATTTTATTATTGTTTCTCTCTAGTACAGTTTGATATCAGGGATAGTGATACATCTAGAAGTTCTTTTTTATATAGGATTGTTTTAGCTTCTATAAAATTCAGGATAACTGTCTATAATCTGTAGACCCAAATTAATTGACAAGAAGGGCCCAAGGGAGGATGCTTGAATCTCACTCAGAAGGGGAAATTAAATGAACATCAGAGGTATATGGAGGGAAAATAATTGGGTAGGAGAAGGGATAAGGAGGGGAACATGGATGGTTTAGGGAGTAGGGACAGGAGAGAGCTTGGAGAGAGAATGGAAATCAATGAGGGGGCTATCTCTGCAATGAAAGAACGTGGGACAGAAGAGGCTTCTGGGAATATATGGGTGTGACCCTAGCTGAGACTCCTAACAGCTGGGTATATGGAAACTAAAGTGGCCATCTACTGTAGCAAGGCAGGACTTTCAGTGGAGGGAGGGGAATATCAACCTTCCCACAAAAAATTTGATTCAAAATTTGCCCTCCCTATAAGGTGCAAATGGATAAAGATGGAGCAGAGATTGAAGGAATGGACATCCATGACTGACCCAACTTGAGACCCATACCATGGGAGAGATTCAACCCCTGACACTATTAATGATACTCTACTTTGCTTGCAGATAGGAGCCTAGCATAACTGTCTCCTGAGAGGCTTTATCCAGAAGCTGATGAAAACAAATGTAGAGACCCACAGCCAAACATTAGACAGAGCTTGGGGAGTCTTGTGGAAGAGTGAGATACAAGATTTAGGGAGACAAAGAGATCAAGAACACCACAAGAAGATCTACAGAGTCAACTAACCTGGGCCCATGGGGGCTCACAGAAACTGAACTACCAACCAAAGAGCATGCATGGGCTGGACCTAGGTCCCTACACATTTGGAGCAGATATGTAGCTTGGTCTTTCGGTGAGTCCAGTACCAATTAGAGTAGAGGGATGTCTTTAACTCTGTGGCCAGTCATTGGATCCCTCTGCTTAGTAATTGGTAGCATGGATCTCTGCAAAGATCTATGATTTCACTAACAATGGATAATTGACTACATTTCTAATACTAGACATGACTGTCCTTCTGTTAAGCAGGTCTTAACTCCAATTAGAAAGCTGTTGATTATCACCAAGGTATGTGTGCCACTACTGTACCCTTTCAGAAAATCCCAACCAATCAAAATGTGGAATTGTGACACCTAGTCCCAAAAGAAGTATTTGCAATATAATTCCTGCACCTGAGGATCAGTTAACATTCCAGAAGAATGGGTGGAACGATAGCAAGAGTCAGGGGGTCAAAGAAGTTTCTGAGACTGTGCCTTCTATGAATGTCAGCAGTTATATCCATAAAGTCTTACCAACAGGGCTGTCTAAACCTGAGCTGAAAAAGTTCAACAAGAGTATACATTGGTTCTCATATACCCAAAGCGGAGGCTTTAGGATAGAGTGTATTTGGGAGAGGCAAGAGATTTCTTTATAGCCCTGCTACCTAGCTCATCTCACTCAGTAGACTCTGTATTCCTTGAAGGAGTAATAGTTCCTACTTAATACCTTCCCCCAACCACTCTCCCCAGGACTAATCCAAGCAAGAAAACCAGTCACTATGAGCCAAGTGGGAAAGCGATGGATTCAAAGTATTGAAGCCATTGTGCCTTGTTATTATCAAAGTTGCACAGGCGGGTCTCTGCAGTCAACTCGGTCACCCTCAGCTTTCTTATCTGTTTGATGGAGATACTGTCAAAGGAGGAATTTTAAAATAATAATGTCGTTTAAATAAATTATATTTATTATATTTCCATAGGTTATTCTGTGATGAGCATTCTGCTGTGTCTGAGCCTCTGGCACACACTGACTCAGATCCTCTAGGCATCTTCTAGGTAGATGTTACCCTGTCACAGAAAAAACAGCTTTTCAGAGAGAGATTGGCTGCTTGGGTAAGCAATGATAAGGAAAAGTCTTATAACCTAGACACCTTGGATTCCATGTCACTTGCTCTTTCCCACACACCTGCCCAGTGTGATCAGCTTTTTCTCTATGCTGAGGATATAATGAGTCAAATGAGATGACAAAGCTACCAGTAGATACAGGCTGGGCTAGTTTGTGATTAAAACACAGTTCAACTATCAGTGCCTAGAAACAGCAATCCTTTATTTCTTACTCTCTCCACAAACCCCTTACTAGTCAGAGGCATGGTACTGTGTAGAATGACCATTTGGAACCTGGAAGGAACATCCACCACCTTGAGTAACTCAAGAGAAGCAGAGCCAAGCCATGGAGGTTACAAGCAATGTATATCACATTGACTAATATTCCAAGGATCAAGGCAATTCTGGGACACACTTAGAGTCCATCACTGGAAAAATATTCCAGAGCAGAGAGAAAACACTAGTGGTGAGCAAATGATTAATCTACGTAGAATACATAGATTCAAAGAATACTTTGGACAGTGCTCAATGAAAGCAGCATGAAGAATGCTTCTCCCTGTGGAGGCATGGTGGCAGCTCATGCTCCAAGCTGAGCCTCCACATGCTGCAAATCCACCAGCATCTCCTCTGCTATCAGGAATCTAATTATTACTTTGCTCTCTGCTCAATTATTAAAGACAAGGCAGTGAAGAGCCACGGAAGAGGGGAAGTCTGTTTTGTAGCAGTGACAAACCGTATTTCATATGCATAAAAGACCATTGCTTTTACTCTTATAATTGCAATTTCCTGCTCGTTTCCTTTCAAATTAGTGGATGTAATTGTTTGGTAATAAAATATCAGCATAATATATTAGAGGCAGAGAACAGACGGGCTTAAGGGACAGTTGCCAAGAACAGGAGGGAGAGAAGAGATTGACTAAAACAAGAGTGCACAGAACTTGCATTGTTTTTTTCAAAGCATGGGTTAGATTATTTCCTAGCTCTTCCATTGCCATCCTTCTAGACAATTCTAAAACCAATGTGTGTGAGCTACACAAACCAATATTCTCATGCTATCTTAAAATTCACATCTATCCATGTCAAAGCAAAGTTTGGTGGGGTTGGATAGAGATCTTGAGCAAACAAAATGTCTGTGGGGCAGAACAGCTTTGGGATATAATACTAAAGTATAATACCAGATTCACACCAAATGGTCGTGTCCCTCTGGGAAGATCATTGAACTGAGTCTCTAGTTATTCACTGAAAAGTAAAAATAAAAAATCTGACTACTCTTGATGTAGTCAAATTTCTTCATGGTTGTGGCCTGGTAGGTTGCACACTCTCTATGAATGGCCCTATACGGGCACATACGGGCAGATGTAACTGGATTCAATGAGTTAATAAAAGACAATATGAGGTTGAGAGAGTGTGTAAGTATCCAGAAATGGAGTATAGAATAGACATGACCAAAATGTATTGCATACATGCATGAAATTTTAAAATAAATAAATAAAATATATTTTAAAATATTCTGGTGTCAAGAGGTGCAGCTCTATAAATAGTAGCTGTCAATGTTATTTTGGTGATGATTTGCATCCTATAGAAGGGAACTGTGACAGGTCACTGGGGTCATTCTTGGTAAAATGTCAAAAGTGGAAGTTATTTTCTTTGTTGACTTCATATCTAACGTCATTTCCCTCTGGCTATCTTCTAGAATTCTACCCTGGCTGACCCGGTTTTTTTCAAAGCCTATCTCATGTCCCAGCATTGCTTTCAAGTGTATATGACATAATGTTTTCCACAGCAGTGACAAGAAAGGTGCTTTCTGGTGAAGTCCTGGATGAAGCCTATGGAGAAGGGAAGGCTGCTGGGAACATACTGCCACCTCCCACAACGCACCAAAGAAGAAGCCATGGTCTTTAATGCCAGTCCTAATTGAGTGGATGGACCCCATAGGTGAGCCCCAAATTGGGAACCATGGGAGGTTAGAAATTAAACAGCAGCTTCAGTCTACAAACTCAGAAACCTTGCAGGCTGGTGGGAGGAGGAGAAGAAGCCAAAACTGGTTCTATGCTCTGATGCTCTCTGGTGTGGACACACTGATATAGTCACCTGGTGGCGAAATTTCAGGGTTCTCCAAAGGTCCAGCCACTCCAGCTTCTCACAGCGACTCTTAACATTTCACATACTAAACTATTTCCTTACATAGATAGAGATGATGCTGATGTTCTGGGGGGAGTATTTCCATTTACACTAAAATTACACCTCCTTTGTCCAGGGGAAAGAAGGACCAACAGGCCCTGGTGAAGTGGATCAGAGCGAGGAGAAGCTTAACAGAATTCTGAAAAGGAGCCTGCTTTGACTCTGAAAGTGTTCTGTGGGGAGAGAAGCCTCACCAGAAATTAGCCACGTGAAACAGAACCAGGGATGGAGAAAATTGCTTCCAGTTCCAGGTAGAGAGACCAAGTATGTGCTTAAGCCAGAACTTTCTGGCAATAA
The DNA here is from genome assembly GCA_021653895.1 of Mastomys natalensis. Taxonomy (NCBI): domain Eukaryota; kingdom Metazoa; phylum Chordata; class Mammalia; order Rodentia; family Muridae; genus Mastomys; species Mastomys natalensis. The sequence continues at coordinate 521,470 of JAJTUV010001917.1, forward strand.
CAGATAGAAAGTGTGAAAATCTGGAAGTTCTTGTTTAATCCTTCCCTGCCCAAGTGTATGCCACTGATGATAGAAGCTTTATGGAAATTTGCAAGCAAGATTGTCATTTGACAAGAGAGAGGGAGGGAGGGGAGAGAGGGAGAGGGAGAGGAAAGGGAGAGAGAGAGAGAGAGAGAGGAGAGGGGGAGGGAGGGGGAGGAGAGGGGAGGGGGAGGGGGAGGGGAGGGGAGGGAGGAGGGAGAGAGAGAGAGAGAGAGAGAGAGAGAGAGAGAGAGAGAGAGAGAGAGAAAGAAAGAAACAGATTATGACATAATCCCCCCAAAGGGGGCAAGTTAGATTAATTACTGTAATAGTAATTAATTTAAGGTGAAGGACACTACCCAAAAGTCCAAGGTTCTTGAGAGACATTGTTACATTGTCAGGACCAGCCCTTTTGACTCCATATTATCTTCCCTACCTTGGCCTATTTGGCCCCAATCTAGTCAAGGAGCGTCAGTATGACCCTCAAAACTGTCCTTCAGTTTCTCATCCAATAAACCCTGAGGAAGATCAACCTTTACCAGGAAAAATTCTAAGCATAGCATAAAATATCTAAAAGTATTGAACTACTAGATATTGGGAGTGGCCTGTCAGAAGCCAGGCCAACATCTTGGGAGGTGCTGTGTATGCTCAACATTATGTATTCAGGAAGCCCAAGATCAAGTTTGGGCACACCCAAGAAGCTAGCTCGTGGTGAGATGGAGACTTTCAGAAGGAGACTCTGCTTCATTTTCGTCTTTCAATAAATCCTCCTCTCACTGTAGCAGCAGAAAGGCATCTTTTATGATGCTTAGTAGGAAAGTATTCTCGATCCCCACACTTAAATGTAGTGATGCACTGTCTCATGTAGTAAGTTCAAGTACTGGCTGTGCATTTGTCATCACTTGAGCTACCTGAGAAATTCTACCATCTCTCACAACTTTTGCAGCAGGATCTTGAATAATATGAAGCATGGTATTTGTATTTACATATTGAATACATGTATATATTAAAGGAAGAGATGATCAATTGGATGTTTGAATGCTTCTGCAAAGTAAATACTGTTGATCCAACCTTACATCTTCTGCCATTAGTGAGTATCTCAGGAGTCTTCTAGAATTGAAGCAAAACACATATAAGCTAATAGGACAAGGTTCGGATGCATCTGGCATATAGTATAAGTCATGAATTTTATCATTTTAGATATCCCCCTGGAGGAGATGCCTGGACTCTGGATACATTTTCTCAGCCAGTCATTTCTAGGCAGGAGAATCTTTGAAACTTGGCTCATCATCTCAATGTTTGAATCTTGAATTTCAAGTGAATAGCAATAGGCTGCAGCTGAATGCTGTGAGCTCATATGCTTAAGACTCCACTTCATGTCCTCTTTTCTACCAGCATCCAAACCAACCTGAAGCACAGTGATAATTGTCTGCAACATTGAAACTTGGGAAAATTTGTCTGACAATATCTCCTTTATTACTTTTTAACCTTGTCCTTGTGTTGCCTAATTGCTCTGGCTAGGACTTCCAGAACTATATTGAACAGGTAGGGGGAGAGTGGGCAGCCTTGTCTAGTCCCTGATTTTAATGGGATTGCTTCAAGTTTCTCTCCATTTAGTTTGATGTTGGCTACTGGCTTGCTGTATATTGCTTTTACTATGTTTAGGTATGGACCTTGAATTCCTGATCTTTCCAAGACTTTTATCATGAAGGGGTGTTGAATTTTGTCAAATGCTTTCTCAGCGTCAAGAGATATGATCATGTGGTTTTTTTCTTTGAGTTTATTTATGTAGTGGATTACGTTGATGGATTTCCGTATATTGAACCAACCCTGCATTCCTGGGATAAAGCCTACTTGATCATGGTGGATAAGTGTTTTGATGTGTTCTTGGATTCGGTTCGAGAGAATTTTATTCAGTATTTTTGCATCGATATTCATAAGGGAGATTGGTCTGAAGTTCTCTTTTCTTGTTGGATCTCTGTGTGGTTTAGGTATGAGCGTAATTGTGGCTTCATAGAATGAATTAGGTAGTGTTCCTTCCGTTTCTATTTTGTGGAATAGTTTGAAGAGAATTGGTATTAGATCTTCCTTGAAGGTTTGATAGAATTCTGCACTAAAACCATCTGGACCTGGACTTTTTTTTGGTGGGGAGACTTTTAATGACTGCTTCTATTTCTTTCGCAGTTATGGGACTGTTAAGATGGTTTATCTGATCCTGATTTAACATTGGTAACTGATACTTGTCTAGAAAATTGTCCATTTCATCCAGATTTTCCAATTTTGTTGAGTATAGGCTTTTGTAGTAGGATCTGATGATTTGTTGAATTTCCTCGGTTTCTGTTGTTATGTCACCCTTTTCAGTTTGGATTTTATTGATTTGGATACTGTCTCTCTGCCCTCTGATTAGTCTGGCTAAGGGTTTATCTATTTTGTTGATTTTCTCAAAGAACCAGCTCCTGGTTTGTCCTTATTAGATCTAATCACCCCTAAAAACTCCAAGTTCCTCATAAGGTACAAGCATGGCCACATGGCACAGTAGGACACACTGGACTTCAATTTTCAGACTTACCCCTTTAGATATGCTTAACAAAGGAAAATAAATGGAGTAGTTGTGCAATTTTTAGATTTCTCCACTCAGGTAAATATTTGGGGATGAGTGTAAAAGAGCTATATATTTATCCCCCTAGCAAGAGATTTCCCAGTGAAACCATTGCAGAAATCTGAAATGTATTTCTGCACTTCAAAGACACAAAAGATTGTCATGTGGCTTCACTCTTGGAAAGATTAAGGCATTAGGACCCAGAGTCTGAACCCTGCTTGGAACTCCACAGAGACTCAATGGACCATGCTGAGAGCTACCTGCCAGGCCAGGCTTCCCTCCTAGAATAGAACAGGGAGGCATGTGTACTTATTCCTCAGGGACTAGATGTGGGTCATCAGAAAGAAGCAACCAATGTGTTCCTCTAGTTCTGCTACTGTAGGTAAGGGAACTATCAACAGAATGGCTGTACCATGGCAGGCTCCCCTAAACTGCCGATGTGAGGATGTACACAGCTCTCTACTCACCCTAGACCTGCAAACAGAGCACCTTCCTTGTCCACAAGGGTCTCTCAAGGGTCAGTATGCTCAATTCCCAGACAATTCTGAGTTGCCCTATCTGCATCTTAGCTTTTACAACCCGGGGACCTCAGCTGGCTTGAAGATGAAAGTCTTGAGGAAGGATCCTTTCAGACAAACAGTCTTATACTGACTTATATTGGGAAGACAGTCTTCCTGAACAAAGCCAAACTGCCAACTTAAATAAGAGCATGTCAAAAGTGATGCATGTTTTTTAATTATTCTTGGGCTTTATTTTTTTTATCATTTCAGTATTAACAGGACACAATCTGGATTCATGGTTAATAGAATCTACCCTTCCTACTCAGAATAAGATACAGGTATAGAGGAATTTTAATCCAGCAACAATGCTGTGCATTCTGGGTCTGTGTGACCCAGATGGACCATAGACATGCTTTTAATGCCAGGAGACCGAGGCAAGCAGATCTCAGAGTTCAAGGATAGGATCATACAGAGTAAGTCCCAAATAAAGAAAGCTTAGGTCCAGGATGGTAGTACATGTCATTAATCTCAGCATCCAGAAGACAGAGGCAAGCAGATCTCTGAGTTCTAGTCAGGCAGTTTGTCTGAGCCAGTGACTTGAGAGGCAGTACAGTGGAGTGGAGTTAATGTCAGCTCAGTTTTTACAAAGATGGTTTTACGAGACAGGTTGCAAACAGAACAAACTAGATACAGGAGAAGACAGAATGAGCCAGAGAATGAGAAGGAGTCAAAGATTAGAACAGATTGTCAGAGTCAGTTAGAGGTCAAGCAGAGCAATTCAGTGAGAAGCTGAGAGCAGCCAGATTAAGTCAGTCAGCTTGAAGATCAGTTTGAGCCAGAACCAGCTAGCCAGAGTTCAGAAAAAGCCAGAAAGTATGAGTTTATTCAGCAGTAAGCCTCTTAGATGACAATTACATCCAATGAATAAAAGTTACTTTTACATGCAAGGCCATGGAGATATTGCTCAAGGGTTTAGAGAGCTTGGTGGCTCTTTTAAAGGACCCACATTTTGTTTCCAGCATCCATGTCAGGAAATCTGTAACGTATATCTTCAGATCTCTGGGATCTGATGCCTTCTTCTCAACTGTGTATATCCCTGTAATGCATGTACACACATATACACATACACAGACATGGGGGGAAAGGGGGGGTAGGCACAGTAAACAATTAACTTAAAGGAATAACCTCTTTATATCCTTCCTCAGACAATATTTCTTTCTGACTAGCCATTCAAGTTTTACAATACACACAGGACAACATAACTGACAAATGGGATTATGGAATAGGTCATTTATAGTTCAATGTCTTTCATACTCATGTGAGAGAAAAAGAACAGGAAATGATGCAAAGAAGAAATCAAAAGACCGCTGAGGCCAGTTACCCACAAAGAAAAGTGAGATAAGTGGCCCAGAGTTTGGGGGGACCTGGAACTCTGTAACTGAATGCAGATCCACCCTCAGAAGAAGAACTGTAGAAAGCAATGAAAAAAGTAGAGAGAGGGTGGAAAGCAAGATTTCTGTAGCACTTACCTGTGCAGCATTGATCTCGGGTAGTCTCTAAGTAGAACTGACGGCATTGCAAACACAATAAACAGTTCTAGACAAACTGAAATAGCAATCAGTTCGGGAGCCTGGAAGCAGTCACACTTTTGCTGTTGTCAACGCTTTCAGTGGTTTTAATTTTCAATGGTAAGCACAACTTCTATATAGTGTTGTCAAAACTGCAATGAAGTTATGTCATTGAATATTAAAGGCCCAACCCACAGAGTGCCAACACATAGATTTGAATTTCATGCTGACTCCTAAACATCAAGATAAAATATGTCTAATTTCATAAAAAAAAAAAAAAAAAAACTGGCCAGCCCCAGGGAGGCTGACAGTTACATCTATTGTTACTCAAGTATGCTAGAATGAAACCTGGCTGTGATCAATGTATGATAGCAAAAAGAAGGAGGAAAAAAGGAAAAAAAAGGAAAAACCACAAGAATCACCAGAAAGGCAGTTCAAATTGGCTAGCTGGGTTTGTAAGCTCCTTGTCAAATATGCCGATTAATGGGGCATTAGATTCCAGAAAGATGGAGCCTATATTTAATGAAAAAAATTTTTTTAAATCACATGGAGAGGTTATAGGTGGGTATTGGGAAACTTGAAGGAGGTAGGACTACCTGGAGAGGGATAAAGAAACAGACCTTCGAGGTTCTCCTATTACAAGCCAGGGCATTTGAGCTCCATCCTGAAGGCAGTAGCAGCCCCAGCAGGATTCTAAGCACGAGTGAGGTCATACTTGTTTCTTAGAAAAATTACTTTGTCTTCAAAGTAAAAATTGGATCAAGGCAGTAAAGCTGGAAATACATAGAACAGTAAAGGATCAAATGTCTCATGAGTCCCTGAACTGGGGCAACTATTAAGGAAACAAAACATGGTCAGCTCTGAGAGGTAAGAGATCAGTATGCTTGTCATTGCTTTGAATGATAGGGTAAGGAAAAAGGAGTGGTAAGGAAAGACAATTAGATTTCTTGGTGTGACAAGAGTATAGTCAGTAATTCATGATTCTGAAGTATTAATGTGTACTATATTAATGCCAGATTTCCAATGTACAGACACTATAAAGCATGTTAAGTTGTATAATTAAGATAAGGGGAGTCAGATGTTCAGCCTGAGTCAGTTGAGTGAAGAGTCCACTCATCTAATCAGTGTATCATTGTGGTGATCAGAAGACCTGGGTGAATGAATAAGATCAAATGGAGTGCTGAGTGAATGTATATTGTTGGCATTATGTCAAGGACCCCAATGGCCCAGATCCATGGATATTGAAAGCCTTCTCCAAGTTAGACTTGGGGAAAGAGCAAAGCCATCTTCTCTCCAAGTATGAATGCTGACAGTTTGTGCAGAAAGCACACTAATAAATATACTGGGTTCCTGGGTTGTGTAGTTGGCATCTTCCATCAGTGCAAGCATAGCCCACATGAGCCTACCTTCTCTGTGTGTCTATCTATCATTTCTTCAGTGTGCCATGTCTTTATTCCTAAGTCACCAAAGTCAAGTTTCCAGAACCAACCTGTTTAGGACACAGCACATCGTGTGATACAGAGTTCAATAGACAAAGACTATGAGTCTGAATTTAGGGATCAAATTAGATGAGGAGCATAGGGAGACCAGAGAAAAACAAGGATTTGGGAGAAAGAAGGAGAGTACAGAAAGGTTTGGGAGAAAGAAGGAGAGTACAGAAAAAAAGTGGAATCCTGGAGATCACAGGGGCAAAGAAATCAAGCAGATCCTGAAGGAAGAAGGAAGTCAAGGCCATATGCTGCAGAAAACAGGAAAAGACCTGAAAAAGTTCTATGAATTCAGCCATCTGGAGACCACTGAAGACTGTGGCACCCAAGCTTCCATGCATTTATAAGAAGACTGCAGTGGGATAGGTGAATGGAAGGTGACGAGAGGGGTGTCACGTCCCAGCAAGAAAAATAATGTGACAATGTGGAGAGAGAGGAGAGAGAGAGAGAGAGAGAGAAGAGAGAAGAGAGAGAGAGAGAGAGAAAGAGAGAGACTACTTAGATAAAGAAGGTACAAAGGCAACAGGGTGCTGAAGCAGTCAGTTAGGGATAGATGGAGAAGATTATAAGGATGTCTAGGAAGTGTGAGCTGGATGAGTCAAAAGTAAGATGCTCTTGGGCAGTAGATGTCAAAAGAAGAGTGATAAAGGTCTAGAAGGACTGCCTTTAGGAACAAAAGAGCATCACAAACTTAGACTGAGGTGTGTAAGGATTAGTGAAACAACTGTGGCCCCCACTTACATGGGAATATTATTCACTTTCATAAGAATATATTCTTATTTATTGAGCATTTCACATGTATCAGGTATTGGAGCATATAGCAATTTTGTATAGGTACCTCCAATTGTGATTGTCCCCTTACAATGTTGATATAGTGACTTTCATCTCACATACAAGTAGCTTGAGTACAGGGATGCATACAATTCAATAGTCCATGATTTGCAGAATAATTTGAGTATACTCATATGGTTGGAATGGGAAATCAAACCTTGGATAAGTGCAGGGAAAAAGACAGAGCAGAAGGTAGCAGCCCTCATTCTGACAGGAAGTCAACTGTGAGGTGACTAAAGGTTGCCTTTAAGTGCAGGTAGACTTTGGAAAGCTAAACTGTGAATCCAGACATGAAACCCAACCCAGGATAGTTCTGTGGTCCTGGGAAGATCGATGTGGCATGGGTAGCCTCTTCCTGAGGCTAGAGTAATTAGTTCTGGACTGAGCCCTAGTATTTATGACCTTATTTCTCCTTTTCTCTTTATCCAATTTTCTCATTTCTCTCATTCAAGATGCAAGTTTCTTGCCTCCTTAATGAAACATGTCTTGTCCTGCATTATTCTTCTTGGATCTAACCTTCTACCATACAGCGTTTAAGTCATGTCCCATCTGAGCCCTGAATCACATGGATTACCTGTCTGGTTTTCTTTTTCATGAGTCCATGTGGCATAAATAAAAGAACTAATCTGGTTTGGAGCCAATCAGACCTTGTCAGCACCACTTTATATATCTTATTGTCAAGCTACCTGTGTATAAGTTGGTTAATATGTCAACACTGTCAAGGGACAATCCGAAATTGGCAATACCAATGTACATTTATTATGTGCTCCAATGCCTAGCATGAGATGCTCAATAAGTAAGAACATATTTTTTATGATCAATTGCAGTTGTTTTGTTTTAATTTTATTTATGTATTTATCCATTTGTCTATTTGTGTGTCGTTTGTACTCATACATGCCACAGTACACATGCAGAAATCATAGGAGCTTATAGGAGTCTCTCCTTCTATCAAGTGGGTCTTGGGGGACAAACTCAGGTCACCAGCCTAAATGAAAAGCACCTTTTCTTGATGAGACATCTCACTATATTTTGGTATAACATAATATAGACCCCCAGAAAACCTGTATACCACCTGAGATGGTAAAAAGACCTTTGCCTTTTAGCTCAGTACCTTGTCCTTTTGTTTTATACCATCCACACTGGTATGGCATGATTAGCAGACAGTGCTTATACAAATCCCTGAGTATAACTATAAAGTTCTTTAACCAGATTGTAGAACCAGAAAGAGTGAACATAGGACCTCTGGGTGATGAGACAACAGAGGGAGCTCATAGATCTAGAACAGAACCTGCTCTCCTTTCAGAGAGAGATGTCTATTAATGAAAGACTAGAAGGAAATAGACTATACAAAAGCTTGGTTTTGAAAATACTTTAGTGTCAAAACTTCTGCACGTTTAAGGAAGCCAACAGGAGATGTCAAAGCACCCAGAAGTTAATATAACACTGGGACATTGCCACCCTAGACCAAAGAATCAAATAAAGGGAGGAAATAGTGTTACTAGAACCAAGAGGTAGGGCTCTGAAAAAGGGCCCAGATGTCAGGAGGGTCAGCTACAGAAAATGCCCCTAGGAGGACTAACATTCAAAGAAAGAAGAGAATAGGGAAAAAAAACACTATGATCTCCCTCCTCCAACCCTCCACTCAGTATATTGTATTTATTAGCTGAAGGAACAGGAGAACAGAGAGCTGCAAAGGAGTCTGGAGGATGTATAATATAGAGCTCAGCATCCCCAGGCAAAAATCTGAACATCAAAGGCCAAACAAAGATAGGGATAGGCATAACAGATGGAATGGTACAGTACAATTTACAAACATAGGTAGCAACTGGGGGAACATAGGTAGCAACATGTTCATCCAACAAGGTGCCAATATTGAGTATATACTCAATGCCACCTATCTAGTTCCTATTGCTGGTTGTTTGATCAGTATTTGGGGGAGGGGATGGAAACCAAGAAGAGCTCATTTAGGCCAAGTAGGAGCAATATCAGCAAAATGTGATGATCTCTTGATTCTGCATTCAGTAACACATCAAGGGGCCACTGTGAATTCATCTATCATAGTCATACTGGTCTGATGGCTACCAGTATCACATGAATATTTCAGGTGAGGCTCAGGACAAGGAATGGAAATGACCCACACTTTAGCAGTCTGGGATAGAAAAAAAAAGTGAGTGATAGCCAACAAAACAAAATTCCCAGAAGGATGTATGGAAAATTGCTCATCTCTGGAGGTCTCTGGTAGCATAGCGCAGGCAGTAGCTACACACATGCTGGTGGCATTGGAAAGAGATTCCGTTTAGCTCACACACCAGTGGTTATTTTCTTCCTGGAAGGGAAAGCAGTCTAGGAAATAAGCAATGGTGCTCAGGGGATTAACTGTGCAGCCCCTGCCAGGAACAGGTGGTAGCTCAGCAGGCTGGAAAGATTGGAACCCTATATCCCTTCCCAAACACAACTGTGAGCTTTATTAAGAGATGCTTAGATTCGATAAGAGTGAGGATTACATAGAACTCGTCTCACCACCATTTGACTCCATTGACTAAGTTTCCTTCCCAAGACCTGTATGTGAGTACTGTAGAGGCTGTGAGGAGAGAGGCTGGTTTCTATAAGCCCCACTCTCAGATACTAGAGATTCAGGAACTTTCCATGTAGGACTTGTGCCAGTGATGGTCTCGTAAAGACAGCATGTAGGAAAGAGATGATAACAGTACAAACCTTTCTATCTTTGTCATTTGGATTTTGCAATATACCACACGAAAAAAAAAAAAAAAAACTCTGAAAAGACAAATGTTAAGTATCAAAAAATAGGCTAAAAATGTATCTTTAGATACTAGCAAACTTAAAATTAAATTTTTCTTTTTGGATTAAAATACAAATATTCATAACACATAAAGGTATGACATGTGTATAATACATGAACATTAATTTATGCATGTATGCTTAAAAGTACATGTATTTTACATTTATATGTATATAAAAATGTGAGTGGATGTATAGTTAAAAATATCTTTCTTAAACCAGGCAGTAGTGACAAACACCTTTAATCCCAGCACTAGAAGCAAGCAGATCTCTGTGAGTTCAAGGCCTGCCTGGTCTTTTCCAGGATAGCCCAGGACTATACAGAGAAAACCTGTCTCAAAAAAACAAACAAACAAAAAAAAAAAAAAAATAGGTAGGTAGATAGATAGATAGATAGATAGATAGATAGATAGATAGATAGATAGATAGACAGACAGATATCTTCCTTGTTGGTGTCCTCCTGTTCTGAACACCATCCTGCTTCTCTTGGATTGTTGTTTTAATCTCTGAGATGACTTCCCAGCTTATACTCTTGCTCCCTTCAATCAGCATTCAACATAGGTGAATCTTCAGCAGCTTTCCATTGCATTCACAGAAAATATCAAGTCTCCTATGGTCCTCAAGCTCTCATTCTCTGAACGTCTCACCTCAGGCACTCTTTACTCATCTTTATTTGAATACACCACACCTCCAGACCAATTAGCCAATGAAAATGAGTAAGAACACACTCACATGCAAGAGTCAGCAAAGAGGATAATCAACCCATTGTGTATGGGCCTATGATGCCCTGTGCTCCAGGTTGTAGATCCCAGAAGAATACTTCCCCTTCATCTGTATACTAAAATCCACAGTGTACTCCAGTTGCTTGGGAAATTGCCAAGCTTGCAACTGATACTAAGAATACAAAAAAATAAAGCTGCATAATGACATTTGGAAATCTTTTGTTCCTACATCACCTGGCCATTTCTGATAAATATAGAGGGCAAAGGGCTATGAAACTAGAGAACAATGGGAAATATATTGTTTGATAAAGATAGATAGAAAAGTAAGAGCAAGTGAATATGGTCAGTAAGTGAAACAGAGAACCTTTACAAAGTATTCTTTTTTAATTTTTTAATATTTAGTCAATTTTATTACATTTTAAAATCAAACTATCTATACAATGCCTTCATCATAAATATTTGTGGCTACTCATCTCCTAGGGAAGGGCTTTCTTTTACTATTTTTTTTTTACACTCCAGATTTTATTCCCTCCTGATCTATTCTCCAACTGTTCCACATCCCATACATCCTTCCAGCTCCCTGTCTCCCTACCACTCCGCACTCCACCAGATCTCTAAACTCCTGGACCTTCCAGTCTCTTGAAGGTTAGGTGCTCTTTCTGACTGAACCAGACCCGTCAATCCTCTGCTGTTATGTGTTGGTAGCTTCATATCGCTGATGTATGCTGCCTGGTTGGTGATCCATGTTGAGAGATCTTGGGGGTCCAGGTTAATTGAGACTCTGGTCCTCCTACAGGGTTACCCTCCTCTAAAGAGTGGAAGAACTTTTTTAGAGGGTGAAGGGGACAGGGGAAGGCGTTCTCTTAGTTTTGTTCAGGTCCCAATTAGTGGATGCGATGTAAAACTGATATAGGTTCAGATGAAAGCCTCAAGGAAAGCCCACAACAAATGATCAGGCCCAATGGAGAAGAAGGAAGGTAAGAGGGAGATTAGACCAAGGAAACAACAATAACCAAAGGAGGGTAAAGCCTGGAGATTGGGGACCCTGGCCATTAATGAAGGGAGTTTTGTGGGAGTCTGGTCCTGAAGATGGACTGGGGGGGGGACTCATGGGGAGGAGGTAAGGGGGGGGAAGGGGACCAATGGGAAGGAGGGGGGGGGGGTAAGTTTGGGGGGGGGAAATGGGGTAAGGGAAACTCTAATTAAAAAAATTTACAATAAAAGAAAAAAAAAAAAAAAAAAAAAGAAGTGGAAGTGAGCTGAGCACGCTTTTAATCCCAGCAGAAGACAGAGGCCGGGAGGCGGGGAGGCCAGGAGGTCAAGGCAGATCTCCATAAGTTTGGTCTACAAAGTGCGTTCAGGGACAGCTAAGGTTGTTAATACAGACAAACCTTGTCTAAAAAAAAAAAAAAAAAAAAAAAATTCGAAGAGAGGGGGAGAAATGGCTCTGCTCTTAAAGGATAGGCTCACAACCAAAAAGATAAGGAGTGGAAGCAGTAACTTAATGAAAGAATGAAGGGCATGATAAGGAGGGGTGGAGATTTAGAAAACCAGAAAAAAGGGAATTTTTCTACTTGGACCCATGACTAGAAGAAATGTGTGATAGTGGTCCTGATGATGGTAAGGTCGCAATGGTGATGACAGTGGTGACAACCTTAATGATGATGGGAATGATAATGGTGTTGGCAGTGTTGATGCTGCTGCTCACAATGACAATGATGAGGACACACTATAAAGGGGAAGCCTTGCTCAAAACTGAAACCAGTTAAGATTATTGGGACAGGCTGGTCAAGCCACCAGTGAGTAAAGCCAACTTCTAGAAATATAAACATTAGACAGGTACCAAGCATAAATACATTTCACAGGAGCAGGTGTTGCTTAAAATTCAATTTATCCTTTTATATTGTTTTAGGGTGTCTGTTTAATTAGTTTTTAGCATTGTATATGGTTTATGGTCATCATTTTAACAGAATTAAAAGTAAGAAAGTTTACTATACTCTTGATTTGAGACAAAAATATTTAACTGCTCCAGATCTCTCAGCTTCTCCCTTGCCAATTCTGATTTAGCAGTGTCTCTGACCTGGTGGATTGCTTCTAAATCATATCACTAGGTTCCTTGAAATTGTACTGTGCAGATCTTCTCCCATTAGACAATCTTGCTAGAGCTGAGAAATCACAATTTTTCCCAGAGTTTCAAGTGATAGATCGTCTGATAAGAAATGAAAGGCAAAAAAGAACATTTGTTTTCTAGAAACTGCTTTATCCTCAATAATCAAAACAATGCAAAAATGGAAGCTAAGAAGCTCACTTTTAGCCCTACCATGCCTTGTCTCATGGTCAAGACTACAAGTCGAACATGAACATAACCACACTGAGGAAAGCCCCAGAGAAACATAGCTTCTTCTTAAGCTTGGGCCTCTAGTTAATATGCACATGGTGACCAGCTCTGGACTTCATACCAGAACCTGTGTGTCACCATCTTCCTTGAAGCTTTTTTTAATATACATAGCTAACTCTCATGGAAATAGGCTGACAGTGGGCCAGCTGCATCTATTCCATTCTTCCCAACAGTTCACACACTTATCATACTATTAAAAAGGAAAAGTACATTAAAAAGGAAAACTGTGAGATTACTTTTGAGAGACTTGATAATGTAGGCAACTAATGGAAAGTAAATACTACTTAAATTTCTAAAAGTGTGGTGAGGCTGAAGTGGATACAAACATAGCATATGAAGAAATGCTCTATTTAGGTATGTTTCTATTTGTGGGAATTGCAATAAGTTGGAAGAGGGTGTGCCCTTTGAAAAAGATATTTTCTACAAAACCCTCCAAGATTTCATTTCTAGCTTCTCACTACAAATGTGAAATGTCTACCCTGCCAGACCCAGCTCTCTCTCTCTCTCTCTCTCTTCTCTGTCTCTCTCTCTCTCTTTTTCTCTCTCTCTCTCTGACACACACACACACACACACACACACACACACACGACAGAAAGAGACAGGAAAGAAAGAGGCAAAGAGATGCAGAAGACAGACACAGAGAGACAGAATAAAATGGGAGAAAGGACAGAAAGACAAATAGTAATTTAGAGAGACAGACAGAGACAGAGAGACAGAAGGAAGGGCAGAAGGGCAGAAAGGTAAGAGAGACAAAGAGACAGATTGAGAGAAAGAAATAGAGAGATGGAGAAAGAAGAGAGACAGAGATGGAAAAGAGAAAGAAAGCAATAGGCCTGACATACATACATGCTAACACAAAGTCTTGGTCTCTGTGGAAAAACACTGAAAACAGAAGACTATAAGCTATTGTAAACAGGCAACTTCTGTGGAAATTTACCAGACCTAGTAGTCATAGGTCTTATAAATAGGCAGCCTCGGTGGACAGTACCAACTAGATAAGGACAAGTGAATCATAGGCAGAGCCATAGTGACCTATCCCCTGAACCTTCACCCAGCTGATACCCTGTTCTGAAAGGTATCTGTACTCCCCTTATGCTCCGGTGCCATTCCCTTCCCCACATCCTGCCTTTTGTGTTTATAAACCTCTGTGTAAATAAGTAAATTACGATGTGATTTAAATAATTATATAAATAAAATTAAAAAAACAAACAAAAACAAAGAGTTGAAAGCTTAGTTGAAAACCTGAATGTTCACACTCCATTTTATCTTATATGACCTAAACTACAAAATTATTCAACCTTCTTTCAATGGTCTTGACTTAAAGTGGGGGCAAACTGTGGCATTTACCTCCTATGGTCCTATAAGTATCATTTTGGTTCTATGTGTCATATGATCATACTGTTATCGGCTCCTAAGTGCCAAAAAAGTATTTTTCATTTTCAAAATATTAAAACACTAAGTGCTTGATGTTATATTCTTCTTAGAAAAGGTAGACATATATTTTAAACACATGGATAACATGATTGTAGGTCTATCAGTAATAATAAATATATATATTATAAATATATATAATATATAATAACACACATCCTTAGTAGTTGGATGCCTGCAACTCTCAATTTCTATATTGAGATCTCACTTCTTCCTATCCTGAGAGTAGTTTGTCAAACATGGAAACAAAGTGAGCAGATATCAAGGCAAAACAATGTTCCTGGAAGCATGATCTCAGCAAGTTTCCCCTCTGATACTAGACATCCTATAGTAGTTGTGATCTTGGGAGAATTAAAACCAATGTTTGTCAAGTGGTTCCCTCTTCTCTCTGAGCTTTTTCTCAAACAAGAAACAACTCTCAGAATAGTTTGAACTGTTTCAAGAGCCTAGGGCTTCCAGTCTATATGCGATTATCTCTAAGGGAAGGACAGAAACCTGCATAGTGGGTGCTGATCATCACCCATACTCATGGTAGAATGGGAAACACTGACAGTCATTTTGTCTAATGACACTTATTAAAACAATAAAGAACAGTGACAACATAATCATTCCTGAGCATTTCAAGAACACAGTCCCATCTGTGCTCGTGTTTAAAAATAATTCACAGTTCCAGTGGAGGGTGGGAATGGGGAGGGGTTAGCCATTCGCTTCCTTCAAGGAAATTAATCAGTGGTATCTGGGAAATCCTGAAATGTTTCCTGATGGAGTTCAGCAGAGTCTGGGAAAGCATTAAGACCAACACCAAGGTGGTCAGAAACTGATAAGTAGATCAGATGTAGGTATGATCAAAGACAAAGTTGTAAAGGCAATGGATAGTGGTCTTGAAGAAGACATTTCACACCAAAATGTATCTATTCATTGCATAGGTTAAGTATATGATGATTCATGTTCTTAGGAAAGGGAGAAAACAACTCACTTAGTTTTTACAATTATTAAATAGAGATCTCAGCTTGAATTGACTCTAGAGTATAGGCATTTTCCAGATTCCCTGGCCCCTGTTCACTTTTCCCTTACTCCCCTTTTTTTGCTTTCCTCTCCCCTCAACCCCTTAATTCTTTTCATTTTTCTCTCTTTTTCCTCCCTGGGATTAAAGAAAGACTAAACAGATAGGCCAAGTATGTAAATGGGAAAAGCCTGTTCTCTCTCTCTCCTCTCTCTCTCTCTCTCTCTCTCCTCCTCTCTCTCTCTCTCTCTCTCTCCTCTCAGAGGCGGAGGAACCTTTCTATAAGTGCCATCTGTTTTCTGCCCTAGGATTGGAGTCTTTCTTAGGAAATCCATCTGCTGGGTCATTGCTGCACCAAGAACATGAAATCCCAGTGTAAAAACAGGAAACTAAAAAGGAGAGGAAGAAGCCTAGGAAAATGACCAGAATTGCAATAAAGAAAACCCCAATAAGACTGGCTTGCTTGAATTCAGGGATCTAAATGCACATATAGTGCTGTGACATTAAATAAAAACAAATAGAAAAGAATGGAATCACTGAGGAGAGAAATGTCAGACTGCATATGTAAATGCCACTTTCAGACACGCATTCCTGGCTACTCCTTTCTGGCTGGCCCAGCAATGCTCACAACACAGAGATTTGAAGATAAATAGAAAAACAGGCTCTGGTTCCTGGGCTGTCTCCTCTTCCAGGAACCTCTTTAATCATCAATTTGAATACCTATAGGAACTCTGGATGCCACTCCAGGAACTCTGACCTCTAAAACATGCATACATATGCATCATGGGTCCATACCAACCTGAACTTACCAAGGTAATTCTTGGACAACCATCTATCTTTTATTGATTGTTTCTTATGATACATTTTATTTGTTTAGATGTTTTATTAGTTTTAAATTAGCATAACAAAGTAACGGGTTTTATTGTGGCGTGTGTGTGTGTGTGTGCGTGCATGCATGTGCACACTCATGGATATGTGTGCCTGGTTATACTTTGTTTTTATTTATGCCCTCCTCCACTGTCTTCTCCAGGCCTCCCCCTCCCTCTTTCTGGCCCCTTTCCCAAATCATCCTTCTGCTTTTATGTTATCTGCTTTGTGTTACCCTGTATTATTTCCCTCCACACTCCCTTTAGAACTTTCCTTTTTTTCCCTCTCCTTGTCGCCTTTCTACCTCCATGTCTTACAAATATATGTATGTGTATATGTATACCACATACACGTCCATGTGAATTTAAAACTATGTTCTTCATGAGAGAAAACATGCAGTCTTTGTCTGAATTTAGACTTTTTGCCTAACATAATGACCTCCAGTTCTATTTACTTGCAAATACCATGATGTCATGCTTTACAGTATGTAGAATTCTGTTGTAAATTTTCTCTTTTCCAAGATGTTATATGCAAAGATTGCAAATCTCATTTCAATATAGAGTGGATTGGTTAGATTTGTTATCAACTTCACGTAAGTTAGAATTATCTAAGAAGAGGGACTGTCTATCAGGTTGACCTGTAAGCAAGTCTATAGTGATATTTTCTGGATTGATGATTCATGTGAGACAGTCCAGCTCACTTTGAGCATTAACATACCCGAGCACATGGTCCTGGGGTGTGTGAGCAAGCCATGAGTAACATGATCTTGTTTCATTTCCTGCCTCCAGGTTCCTATCTTGTCTGAGGTCCTGCCTTGGCTTCTTTCAGGGATAAACTGTGATTAAGATGTATAAGTCAAGTTTTCCCCCTCAAGTTTTATCACAGCAATAGAAAACTAAACTAAGACATGGTGATAGTTCCAGAGAAAAAGACTTCCGAATCTTTACCCACATCATGTCTATTAGATCATAGAATGGACTGCACACACTGATTTCAAGGCTCTGCAGAACACACGTCGTTTCCTTCTAACACTCATCAAAGAGCGGTGGAAAGCAGTGAAAGGTTCTTTCCATGGATCAACCCTCACTGGGAGTGCTAAGGGCAAGGATAAGGATTATTGCTTTCCATATCTCTTCATAGGGTGCAGAGCTGAGGGCCTAGAATCATCACACAAGATGACCACCTCTCGGTCAAATAGAGCATCAGTAAGCCTGGTCCATTCCCATCTCCTTCTATTATACTCCAGACCTTAGCTTCCCAGAGTCCATATCTTAGGGAAGATGCACTTGAGTTTTGTGACTCATATGTTACCTAACATTCTTATTGGTCACTAACTCTGGCACCCTTCAGGGCTCCTTAATGAATTCCCAGAACCATTGAGTTGGTTTCTGCCTCATCCTTTAGAGAAACAAGTCACTCTTCTATGCTACAAGCTGGCATGTGGTTTCTTCCCTTTCAAGTGTCTAGAAACACCCATATATAGATTTTAAGAAATAAATCATCTTTCTTCCTAACTCCTATCCTAATCTCAAACCAAGATTTCTTGGCCTTACATTTGGTTTGTTCTAATTTTTTGTTTCCTTTCCTCAACCTAACCTAGAAAGATTCCAGAGCTTTACTGCTCTGTCTTTGGGAGGGTGCCTTAGTTAGGATTTTACTGCTGTGAATAGACACCATGATCAAGGCAACTCTTATATAGAACAACATTTAACTGGGGCTGTCTTACAGGTTCAGAGGTTCAGTCCATTATCATCAAGGTGGGAGCATAGCAGTGTCCAGTAGGCACAACTCTGAAGAAGGCACTGAGAATTCTACATCTTTTTCCAAAGGCAGACAGAAGACTGGGTTCTGGACAGCTAGTAAGAGGATCTCAAAGCCCATGCCCATGGTGACATACTTCCTTCAACAAGTCCACACCTACTCTAACAAAGCCACACCTCCTAATAGTGCCACTCCCTGGGCTAAGCTTATTCAAACCACCACAGAGAGTTTTGATACATAGAAGCAGACAACACTTTTTAGACAATGAAAATGGAATTTCTCTGTAAAGACGGGTGAGACTCACACAATTAACAAGGAATCAGGATTAAAACAGGTAGCAAAAACAGCTGTATTTTGAGAAAGAATTGGGGACCCTGTCATTATATGTGCCAAAGTGCTCATGCAACAGAAGGAAATATGAAGTCAGGAAATAAAAGTTCTTGGACTCACCAATTGGGTGACAAACTATGTGTACAATCTTACCCCAAGAACTCTGCCTTGGGGTCCTTGCACCATCAAGGCATATTCCATGGGGATGAACTTAGTAGCTGAAGACTGGTGGTCAGAAACCCAACACTTGATTCTGATTAAATATTTCTCTGAGCTCTATGCAGTGTCATTACAGCCCCCAAGCCTTCTTCTGAGGTAAGCCACATTTCTTCTTCTTTCCATAAGCCTAGTTGCTCTTGGACCAGGACTTTGAAACTATTCCTCCTCCCATTTGTTGCCGCCTTGACCTCTAGTGCAGGCCTAAGTGCCCAGTAAGGAGCTCATTGCCCTGTAGGAAAAGTCTCATTTGGATGCAGAAGACCAAGTCTTTAACTTCAGGCTTGTCTAATTCTCTACTAACTTTGGAAATTTCATCTGGATTCCTTACACTTTTACCTTCACATGTATAAATCAGGGCTAATAGTACTTCTATCTCAAAGTCATCATTGATGTCACCCATTATCAATGCTTGCCTTCCTTGTTCTGTGATCTTCCTTGGGCTGTTACAACATCTCCTAACCAGTCAGGATACTCCTGCTGCATGCCCCCATGGACAGTCTTTAGGATCACACTGATAATATCTTTGAAAAATCTAGGGATCTATCCTGTCCTTCTCCTGTCTAATTTCTTCTGTCACTCCAGCAACCCCAAAAGACACAGGACTCCCTGAGGACACAGTCCTGTGTCCGGGCCATGGAGAGTATTGCATAAATATTTGTAGACTGAGTGAGCAATCACTGTACTGCGTTTGTTGAGAGAGGGAATTGTACATGACTGCTTTTTTGTGGGTGAGATTCACAAAGGCCTCAGGATATAATCTCACAGATGTCAAAACCCTCTCACACTACAATAGTAAATAATCCATACATATTTAATTGTATATAGAAGTGAATTGAACAACACCTAAATCCACATTTTCAGACAATGCCCAGAATATATGTTGAAATAAATCCGTGACTGTGCACTGAAGCATGAGGTAGTGCATAAGCCCCAAGAGGGTCAGTGATGAGGAGAGATGAGACAGGGACAGTTGCTCGTGTGGGCTGGCCAGGGAAGAGCACTCATTGCCACCCACATAGTAGTGGATCTGCACCCTACAACTGCCTGAGAGAGTATGTTAATTTCTGTGGGACTTCAGAGGCCCCATAACTCTTGGAGATTAATAAGAATCTGGGAAGTATCTGTCTTTGCCGGCTGCTTTCATTTGCACAGTAATAAAGCTCGCCTTTCTTGTTTAATAAAAACAATGTGGAAACAAATGGTTCTGTGCACAGAGGAACTTTAGAGAAATGAATTCAGCCGCACGGAAGGAAGTGCTCCATCACACTGCCAGCTCCCAAACCTTCGAGGGAAGCCATGCTTCCTCTTCCTTCCTGCCTCCCCATGCTCATAAATACCACCCCAAATTTTGGTGGTGCATCTATTCTAGACACTATTCTGGTGTACTAGACCAGTGGGCGAATGAACCAGTCCCCTGGCTCTACTGGAAGGCACTTTTAATGTAAAATAGGAGGCCAAAGCTAGGCTCCCAGGCTTGTGAAGCTAAGAGATTGGTAACAGCCCAGCCTCTGGCTAGCCACAATCACACTGAGGAGGAACCAGTTTTTCTGAAAAGTAAAAGCTGCTGGAGGAAAAAAAGGCTCAGAAGACAGGTCACAGGCACCACCAAGACAAGGATCACTAATGGGTTCCAGAGAAAAACTGGAGTCCCATCCCTCATCCACTTGTTCATTTATCCTGTTCAGACAGAGTCCAGAAACATCAGGCAATCCCACCCTACTTCCTAATCCCCTGAGCTCAAGCAATCACTAAACAAGCTGCATGGGCTCAAATAGGGTTTGAGTGGTCCAACTCTTCCTTGCTCAATTGAGGATGCTGAGGCTTTATTTCCTCTTTGAGGTTCCTTGGGAAATGGCACCATAGCTGATGGGGACTAAATGGCATGTAGAATGGGAAAAGAAAGAGTAGTTAAGCAACCCCCACTATGGGGGAGCCCAGGAAATATAGGATTTATTAACTGCCTACTGTGTGCCCTGCCCTGTTGGCCACCATCCCCAGGGGGACACATGAATCACAGTAATGAATTAGAACCTCATTAAATTAGACAAGTCGGGGGTCTGGCCTATCTGCATTAATGAAGATCTGATTTATTAACTATCTTTAAAGAAATGCAGTTTTATTACTTTCAAGTAAAGCATTGATTCATATCAACTGCCAACAAGCATTGCCAAGTGGAGGTCCTGATGGCCCTGCCTTAACGAAAAGATAAGATTAATTTGTAATTAACAGCATCCATTTGCATGGAAACAATTAATGGGCTAAAGCCCTCATAAAAACAGTGCAATCTATTAACTAGATTAATAATGCCCCCCTTAGAATCTAGGATAACTTATTAGTTTTTTTTTCCAGAGAAGGCAAAGGTCAGATTTCCAGGGGCTTGAATGCTGTGCTGAGCCCAGAGAAAATTATAGAGATGTCCAACCTTGTTTCCAGGGTCCCTAGTTCCCTTATCTCTAGCCCCACTCAGTTCTTACAGCTTGTGTTTATTAAGGAAATTGCAAGGCACTTAAAAAGAGACATACATGTATGATGACCCTTGACCTCTAGAAGCTTCCAGGAATGCTAGGAAGACAAGACATGCTCACACTAAAGTATAAGGAAAATGAGCAAACACTGGAAGAGGGAAATGATTTAATTACCAAGGGTCCATCTAGTTATGCTTGCTACTGTGCAGAATCTTCTCTTATTTATGTTAAAAGGTAAGCAATCCTGCAAAGTGGCCATTATAAGTTTCCCACCCCATGAACAAAAAGATTTAGACACTATGTCCTTCTTGTTTGTCTTCATGTACACAAGTGATAGCTGCACTTAAAAAATGGCTCCAAATGAACCTGCTGGTAGACATTCTCTCTTGAATTAAGGCACATTCTATGGCTCACACTTGAACAGCAAGTGGTGTTATGTGACTATATGTCTAAGTCACAAGAAACATCTGCAAAGACATCTTAATACGCATACTTTTCATGGAGTAAGCCACTGTGAGAAGTGCAAGTACACTGAGACTGATATGATCTGGGAAGCCCATGTTCTTCCATATGGAAATAAGTGAAGAAAGAAAAATGCCTGGGTAGTTATCAGTGATTCTAGCAACCTTGTGTTCATAGTAGGTATTTGCAAAGACTACGTGTAAACATGAGCCCTGTTGTGCCAAGTTTCAATAGGCTCTAATGATAATAACTATGTGCCTATAAATGTAAGAAAATGACCCAAATAGGCTGTGGCTGACACTTTTACCTGCTTTGGGGACCCTTTTCCTTCTACTGAGTTGCCTGATCCAGCTGTAATATGAGGGAGGTGCTTTATTGCAACTTGACATGCCATACTTGGTTGATATCCCTGGGAGACCTGTCCTTTTCTGTGGCGAAATGGAGGAGTGGATTGTGGGGAAGGGGCAAAGGGGAGAGGAGGGAGGAGAAACTGTGGTCAGGATGTAATATATAAGAGAACACATAAATAATTTTAAAAAAATAAAAGAACCAGTTTAAAAACAAACAAGCAAAACAACAACGAAGAGAAAAGAAAAGAACAAAACACAAAAGGAAAGGAAGGAAAAGGGAAGGAGGGAGGAGGGAAGGGAGGGAAGGGAAGGGAAGGGAAGGGAAGGGAGGGAGGGAAGGGAAGGGAAGGGAAGGGAAAGGGAAGGAAGGGAAAGGAAGAAGGGAAAGGAAAAAGGAAAGGAAAAAGGAAAAGGAAAAGGAAAGGAAAAAGGGAAAGAAAAAAGGAAAGGAAAGAGGAAAGGAAAGGAAGACCCCAACCAGGGCTTACAACCACCATGTATCCTAAACAAACCCATATATCTGATGTTTCTTGTGCTTCTCCTCCATAGACATCTAGAACTATCTTTTCAGGACCAAATGCTGAAGTCAAAATCTGAGCCATCACACCATGCCAGCGGCTGGTGCTAGCAACCACTGCTATGAGTTCAAGTCTCTAAGTTAGAAAGCCCCAAACAGTCCTGATTCCTCTCCTCTAATGGTGGAATTTAGCCTGTAAGTAATCTCTAATTAGTAGGACTTATCCAGTGTCAGAATCAGACTCCATGGAAGAGAACCATCAGAGAGAACAAAGAGAAAACTGAATGTCCTGAAGACCCACATCCATGCCTTATTTGTGGCTGTTGTGATACCCAGTCCTGATTGACCTATTCAGACTTCTTTCTTTCTGACATGAGCCGTAGGCAGCAGTGCTTACTCTTCAAGTTCATTGATACCTTTCTCTGATCTCCTATTGCCCTTTGCATGCATGAAATTTGGACTCTTCAGCTATTCTGGCACTAAAATTTATTTTAGACTCTGGTAGGTGTCATGCTGAACTGAATCTCCAAAGTCTATGGGCCTTTGGATGACACTGCCTCCCATCGATGAGTTTCTGTCTGTAAATCACTGTCTGGTGACCTTTCCCAGCTTTAGAGTCATCTGGTCCTAATATTACCAGTCAAAAAAGCTGAGACCCATATCCATGAAGGAAGACAGAAAGTGGAAAGTATTCAAAAATCTTATACTATTACCATTGCTGCCCAAATTTTTGATTTTGTCAAAATCTACCCCTAATGAAATGAAGCATTTGTAAAGATACTTGACATCCTTGCACTGAAGTATAAATAAATATATACAGTGAGCTTCCTTTCAAAAATCTTGCCTTCTCAATGAATTGCAGGATCACTTTACACACACACACACACACACACACAAACACACACACACACACACACACACATCATTTGGTCCCCTTCTATGGCTTGGAAAAAAGTTAGTAATTCAGTTGGAGAAAAAGCTGTAAGAAAGAATTTTCCTTGCTCTTCCTCTCAGCTGTCTACACTATCCATCACCAAGGGCTTTAAAGAATCTACAGATAAGAAATCTTCCTACTAGAGGCAGCAAGGTATCAACCATCACATGGAATACATCTGTTTGGACACAACCCTGGATCTGATTAATTAAATCACAGAGCCACGGGTCAGGATCCCAAGTCTGGATGCAAAACCTCATATACAAGGCTGGACTTCCATGTGTTATCATTTGGTGAGATAAAAGATGTTCTTTAAGCTGGAGAGCTACTCTTATCCTCTTTAAAATGGGAGCACTGTGTATGTGTTTGTGAGTACACATGTGTGCATATGTCTATGTCTGTGTCTGTATGCACATACCCACAGGAGTAAGGTACTCATGGGGCCTAGAAGAAGGTGCTGTATGCCTAGGACTAGAACTATGGTGGTTGTAAACTGTCTGTTGTGGTTGGTAAATTCAGGACATGTTCAAGAACAGTAAGTACTTTTAACTGCTGAGCCATCTATTCAGCCTCAATACTTGTATTTTCATCCCAGGTTAGCAAGTTTAGAATCTTGGGTTCAAAAATAGTGATGCTTTGACCAAGGTTACAGAGTCCTTAAAAAAATGTCAGGTTTAAACTCTTTAATCTAACTTCAAACTGGACTCTAAGCCAAGGTCTTTCCTCCATGATATTGCTAATGTAATGATTCATCTGTCTATATACTGACACTTGTTTGAGCACCATTCATGGATCAGACAAGAAGGAGACAAGAGTACCAAGTCTTTGTCTGAAGGATTTACATCTTTACTGAGTAGTAGCACTACTGGATTATGGGCTAAGTTTAAGATGTACTATTTAACTTCCAAAACAAAAATAAAAGATAACACTTGGGAGACCACTATAAGGGGCCTACTTCAGGATCCCTCCAAATGAGATTGGAACACTGATTTTTGCAGAAATGTACCTCTGTAGTCATTAAATCCATGGTTTCATGGATCTAGGATACTAGGAAAAAAACCTTCTCTAGATCCTACACACAGATATGAGCTCTTGTAGGGAACTGGAAGGATGCTTTTGGCATCTTTCACACATCGGTGTCTGCCTGGTCTTTATTTTGGGAATCACTGTCCCACTCTACAGATGTATCCTACAGAAGGCCAGAAGAACCTTCCACAGTTGCTTCAAGAGAGTTGGATCAGAGGCATTTCTCCATTTTTATCTTTAACACTAACTCAAGACTTTATATTGGGATTTCTTGAAGCCTCTGGATGGTGGGAGTACAAATGCGTAGAAAAGAGACAAGAAGGAGATAAGAAAGGAAACAGGATCTCCCCTAGAGTTGAGGCTTTTTGGGAGATGGAGGCCTGGTGAATATCGCAGATCTCAAGACTTCCCTTTGCAAACACCTAATCAACAGTCAGCTAGAGACGAGACGGTCATCCTCTAACAGTACAATGCCTCAGAGCAATTCTACCACGTTTGAAGCACCTTGAGATTTAGTCAGACACGTCTATTCAAAATTCATGGAAAGAAATGAAAGAATAAAGAGTAGGATGGAGAGAGGCAAGAGAATTCCTCAATGATTACCCTTATCCAACTCAAGTGATGTTCTTCCAGCCAACTGTGTCTTTTTAGTATAACGTGAGCTGTTGTTGAAAAACAGAAAAAGAAGACACCACCCAGCTGTGAACAAGACGAAATCAAAAGCATTCACTAAGTAGGACCATGAAAGAACAGGAATGACACAAAATTTATCACAAATGTAATAGAAACTAAAGAAGGAGATATGGATAGATTGTGAGAATCAGCAAATAAATTATATTTGCATGGGATGAGAAAGTAAATGAAGGCATTTCAGATAGAGGGACATCCTATATGAAGGCCAAAAGGTCAGAATGAAAAAGACCTATGTCTACAACATGGAAGATGAAGACATCCTGTTCTGTTCACATCACAGATATGGCCATCAGCAGTGCCCAACACACAAGGGATCTGCAGATCTAGGAAGCTTTGTTTTCTGAAGCTGCTGGGTTATGACCAACTCTGAGAGTTTAGGAGTTATGAGAAACCAGCCAGACTCCTTATCCCAAACAAGGGTGCCTGATAAAGAACCTTAGGTGCTTGAAGGCTAAGTTCTGCTTCCATATTGCCAGATGGAGGGTGGCATGTGTCACCTTTATTGTCTCTTGATAGAATATTCTCCAGTAATCATATTGTTAACACTAAGTGGTTTTTTTTCTTGTGGTTATAATCATCATTGTTGTGAATACAGAACACTGTTCCTCCAATAATTCTCTTCTCTGTGAACTCTACCAAGCCAGTGTAGGACTCAGGTGTGTAGGGGCCACTGTATTCCTGAGATCTGTACTAATAGCCTCTGCTTTCTCATGACCCAGGGTCAAGCTAGCACTTGCTTCCAGAATTTTGGCTTCATTGCTTTGACCATAAAGGAAAGCACATGAGAAACTATAGTCTAGCCACACTTCACAAAAATTAAATGCAAGAAGTGCCTTACCCACAACTCTTCCTTTTGTCTCCCTGTTGATGCAATATTTTGAAACCTGTGGGAAGTAGGAAATTGCTCACATCCTTTTAATCAAGGATCCTCTTTAAGATGCTTAAGTACAATACTATTTAAAAATGGGCAGTTTTATATAAAGGGAAGAAGAAAAAGTACAGTGAGAATGAACAGTATATCAGATTGAATTAGTTTTTCATGCCACAACATGTAAACAAATCTGTTTAATTAGAACACCTTGTTTTTATTGCATTTGGAGCAATTTTTCAATGATAAGAAGAAAACAAGACAGTGGGGAAGGGATTCAAACACTTTCTCAGGCACCTCCTGAGATGATTTCTATCTCCTCTGATGACACTAGCTCCTGGGACGTTCTCTTATATTATCCATAAGTTCCCCCTTGTGACCTTGCTGACCTTTTCTGATCTCAGACTATTTTAAGCATGGAGAGAAAATGAGATGTTCCCTGGCACAATGAAAGCCTACGACTCCAAAAATGTATGGAAAAAAACCCTGCAGACTCACAAGACTCCCAGTAAAACCAGCTGGAAGAGGCAAGCTCTGGGCCAGGACGTGGTTCCACATCTGGCACTAAAAGTGGGCTGTGAACTCCATTCCCTGCTCAGATCTTTGAGTCCTTATAAGACATGCCTTTCATATACAAGTGGTATCATGATCTCTCACCCAACATCACATGTACCAGCCTGTGTGAGAGCATCCGTTATACCAAACAGACTCACCTGTACAAAATTAAAAAAAAAAAAAAATCAAGAAATTAGAGAATTTGTAGGAAGCATCTGATTACCCAGCACCCTATTCAGAACACACGGGATGTACTAGCCTCCCACACACTCCTATTGTGGTTCACACATCCCTAAAGTAAATACTATAGGGTCCTTCCATCCACCCCCAGCATGGCACACATACCTACAGGGGTGTGTGTGTTTGTATTTTTGGTTTCTGGTTGGTTTCCTAACAAGCAGAAGATTTAGCTTTTAATCCATCTGCTGGGTGCAAAGCATAATATATTCTGGGAGTGGATTAGGGGACTAAATTTGGGAAACGTGTTGTCAAAATGTGGGCTTGCAATGCAAGCTTGTTGACGAGAGTGTCATTTGGTGTCTGAAGGCCTTTTTGGCGTTGCTATGTAAGGAGGGTTGAACACTAGGAGTTCAACAGGTGTGGGGAACTCTCCCTCTTCAGGATATTGACAACAAATGCATTTCTTTGGGGGGATGCTCCCATTGGGGCTCCCTGTTCTCTCTTTTCCTTCTTTCTATCTCCTACCAGAGAATCTTCTATGCTGTAAACCACCCTCTGAATCTGACATATTTTTAGTCACACACAGAAGTGACGGGGGCTACCAAAATATTTCCTTGATTATCTTTCTGAGGTGTGTGCATTTTAGAAATGAATAACACTTAGGATCTCTCATGCCAGAACTATAGGTGTCAACCAACAGAACAATTCTGAAAGAGACAGATGGAGAAGACAGAAGCTCTGCCTCAAAGACCCAGAAATAAGCACTTGTAGGCCTCAAGATCAACATAGCCACCAGGAATCAGGTTAACTCGTGAGTGTCTGAGCATAGTTCCAGCTTGGTTTCTTTCTGACACAATCAGCTGCATCCCTCTCTGGATCCCTGAGCCAAAATGAAACAAGGGAAGTGTCTTTCTCATGCAGGAGCCAGCTGCAGACTTGGGATAGTAAAGCAGCATCAGCAGAGAGAGTACATAATAAGAGGTAGGGGGTGCCAGGAGATAAGGGGCTGACGTGATACCAGTCACTACAGTCTCACAACCCTTCAGAGAGCTTGACTACCACCTGCTGGGTATGAGCTGACTGAGTAGGGTGGAGAACACTCAGTCAATGAGGAAAGTCAGGTTGCCTCCTCCATAAGATGCAGTTACTTGATACTGAAAGTCAGGATGGACTCGCTCCATATAACTTCTTGCTCTTCTCCTAGTAGTCTTAATGATAAAGCTGAAAACTGAAACCTCTTCCAATTAACTAGCTTGACTCCCAGGTGACCCCCAGTAGGAGATTGTCCAGTGCTAACTAACCTGATGTCATGTTCTAGATCAGTGTCTATACACTGGAGCATACAAGATCTACAGTCTTTGGCTTTGGAAAGCTCAAAGCCAGGTGGAACAGGGCAAGAAAAAATAAAATAAAATAAAATAAAACGCACCCAGGACAGAGTGTGGATTCTAATAGTGGAGAGTAGTGGGATGGCTGTAGAGGGAATTCAGATACCAACTTTGGTTGGTTGGTTGGTTGGTTGGTTGGTTGGTTGGTTGGTTGGTTGGTTGGTTTAAGCCTTTAACAGAAAGCTGGAGACAGTAGTGATACCAGCTTCTCCAAGCATCACTATCCAGACACGTTTTGCTTCTGAGAGGACAGCCCTCTGCAGACCCAATTCTCATTAAAACCTGCATAATAACCCATTGTACTTCACTTTCTCTCTCCATGATCAACTCCATTGTGCCTCACTAGGACCACAGAACAGAGCTTATCTTTATCACCTCATGGGCTAACATTAGCAACAGGAACCTAATTTTGTTTTGTCGTGGTCTTCTCTGGGCAGCAAAGGAAAGCACAGGAAATGGCCAAAGGTTTCATATTTATGAAATACAAGAATGCCCTGGTGCTGTAACTCCTGAGTAGAGGGATGATAGATGACAGCAAAGAAAACACTAATGCTAATGGTGTGTCTGAAATGACTGCGGGATGCAATGCAATCACTACACAGGAGAAAGCACGATAATGGAGTGAATATCCCTATTAGGGAAAGGAATGTCAGAACTAAGATCCGGAAAAAGCTCATTCGCCAGTTCCTTTGCTGGCTTCCATATTACTTCCATACCATTCTCTTCTGCTCCCTTGCACCATCAGTTTCCACTCGTGGATTCTTCCATCAGTACATAACCATGATTTATCTCTTACGGCAAATGAAACTTTCTTTACTTTGCTGCTGTTTCATTTAACCTATTTCAGTACTCACCTTTGCACAGGCTACCCCAAAGAGTTACACATTATTGCTTCCCCTTAGTCCACTTCCCTCTTGTATCCATTCTCATTCACCTTCCACACAGAAATTTACAACCAGAACTGTTCTTGAGTCCTGGTGAGCTGCATATTTCTGTGTCTATCTGTCAATTCCTATTCCTCATCTTAACCTCCCAACAGTATTTAATATTGGTCACTTTCCATCTTCACTCATGCCCTCCAAATAACCTCTGGTTCTCTTCCTACCAAAGCTCATACCCTTGGTGATATGTCCAGGACATGCACCATAAATACTGATGTGGGCTAATGAATTTCAAATTCATCCTCCCAGCCAGGATTGAATTTTAGCAGTGAACTTGAAATATGTATCTACAGCTACCTGTGTGACAATCTCCACTTGAATACTTAAGAGCCCTCTCACATACATATCTAATGTAAATAATAAACAGAATGGCTATTTGTTTCTCTCACCAATCTTATTTCACCAAAACCCTTTTCTATCTCACTGACTAGAGCTAGAAGCCTTGAAGCCATTCAAAACTTATTTTATCTCATCAGACCAATATCTGATCTACCAATAGATTCTATTGGCTCTACCTTGAAAGCATATCCAAATTTTCTACGCTCCAGACAGCTGCAATCGACTCTGAAGTCCAACAGATATATGCTTTCTAAACTCTTTCCACAGCCTTCCTTTCCTCCTTGAAGGTACTCTTAACATGAACCACAGTGATTCTTTGAGACATCTTTCTTGTCATTTAGCACATAATCTTGTCATGTGCATGTTTGAAATCTTTCAGTCGTGTCCCCTTCCATTAAGACTAAACTTAAGCCCCTTGTCTTAGCTACAGTTCTATTTCTTTGATGAAATACTATGACCAAGACAACTTATGAAATGAAACATTTAATTCCTTACAGTTTCAGAGAGTTAGTCCATTATCATCATGGCAGAGAGATGGCAATAGACAGGCAGGCATGTGCTGGAGAAGTAGCTGAGTACTCCCAACTGAGCCACAAATGTGCAGGCAAAGAGAGAGAGACTGGACCTTGCCATGAACTTTTGAAATCCCAAAGCCCAACAGCAATGACAAGGACACACCTATTTCAACAAGCCCATACCACTGAATTCTTCCCAAAGAGATTCACTAACTGAGGACCAAGTCTTCAAATATGTAAGCCTAGTGGGGCTATTTCATCCAATTCACCACATTTTTCCAATGTCCTACAAGGAAAGCTGTTCATTGAGTAGCTGCTTCCACCTCAACTCATTCATAATCTCTAGGAACATCATCCTCCATTGCTCCTAAAAAGAAAATACTCCTTAGGACTGGATAAGAGTTCTGGACTCCCCTGAACCAGGATGTTCTACCTAGCCCAATATATGTTTGCTTCATTTTATCATCTCCTTTCAAAACTATCCTTAATTCATGAAGGATGCCACTGGACACCTATTTAATCTGGCGACTCACCTGTCCCAAATTGTATCAGGTGCTCTCTACAAACTTAACAAGGAATACATTTTTACCCATTCCTAATACTTCAGTGAGAGGTATGTAAAAATGCATTACTACAGCAAATATTACACCCTCATCTCACCTACAGCAGCCATAGCCTTGACGTGTCCTATAATAAGTAAGGATGCCCTTATGGTGAGTAAGAATGACCCAGTGAGTGGGATTTTTCCACAGTAAGTGAAAGTATCCCACAGTGAGTGCTCATGCCATATGGTAAGTGACAACAACCCATTGTGAGTGAGTCTGTCCTTTGGTGACAGTGTCCTATAGTGGATGAGAGTGCCCTATGGTGCGTGAGGGCACCCCATGGGGAGTGTGAGAGTTCTCCCTGGTGAGTGAAGAGGTCCCATGGTCATTGGGAATGCTCAATGGTTAGTTAAAATGCTGTTCCTTGCCTCTTTCTTTTGAGTGTGGCCAGTGTTACATCAGTGGCAAGTTAAGCATCAAGTTCCCAACCTGCAAACTAGGAGGACCTATGTATTTCCTTTTGGCTTCTTATCCTTCACCATCCTCATAAAAAGAATGTGTCAAATGTGTGTGTGTGTGTGTGTGTGTGTGTGTGTGTGTGTGTGTGTGTGTGTATGAATGAAACATAGCTACTTATTAGCACCCAGCCTTAGATCAGACACATTTATCCAACCTTAGCTTCAAGAACAGTTAAAATATGTGGTTGCTTTCTGCCAACGGGTATTGAGATGATTTATTATATAGCCATAGCTAAGTGACAGAGGTGTGGTATCACCACATTTCAAACACAAGAAGGGATAAAGCTTAGAAAAGGTCAGGCATCCACTCAACATCTCACACTGTGCAGTGAGATCAAGTTACCTAGCTCTCATGTTCCCAACGTAAGAAACATGTGCAACAGGTGATACTCTCTGACTCCTTCTTTCATTCTTTCTACCAGTAAAAGCTCTAGTGAATTTTAAATATCTCCCAAAGCTACATGTTTTTTCCATTCATGAATTTATTCATTCATATTTTCAATAATAATTTTTTATTATTTTTACTTTTATTATATATATGCACAAGTGCTTGCATGTATGTATGTGCACCACTTACATGCCCATTCACATTTTTTCAAACACTAATAGTCTGAGTATCATATTGTAATAATGACTTGTGAGTTGCTGGAAATGTTGAGATAGAATCTGAGCTGTTTCAGAAGGAGGCTACAGGAAGTGAAATGGTACACTGGACAGAGAGGAGGGTGTAGGAGAAAGGATTAACAAAAACAGGTTACATTTGAAAATGTCATATGCAACCTAGTGTTATGTATGGTAATTTTTGGAAAACAATAGAAAGGCAGTAGAAAGAAGAAAACATGGAGTTTAACTGGAGAGGGAGATACACCCAAACGAAGATGAGAACAATCAGAAAATAGACAAATGAGTGGTGCTACTGACAGTTCCTGCAAGGGCTCCGAAAGATGATCCTGCTATAACTTAGAACATCTAGCTTCGGGTCAAGGTGCATGAGGTGACTGGACAGCTTCTATCCTGGTGCTACCAGAGCACAACCTTCCCTCTACAGATACTCCTTTAACTACAGACACTCCTAACCCACATGACCTGTCACTTCTCTCTTCTGAGTAGAGAAGAGCACCTGATATTATTAGCTACCATCATTTGGTGATAAAAATAGATAAGCCATTTTCAGCCTTCACCAAAACAATACCACCATGAGTCACGTATTTTTTAGGATAGTGAATATCCAGAAAATATTAAAATGCTCTCAAGATTTCACAGTAGCCTTCATTGCAAGTTAGTGTGAGCCTTTTAAAGCTTTCTGGTTGCACTGTGACATCCCAACAATAAGAAGCATAACCAAAATAAGACCCAAGATATTGAAGAACAAATGGGGTTGAGAGTGGAGATGAGAAATGGCTACTGCTTTGAATTTGGTGAGATAGTTAACTTTTCTGAGTCTCTGTTAATAAACCTAAAGGAAAAATGTCTAATTTAGGATTTTGGATTAGACAGACAGACAGACAGAGGGTCACATAAGACAATGAGCTATAATACTGTCTATTCAGTAAAATTACTGCTCTTGCTATTATGATTCTCACTTTGGTTTTTTAAACAAAACCATTAATCTCACGTTAGTACAAGTTCTGTCACTCAGTTTGGCTCCAAACTGCAGCCTATATTCCTAACTCAGCCATTAGCCACCATGCCAGATGTCTATTTGATAAACTTTCTATGAATATCTACTACATACCAGGTTCTGTAGCCAGAAAGTGTAGAAGTACATAAACCATGTTGAACCATGCTGGTCTTATGAAGTCCACAAACTGAGAAGGGGGACTGGCAAGTCAAGTTAACATGTGGTCTATGAGTTGCATGTAGAAAAATGAGAAACAATCACCACTACTCAGCACTTCAGAGTTATAGTATTTAAATTTGAGGCATTATCAAAATTACAGAAGAGGTTTCAAATACTAGTGTGAGATGACATATTCACCAGGATCCAGTCATCCTGTAACAAGATGGGAAAGACCCTGTCCAGGCACTGCCATGAAATAATAATAGAGTAAATGAATGGAATGAATGACTTCCAACCTGAAGGGAAATATTCCTGCACTATTAAATTCAGTGAGATATGCTGGATTGCATCCAGCCAGGAGTGATGCAGGACTGCTGGTTGCCCTCATTCTATATTAATCCCACTAATACAGGGCCTCATGGAAGATTCCAGAACATCTGGAATAACTATTATTATCTGCCCCCTTTCATAACCTAATCAACTAGGACTTAGACAAACCCAGGAACTTCTCCAAGTTTACACAGCCTAGAGTCGTCAAGTAGAAATTCACAGAACATGGATTCAAACCCAGAAACTCTCAACCAATTCATATCTGTTCCTCTTTATACATTTGTCTGATAAGGCAGAGAGATTCTCCACAGATATTTTTCAGTGTGTTCTTGATAGAACTTGACCAACTCTTGATTGTTCAGTTACAAAGAATCACACAATCAAATTAGGGTTAAAAACATGAAGGCTGGAGATGGTACATAAGAGAAGAGGTATTGAGGGAGGACTGTGAAACAGAAGTAGATTTCACTTCGTGCCTGAGTGGAGAATGAAAGTCATTTCCACTCTAATTCTTTTGATAAAAATGTATGTTCTGTGCAATGAGCTGGAGTTAATTTCTTGTCTGCCTTTCGTTTTCTTAGAACATCTAGATACATACATAAAAGAAAAAAACAACAGAACTTGCTCTGTTACTGTAATCACATCTAGACAGGATTTTGATTAAGAGGTAAAACACCTTAGTGGAGAAGGAAAGGAAGGCCCAATACCAAAGAAGTCAGGCAGGTCTGGGATACAATTTACAGGATGTAAATTGCAACCAAGAGGCAAAGTTCTCCTGATGTGGTATTCTTATCTATTCCTGCTAGGAAGTCCAGCATGTCCCTTAGAAACTTTTTATTAACAGCTGTGATGATATATCCTCAACCTCACCCCTAAAGGGAATCATCTTCTCTCCGTGGGACTCCCTGTGACTTAAGACTAAGCCCCTTTGAGGATATGGCAATTTCCATTTTGTATTTTTGTATGCATATGTGGTTGTTGTTGCTCACCTTCAATTTCGGTGAGGAAATGGCTCTTCTGGTTCCTCATAGTTGGTACTTTGTTCACATTTACCCATGAATCAATACATTTCCATCCTTTTAGGAACATTCTTAATCATGCTGGCTTCATCGGGATCTAGAATATTGGTCCCCCTTTTCAATTTTTTCCTTAAAATGTCTAATCCTTGGAAAATTCCATTTTTCCAAGATTAGCTGGTTATGTCCTGATGAAGACCAAAAGCAAGATCTGAGAGAGCCATCAGTGATTTAGAGTTAGAGGAAGATAAAGGTACATAGAACCCAATGAACTTCTCTCTTCATTATACTCTGAGTCTCTCCTTTTCTCTCCTCTCAGCAACTCATGGCCTATTTCCCAAACACACCTCAAACCAAGCCCTCATCCCTTAGCTTTCCAGAAGTTGAGGAATGTCAGTGCTACTTCTCATCTATTCAATATATCTGGATTAACTTACTAAACTTACTGTAATCATAGTAGGAGATGAATACAAATCATGGTCGAGAACAGATCCCTGGAGATAGCCAGATTTGGACTCAATCCCAGACCTACTACTTACTCAACCTCTGCTATCTCATCTCTAAAATGAAAATGACATTTGAATATCCCTCCTAAGCAGTGGTGGAGATTAAATGATCTAGCAGTTCTGTCTCCAGATCTATCTAGCTCCTAACAAGCCCTCAAGAGATGTTAAAGTATACAAAGACAATTTCCCTACTGGCAGATTTTGAAGTGTACTTCCCTGTCCCATCTTCCAGGGATCCAAGTACTCAGAATGTCAGTGGAGTCCCCATGGGGCTCTATCACCTTCAACTGTCACAGAATTCCCTCAGCCTTCACCAAATTCTTCTCATTTTAGACATCTATACTGGAGACATTCAGTAGGTCAAACTTTCCATCCACCAAACTAAATCTTCACCCAATATCAGGGTAAATAGTTGGAAAACAATCTTTAGGAGGCTCTCATTCAGGATGTGGTTTAAGATCCAGTCCAAGTTTACTTCAAGAATTAAATGCTTTACGTTTATATACTTGTGTGTGTTGTGTATAGAAACACAAAATATAACAAGGTAAAATTATCTGTTACTGTTATGTTTAAGGACTCTCAAGTAGGAGTGCAAAAGAAAATGTATAATTTGAAAATATTAATGCATTTGACTAAACAAATGCAAAGAAGTCTCTAAATCTGTAAATCAACCATAAACAGCAAACACCAGAAAGATCAACTTAAGAGGTGGAAGGGGAATGTCAGAAACATGTACACTAAACAAAAGGTTAATAGTTTACTAAATGCTATTACTAATTGATAAGACAAAATATTGATAGAAAAAGTAAGCAATGTATTTCAGCTGATAAGTCACTGATGTGAGA
This sequence comes from Mastomys natalensis, assembly GCA_021653895.1. Classification (NCBI taxonomy): domain Eukaryota; kingdom Metazoa; phylum Chordata; class Mammalia; order Rodentia; family Muridae; genus Mastomys; species Mastomys natalensis. Next base: position 556,780 of record JAJTUV010001917.1, read on the forward strand.
GAAATACTTAGGGGGAACCACCTTTCAAATTATTATATAAAACAAGACCAAAGCCCTCCTTTATTCTGTCAAATAGGAACCCTTTTGTAGTAACAGTCAATACTGTCAATCATGCAAATAAACAGGGTTGCTCAGCCCAGCAGGGTAATTAATTAGCAAATCTGCCCTGGAAGCCTTTATGCCAAGATGTATAAGAGCTCTGAAAATATAGGTAACATCTAACTGGCCATCCAACTTTACAAATTCATCTGAATAGAATAGCCATAGATGAGAGTCATGATCTCTAAATAAAGACTCATCATGGTGTTTTTGCAGCTGAAGAACCATGGACCAGCCTAAGTTTCCAATAATTAAGTTGAAAAATAAATGATGGTATATTTCCATAACAGGATACTACATGTAGAAATTCAATTATATTTAAAGGAATAATTCATCATTATGGAAAATAGTTTGATGATATCATAAATAAAATACAGAAGATTCTGAATTTATAATTTCTAATACAGTCCTGTGAGGAAGAAATGAGGGAAAGAATTTTTTCTATACATTGAAATGTTAAGTATAAATTTTATTATTTTTCTAGGGGTAGAGATTAATATAAGTTAAACACAACTGAATGGACCCTAGCCAAGCCTCATAAATCACTTCAAGGTCCTAGTTCTTCCACAAAGTGTTCTTTGACTACTCCAGACCTCATTAAACAGCTCATTCTTCACACCCGTCTCCATTTATATCCCTGCTGTAGTCACCCATTTGCTCAGTGGCTTCCTTGTATGCTACATAATTATGTCAGGTTTAGAAGCATTCATTCATTGGTAATATTTCATTCAAGACCCAGTAGTGGCTAGATTTACCTTACTCATAGAATATTATTTCTTAAATGACTGCCACAAGTTATCCCATTTCACATTTTATTCCTGATATTAGCATTTCTCTTATGAAAAGGCAGAACATATATTCTAGGGGCTTGAAAGTGAGTGTTCCTGAGCTACAGAAGAATTGACTCTGTTATTAATATGGGACTTTGGTGACTGGAGCATGAAAGTAGATAGAGCATTCCTTTAGTTCCCTTAGAATACTCTTTCTTAGAACCAAGTTGCCATACTATAGAAAGCCCAGTATATATGGCATGTCTTTAGGTGGACTTTCTCCCTAGGATTCTAGACTGAAATTATTGACAGGATTGAGTACCAACTACCAATATGTAAATAAGAAAGCCGTTGAGAGCCAGGATTGGTCTCTCACATACAATCCCAATAGTTAGGAGGCTGAGGCAGGGGAAATGTCATGAGTTTAAGACTAAAGTGAGATATAGCAAGTTCTAAGCTAAGGCATCCCAGGATTTGTGCAAAGTGAGACATGGGAGAAGAAGAATGGGAAGAAGAGAAAGGAAAAGGGGAGAGAAGGGAATAGAAGAATGATAATGGAGAGCAGGAAAGGGGGAAAGAGAGGGAAGGAAAGAGGACTGGATGCTTTGAGAAAAACAGAAAACTTGAGACACTCAAAGACTGCCTCACTGAACCTAGTCAATGGTCTGATCTTTCAGATATTATAATAAATAATTTCTTAATTTAAGACTTTAACTTCTCAAGTGATTTAATATACAGCCATTGATAACTGGAAACTACTCTTCCATTTTTATTTATCTACCTTATAGTTCTTTTCTTTAGAATATTTTCAATTCTCAGTCTCTTCTACTAAAACTAATCCATGCATAGTTCTTGTACAAATAAATAGGCCAGGTGGGACACTAATCTTCATTCAGTTTCTTAGTTCCAAACTTGTACATTTAGTGGGCCTTCTTAAATAACTCCTTGATGAAGAGAATCATCAAAGCAAATTCTTTTTTATGCTTGTTCTAAACTTTGTGTTTCCTTTTAAATACATCTCTGGTTTGTTGGCATGCTGAAATTTTTATTCACTATAAAAAGAAAACTGATAAATCAAGAGGACTTAGACTGGGTTTTTGCAAGTAGCCGCCATAGTAAGATACTGCTATCTTCATACCCTCAATAAATGTGGATCAACAGAACTTTGACATCCATCCAAAAGCAAACAGATCCTAATACAGCCATGATTCTCGTGGCCACAGCATAGGGGCCACCTATGTGGTGACTTAGAGAAAAGAGCCTGCTATATGCAAACCCACCATTTCAGGTACCTTTGCAGACTGAACAGTGTCCTCTTTCCACTCTTTCTTTAGAACGGAAGTCCCCTGGAGAGGATGCACAGGCTTACTGTGTGGCAGAGCCACACAGTATGGCCATGCTCCCCAAATTACTGAATGTGTTTGTGAAAACTCCCTGTACTGGAGCAGATAGTTAGACCCAACTGAAGCAGAGAGCACTGGGTGATTTTACCATAAAAACAAAATCTAAAAGAAGGAGAGTCAAAGAACAATATAACAGAAATCTTCCATTTCACAACTTCACCAAAACTGTTAGCATGGTCTGTTTGCTTGGTAGAAACTGCACACATTTTTTTTTTAAATTTTCTTGCCAAGCAATGAGTTGAAGTTGCTGGAAACTAGCATTTACCCTGCCTATCTTTTAGTAGACCTCAGAGGCTTGTCTTACACTGTTGAGGGTGTAGCCAAACTCATCAGCAAGGGTCTTTGGGATTGCAAAATCTCTTTAGTTTAGTCCTCACACCTCCATCAGCTAGACCTAGTGACCAGAAGAAGCAAGCTTCACTTCAGGAAGGAAGGGTAAAGAAGACAGACATGTGCTGAGTATAGATTCATTTGAATGTTCCTCAGGGCAGTGAGGCTTTCTCTGATCCTGAAGAAGACATTGATGATTGTTCTTCCCATCTACACTCTAAATACAGTTCAAATCAGAAAGGTGATGACCAGCTCCTTTGTGTGTTCATTCATCATTACAGGTCATCCATCTGAGAATCATACGAGAGTATAAGTTAGGATATCCTCAAGCACTAGCTTGAGCTTTATGACCCACCAAAAGACAGAGGGACCATGTTTGATATACTCAACACCAAGCATTTTGTTAGGAAAAAAATAACCACAGCCAAAAAGTATTTTTCCCTTTTCTCAGAGATAAGTTTGTTTCACTTTCCTTTTTGCCCCTGTTTGCCAGATAAGGAAATGAGGTTCAAATTCAAACTCTCTAGATTGTTCAGATCTCTAAAATCAAGCTCTCTGCCACAAACTTCACCACTACAGTTCCCCTTCTCACTATGAGCACACACTCCACCTTTTAGCACCTCATCAGGTTGGTCTATTTCCTTTCATTGTCTCCATCACTGGGTCTAATTAATCATCACCATTAACACCATCAGGTAATGGCCTTAGCAAGCCCCAACTGAGACAGACTTGCTCCCATCACTGCAGGAATTTTCATATTAAGACTTTCAAGCTCCAAAGCTCTGGAATACACTAATGGGGATGAACCATGCTGGAAAAGACCCCTGGGAGAAGCCAAGAGGGAAAACATGCCCTAGTCGCCTCTCAAAATATCCAGCATTCAGCCATCAGGGAGCATGTGCCCGTTCTTTGAACTCCTTCAAAGTACCTTTCCTTTGTTCTAAATCCAGGATCATCTTTTAACAGGGCTTGCTGTTTCTGGATAAGTCTTTGGCCTTTGTTCAAGACCTAGACTGTGTCAGGAAGTTCGCAGACCCCAACAAGCAAACACTACTAAATGAGTCTTTACAGTGGGACCCTTCTCTGTGTCCCTGCCCAGAGTCTCTAGATTTATTTGTGCAATGACTGGCAGTGTCACATTTCCTTCAGGTCCCATCTTCCTGGAGTAAGTCCCCACACCACCACGACCTAGTGTCGTAGATTGTTCTCTGAACCACTCTATTTTCAGCTTCATATAATATCACGGACTCATCTTCCCCATGGAGCAAGCTGGAAAAACAGTTTTTTCCTTGCCTAAGCATTTGCTTCATCTCTGACTCAAATCTCGAAGTTGGCAACCAGGGGCAGAACAAGCCAAGAAGGCTCAGGAAGCAAGTCCTTGCTCAGCAGCAGACTGCAACGTCTTCCCTTGACTTGCCATGTGGGGCTAAATGGATAGTTCCTCTTTCTGAGCCCCCACTTTCTTCCTGTTGTTGGGAAAGTGCTTGTAGCATCTGCTCCCCTGGGTGTGGCAGTAGACTAACACTATCTTGCTGAGTGCATTTGCAAAATTAAACACATTTTCCTGGTAGATATTTTTCTGGTTGTCATATGAACCTTGACTGAGATATTTTTGTTTTTCACTCTAAATCACTGGGCCTGCCTTAATATCAGTTCACATTATCTACAATGCAATGGATGTGGGGGGGGGGTCATCAACATTGCATCCGTAGAGCTTTCTACATGACAATTGAAACTGCATCTGTTGGACATTATTGACATGAGAAAATGCAGGGTTTCCACTGTGCTTGGTGTTTATCCAGCTTCTTGCTATCTCTGGCTAGCTTTTTGTAATTTAGTGATTGGGCAGGAACTTGAAGATAACATATCAGTCTGAGCATGTCTATTCTCAATCGACTACTGCAATCCTTAGATCCTCGTCATCAGTTGACAAGGTGATGTTAATACCAACCTACATCAGCACAGACCTGGGGAGCCTAAGGCATTTGTGGTACTGTCTTCCCTGTGGTGCATCTCAGATATAAAACTAAATCCTACTGGATTCAAACTGAGGTAGCATGGTGCATGTCACTAGTGTCAAATGATCACCCATTATGAGTTAACCAAAGAAAGTTATAGCATGACCTCCATCAAGTCCAAGCAAAAAGTACCTCTGACATTTTCCATCATTTTCATAGTGTGTGCTATGAAAAGCATCACATTCCTGCATCCCACTGTCACCCCCACAGCATGGAAGACCAGAGATCACTCAGAAGCAGACACATACCCACAGCAACATGTTGTGGGAAGACTAACTCAGGATTAACTCAGGAGACACCTTTACTTTATAGACGATAAGAAAGAAATTCTAGAAGGTGCTTAGAAGGACATAGCAAGACACAATGGTACATCTGATGCTCACCTATTAGAACCTTTCCCTGCCTTCTGTGGGAAGAACATAACCTCTTCACAGTGGTAGAGACCCAGTGCTTCACTTTGAGCCAGGAAAGCTGGCCCTCAGCCACAAACACAGGAGGACTGACTGAACACTCAGCCAAGAAAACTCAGTGACTAAAAGGTGAGTCTTGACATCATTCATCTCTTCAACAACAAGCTTTGGTGCCTAAGCTTCCTCCACGAGGTGCCTGGAAAGAGGTATTATGGTGAAGAACTGCCATCCAAATGTACAGTTGCCACACAGTATTGTTGAGGCCCAGGGCAATTTTAGCCATCAGTACCCTAATGTAACTTAACCAAATGGCTGCTGGCAGAGGGAAGAGCCCAAAGAAGACAAAATGAAAGGCAAATTTGTTTTGACAAGAAGAATAAAGAAGAAGGTGACTGCCTGCCTGCAACATGAAGGTCTAATGAGAGCTTAGTCAAAGCCCTGAGTCCTCCACCTCCTGGAGGTCAGCCACAGACACTTGGGATCTGTAGGAAGAAATAGTGATAAAGACATAATAACCTAAGTAGGAAAAGCCCTTGCAAAATGGCTGTCCTATAGCATTCTGTGCTACTATGACAGAATACTTGAGACCAGATCATTTATAAAATAACAGATAGGGGAAGTCTATGGCTGAGGAGTCTACATATTGTGAAGACCTTTACTGCTGTATCATCCCATGAGGAAATGAAAAAGCCAAATTCACACAAATGTTTGCATGGAACAGAGGGAGAAAGAGCTGAAGTCATTCCCTCATAGGAACTTCCATGACCATACTTCTGGGATAAATAATTCACTCCTCCAATGGCAGCTTTAAGCACTGCTTAAAGGTCCTATATGAGAACTTTGTCACAGTGGGGATTACATTTTCAGCATAATAACTTCAGGAAACATACTCAAACCATTTAGTACTGGCTTTGGTATTCAAAATACATAAATATCAATAAATGAATAAAAATATATAAAACATATATTTTATATAAAAAATATATAAAACAGGGATATATTGACTTACAAAATCTAAACTTGGAAAGGTGTTCTGGATCAGGCCTAGCTGGCTTCTTTCTCTGCCTGGTTCTGACTTCCTCAGGCTGGCTGTGCACTTCTCAAGGACAATACAAAACATTCAGGCAGTACCAGGCTCACTGGCCACCAGCTAGGCTTATCTAGCATCAAAACTCCTCCTGCTCTAAGTAAATCTTTGGTTGGCCATGCTGAAATTCTGTGTTCCTCCTTAGCTAATCACTGAGCTCTGAATAGTCAAGTCCAAGCCCCCAGTGTCTTCCAGAGATCCTTGGACTGGCAACCAAAGCTGTCTGGTTTATTCAGGATAGTTCCGTTAGCCACACCTTCCAACCCTTTAGAATGCTGCATGATGGATATTCTTAAATATCGCATTGCTGGAGGTCTCATACGAGAGGATTTTCTAAAGGAGGACACTGGGGGGCGGGGTATTTCTGAGCAGAACTGTTCATCCAAAAGAGACCACTTTGGTTTGAATCTGAAATGCACCCCTAGAGCTGCATATTTTGACTGGTCAGTCATCAATATGTGTCCCTATATTAAGATCAGATAACATGTAAGTGGTGCCCAGCTTTGAAGATAATAGCTGCTTCTGGTTCCCACCTGCTCTTCTTGCTTCCTGCCCACCAAGATGTGAACAAGCTGCCATCTCACACTCCAGAAACCACACAGTCACTGTGCCATGCCTTCCCTGCTGTGGTGCTTTGGTGAATTGTTTCTAAAACATGAAACTACAAGCTGAAATAAACCTCTCCTCTTGTAGATTGCTTCTATCAGCTAATTTGTCCATAGTGATAAGAAAAGAAACCAATATAGAAAGCCATCAGATTATTATCTGAACTCAGATGTAGTGGCTCATGTCTGTGCTGGCTGAGGCAGGGGGATTGCCATGAGCTCAAGGCCAGCCTGTGCTATGTAATAATTTTAAAGCCAGTCTAGATCACAGAGAAAAATTGAGGCTCAAAAATCATCAAGTATTAAAAATAATGATAATAATTAATTAATTAACTAACTAACAACAGTTGTGGTTAATGTCTTCTGTCACCTAAGTCTCCTTTAGTGAAGTCATTAGCAATGGAGAATGAGTGCTTTCTTGCTTACTACTCCCCAGCACCACACAGCTGGAATGTGGGAACAGACTAAGTTGACATTACATTTAGGTTGTGCATTTGAAGCCCAAAGTGTCCCTGAAGTCATTGTTTGAGGGTCCCCTCTGTCCAGTTCTTATATCAACTTCCCCGTGCTGCCAGCTATAAGTCCTATACTACTTCTACCGAAAGTTAAGCCTTCAGTACATGTCCGAATTAGATGTCCCAACAGGATGGCAGCTGGAGCAACTATAAAGAAGGAAATAAGGAACTGGATGATCCAGGTCATAGGGCATTCCATGAAGCAGCAGGAGCCAGCCATCGCATCAGGAAGATACAATGCTTTGATTCAAGGAAGTTCCAATGGTAGGAGGAGGGAACAGGAAAAATACTTGAGAAAAAACAAACCATCTAAGCATAGATCTGCTTTCCTTGTCCAGAACCCCAGCTTCCTCTCTCTAGGAGTCGAAAAGAGGTAAAGGGAGGTGGCTGCTGTTGTCTTCCTTTCTGCACAGACACCTGTAATCACAGGCTCCATCAGACTCCCTTTCCCTGCATGAAAGCAGCTCACCACAGTGAGAACTTCAGCTCCAAACTGGAGTTGCCTAGCAACTCTGAGTCCTGAAAAGAAAGCAAGAAAGCCAAGCTGAGGAGTCAGACAGAAAACAGCAGAGGGAGTGGGGCTGGCAGAGAAGTAATCAAGAACAAAGAACTTTGGGGACAGGCTCAAAACACTGGGCAGCACCACAGGCCTTCAGGACCCCTCTGCCCTAGCCTCCTGCTTGCTTTGTTAGGTAACCTGATATCACAAAGCCCTGAACCTTCTTCTCTTTCAAGCCATTGACTTTAAATCCTTAAGCAGGAGCTAACCCACTGAGGATCCCATCACAGAGCATTTGAGGTTAGAGGGAAGCGGTAATGGAAGTATATTCTAATCATGTGCTGTCCTGTACACTTCACTCTGCTCTGTATCCGTTCAGCTCATCCCATTTTTCCCCAACCAAATTTGCCTACTGAATGGACAAAAATGTCAATTCAGAAAGCTTCATGGTCATCATGTATAATAGTACAACAGCTAGAGAAGACTGTTCACTCTAGGAAGTCTATCTGTCTAAATTAATTCCCAGTCATAAGTCATTATGAATGTTAAGTAAAATAATATACTTGAGAAAGCTGGTATGATATAGGCCATGTGAACGGCACGGTGTGCATGCTGGCTTCCCTTCGTTATATCAGGTGCTCATGTACCACAGCCACCAGCATGATGAGGTCTGCCTGACCCTTCCACTTTGTTGCAAACTAAACAGGCTTTAATATGGAGGATGAGATTTAGTTCTAAGTCTACAAGAACTTCGAGGAGCTAACCTTGAGTTCCATCCTTGCTCTCAAGGAATTCATTGTCCCGTGGGCAACACAAAAACCACAACTGACGGAGGAATAAATAAATGGAAGCTGACCCAGCATGATGTTTCCGTATCCACTGCTGTTTTTTCTACTGTCTTTTATCCAGGAATATTGTCATTCTCCTCTCCTCCTCCTCCTCCTCTCTCCTCCTCCTCCTCTTTCTCCTTCTTTTCCTCCTCCTCCTTCTCCTCCTCCCCCCTCCTCCTCCTCCTCCCCCTTCTCCTCCTCCCCTCCTCCTCCTCCTCCTCCTTCTCTTCCTCCTTCTCCTCCCCCTCCTTCTCCTCCTCCTCCCCCTCCTCCTCCTCCCCCTCTTCCTCCTTCTCCTCCTCCTCCTTCTCTTTCTCCTTCTCCTCCTTCTCCTCCTCCTCCTTCTCTTTCTCCTTCTCCTCCTTCTCTTCCTCTTCTTGTCCCCCACGTGTGTGCGTGTGTGTGTGTGTGTGTGACTGCTGGTACACATCTGAGAGTGCACTTGTGTGAGTGAACCTGTAGAGGCTGAAAAAGAATGGAACAATGTCTAATGTTGTGCTGCCCACTCTGGGTTTTGTGACCAGGTCCTTCACCAACTTAAAACTTGCCAAGTTGGCTAGGCTTGATCTCCAGAGATCCACCTATCTCTTTCTCCCCTGCACTGGGATTATAAGCAGACCTCTATTTTTTTTAACATGGGTTCTAGGGTATTAATGCTTGCAAGGTAAGCACACCTCACCAGCTCAACTATTTCTCAAGCCCCATCTGAGTTCTTTTAATGAGTCTTTCAGTTAACCTGGAGTGTGCCAACAATGAAGTCTATCACCACTGCAACTAAACAACTAACAACATAAACTAACACCTCATCAAGAATATGTTTCTCATTCTCTGACCAGTGTCAGAACTCTGCAACTTTGGGTGCAAATTTCCTCATATGGACTCATGTGTGTGAATATCTGGTCTCCAGTTGATGACACTGTTTTCCTAAGGGGGTGTCATAGAATCCTTAGCTGGCAGTTGGTGCTTTGGTGATAAGCCATGGTGATTATATGTTGGCCCTGTTCCATGTCAAGTTTTCATTACTTCTGATCCTGCTTACAAATATGGAGGTGAAGAGTCCCAGCTTCTTGCCATCAGTACCATGAAACTGTCTTCTGCTATACCTTCCCCACTGTAATGGGTCGTATGTCCCCCAGATGTGAGCCGAAACAAAACCTTCCTCCCTTATGTTGCTTCTGTGGGGGTATGTTACGGCAACAATAAGACAAATAAACACATCCAGGCAGAGCTTATATCCTTAAATGAAAATGAATTGGCAAATAGAATGAATAGATTGTAAATTAACAATCTTGTGCTATCCATCCACCTTTCTAACTTACTGAGCTTGGCCTAAGTCTGAGCTAAGTATTAAGGATTTGTGTAAAGAGAAGAAAGTAGCTTCTGCCTGTGTTTTCTGCTCAGGAGAGGAAGGATCTAAGATAACTTGAAGAAGACATTAGGAGATGTGTACAGGAAGAAGATTCTGAGGGAAAAGGTCCATTTCAAAACTCTACACAAACTAGTGAAAAACAGCTAATAAACAACATTACCAAATTCCTAGACTCAACTGAACTCTGGGAAAATGTACACCCAAGGATAGAGAGAAAATGACAGGTAAGTGAGGACTCCAAAGTTTGCCAAATATTAGGGCTGACAGAAAATGAGAGAAGAAGGAGGAAAGGGGGACAAATATACCTTAGGGTCATTTTTGTCAGCTACCTGTTTGGGCGTCTGATTAGCAATTTCATCTATCACCTTGGCTTGAATCTTCATTCATTCATTGCTCTCGAATGAGAGCAGTTTTCTTTACATTGTGTGGTTTTTGAATGTTCAAGTATGTATATGGATATGTGTGTGTGTGTGTGTGTGTGTTGTGTGTGTGTGTATTGGCAGGATATCTGTATGTGCTGGTGGGGAGATTAAGGAGCACCCACACTCATGCAAGTAGAGACCTATGTGGGCACACGTGTAAAGAATATCTGTGTGTGCTGTTGGGGTAATAGAATGTCTGTGTGTATTTCCAGAGAAGGTAGAGGATGCCTCTGTGTGTGTGTGTGTGTGTGTGTGTGTGTGTGTGTGTGTGTGTGTGTGTTGCTGGGTGGAGTGGAGGATGATTGAATGTGCTACAGAGTAGGATGGAAGATGTCAGTGTGTGCTGCAGGGTAGGGTGGAGGATGTCAGTGTGTGCTACAGAGTAGGATGGAAGATGTCTGTGTGTGCTGCATGGTAGGGTGGAGGATGTCTGTGTGTGCTGCTGGGGAAGGACGATGTATGTGTGTTCTGTGAAAAGAAGAGCCTCCATCCCACTTGCAAGTGAAACTCAGTAGATACATATGTAAAATTGCATAGGTTCATATGGCAAGCATGCTGATTTTAAAACAAAACAAGCTTGAAGTTTTGAAGTTTCTTTGAAAATATTTGGCAATTTTATTCCTTTGTAGGTCTCTCTCCAGCTTTATTCCTAGGACAAATCTCTACAATAGATAGATGACTCTAACAGTTCCTACTTCCCTGGGCTTCCTAGAGTCGTCATGTGATTGTCACATATCCCAGCCTGTCTAGGGTCCTATTTCATACTTATTTTGAGTAAACTGGCCTCCTCTCTGGTAAAAGACTTTGTTTTAAGGGTATTGGAATCTTGGTCTCTGTCTGATAAAAAAAAGTTACTGTCATGTAAAGCACCCAGAGGCCATTTCGCTCTGTTCTTCTGTTCTGTCCTACCCTCGTGGCCCCTTGATACCCACAGTGTGTGGCCTTCATTTCTATTCTCAGCTTTTATTTTTGTTACCCAGTACCAGAGACTCTATTCTGCCTACTCTTGGACTGTCTGATATTCAATGTAAACCATATCTTGGAAACACATGATCTCTCTGCTCTGAAATTCTGCAACTAGTCCCAATTATAATTTGTGTTAAGTACAAATAAACATAGCAGTTCTAGAAAACGGTAAGAAAAAAAATCTCACTGATAAAATCATAGTGATGCTACTCGAAAACTAGAATGATTTACATACATAAAATTACATTTGAAAGTTTAATAAAATGAGTTTCACCTGTTTCTTTTTACATTTTTCATGTTTTTAACCAGGAAATGTTAAATCTCACAAGCTCTTCCTTGTGGTCTGTATTATAGCTCTACTAGCCATTGCTCATATTGACAATGAGCCTTTCCTAGTACGTAAGACACTTGCATGTAAGTAGCCATAGATTCAGGTGATACGAGACATCCTATCAACTGCAGAAATAAAATTCAAAACTTAATCACTTTAGAAGATAGTGCTGCCAAAAAAAATTGTTGGTCCTGTTTCCTCACAAAAAACCATGCCCAGCTGTCAACTTTCTGAACTGCCCAGTGTTGACAGTCAAGCCTAACACAGATATAAGCAGTGACCCAGGTAAATTCAAATGGAACTCTCCCAGCCAGACCTATACCTGTGTTGCAGTATAATTCCTTGATTTTCCAGCACACTCTTGCCTGGCTCCTAAGGAAGGACAGTGATTAGTATCATACCCTTAAACTGCCAAAGTTGCCATAGGCCCTGAGACACTTGCTCTCTGTGGAATTTCCAGTGTCTTCTGAGAGGTTGCTGGCTTCAATTAGCAAAAGGTATCAGAACTAAAGACTGTTTAAATCAAGGTTAACGTCCTTTGTTTAAAGTAGGACCTGCAGCCTGCATTGATTGGGCCCTTTGATTGAACAGAAAAGCCATCTCCTTTACACAGTGCAATCTAAACTTCCCAAGTTGTCCCAAGAGCAAGCAAATCTACTTATAAAGGACTACTTCTACTAAGGGTCTCAAGAAAATCTCCAAAATGTATTTTCCCTGAGGTGGTGAGTTGATTCACTCAGTGCCGTGTAAGCATGATGACTTGAAGTCTGGTATAATGGCATAGCCTCCAAATCAGTGCTGGGGAACTGGAGAAGGAAGATTTCTGGGACATTAGTCAGTCAGCCTACTCTAATAGCAAGTTCTAGCCAATGAGAGACGTTCTTGTAAAATAGATGGCACTTGCAGAACAGCACTGGAGGAGATTCACTGATGACCTACACACATGGACATGGATGTTCAAGTGTACCCATGCACACTTGCACACACACACAGACACACAAGGGTACACACAGACACACATGGGCACACACACATGACTGCCTACACATGGACATAATGCAAACATACATACATATATACATACATGCATACATACATACATACATGCATACATATATACATACATACATACATACACAGACATACATTCATCTTTGCCTTAAAGGTCTAAACATCAGTAGTTGTTGACTGAAGTAAACCACTACTTTCTCTTCAATACTTGAAGAGCGTTCTGGTAAACTCAGAGTGAGTTTGAGAGTACAAAAAAGAACCAAAGCTAATGGTCTAGATGACCAAACCAATAACAAAGCCACCTCCCTTCTCATGCTCAGTCATACGTGGGACAGCACATGCTAGTTTTCTGCTCACATATCTTCTTTGCCTCTCAAATGAGTTGAAGGTCCCCAGAATTACAGTGTCCAAATTTTCCACATAAGCTGAAGGAGGCCACCCTCAGAGACCACTACTGGCTGACCCAGGAAACATATCGCCAACCATTCTCTGATAGAGCACACTTCCAGCTATCTAAAACATAATCCTACTAAGCTAATCAATTCTGGGGTGTCCCAGGCTGTCCTTCAGTCCAAGCAGGAGGTAACAGGCTCATAACAATTACATTTCATGAGATTAAAAACATATTGCATAAATGGTGCCAGGAAAATAGAATAAAATATAAACTAAAAATAAATGGTTAAGTCAACTCATCTTTAATGCTTTTCTATGTAACATTTATTTCGTGTAATGGAATATGACTTCCATACTCTGTCTGAAAATTTAACCTTGGCCACAAGTTATGATGTACATTACAATACACTTTTATTATGTTGCACAGTATTGTGGTGTTTTTTTAATCTATTGCTGAGGCCCTACCAGTATGTCTGCGTCAGTAAAGCCCATCTGTCACAACCACAGTGGAGGCATTATTATGTAAATAGTTCTGGGGCCTCCTTTTGGGCGAATTTAATATACTGTCCTAATATTCTAGCCAAGAAAAAAAATGTTTATGGGGGAAAAAAACTTTTTTTTTGTTTAGTTTGTTTCATTTGTAGAAAAGAGCAGGTCTACTTGCTGGGTATTTTTTTTTAATAGTCCAAATCCCTTTTCTTCTTTCTTTCACAATGTCTTTAAAAGCTAATGTTATGGCTTCTAATAAAATAAAATAAAATACATGAGAGACTTCTTTTAAACACACCAGCTGAAGAATGGGGCATTAATATCATGCAGCCCCATGCATTAGCCATCTTTCTCTATATTACAGTCATATTTCAATAAACTAAGTTTTCTTAGCAGGTGCCATCTTAGATTATTTCTTTATTAGATGGAGTTATAAAATATGCAGAATGGTATGCTGAATTTTTTGTTATTTATTGCCAGTGTTAAAGCTTTGCCAAAATCCACACATCTTCTTCCATAGTGGTGCAGAGAAACACCTGGAAGGCAGGAGACTCTTGTGCTTACAGGGCTGTGAAGCTCGGGAGGAGGGGTGAAGGCTATAACAGGACTGATTTGCAAACAGAAGAAGCCAGATTCTCAGACTTCCTGCAGAGTCTTAATGAACCAAGGTGGAATTTAGGGTCAGCACAGAAAAAGGGGTTAATCCCCTGCTGGTAGTTAGACTACCTGCATCCCCAACCCTGATATGAGCCAGACATCCAAAGTTCACTGACCATAGGCCAAGCAGTGAGTACTTTGAGAGAAGCAAGAGATACTAATTATACAGTGAAGGGCATCTTGAGCAGCAAGCAGAATATAACCAGGAGATGAAGTCTTCCCATAATCCTCTGGGTGGTTCCCACCAGAGATCCTAGGCATTAAACTGTGCAGACTGAATTATCAAGGAACACTTCTAACAAAGGATCCACTGGGCCCTAAAGGAGGAATAGGGTTTTTCACTGGCTGCTGAAGTGGGAAGGTACACACATTTTCCATGTCCCAGATGTAATGCAAGAAAAAAGATTCAATGCAAACCTGAAGGCAGACAGAAGGACTGAGAGGCAAGAGGGCCAATGTGGGGGCTTCTCCACTGTAACCACCTGGAATTAAGACAATTCTAGAAACTTCGTGGAATGAAAGTGGAATGGTTCAATTGGACACCTATCTCATGAGGAACTGAACAAATTTCTGAAGAACCATCTGAAAATAGTCAGTAATCCACGACTGGTCCAGAGTGAAGCAAGAGTAGCCCAACGAAGGATAAGCTTTCTAAAGCCAACAGGAACCCTTACCTCTACCTCCACCTCAGCCATGAATCAGGTTTAAGGTAAACCTGGGACCAAAAGAAGATCCTGAACAAAAATTATTAGCAGACATCACAACACAGACTCTTCTGCTTATGACTCTACCAAAAGCATATAGCACATGGGTGATGAAGTATTCAATGGCATGTTCCTTTAGACATCATGTACCTTCCAGTCTTAAGAATCACCCTGGGAGATGATGAAGTGTTCATAATGGCACACTCAGGGAGACTTTATGCCCAATGGCAGACTGCAAGGAGCCTTAGGTAGGAGACATGAAATGGGATATAGTGGCTCAGAGATGAAGCAGCAACAAAACCCACAAGAGGCTACTAAGCAGACAGAAGAAAATGCATGGGAAATACCATCTGAGAAAAAAGATGCTTATGCCTGTCAGCTAGTGGTGATACAGAATATGACTCCAGGTTCACACCAGTGCCAGTGTATATAAACAAGGGTAAACTGAGAAATAACCAGAGAGTTTTCTGGTGCCCAGATTGGGGATAAAGATGTTGGACTAAAGTCAGGGACCTGGACTCTGTCTGTTTTCACGTGAGCTACCATCCAAAACTCCACATTCTGCTGTGCTCTTTAAGGACCTAGCTAAGCACTGGCAGAAAAATGTCTCTGAAGTTCACTGTTATCCTGCCCCACCCTTCCAAAAGAATTTGCTTAAGTCAGAGTCATGCAAATAGACAGCTCAAAAATGTCCACAAGACTTAGCCATGCTGATAACCCAGTGACTGTTTCATCATAGACTGTGACAAGGATGTCAGAAATATTTTAACTTGTTTTATCCGTGCATGCCATAGCAGCTCAAGACCTAAGGCAGAGGGGAGAAGGTATGAAAAGTGGCAATCTTCCTAAAATAGAGTGTGGGGTTAGCTACGGTGGTCCTACAGGTAGCAGAGAAGGTACCAAGCCCTGGTTTCTCCCTTCAATGGGCATCAGAGCTCTTCCTCAGGGCAGGTAGGATCTAAATATATGTCTTCCCTTTAACCAAGTCAAAGATTCAGCCCCACCATTTGTATTGTGTGACCTGAAGCTGTTTTCATGATCTTTTTGAACCTGGTGTTCTTACCTGGTGAATAGGATAATATGGTATAACCTGCCAGGATTGCTCTGAGGGAAGAAAAGTGATACAATTCTATATAGTAAGTTTTCAACAAAAATATTCCTGCCTTGTAAGTCAGCTGATATGAATTTATACTGAATTACACTCACTGTCCTCTGGGGACAGTGAACCCTACACTGACCTACCTCGGGCATTTCCTCAAGTCTGACTCCCTGCTCTTCCAATATTCGCCCACTCAAGTTTCAGCTGGTCATCTAAGGAGCACATAAATGCCCTTGGCCAATAGGAACCTTTGGGAAGGCCAACTCAGAGATTAAATACTGGTATAAACAAAGAAATACATGAATCTCAATGTATTGCTAGAGACCCCAGATTTCCGGGAGATCTTCAGTGTTTGGTTTAGATCATATAAAGGAGGAGGAGAGAGGAGGAGGAGGAGGAGGAGGAGGAGGAGGAGGAGGAGGAGGAGGAGGAGGAGGAGGAGGAGGAGAAGGAGAAGGAGAAGGAAGGAGAAGGGGAAGGAGAAGGAGAAGGAGAAGGAGAAGGAGAAGGAGAACAAGTCTTTCCCCACCCCAACAGTTGCCCTTAAGAGAGGTTTTTGGCAGATCAGGTAGAAGCAGGGAGCCTATGACTGTGATGAAATGCCGTGACCAAAAGCAACTTGTGGAGGACAGAGTTTATTTCTTTTACACTTTCATATTGCATATTAATTATTACATATTTCATTAACAAAGACAGTTAGGGAAGGACTCAAACAAGGCAGGAACTTAGAGATGGGAGCAGATGCAAAGGCCGTGGAAGGATGTTGCTGACTAGATTGTTCATTATGGTTTGCCCATCCTGCTTTCTTACAGCACTCAGGACCACAAGACCAGGATGGTATCACCCACAATGGCCTTGGTGCTCCCCAATTAATCACTAATTAAGAAAATGCTCTACTGGCTTCCCTATAGCCAAATCTTATGAAGACATTTTCTCAATTGAGGTTCTCTTCCTCTTTGATGACTCTAGCTTTTATCAAATTGACATAAAGCTAGCCAGCACACCAGTATAACACCTTACAAGGACAGTATGTTATGGAAAGATGAGGTGGAGTTAGATGGTGATCTTGTGTTGTATAGCTGTCTCCTCCAAAGCAAGGCAGACTCTCATTGAGGGAGGAGAGAGACTTAAAAGACTTAGAAGTCCATGAAATTTACAAGGCTTAGTATGCTTGTGGGAGTCCTTCCCAAGGTTACATAAGCAGTAACAAGTTTTGGGGAGAAGAGGCTCTTCTATCATCTGAGCTGGCTGCTGGCTGTGCAGAGAGCTGCCGAGATGCAACTATCCTGAGTCATCACCATGCTGGGGAGGGTTTTTCAGTTGATACAGCTGCCCATGAGTCACTCAAGTTTCTGTAGATAACCTCAATAAAATTGCTGTATCACTAAGTTAGACCTGGGTGAGCTGATTTCTTTCATCTAGCATTAGTGCCCTACCTAGAGTTAATGAATATCTGTTCTTTTCTCCCCAGACAAATTCACACAACATCTAGCAGTTCGGACCTGGTGAGCCATAGAAAGTATATTACAGAAGCCCCACTATGGTGAGGCCCAACAATAGGCAATAAGGTCTGTTCTGACAAACTGAGTCATTATATCTGGCATATGTTCTCTGCAAAGGGCCTGAGTACTTCTCTATATTCACCTACCACCTCCATAGAGGTGAGGTGAGACCAGGAAAGGTAGTCTACTTTGACTTCTCTGCCCAGGACCTTCATCTCAACATCTTCCTGGATGTAAGGCAAGTCAAGGTAGGAAGACGGGGATGGTAAAAAGAATGGGAGATCAGCCATATGCACAAGGGGAGAGAGGCTGTTGCAGTGTAACATCTCAGAGAAGAGCTGACCAAGAACATTTCTCCATCTGACTGGCGATTATCAGAGGTTAATTACACTATACACCAGCTGAGAAGCCATGGGGTGTTGGCTGAGGGTGATACCCAAGGACAGTGAATCCTGGAAAGGTCAAGCGGACACTATGGATGCTAGGATGATTGGGACACCAGGTTTTTCCTCCTTCTCAAGTTGGAGGTTACATCTGGAACCCCCAGTCCCACTCCAGAACAGGCACAAAGATGGGATTTTTCTCCAGGATCCATCACAAACCTGGAACATTGATAAATGGTATCAATCTGAATTCTCTCTATCTAAATCCAGAAGTCAGGAGGAAAAAAGACAAAATAAAATTGTTTGATTTTCTGCCCAAATCACCAGTGAGCTAGCCCTAAGATACAAGTAGCTAGGATTGGATACAATTCAATGACTTTGTCTCCCCGACTCTGACTCCCTCTTCCCTGCCCTTTCCATGGACCTAGAATTACTCAAATGAAGGTCACAGGAGCAAGATGTAGCTGGTCATCTGCTCCTGAGTCTGAGTTGTGAAGCCAATCACAAATGTTTCTTCTGGCTGCTCCTGAGGTTGGCTACATCCATTGCTGATTGAGCTGTCTGGGCACCAGTGGCTGGTGAGTAAGAGCAGGGGTGAGTGCTGTGGGAGGGTGTGAGTGGGCAGGCACCCTGTGGATGGAGAGGTTCAGAGAAGAGGCATCTTCATTTGGAAACACCCCACTAGGATGCAGATGTTGAAGCAGCCGGACAGACAGCAGGCCTGGGAAGCTGCTCTGGCCTGGACCTCAAAATCTACAGCTTTCCCCAGCTCCCTCCTCTCCCTTTCACTGTGGTCATTTCCCTCCCTGCTATGCACACTCCCTTCTCCTCCTGCCTCTAGAACTCCATTTTCTTCCTTTGATGTATTTCCCAAGCCTCTACTATCAAACTCTTGTACTTTGCTTTTCCTGGCACCCTACAATTATTCTACTCCCTGCACCCTGCCTCTCTGCTCTTAGTCCTTTTCTTTCTTCTTCTCTCTTCTCATGTTCTTTATCCATTCTAGCATTGAGTAGCTCATCTGGAAAGAATAGCCAATCTGGCAGCCAGTGCCTTAGTCTCTCTTTCCCAAAGCCAGGAAATGCAAACAAGCAAAATGTGCTCAGAGGAGAGGAGGAAGAGAAGTGCACCTAAGTACATGTTCCATTTTCATATTCCCCTCTGCAATAGGAGAATGGAAAAGGGGGAAAGAGCTAACCCAATAACAGCTGGAATTCAAGTGATCCCCTTCTAGTTCAACCCATTTTCAAACAGATCCATTCAAATTGCCTTTCCTCTGCTTAATAACAACATAAGCATGCCTCATTGCTACCTACCTCACCACTTCTGATTATTAAAAAGTACAAATGAGCCACACTACATTTAGAACATGGGAGTTTCCTAGTTGCTTTTCAGTGTCTAGTTCTGTGGAGAGCTTGTACATTTCTCCTGCAGTGGAACATTAGCTATGTCAGTGTGGGCGTGGACACAGATCTTCAGTGTCTGCTTAAGAGGATAAATAAAATGCCCCGGAGATCCTGCCACAAGAAACCAACTCCTGTGGCTCAGTCATGATCACTCAGGGCTTGAGTTACAAACTCAAACTTTACTGAGTCTGGACAAGACTAGGAATGGACAATTTGGGACTGTCTGTGCTCATGCAAGAGATGGCTTACTCAATGTATACTCTACCAAAGAGATCAAGACTTTAATTTTGGTGTCTGGAAAATAATAATATCTTATTGTGGGATGGGCATGTGTTTGTGAGTGTACCTGTGGAGTGGAGGGGGTTTGAGGGGTTACACATATATGCAGAGGCTTTCAAAGTCACGTGGTCTTCCTGACCTAGCCTCCACCATACTTTTGGAAACATGCTCTTTCCCTGAACCTGGGGCTTGCCAATTTCACTAAAGAGGATGGACTGAGTCCCAGGCTTCCTCCATTTCTGTAACTGAGATTATATGTGCACATTGCCACACAGAGATTGTTTCACATGAATTCGGAGGGAATCAAACTCGAGTTCTCAGGCTTGTACCCACTGAGCCATCTCCTCAGCCCTCGCTCTGTGGTAATTTTGTTTCTTAAAATCACAACCCACATTTCAACCACATGAGCCATTTCCAGGAAATGAATCAAAATCTGCATTATCATTCCCCTACCACATTTTGGGGAATTAAAGAACAGAAAAGGAATTGCTTTTGCTCAAGGTCATGCAATGTCTGGAATCAAAACTTTCTTTGTCCCATAATTAGTCTACTGACCAAATTGCCTCTGAAGCACTTTCTTCCTCTCCTGGGCCATCTCTCAGGCTCTGCCAGAAACAAGGACAAGAGATCTGAGACCTTGGGAAGGCCTTTATGTACTCTTCCCAAAATGGTCAGACTTTATGAGCCACCAAGCATCCTCGAGAGATGTGCAGAGTACGAGAAGTCTGAGGTGAAAAGCACCCAAAACACTCTCCATTCTTCTTGGGTTCTCCATAAAGACAAAAGCTGCAAACCTCAGCTTACTGCAAAGAATTCAACAATATATTGACATTTCCTGTAAAATCATGGAAAATGTCTCCATCCAAAAGCCATGGTGGGATCATTTAGATGAGTTCAATGTAAATGAATGAGAAACAGATGGATTGAGTTTCCCTTCAACTCACACGTGCTAGGGAGTTGCAGCTGAGAAAATGCTTAGACCCATGCATTTCCAGGCACTGGCTAACACCAAGCAGAGTGGGATGTTTTGCTGAGTCCCAAACACTGGCTTCTCCTGTCCCTAAAAATAACTAAGCTGTCCAGCTGTTGGATGGAGATTTTTCTCTTTCAGTTTTGTTTCATTTGATTTTTCTCACAAAGCACCAAGGTGATAAATGACTTCAAAACCTGCTAGATGTTCTAGGGGGATCAGCAGCCAGAAAAGTAAAAAGTTAGAAAAGAAACTGTCACAATATTCTATCATTGCCCTCACCAGCCACTCTGTCCCTTGAACCACTCTTGTCATTACTTACTCATCCGTCAATGTCAACCCCAAGATCTATTTCCTCTGAGAACACTTTGAAATTATTTTGGTCCTCATAGATATATAAATCAATCACAGAAACAATTTTTTGTGTACCTGTTATGAACCTGCAGTGTTTTGAGCATCCAGCAAGTGTCTAAGACAAGGCCCAGGTCTTCAGCAAGTTTAAGTTCAAACTAAGAAGCTTGGACAAACTTGTAAAGCAATTAAGAGACAGTAGCAGATAGTGCAGCTAGGTCAAAATGAGGGATACAGGATTAGCTGGCTTTCAGGATTTAGAGAATATGGACGGATTGTGTACATCGCAGTGATCAGAATTTATAATAACCACCATTGCTGCATTTTGAGGACTATTTTTGTATTGACATAGGATCAGTTTTACAGATTAGTGATAGAAACTCAGGAATATGAAATGTCTTTGCTGTTCAAGATCCTACCCCTAGCAGGTGGTGGAGCAACCATCCCAGACTAACGGCTTCTAATCCAAGTATATCTGCCTTAGGCTACACTGCTTCCAGGAAAGGAATGTATAAGTCAAGTAGATGGGGAACTATGCCTTCCAGTGGAGACAACTAGAACCCCCAGGTCATCACTAACCAAATCTGAAGTAGAATTTCACACTTTCCTCTCAGCACCTTCCCAGTGAAGTACACTTGTTTGGGATTGTCTCCTCATTTTCCTTATTTTTAAAGATCTCTGCAAAAGTTTAGGTTTCATAGTCTAGCATGGTCTTTTTTTCCTTCTTTGTAAGAACTGAAACTGCAATGTCTATCATTAACTGGCTAAAGACACAACTTTTCAACTATTGTTTCAGCCTTTTACCTCAATAATACCAAATTATTGTCTAACACATAGGTATCTCACCTTCTGGGCAGATTAGCTATTCCCTGAAGAGCTATTTTTAGGCCCAATACATGATCCCAACTGTTTGGAAAGTGGTCCAGTTATCACTGGTTAATGAGTGGATGTGCCCTGTGATAATAATTTCCACATCTGAAGGGCAAGCTCTTGTGCTGCTCCAGAATCCTTAAGGTCGTTGTGCTGAAAATATTTCATCTTCTTCTAAGACAAGAGTCTTCTCAATGGGTATCTCCTGCAGCCATATGAGTTTTAGTTCTCCTAGTCTGGCTAAAGTTGACCATGAGTTTTGACCCTGAAGCTCTAGAGCCTTGTAGATTGCTCATTTAGAGGTTCTTTTAAGTAAAAGACATTCTGTGCTCTGAGTAATCTAAAAGAAGAAGACGAGAGGAGAGGAAAAGAAAGGAGGGGAAGGGAGGGGAGGGGAAGGGAGGGGAGGGGAGGGGAGGGGAGGGGAGGGGAGGGGAGGGGAGGGGAGGGGAGGAGAGAAGAGAAGAGTCCTGAGAGAGTTTTCTGTAGAATAAACAAGACGCAAAGAG
The DNA here is from genome assembly GCA_021653895.1 of Mastomys natalensis. Taxonomy (NCBI): domain Eukaryota; kingdom Metazoa; phylum Chordata; class Mammalia; order Rodentia; family Muridae; genus Mastomys; species Mastomys natalensis. Next base: position 579,057 of record JAJTUV010001917.1, read on the forward strand.
AGACAATTAAATGGTAATGCAGTTGCAATCCCCTCCTCTCTGCCCTGTGCAAAGTTCACGTTACCAATGTCACTTTTATGTGTGGTGTCTCACCACAGCAGGACAGTAGGGTTGTCCTTTCCTGGCCATGGTACATGCTATGCTGTATACCTGAGACATGAAGAGCACAATGTATGGCCCCTCACATTGTCATGATAGCCACTCCATCTCCCCAGAGCCTGGATCCAGGGATGACTTGGGGTGCCTTCACAAAGAGGAACCTCAGGACAGACATCCTTAAGGACAATGGAAAGGTCTGAACACCTGGGGTTCTGCCCTTTGTGTTTGAGAAATAGGTTATCTCCATTACTCAAGGTGATGTTTAAAGATATAGGAAGAAGTCAGCCAGCAATTAAGTTCCCCACCCAAGGGAGGGATTGGAAACTATACTCAGAATCCCACCTCTCCTCTCTTTCTTCACTATGGCAACCATGAAACTACTGCCATAGCAGGAGAGAGACTCACAGGGAACATTGATGGCTGTGGGCCCAACTCCTAAGGTTTAGCATCCATCTCAGTTCTCACACTGAGTCGACAGCTCCCACGCACTGTTCCTCGCCAGAGAGTACGCATGGCAGGGACACGAGACAGACATGATCCTGGGAAATAAATAACTCTTGTGCCAATAGTGTCTGATGCAGTGACTTTCTGGGTGTAGTCAAACCTTCCTTGGACTCATGTAGGATTCTCCAAGCCTGTGTTTCCACTGTCTCCTCAGTAAGTCAGATGTACATGGCTGTCAGATGATTTGACAGTTCTTTCCTGGTCCCTCTCATTTTCTGTCACCTTCCCTACGGCTCAGAAGGCAGGAGAAGAATGTCAACGAGTCAGAAGTGCCAGGCACTGAGCATGTTCCCAACAGGCTCCTCCCAGCAGAGTCTTTAGGAGTGTGAACAAAACCAGAGAGACTTTCAGGTTTGCTGGCATGAGTGGACACCTCTTGTCCTCTTAGAGGTCTGTGGGAATTTATGTATCTTAATTTTCCAAGGCTAAGAGACGCCTTGGAATGAAGAAACACGAGATGAACCTATTTGCAAGAAGGTAGGGGTCTTAATTAGGGTTTTATTGCTGTGAAGAGACACATGACCACAGAAACTCTTATAAAAGAAATCATTTAATTTGGACTGGCTTACAGTTCAGAGTTTTAGTCCTCTATCACCAGGATAGGAAGCATGGCATTATGCAGGCAGACATGGTACTGGACAGGCAGATAAGAGTTCTACATCTGGATCTGTAGGTAGCAGCAGAAAATGACAGTGAGCCATTAGGCCTGACTCGAACTTCTGAATCCTCAAAGCCCATCTCCCAGTAACACACTTCCTCCAACAAGGCCACACCTCCTAATAGTGCCATGACCCATAGGCCTAGGGAGGACATTTTATTCAAACCACCAATGTAGGTAATATCACCTAATCCAGGAAATATATGCAGCACCATTATAATGATACTTATAATTAACGAGCACATTCTTTAAACCACAACCCTTTTTCACTGACTGTGAAGCTTCTAATCCCAGTGTTACTCCCTCTTCCCCTACAGCTGCAAAAACAAACAGAATATGTAATATACTATAGAAAAGCCCCAGGTGACTAACGATTCCAGCCAGTTCTTTCTTCCCAACATCTGCCTTCCAGAATACCATTCTTTGGAGAATAAAATAATTTTTTTTTTCAGAAAAGAAAGAAAGAAATCTTGAGGGAATGTGTTTATTTTGTTTTTACATGAACTTGTTTTAGGAAATATTGACCTAGTGATAATAAGATTGAAAATAGAAAGAAAAAAGTATGAGACAGAAGGAAGACTGAAATAGAGGTGAGTATTCCTTGTCTCTGAACTTGGATTCACATCATTTTTGCTGCAAAGCCATATCACAGACACAGAAAAGGGCTGGAAGTACAGTATACACTTTAACAAATATTACTGAGTCCGGCATGGCGGCACATCCCTGTAATATCAGCTATTAAAGAACTAAAGCAGAAGGACTGAAAGCCGACAGGCAACCTAGGCTACACAGTGACACCTGGGTCAAAAATCAAAAAATGAAAAATTGGCATGTAAGTTCAGCACTTGATTAGCACCCCAAGCAGTGGTTTTAATCCTAAGCAGCCCAGAAAACAACAATAGTAATACTCATAAATTGAGACCTTGTGTAACTGCCCCCAAGTCAAGGCAAACATTTCCCAGATCCTGCAGTCTCCAACAGCTCCTCCCTCCCAGCTTGCAGAGGAAGACCACTGGCAAAGTTTTACTTAGTTTGTAATTGTGCTGGCTGGTTTTATGCCACCTTGACACATGCCCAAGTCATTTGGGAAGAGAGAACCTCAATTGAGGTAAATAGATGGAACTAGAAAATATCATCTTAAGTGAAGTAACCCAATCACAAAAGACTACACATGGTATTCACTCAATGATAATTGGCTATTAGCCCAAAAGCTCACAATACCCAAGATTCAACTCACAGACCACATGAAGCTCATAAAGAAGGAAGATCAAGTGTGGGTGCTTCAGTCCTTCTTAGGAGTAACAGAATTCTCAAGGGAGCAAATATGGAGACAAAGTGTGGGACAGAAACTGAAGGATGGGATGTCTGGAGACCATTCCACCTGGGTATCCATCCCATGTGCAGTCACCAAAGGTAGACATTGATGTGGTTGTCAGGAAGTGCATGCTGACAGGAGTCTGATATAGCCGTCTCCTTAGAGGTCTGCCAGAGTCTGACATACTCAGAGACAGATGCTCACAGCTAACCATTGAACTGATCAAGGGGTTCCCAATGGAGGAGTTAGAGAGAAGGAGGTGAAGGAGCTGAAAGGGTTTGGTGCCCCATGAGGAGAGCAACAATACCAACCAGAGCTCCCAGGGTCTAAACCACCAGCCTGGGAGCACATAGGGAGGGACCCATGGCTCCAACTGTATATGTAGGGGAGGATGGCCTTGTTGGGAGTAGATGGGAGAGGAGATCCTTGGTCCCATGAAGGCTGGATGCGGAGTGTGGGGGAATTCGAGGGTGGGGAGGTGGGAGTGGGGGGGCATATCCTCATAGAGGCAGGAGGAAGAAGATGGGATGGGGGATTCCTGGTTCGGGGGGAGGAATGGGGTAAGAGGATAGCATCTGAAATGTAAATAAAATATCCAATAAAGAATCATATCATAGGGCACCATGTGATCCTAACAAATTTCATCTCAAACATTATGAAAATTCATTATTAACAGTTTTGAGAATTAGCAAATCTATCATTTTAGAGTGTTATCTCTTCATGGTTTTGATTTGTATTATTCACATACTTGTTCATTGCTAATAAAAGCGGGACGTGGCATCCTTGGGTAGTATTTCTATTTATCTTTTCTCCATTTTTCCATTGCACTATCTTTTTTATTGATCAGTAGAAGTTCGTTATTCAGGAAACTGGATTTTGTTACATATATTGCAAACACCTCTCACCATTTGGATTATATCTTTACTCTCTTGATGGTTTGTGATAAAGCCAGACATTTTATCAAATTGAGTATAGATAAAGTGCCAATCTTCCTCTTTGTGATTAGTGTTGTTTCTTGTCTAAAACTTTATCCTTTTTCTGAGATTAGGACAGTACTATCTAGCTTATTTTCCATAAGGTTTGTTGTTTTGATTGTGATCATTTTATTATATCTGTAATTGATTTTTTAAATGAAGATAGGTAGGGGTCAAGGTTGCTTTTTAAAAACATATGGGAATCTAGTTTGTTTTCCATGCATTCAATAAATGCTTTCTCACCACGAGACAGCACCATAACTATCCTAAATCAAGGCCTGTATTTGTGTTGTTTTGCTTCTCTTAGTCTATTACTACAACATTGCCATTCCCTCAAAACTGTTGTCCCTGTAAAAGAAAAATCATAATATTCAATGGAATAAATCTTTTCATTGCTCAAAAATGTCATAGCTATTCTTATCATAGTTCACATCATTCACGTTTTTTATTTATTCATGGAATTTCATCTTTTATCTTTGATGCTACAATAGGTGATACATTTTAAAAATTTCATTTTCAAAGTGTACGCAATTGTACATGTTGTTCTAAAATTTATTCAATGCAAAGTTTTGCACAAAACTTGCTAAACTCATTTGTAAATGCTGATAAGTTTCAGACTTGTTTAGATATTTTTACATGGAAAGGAGTATAAACTATGAATAAATACTATAATTTTATTTATTGATTTTCAGCACAAATAATAGACTCTTCCCTACCTTCCCCTACTTGTCTGAGACATTCAGTATAATGCTGAGTAGAAAATATGATAGCCACTCAGCTTTGGTAATGATCTCAGAGAATCTGCCCACCTTTCCACAGAGCTATAGTAAAGATACAGTCTCATAGATTAGCTTTACAGAAAGACAGTTCTTCAAGCAAAGAAGCTTATGCTTAACTTGGAAGCTTTTTGTCATGAATTTCATCAAACACTTTCCTGTATTTCTTAACCTGAAATTTTCCCAGTGCCTTCTACTAATGTAATGAAATACATTCACTGATTTTTCAATATTAAAATATTGTGTAATTGTAGAGTAATCCCATGTCAGAAGTGACTCATTGATTTCCAAACATTATATAAGGTTCAGTTGTCTCTGCGTCCTTACTAACATGCAGCACCTTTTGTTATCTTGACAGAAGCCTTTCTGACTTGGGCAAAATCCAACCTCAGTGGGGTTTTAATTTGCATTGAATTTGACTAAAATATTGAGTAATTTTTTATATGTTTATTGGACATTTGTTTTTCTTTATCTGGAAGCTGTTTGGATCACATGTTGGTTTAATGATTGAACTGTCTCTTAATATTTAATTTTTATGTGTTTTATGTGTGTGGATATTAATACCAACTCAAATGATTAGAAATTATTTTATCCAGATATGAATATTACTTTTTGCATTTTACTTGTTATTGTTTCTTTGGCTATTCAGAATTAGTTGATACAATCCACTAACCCCAGAGAATCTGGCCACATTTCCACAGACGTTATAGCAAAGATACAGTTTCATAGATTAACTTTAGAGGAAGACAGTTTTTTAAGCAAGGAAGTTTATGCTTGTTGCTTCCTGAACTATTGGAGTACTATCAGAAAGTCCTTGCCTATGCATATATCTTGAATATTTCTCAATACTTTCTTCTAGAAATTACTAAGTTTGAAATCTTATGTTACAGTATTTGATCCATTTGAGCTGATCTTACTGTTATTGTTAATAGTGTTGGGGTGTGTGTGTGTGTGTGTGTGTGTGTGTGTGCTTGGTAAGTTGAAAGAGCATATATCTATGCAGTCAGTGAAATGAGGTTTGCTTGTTTTATATCCACTTGGTGATTGAACCTGATAGGTCTTCACTTCCCTGGAAAGCTCCATAACCCAGTGAGCCATCTTGCTAACCCTTGAGTTGATTATTGTACTGTTTCGAAGTTTGACTTCTTTCATTCTCTCACATGTGAATATTCAGTTTTCTCAGTACCACTTACTAAAACCACTATTTTCCCCCAGTGTATATTCTTGGTATTTTGCTGAAATTCATAGCTATAAATGTATGCATTCATTTCTAACTGTATAGTCTATTCTATAGCTGCATGTATCTTTTTCATGGCAGTCGCATACTGGTTTTGTTACTATTGATGTATTAATTTAAGGCCGGGTATTATGATACACCTGGCATTGCTTTTTTTCCCAATCAAGATTGTTCAGGCTGATTGGAAACCTTTGTGTTTATGTATGAAATTTAGAATTAATTTTTCTAGTATGATGAAGAATGTCGTTAGAATCTTGGTTGGGATTGAATCAATATATTACTTTTAATAATATGTTCATTTCACAATATTAATTTTATTAATTCAAGAACACAGTATGTCTTTCTACTACCTAATTTTTTCAGTTGTTTTCTTCAACATTCTGTAATTTTTATTATAGCAGCCTTTCAAAAATATTTGATTACTTTTATTACTAGGTATTTTGGTCTGAAGAGAGCTATTGTGAATTGGAATTGTTTTCTCAGTTTCATTCACATCAGATTTGTTGGTGGTATCTATTAATTTTGTATTTATCAGATCTAAGTGTCTTCTTAGGGAATTCTAAGGGTCAAAAGGTTGAGGATCTTATCATTATTAAATGGAAAATCATTTGACTTCTTTCTTTCCTTCTTACTTCCATTTATTTAACGCTTGTCTTATGACCCTGCCCAAGCACTATACTAAATAAGGATAGTGATACTGAACAGTCATGTATAGTTTCTCATTTTGGAGATAATTCTCATAGATTTCTCATATACACTATCACGTTGGCCATAGGAATCTATAATACATAACTCTTGTTATGCTGAAGTATAATACTTCTGTTCCTGATTACTTTTATCATGAATGGGCTTGATTCAAAAATTTTCGAGACGTATTGAAGTGGTTTTGTGATTTTTATACTTCATTAGGTGTATTACTGTATTGTGTGTATTGGTTTGCATATGTTGAACCATCTATGCATTCTTGATATGAATCTAACTTGATCATGGTGCATGATGCTAAACTTTATAGGCATTTCTTTACCTATGTCCATCAATGAAAAGGGATAGTCGAGACTGGTCTGCAATTCACTGTAGCCCAAGATGGCCTCAAATTTGCAGTAATCCTGCCTCAGCATCCTGGGTATTAATATTTTTTTTAGCATAAGCTTCCATACCTGGCTGGGTATCCTTTCTTTTTTTTAATTAGTTTGACTACAGTTTGTCTTTCTTTTTAGCTTTTCAGAAAGCCAATTTTTGTTGTTGTTATTATTATTTCACTAGTCTTTTTATAGTTCTTTTAGTTTCTATTTCATTCATTTTAGTTCCAAGCTTCATAATTTTTTCCTACTGATTTTGAGATATACTTGTTTTTCCTTTTCTAAGAATTTCAGTTTCATGATTAATCTATGTGAGAGCTCTTCAATTTTTAATGTAAGTATCTGTAGCTATGTTTCCCTCTTAGAAATCTTTTTATGATTGAGCTTTTATTCTCTTCTGACCTAGTGATTTCATTTTTTTTTTTAATCTTAGGAGTCTTCTCGTTTAATTTCCTCAATGACCTACTAATAATTTAAATGTGTATTATTCAATCTCTTTATGTTTGTTTATTCTCTGTAGTTTCTCTTGCTTTTAGTTGATGAATTTATTTTATTTGTGGCCTAATACAATGGATCATTTTCTTGTATTTTTAAGACTTACTTTTATGCTTGGCGGTGGTGGCGCACACCTTTAATTCCAGCACTTGGGAGGCAGAGGCAGGTGGATTTCTGAGTTCAAGGCCAGCCTGGTCTACAGAGTGAGTTCCAGAACAGCCAAGGCTACACAGAGAAACCCTGTCTCGAAAAACCGAAAAAACAACAAAAAAAAGACTTACTTTATGAACTAAAATATGTTATGCTTTAGGGAAATCCCCTGGGTCATTGAGAAGAATGTATACTTACAAATGATGGACATCTGTAGATGTCTGTTAATGATGGTTTTTATTTGGTTTGCATTGTAAATTGATTCTGATGTTTCTTTGATGATCTCTCTGCCCCTACTTACACATTAGTGAGAAAGAAGAACTAAAGTAACTCAGAATTATTTTATATAAATTGATCAGAGCCTTTGTATCTGGTTTATAAAATTGGGTGCACTGAAATTTACAATTAGATGTCTTTTGAAGTAATATTTCCTTTAGCAATATAATGTGACCTTCATTTCTTCTGTTCAATTTTGTGGTGACGTCTTCTCAGTCATACATGAATATAGATACTTCTACTTGCTTTGGTGTTATATTTGCCTGAGTTGTCTTTTTTCTATCTTTCACTTTCTGACTATGTTTAACTTTGCTACTGGGTTGCATTTCTTGCATTCAGTAAACAGTTGGGTCTTGTTTTAATCTAATCTGCCAGTCTGTCTTTTAATTCGAGAATTGAGACTCTTGATATTTACGGTTATCACCAATGGTATATGTTAATTCCTATCATTTTGTTATTTTGTGTTAATTGAGACTTCTTAAATCTTCATTTGCTTATTCATTAAAGTAAAATTGATTCTTGCTTATATTCTCATGCCGAGCTTTATTTCCTGTTGTGTATGTCGGATTCCTTTAAATATCTTCTACAGTGATATTTCAGTGGTCATGAATTCCTTCAGGGTATGTTTATTATAGAAGGTTTTTATTTCTCCTTCATCTTTTTTTAAATTTATTTAGTTATTTAAATCACATCGTAATTTACTTATTCACACATGGGTTATACACACAAAAAAGCAGGATGTGGGGAAAGGAATGACACCAGAACATAGGTGTTCAGGAGGAGTACAGACACCTGTCAAAACAGGGTATCAGCTGGGTGTAGGTTCAGAGGACAGGTCACTATGACTCTGCCTATGATTCACTTGTCCTTATCTAAGTTGGTACTGTCCGCTGAGGGTGCCTATTTATAAGATATATGACTACTCATGCTGGTAAGTTTCCACAGAAGCTGCCTGTTTACATTAGCTTATAGCCTTCTGTTTCAGTGTTTTTCCACAGAGACCCAAGACTTTGTGTTGGCGTGTATGTATGTCAGGTCTACTGCTGATTTTAGGCCTATGGCTGATTTTAGGCCTTCAATGTATATGCAGGGCTGCTCCTGACATCTCCTCCCTTCTCTAAGTATAGAAGGGCCTTGGCGATTCTATTCTTTCGAAGGTGGGGATAGAGGCCCGACCTCCAATAATTGAAGGGGACCTTGTAATGGCTCTGGTCCTCCTGTCGTTGTCCAGTGAGGCATGAGGGCCATACCCATCCCGAAGAATAGGAGGAGGGGGTATGGGATAAGTGGTTTAGGGGGAGAATAGGAGAGGAGATAACATTGAAAGGTAAATACATAAAATATCCAATAAAAAAAAACCATAATGGGTCTGACAAAGAAAAAGATAGCTTACTTATTTCAAATTATTTTCAAAAGTTTCTAGGAGATGCCAATTGACTAAGATCTTATTTTAAGCTCTCCTTCATCTTTGAAGTATACTTGTACTAGATACAGTACAAGACTAGCAATCATCTTTTCCAGGACATCAGACGATTCTCTTCTGGATTTTAGTTTTGTTAAGAAACAAATAAATAAATACAACCAAACAAAAACTCTTGTTACTCCAGTGGACTTGTCTTTGTAATTGTCTCTTGCAGATTTAATTATTTAATTAATAAGTTGGAAAAGGTAGTTTTTTTCTGGTCATATTTCTTTGGGATTCAATATGCCTCTGATATTATATCTGGATATTGATCTCATTCCCATGATTTTGGAAAGCTTTATGATTTTAGCTTGTCTTTTTCTTTCTTCTATGCCCATGACTTATTAGTTTCCCTTTTGATGGTGTCCCAAAGATCCTATGTATTCTTTCCTACTTTCTACCTGTGCAATAGGCCAGTGTTCCCTGAGCTCTAGGTCTCTCACTGTCTGCAAGTTTAGCTCCCGCATATAATCACTAACAGTAACTTGCTGTTACTGCTGCATCCCTTTTTCCTAGATTTCTAAGTAGATGGCTTCCCTGAACGGCTGCCTTTGGCACTCCTTCTTCTAACTTTGACTAGTTTCCCACATGTACGGCTCTACCTGTCTCTGACCCAAAGCCTTTTCCCTATAGTTATAATACATCTCAAAGATGATGGATGAGTAGCTGACCCTTTCTGGGAGTTCCCAGAGATAGGACAACACAGAAACCTCTGGCTTTTAAACCAACAGACTCTCCAAATGGCTTCCAGCATTCCACCAGACCAGATACCAGGAAGGGAGTATTTATTTCCCCAGTGACAATTTGCTATGCAGACTCCAGGACTCCTGTCAAATTAAACTCCAATTCTGATCAGCACTGAAACCACTGTTGTTCTCTCTCTCTCTCTCTCTCTCTCTGTCCCTCTCTCTTTATCTATCTCTCTCTTTTCCAGTCCATACCATCTCTTGCTGCATACTCTGTTAAAGTACTTTTATTCCTCTCCTTTTTTCTATCCCTCTGTATATTTCAATCATAAGGGAGTAATGTACAAGAAACTTGAAGTAATAGAACTGATATTATAAAGGAATTACTTACATGTTTGTTTAGGAGACATTATGTCACACAAGAGAAATTTAACTAAAGGAGGTCTCCCTACAAAATATCCCAAAGATAAGTAGTATGCTGACCAGGTCTTGTTAGAAATAAATGAAATTTAGGTTACAATGATGTAAATGTTCACCCACTAGGATTGAACAGCCATTAGACTCCATCCCCATAACAAAGAAAAAAATAAAGACTTACAACCAACCATTAGGCCCAGTTCTCATAAGAAAGACATATCTCTAGTGAGCAGTTCAAGCTTAGGAGTCACAACCATCATTAAGTCCAAATCTGCCCTTAAATTCTCTGTGCTCTTATGAGAAAATACATACTTCTTCTAAGTGGACAAGATGATTCTGGGTAAGAACTATTCAACTATTCAAAAAGAATAACATTGGTATATTTTAAATATCTAGCAATATGTAGTATCTTTGTTATATAGATCTATCTGCCTAAGTGACCAGTCTTTGAAGTTTCCTATTCAAAGTGTAACCTGGGACCAGACCTGAAATAGAATTAAGGATCACAGTATTTGTAAAAATGCATAAGCCGGAGGTATATGTAAGTTAGTAAAGTCTTTTCAAGGCCTACTCTTACTTGAAATTTAGTCAAGATCAGCCATGTGTTAGTAAAGAGATTTCTCCTCACATTCCTACAGGAAGTGATTTCTCACTGGGGAGTTGGGGAGGTAGGGGACATGGAGCATATGCTTGCAACAGGAGAGACTTTGACAGAGGCAGCAGAGAAAGCATTTTATTTCTTTTTGTCTTTTGACTATTTTCATCCTGTATATCTTAGGATAGTATTTTGATGGATACAAACTTAAGATTGCTATTTCTTCTAAAAAGTTGAGACTTTCATGACTGAGAAATTCTGTCTTTAATACAACTAATACACTTAAGTAACTACATTTTATCATATTAATATGATGTGTCCTTTTGTACTGTTTTATTAGTTTTTCAGTTGTATCTTTCAAAAGCCAAAAGTAGTTATTTGAATCCAGTCTAATGATCTTTGTCTTTTTAATAGAATATTTATTCCATTTACACTAACTACTTATGTAACTCTTGAACTTTTTGTATATAAATCTACCACATTTATGCTCTGTCTTTTAATTCTATTTTCTTTTGTTTGAAAGAGGGATCCTTATTTTTGTACAATTGTTTCTATTTAGTTGTATTTTACTCTTCCCTTTTCTGCATCTTCCTTTTTCTACCTGATCCTCTTTTCCCTCTGTCCAAAGAATGCTGTTAGATTTCTATTTAGCATATGATGACCAACAACAAAGTTCTTTTTGACTGTGTTAAACGTCTTTACTTTAATTTTAGAATGATACTATTTCAGTATATAATTTTTTATGGGCAATTATCTTCTTTTCAGCATGCTATGAATTATACTGTCTTTTTACCTTTCTTTTTTCTTGTTAAAATTCACTTCATTAATCTCAATTGTTACGCGTTCAAATAATCTATCCATCCTTCAAATTGCTTGTCTTTGATTGTCTATGACTTTGAAATGATAGGATTCATGAGCTCTTGCTTTTGGTTTTGTGATACTTTTAAGTCGCTGGTTAATTTATTTTATAATTGTTAAAAAGGTAATCACAAAATACTTCTTAAACTATTTCTCCTATTTCTTTCCCTCCCCTTCTATCTTTTCTCTCTCTCTCTCCTCCTTCTCCTCCTCTTGTATTAAAAACATGGTAAAGTATACCAATGACTCCTCTGTGGATTTTTACCTCTTTTCTATATTCTGCTTTCCATTTTTTAGTCTGAAGGCTTTTCTAACATACACTCTCGTTAACTGATACTTTTTTCAGCTGTGTCTGATCTTGAGGGGAGTCATTCAATAGAGTTCTTGAGTTAGAATATTATACTTTTATATAATTCAGTTTTTTCAGATATGTTATATCAATTCTGTAGCTTATTTTCTATTAGAATACTCATCTTGTTTTAATAACTTCAAAATTATACATATATTTTAGGCCTATGTCTGATATTTTTCATATGGATTGAAAATGGATTGTATATGGATTCTGATCCTTCATCTTTCATCAAGTACTTGCTTGTGTTATTTTTGTTTTGATAAATGTCTAGCCATATTTAATTATGTACCCTGTACGATACTTGAAATTTACTTATTTGTAAAAATAATTGAAGACATAGAATGGCATTAACTTCCCCCACAATTGATATTTTCTATTTGATATTGTCAAAAATCTGAGACTAATGTCCAGAATTATCTTAACCAGCTTCATGTACTGAGAAAGGCTGATCTACTCAATGTCAGAAATAAGCTGGAGTCTTAAGGATTATTTTTCTTCTAACTTACTTATTTCCCTACAATACAGTCTTCTAGAACTCCTATCTAAGTTGGGATGATTTGCAAATGCTTATAATCCTGTATATTTTTTTTTCACCCTCTCTTGAGCACTGTGTACGTAATTATCCTTCTGATGCCTCGGGCAGCCATTTCCTGTCATTGTTTGCTTTTCTAGTCCTCAGCAGAAGTGGTATTCTTAAATTAATAGTTAGCAGACCAATTCCGACACTAAGCCACCCCTAACACATGAATCTTCTTCCACCTTTTGAATACAGAGATACCACACCTATCTTTTCCCTAAAGACAAATAACTAGCAGAGGGAATCAAATGAGTTATTAATCACCTAGCTCTGGTTTCCTGGCCCAGCACTAACTATTATTTCTGCAGCTAACTAATACCCCTCAATTGTTGCGAATTTAGTCTGTCTTTTCCTTTGCACCTACAGATAGTCTCTGCTTTTATGACCTTCAAGAATGGATGCTGTCTCACTCCTCTTCATGTAGTTCTAAACTGTGGGAGTTCTTCATATAGAGACAAACCTTGGCATTTCCTACTATTCCTTAGGTGTGTCCCTCTTACTGACCAGGTTCAATTGACAACAACCACACTATCTCCTCTTTTTCAGATATTCTGTACCCCTTTTAACACATCTCTGAAACTATCTATCAATCATCTAAATATAAATTATTAATATTGCCAGGACACCATTAAGGAATCTCTTCCACATTCATCATGAGACTCTCCTGCAAAGCTGTGTTTAGTCCTAACCTTGCCCTTGGGTTTGCCCATGCAATGCTGTTCTACTCCCCAGAAGAACTCAGATCTCTGTTCTACTTTGTAGCAGAACTCAGCTCTATCCATGATTATCCTCGCCACTTCTCAATGTCTCCTTCTCTAACCCTAGCCCTATGAGAAGATGACCTGACCACAGCACCAAGTGAAGGATCTGAATAACAATTAGGAGAGGCCATGGACCATTTCCTTACTTATCCACTGACTCATTACTAACCCTTCATGACATGAGACTCTGAAGTGAGGGAAGAAAGTAAAACATAAAATATCTAATTATCAGTGAATTACTCTTACCAAGTTGTCTTTTCAACATTTACTGTTTAGTAGTAATACTAGATCTAAGAGAATAATTTGTATAACATTGGTATACAAATGTGACACCTTATTCCTAGGATAATACCTCTTTGTAATGAACACAGGGCTCATTTTTATGTAAGACTGTTTCTGTGGAAGCTCTCCTTTATTTATTCACTGAACAAACATTTATTTAGGCAGGCTATGTGCTGGAGATACAGAGAAATGGGCCCAGAGGTATCTTCCTCAAGGGGTTCCTATCTATTGCAAATTGGTTACAATGTACTATGCTAAGGGTTAGGAGGGAGAGAAGCCTGCACCAAATTGATGCTGAGCAGGGACAAGGGGGTGAAACAGTGACAGAAGTCTCCCAGAACATCAGCACTGGTCAAGATGTGACAGCCAGCAGTCATCCATTTCCATCTGAAACTGTTCACTGGCTTTATGGAAATATTTTTCAAAGAAAAAATGCACATTTCAGCTTCATGGGGCTGAATGACTGCTACCTGAATTAGTGGGGCTTGCATAAATGAGATTCGGGATAAGCATGTTTTCCTTTATACTGAACCGAATCCATGCTTGTTTGTAACCTCTAGCACAACCATTTTGTGTATTGTTTTTTTACCCCACCTGCCAAGTTTCACATTAAATGTAAATATATAGAAATATATAATTATTATTAATATATCATGTGGAATAATGTATGATGTTATTAATATTGCATAAGTTGCTCAAAGACTTCCAAAAGGTCCATTAGGAGACTTGTCTAGACATACCCTGTATTTTCTATGACTTTCCTCTGTTTAGTTACCAGAGAGTAAATCAATGGGCATTTAATCATATAAAACTATGTGCCTGATCCTTGGGTATTTTATATTTTTATAGAGCATCCCCCTTTTAAATATACTTATGATGCACATGAGTGAAAGGGGGATATTTTTATAATATAGGCAGCTTACATTGACTTAATCTATAAAACATCAGTGGATCTAGAGGATGTTCCAAGAACTGCAATAAACACTAGAATCCCTGAGCCAGCAGGACAGATGGACAAGCCACAGAAGGCTACAGAGTTAGATATAAGGCAGGGAACTAAGATTTCCTTGACAACAGCTAGTGCATGGCCACAGATTCTGACTGTCCTTGGAGTTTCTATCATTCTAGTCAAGTTGGTGCTTGTATGCCTTCTTCCATGACAACCACCCTTTTCAAGTGGTTCTTACTACCTTCTGTAAGCTAACTGGATCAGATCTATGGCAACAGGACAAAACCAATCTCTGTGTTGGTCATTATCCTTCAAAGGGATCACAATCAAACTGTGGCCAAATTAGGATGATGGTAATTAGCTGGATATATTGTATTTTCTGTTTGAATTTTATAGGAAAAATGAACTAATTACTAATAGTTCCACAGAAATTGTAACTAATGCATTATGTTTATCTTGGATTGGCCCAAATGAGCAGAAGCTTCAAGTGTTTCAAAGTTCTTAAACCAGACAAAGAAGAAGCATTGCTCATTAATAGAAAGAACAAACAGTTCTTGCCAGTCAGGACCAGATACTAGATTCATCCTGGATTTTGAAAAGCCTCCCAAGACTTCACCACATCATAGCCTCACCTGGCCCTGATCTCTTGTATTCCTGCTCTAGGAAGCTGTAGATGAGGCTAGTCTGAACCCCAACTTCCCAATGTCAATGAACTATTCTACTTTCACCCTGAAGTCACAGACTCTAGTGAAGGGAAAGAGTGACCTTATTTTTTTTAAAGAGTGACTTTAAAGGGCTCTGCTCTTGGGATTCAGGAATGCAGACCATTATACTAATAGGTTCTCCTTTGATGTATCCCTGTGAGTTGACTCTTGTGTGTATAAAACATGTTCATGTAGGCCCCTAATGAGCATGAAGGATCTTACTGTTAGATGCAAATTAGTCATTGCAAAAAGGAAGGAGTGACTCATAAGATATATATCTGAAAACAGGGTTGTGGTGGCTAGGGAGGGCAAGAAGCCTCTCCAGAGGCAAGCAGAGGGCAGACCTACACTAATGGCCTAGGAGATCAGAATATCCATCCTTACCCTCCACATTTGTCACTCACTATTGTTCACTCCTACCCCACTCCAATCTAGATCAAGAAAAGGGGGTGAAAAGGAAGAAAGGTGAAATGTGACAAACCTCAGATGACAAACTGAGAAAAGGTCCTAGGACAGATTCCTATAGGGGACATTGGAAACTATGCCCACATTTTTCCCCACATTCTTTTCCTTGCCAGAGGCAGAAAGGCCACATAGACTGCTTAGGGAAGAGAACCACTCTGTTCCATTCTCACCTCAGTTTGGAGGCTAAAACATTCTGGCATTGCCCAGATTCAAGGCTTCAGCTATTGAAACTTTACAAGACCCCTAAGTTATAGACAACCCTGACTTTGTTCAGAAGGACCAGAGCTTCTTGGGGGAGAATCAGCCTAATGGCATTCAGATCCTAAATCTATATACTTTCTGAGCTTTCTGACCTTTACTGGCTTTCATATATGTGTGTTTCTCCCTTCCCTGATCTCTATCTCTACTTCAGGGCCCTGGAGGTGGGTAGAACTAACTCGATGCACATTCCATGCTAAGATAATCAAAAGTCATATACATGTGACCAGATACCATTAAATGCATTAATCTAGAGAGTTCCAACCAAATCTTTTATTTGAAAGGTCTGCTTTTATTTGAAAGACTAGGTTTGTTTTTGAATGAAGGGAGGCAGAGGGTGCCCCTTGGGCTTCCAAATTCAACTGTACAAACAATCCCTTTCTCTCCCTCCCTTTTGACAGTGACAATTAATATCTGACCCCATTCTGGGGCCACCACCCCATGCTGACTTTGCATGTCCTGGGACTCTTTAATTCCACAAGTTACTGTCTCCTTCCCAAATGGCTATGCCCTTTAAAGCAACTCTCTTGAAGGAAAGGAAAAAAAGACAGAATTTTTAGGAAGCATTCTCCCTGGAGGCATGACCAGGGCTGGCTCCTGGAATTCGTTTTCCAGCTAAGCACTTTAGTACCTGTTTCTTGTGGTTATTAGCACAAGTGACAACAGCCTTTTCCTCCCCGAGCCACGCAGATTAAGGAAACCTAAGACTACATTTCTAAAATTGTTTCCATTTCAACCCACAGAGAATCAATACAAGAGAAGAGCATTGCCTTAAACGCTAATGTTATCCAAACTCAAATTCATTTTTGATGGATCGGTGGCTGTGTTTTCTTAAGGCCAGACCAGGATAAATATACACACTTTTTTTTGAGATTCTTTTTTCTTTCCCCACTCCCTCGCCTATACAGAGAGTGCAATAGTGAATGATACACTCATGCCCAGTTGTCCCTGAAGGACACTGCCTGTATGAGGGAATGGGGAGACTATTTCCAGTAAAGAAGCTCCAAAGCTCTGCCAAGGATGCAAGTTCACATTGGCAATATGACTCAGGAATCCCCAGTCGGAGCAGAGTCAGAGCACATGCTGAGGAAAGCCTCAGACACAGGATTTAGGAGAAGACTTAACTCTACTCCTCCTCCGCTGTACCACCACAGTCTCTGCAAGCACAGACTGGACACTACTGCTCAGAACCAACCATGGTCTGAAGCAAGAGTGTGCAATCCTAAGTTTGCATTTTCAGGCTTGGCATCCAGTCATCTAACTCTCTTCTTGTTCCCAGAAAGCCCCATTCTCACCATCTTCTCTGAGACTTAACTAAGGCACTTCTTCCTCAAGGAGGCCCTCTTTCCATGATCCCCTCTCTATGATAGTACTTTTTTCTGTCTCTGCATTATGTCCTGGCATCCCTTCATGCCAGTGTTGTTGTCTGGAGCAGCAACTGGCTGGTTATTGGTATAGCTTCAGAAGCTCTAATCTAAACTACCTAAAAGTAAAATTAAGCAGTTAAGACCCTGATGGTCAAGGATCTATAGAGGGAAGAAATGGGTGGGAAAAACATGTATTATAAAAGGCAGCTAATTACATGGGCTTCTGATAGGACCTAGGTAGTCCAACAACAGCTGGAGAAGCTAAGAACCCGTAGCTGCTCAGTTCACAAAAGCTGGGTGCCTCAGTAGTTGTAATGTGATGCTAGAGGTCTGGATGATGCCTGGAGAGCCATTTGTCTTCAGCCTACTTGGAAGGGCCAAGGAAGTGGGTTCTAATAGCAGCTAAGTACAGATGCACTAATCAACAAGAAGCTACTGCAAACAAGTAGCAGTGAATTCCCTCATAACTCTTGAGGCCTGAGCTGCTGCCAGAAGGTTCCACTCACTCTGGAGGAGTCTTCCTGAAAATGCTTTCACAACCCACCCAGAAGTTCATCTCCCAGATGATTCCAGATACAATCAAGTAGACAATCAAGAACCATTACAGACAAAATGCCTAGATCATTTACAGAAGAATAAGTGAGGGAGGCGTAATAAAGAAATGAATGCTTAAATAAAGTCTTTCTTTGCCCCTGGTATCCCAATTAGCAAACACATTTCTGAGATATTGAAAAATTAGTCTTTCATATGTTTTGTTTTGTTTTTCACCTTTATTGCAGGGCTTGGCTTCATAATTTGCTTTGGCCAGTAGACCAGTATGATGTGAACAGAGGTTTGGCCACCCTGACTCAATGGTGGCTGCCTTTTCCTCCTGATGGAGCCATGTAGAATTCCTACAGAAGTTTGAGAGCTAGCTTGACCACATTTTGCCATCTGTGTAATTATTGCACCAGTGAGACACTGGGCTTTGGCCACATTCCTGACTCATCTAGCACTTTTTTGTGGGGTAGTCAGTCCTTCTAGGTCTCTGCTCTGGACACATGCTGGGCTTGATAATCATAAAATATCCTTTATCATCGCAAAGAATGAAAGCAATACCTAGACAAGTGTTTTATACTATAAACCAACATTATAAAAATGATTCAACAGAAATTACACACATGATACAAAAATAAAACCAATTCTTTCCTCAGAAGGGCCAAGGCATTATTGGCATTTTGATACATTGACGTCTCTCCTAGATAACCAAATAGCAGATGAGAAAATCAACATCCAAGTTGTATACTGTGTAAAACAGAAGCAAATGTAGACTCTACTCTACCACAGCAGTCCATAGAAATTGGGAAGTGGCCTGTAGCCAGGCAGGACACCCAGTGGAGGGATAAGGACACTAGACCACCCACAAAACCTTCAATCCAAAATTCGCATGCATACAAGAAGTTCAGGGACAAAAATGGAGCAGAGACTGAGGGAATGGCCAACCAATGACTGGCCCAACTTGAGACACACCCCTTGAGCAAGAATCAGTCCTTGATATTATTAATGATACTCTGTTATGCTTGCAGACAAAAGTCTAAAATCACTGTCCTCTGAGAGACTCCACTCAGCAGGTGACTGAAACAGATGCAGATACCTCATCCAAATATTAGGTGGATCTTGAGGAATCTTGTGGAAGAGTTTGGGGAAGAACTGAGGGACCAGGATTAGATAGGGACTCTACAAGACCAACAGTGTTAACTAACCTTCTCAGAGATGAAGAAGATGGGGTCTTGGAGGGGCTTGTGAGGGCAGAACTGGGAGAAAAGGGGAAGCTCTAATCTACATTATTTATGTTAATTAATTAATTAATTAATTAAAAGAAATTGGGAGGTAGGTAAGTAAGGTGGCAAAGGGATGAAACATCAAATCATCTGTCAACAAAAATGACAGGGGACCTCTGTTGGGCTACCATCAAGATCTCCATCTGAGAAATGTAAAAAGTGGGGCAAATATCAGAAATTGGAGTGAGTGACCTATGAAATAATCGCCAGCTAATCTAGGCTCCCTGTGACACTGCCTCTGATGAATACTCATGCACATGGGAGCTGTCCCAGGACAGGACACAGGAAGGTATGATGTGGATAAAGAAAGAGCAGTGTTTGAGCAGAGATGTGTAGCTAGCGCTGACCCCAAAACCTATGCCATAAGTAAACATGGCTCAACTGCAGATCTGACTTACTAGGGAAAGACAAAGTGGAGATTCTGATCCAACATGGAACTCTATCACACAACAAACAAGACGTGGAAACAGATTTCTCCCTGATATGGCCCATGAGCACACATATGTTGTTCCCCAGCTCTCTTGTTGGAGTGCCACATAATTCTAACCTTGGGAAAGTTATCCCATTTGCCCTAGAAATCTTCTAGTTAACACAGATGCACTCTGACTGCCATTACTTCTGAAATAGAAGTCCTGCTGCCTCTGGTTCTATCCTGCTGGGTGTTCTTTGAATTAGAAAGTCATACCAAAGTTCCATGTGTTCTATGCTACCTTCTAAGTTCCCAGCTAGAGCAGACTGATAAATTGTCACAGTGGTCATCGTCATGGAGTCCAAGAAGCTCTTGTCTACCTTCAGAGGTACAGTAGCAGTGGTCAGTCTGGGCCATTGGCGTGAGCTTTTATACAGTCAGAAAAGATCTCAAAAATAACAGTGGATATTGGAAGGGCATCCTTTTGTGAGTTTAGCAGAAGTTTATATATCACACCTTTCTGATTGGAGAAAAACAAGAAGTAAGTGAAGAGAAGAATGGACTATGAAAGCACCTTAGCTCTGACCCAAGGCCAAGATGCCTCTTTCATGGCTAGCTGGAGCTAAGCTGAGAAATAGAATTTCTGATCCTGGACATAGGCAGACTGCAGCATGCATCAGTGTCCTCAGCAGGCTTAGGAACAGCACATTCAGACCCATCTTGGAATTTTAGAAGACAGTGAATAGTTTAAGCACATAAAATTCCACAGAGACACTGAGTCACTGCGCCCTTCCAAGAGTGCCTGATGATGGTGTTGTACTGGAGAGTCCACCTCCTGTCTGATCTCTAACCACAGGAGGGTCAGGATTGCTAGACCTTTCTCAGCTGGTTCATTCCCTGGAGGATGCAAGCTAGCAAGAGGCCACAGCATGGACATTTATTAAAGACATCACATTTTTATGCTTTAAAGTAACTAATTTTATTAAAGCCGAATCTAAAATTTCGTTATTTTTCCCTGAAGCAGTTTCTCACTGTTCATAATCTAAAAGTAGCTACTAATTTTATATTATGAGGGGGCAAAAGTGACACCATTTTTAGACTGGCTGTTCTGGGGCATCTGGCCAAGTAAATGGAAGATCTGCATGAGGTTATATGAGCTCTGTGACAAACAAGGATAAGAGTAGTGGCCAGGTGATTGAAACCCACACTCATTAGAATACCCTTGGAATAAAACAACTTTAGCCTCAGAAAAATTAATACCTAAGCTCCTGGAGCATCTCAGCTTAGTAGGTGTACTCAAAAGTTAACTATGTGTTCGTGCATTCAACGCATTGATTAAGCAGCTGTTATGTGTAGACAGAGAGCTATGCCTGGGCGCAAAGTCAGTGGGCAAACTGGATAAGAGCTAGACAACCTAAACCAGTGATGAACATCACTAGAGAAAAGAATGCAATCAGACAGTAGAGGGAAAAGACTTTCTCTGGGTATCACTGCAAGATTCAAATGGTGAATGGAGTGAAGTGAGACAACCATGGCCCAAACTTGTGGTGCCACAACTAAGTCAATCATCAAGCCCCAGACTCCCTTCACCATGTCACCACCACCCTAAGTTTGTTTAATATTAGCATCACAAATAGTCAGCCATTTGTTGAGTAAGACTTAAGGCCAATAGATGTGTAAAAGGAACCAATGAACTCATGCAGCCTCTGATTTCTCCAGGGCAATGTGAGGAGGCAACTACCATGGCCTGCACCACTATCTACACACACACACTCACACACACAGAGGCATAAGCACATACACACATGTACATTGTACACACACAGGCATACAAACACAAGCACACACCCATGGGCAAGCACATATGTATATACATATGCATATACATGCCCATATATACAAAACACATAAGTGCACACACACATGCAGAAATGCATGCACACACAAATACACAGATGCATTCACATATACACACAATGCACACCCACACATATGTATACACATTCACATAACCATGCCTAGAATCCTCAGAGTTTCCCCAAAGAACTGCTTCTCTCAGGAGAGAGTGGGTTTGTAAGATAAACTCCTTCAAAGGTTGTGCGCCCGCCAGCCACTAATGCAAAGAGCATAATTAAGATGGAAAACAACCAAATCCTGTGAGGAACAGAAGCAGAACAAGATTGGGCCAACTTGGTGAAAAGGCCTCTCTCCCCTGTGGCTTTGTACTCAAGAGCTCTCCACAAGCAGAGAAATAAGAGAGAGTAGAAAGGAACACATGAATAAAACAAAAGCTGTATTTATAGTGCTTTCTTGGGCAACCCCCATAGCACCCCCTGCTGGCTTGACCCCTGGGTCACCTTCCACTCTGGGACAAGATCACTGTGTGCCTCTATATTCTTTCCCACAGGCTCTGAGTGTTGTAAGTGTAGTGAACTTGGGTGGGAATCACGCTGAGCACTCAAGTACAGGGCAGGTGGAAAAGGGAGGAAGCCCTGAGGAGGGCTAAGAAAATCTCGAGAACCATAAAGGCCCTGAGGTGTGGCCTTGAAACCACAGCTCAGAGGCAGGAGAGATTATTGGGATACACAACAGGTGCTTTCAAATGCAGAGGTTGGCAGCACCATGGAGTGTTTATTTCATTCAGAGCTAAGAAGGCAGTATCAGCTTGGGATAAAAAGAAAGGATCCATACTCACAAAGTCCCAGGGAAAATTTGCTCAAACCAAAACCAAGTGGCCTGGACTTTAGGATTCTGTCTATTCCAAAGAAATGGATGGTGATAACAGAAAAGAATCAGAGAAATGTAGCCCCAGGGCTTGTGTCAGTGGACTTGAGGGAATCAGTTTGGGGGTGAGGTAAGTATGGCCAATACATCCAACCAAGTCCTCATTTGGAAAAAAATGGAGCATGTGCATTCCATAACAAAGATGAAATGAGATCATGGCAGGCGATTAGTAGCGAGCCTGGCATATATTTATCCCATTGTGTACGCTGGTGGCAGAGATGGGTATGGTACTGAGTGAAACGCAAGCAGTGGTATCAGGGTGGTAGCTACCACACTGTTTCAGGCTCCACTTGCTTATGGGGCTGGAGTGAAGAAAGGCCAACCTGCTATGCCAAGATCAGTGATGAGTGTGGTCCAGAAAGCAACTGAAGCTGGCAGCAGCTCCTTTCTGCTCCCATGCCTGCCGCCACTGGCTCGGCTTGATGGTTAAGTGGCATGTCGACAATTGTCTAGCTCAGGCAAGTTGCTCAAAGCACTCAGTTTCTTTGTAACCAGGGTTATTACCATGCTACCAGAAAAACTGTAATGCGTGATGATCTGCAGGAAGAATTCAAACCTGACCCCTATCTGGCCTCTTGCCCTCACTGTCAGCAGACTTGTCTCTCCTGTATTTGGGTAGCCAGTCTGATTAGAACTGGCATGTGTCCATGCAGAGGTTAAGCATAGAAAGTTAAACACCAGAAACTAAAGAGATAGTACAATTGGTAAAGTGCTCACTGTATAAGTTTGAGGACCTGAGTTGACTCCCCAGCAAACAGAAAAGACAGGATATAATGTCAAACATGCTTGCAAATTCCTGATTGGAGAGTCAGACACAAGCAGATCTCCAGGGCTTGCTGGCCACTCAGCCTAGCCCAATCAATGAGTCCTGGCTGCTAATGAAAGATACTCTAAAGAAACAAGTTAATGGCTCCTAAGGGGAAAACAAACATGACGTTGTCGTCTGGCATCCACATGTATAGCACTCACACACACACACAAAATAAAAATACACACACCATAAATACCACTTATATACCATACACCTCAAACACACACACACAGAGACACATACACACACACATACATACACACACACATACACTACACACATGCACAAAAGGAAGTAAGGAAAGGAGAGAAGGAATGAAGAAAGTAAGGAAAAAAGAAAGGAAGAAGGAGGGAAGCTACATGTTGGATGAGAAATCTTACCCTTTCTGGCTGTGGAAGGACTTCCTCCCTAAGGCTTGGGAAGCAGACATGGATGCCATGGGAGCATACCATAAGAAGGCTGACTTCCTTTAAGAATTCGAGTCCTGCGATCTTTGCCTTCACATTTTTTCTTGTTGTCATGGGATACCAACAAGACTATTCCAAATACAAGACTGGATCTGAACTAAAACTCTTTTAAATTCACAACTGAAAAACAACAGCATTTACATTTGTTATTTTTGTCTCGAATACAAGGGTTGTCTATGAATAAAATACACACAGTTGGAGAGGGGGAGAGAATTCATCTCACAGCTCTCTGCCAGCACAAAGGCCGGTAGAACAATATTCACAACTTTCCATAGCTAAGCACATAGTACCAGCCAAAATGAGCTGCTCAGCCCGTGCTTGGGATATTGTATTCAGGTCCCACCTGAGCTGCCTTGCAGTGTTGGGCTAAAGTCATTAAATTGAAATTAATTAATTTAACCCCACAAATTACTAGGTTAAAATGAGTTGCTTGACGCAGAATGACATGAAGTGAATCTAGATTGGTTCATCTTTAGATTCAGTAACAGTGGTTTTAACACTTGGCTGTTGGTCAGTGGATATGGGCATTGACCTTGCAGAATTGAAAACTCACAGAGAGTAGCACATGGATGTGGCCCCATCAATGGCATTTCTGACTCCTGAAAGGTAGGTACGTCCATTTGGAGAACAGGGATATCATATTGGTGTCAAGATCTGGGGACCCTATATCCAACAGCAACTGTGATACTATTGCAATTTGAACTAAAAACTCCCCAGAGTTTTATGTGCTATAAACACTCAATCTCCAGCTGAGGGAAAACCTTGAAGTGGGTCCTAGATAGAAGAAATGGATCACTGATGAGTAGCCATGAGATCTCTTAGCCCCGCCCCGTACCTCTTCTCTCTCTGCTTCCTGATTAGAAGACACAATACGCCCTAAACTTTTACCACTGTCTCCCTGCCCTAATGTGCTGTATCTGATCTTAACCCATGCACCAAAATAGATTTTCTTCCAAATAAGTTGCTTTGGTCAGATATTTTGTCACAGCAACAGGAAAGGAAACTAACTGAGCACCTATGCGTTCATACTGCAAAGATAGCAAGATAGCTGAGATGTTGTTAAACTTTCAAGCATGGGAACTTCCCAGTTACTCCTAGCTACAGATTCTAAGTTCCAAGCATTTTTTTGTTACTGTTGTTGTTAAGTTTGTTTGGGTTGGCTTCTGGTAGAAACTTGCATACTTTTGTTTGTTTTTTTTTTGTTTTATTTGTTTGTTTGGAGATGTTTGCTCTTGGTGGTGGTGGAATTTTTGTTGTTATTTTTACAGGTTTTGTTTGTTTGAGTTTTGTCTTTGTCGTTCGTTTTAGTATCATCCTTGTCTTAGTCCAAATTTCAATTGCTGTGAGAAAACACCATGACCAAGAGCAACTTGGGTAGGAAAGGTTTTATTTCAGTTTACAATTCCATAGCACAGTCCACCAATAGGAGACGTAGAGTCAGGAGCACAAACAGGGCATGAGTCTGGAGGGAGGATCTAATGTAAAACCCACAGAGGAATGCTGCTTAGTGCCTTGCTCCTCTTAGATTTCTCAATTTGTTTTTTTATAGCCGTGAATCACCTTCCCAGAGGTGACACGGCCCACAATAGGCTGAGTTTTCCCACATCCATCACCAATCAAGAAATGTCCTACAGATTTGCCTACAAGGCAATCTTATGAAGGCATTTTCTTGATTAAGATTCTTTTTTCCAGAAAACCTTACCTTGCATCAGCCTGACACAAAAACTAACCTTCACAATCACAAACCCCACAAACTGAGGGGAAATCGAGGATCTGAAGGCATAGGCGAATCCTTAATTTAATGCAATCTTTCCCATCACAGAAGAATTCAACTTTTTGTCTCAAAATTAAGAACAATATCCATTTGGTGCTACTTAAAAGAAAACCCACATTGGATGGCCTTCATAATCTAGAGAATATTTTTAGGCACTCCCTCTGTGTTTTCCGCCTTCCTTCCATTGAACTGAACATGTTCTATATGAGGAATGTTCGTGTCTTGTCTCCTTCCCAACCAAGCCCATGACTCTACTTCTATCAATTCTTCCTTCCAATTCTCATTGTTATATAAGCTAAATGTCTTCGAAATAGACACACATCTTAAAAATAAACTCCTGTATATAATTCAGCTGTGAATGTGGTATTCAAGCATTCTCCAACTTAAGAGCAGGCTCTCTTCCAAACACTTGAGTGTATGTCAGTCTTCTAGTATTCAAAATGCATCTTCCCACAGACACCAGGCTGTGTGTGGTGACTAGGTCCCCAGGCATCCCATTAAAGCCTGCTGAGGCCTGAACAAATGGTGTGCAATCCTATCTTAGACTTAGCCATGACTCAATAGAGAGCAAGTACAGAGGTCTAACCTGAGACTGGCAGACTACACACACACAGGAAACAACCACAGTGTCTGCTTCTCCCGGGAGACATTTTTCAATAACCTTCCTGAAGATAGGACAAACTGGGTAAAAACATTTTCTGGCTTCTATTTTGCATTGATATATTGTGGGAAACTATCATTTGACTGCTAACAAGCCAAGTGTAAGAGAAAGGATAAGATGGATGAGTTCCAATAGAATTGTTTGGACTTGTGTTCATACCCACAACCAGCAATAATAGAGAAATCTTACCAAGCCTTCAGCAGCTGATGGAAACAAAGAAATAAACTCCAAGAGAGTATACAGAAGGAGTCATAAGACTTGATCACTGTCTTAAAAACACCACATATACTTATAATGGAATAAAACACACTCAAGAAGGAACAAGCTAAGTCAAGGTCAAAAGACAAGAAAAAGTAATGGATATCCTTTTTAAGGTGGCAATCACCACTGAGTAATTTATCAGGTAAAATCAAAACAAAAGAAGTAAATTAAGACAGGATAAAGAGAAGTGACAGCAGGAAGAGCCAAGTTACCATGAATCTGTCTAATGACCCCTGACTCCATGGCTATTCTGGGTCATGCTCACATCCCAAAACTTGGGAATCTCTCCTAGCAAAGTGATTTCTCAGTTGTTCCTGGTAAGCCTTTCAGAAGAGATAGAGGAGTTAGCATTTAACCTGAAGTCACCCATTCAATGAATAAAAAAGATCTAAATAACATTTGGTGACATACAGCCCTTTTGTTCAGTATTTGTGAACCATATAGTAGATAATATATCTATACCCTTACTACATATTTTCTACTTCTATCTTCCACCATAGTTCTACCTTCTACCATAGCACTGGAAGATAGAAAGTGATTTTATATTTAAAGATTTTGGCTTTCCTCAGTAACCATAGATCTAAACAAAAGAAAGTCCAGAGATTCTTGGCTATCAACAGAGATGCAGTGAGGTGACCAGGATTATCTGTCATTCTACATTATAGAGGTTTAGGTACCATCACTTAAAGGGATCTTTATAAGTATCTGCAGACAAAATTTAGGACGTGAATGTGTATCATATTATTAAGCCTTAATGACAAAGTGCTATAATAAGGGTGAGCTTTGAAAATATAATATTAAGGCAGATATACAACGGACAATTAGTGACTTACAAATAGTATAATAGTATGTCCTACTTATTTGAGGTATCCGAGGTAATCACACAGAGGTACAGTGGCTTCATGGGGCTTGACAGGGCTTAGAAAATTTATTATTTAATGGATTGAAGGTTTAGTTATATAAAAATTGTCTGGAAATTGATAGGGTGGTGGTCATGTATGTAATATCACTGAACTAAAAAGAGTGAAATAAGTGGGTTGCATTATATATGTATTTGACCATAACTAAGACTCTGTTCAACACTCAGAGTCATCTCAAAAACACATAATGAGAAATGACTGTGTGCCAAGCATTTTTGAGTGCTTGGCAGAGAAAAGGATGCAGATTTAGATAGCATAAGCAGAAGAAAATTTCTCACGAAGATGAAGTCTGAGCAAAGAGTTGAAATGAAAAAAGTAAGCCATCCCAATATGTGGAAAGAGCACCCTTGGCAGGAAGATGGCCAGCATAGAAACTCTTGGTTGTCTGGGGACCAAAAGGATGCTAATGTATCTTTTCTGGGTCTGTAAGGTTACAACTTCTGGAATGTTAGAAGCTTCAGGTAGAGACATTCTTGAAGAGAGAATTCTTGACTATGAGTGACAAGGGAAGACATAACCAATTCAGATCTAATTCACATAATAGCAATGAAATCATGACATAAACCGTGAATCCTTCACTGGGTGACTATCATCATTATGGCACCATGCCCCCAGCATCTTTGTGGATAGTGATATTGAGTTGGAGGTGCTGCTAATTAATAAATGGAGTCTATAGTGAAATTTTTTGAATTCTTTAAAAACAGAAATATTATGTAAATTTTTAATCCCAGATGTGGGATATGGGGCTGCTTTAGATTGTCCACAGCAGCTAACTATGATTTGTCTCATGCTCTAGCAAGATGTTATTTTGCTAGCTGAAGATAGTTTACATTTGGAATTCTGGGGACAGTTGAGAGGCTATAAAAAATGCCAAAGCCTTAGAGGCTATGGCTGCTGATGCTACCCATGCTGCTGATGCTATTTACTGGTTGTTAGTTACTGGTTACTGCTTGCTAGTTGCTAGTTACTAATTGCTGGTTGCTAGTTGCTAGTTGCTGGTTGCTAGATTGTGGATTGTTGGATTGCTGGTTGCTGGTTGGAAATATCCTGAAGATGAAGATCAAACTTTCACAAGGAAACTCAAATCCCTTAATTAGCAGGAAGTATTCTAAAAACATCAACACTCCCTTTCCCTCTAACCTTCTTTCTTTCATACCAAATGTTGGGGGAGTTGGAAGGATGGAATAAAGATTGGAAAGAAGGCAAATAAAATAACTCAAAAGAGTAGCCAAAAGTCAAGTTATAAGTGTTAAATGCTAGTGACTTCTTAAACAGCATTTCAACAAACATGTCTCTAGTTGTACTATGAAGCCCAGGTTTTATCTCATCTGATGGGGCCTATCATCTCTATTTTATTTCACTGAATCAAGGACTGAATGAATACTAACTATGCATGAAATAAAAGAGAATGTATCATTTATTTGGATTTTGGTTTTTGTTATTTGTGTTTGTTCTTGTTTTAGATA
Source organism: Mastomys natalensis (assembly GCA_021653895.1). Taxonomy (NCBI): domain Eukaryota; kingdom Metazoa; phylum Chordata; class Mammalia; order Rodentia; family Muridae; genus Mastomys; species Mastomys natalensis. The sequence goes on from JAJTUV010001917.1 coordinate 607,726, forward strand.
GGGTCTCTCTACATAGCCCTGGTTGTCCTTAAACTCACTATGTCAGCCATGCTGACCTTGGACTTGAACTCAGAGAGGCTGTCCTGACTACCTCCTGAGTTCTGAGAAAAAAGGCATAAGCTACCACACCTGGCTGAGAATATATACTTATAACTTGGAGTTCTTTAAAGTCAAGTGAAATTTGGATGTCTAGGAACATTATTTAAAAATGGTTGCTGCTGCAGATGTTGTTCACCATGTGACCAAGATTAAATATCTGGGAAGGTGAAAATACAGTTTACATCTCTACGGATTCCTGTTTGAGCACTCGGTACCCAGCTTTAAGATGCTATATAATGTTTGGGAAGTGGGATCAAACTAGAAAACAATCTATTGTGCTGGTTGGTTTTAACTGTTGATGGCACAATGTAGAGTGAATTATCTAGGAATGGAGTCTCAGGTGGATTGTCTAGAGCACATTGACTTCTGGGTACATCTGTGAGGAAATATGCTGATTATGTTATTTGAGTCGGGCAGGCCTACTCACTGTGGATGGTATCATTCCCTGGAAAGGAAGTTTCGAGCTGTATAAAGGTGCAAAAACCATGCTGAGCATGCATACATCAATTCATTCCTCTGCTTCTTGACAGTAGGTTCAATGTAGTCAGATCTCAAGCTCCTGCCACCATGACTACCCTGCAGTGATGGCCTATAATGGAACTGTGAGCTAGAATAAGCCTTTTCTCCTATAGTTTACTTTTATCAGACTAGAGAAGTTCATCACTACAACAGAAATGAAGACATGTATGACTGGGTGCAGTAAGCAATGGGGATTATAGCATCCCTTCTTCCATTTACACCCCACTTCCTGGTACTGCCTCACTTTCATGCCAGTACACTTATGTGCCCCTTCCTCTGCCATTCTTTCCCCATCAAGGATTTTATCCTCAAATTCTGAACCAAAATAAATCCTTCTTCCCCTACATGGCTTCTTGTTAAGAATCTGGTCACAGACATATGAAAGGCTGAGTGACATTCCCTGTTGGAACTGAGTTGGAATTCACTAGAATAGAGCAAGGGATCCCCGAGTTCTACAAATGCTCTCTGTTTTGGTGAGAATTTTTGCTACATACATCTGGGTTCCCAAAATGTTTTGTGACTATTTCAAAACACATAACATAATGTGTTTCGTTCTGTTTTCAGACTGTCTCTGAGTGTCCTCTTGAAGATCATGACTTTATCAAGGGAAAGAGACATGTTATATCCAAAATCAGAACCCACATTTCCAACATAGCAGCTAGTCATAACCGGTACTCAGTGCATCCTTGTGAAATTTTCCACAGCCATTATTATTACAACCAAAATAAGGTTTCAGTATTGAAGTATGTGATGATACCACCACCTTTCCTGCCATACTTAAGTAGACTGGTGAGAATCCTTCCTTTGACAGAACAGAGCCAGAGTGTGAGAGTTTTTGCTGTGGAACAGAATATCATAAAACTTAGCATTTTATCATACCATGTTCTTATTTATTTTCTTCTTTCTATGTATCAGAAACTGAGCCATGAATGAACCAGGTCCTCTAATTTAGCATCTCTATAAGCTCCAAACCACATGTCCCCTGGAGACAAAGCCCAAATAGATAAGATCTGTTTCCAAGCTACACAATAGTTGTCAGCACAACTTGGTTCTTCATGAGCTGCTGGGTTATTCCTGAGGGTCTCAGTTCCTCTCCAGCTAATGGCTGGAGGCTGTCCTCAGTTTCTTACTGTGTGATCTCTCCACCATGACTGCTTGCTTCATCAAAGCCAGGGAGCCTGGAAAGACAAAGAATGCTAGCAAGACAAAAGGCACTCTTTCTTAGCAATTATAGTTTGAATGTGGATATCTATGAATGTATATTAGAGTGGAGTTTAATCTGCAGTATTAAGTACTGAAAAGGCAGAAACTTTATCTTAGTGTTGAGAAGTAGAAGTAAGGCTATTGAGTGGTGATTTGTATTAGAGAAAGTCATTGGGGTAAAGATTCTATGACTGAATCCTGGAGGCACCATAACAAGAGAAACCAAGGGGGGTAGATCCTGGAGAGAGGAGAAGAGGGAGAGAGACTAGGGCCAGGGGAAGAAGGTTAAACTGCGGTCCAGATATAATATATGAGAGAAGAATAAAATTTTTTATTTTAGAAAGAGAAACCAAAAGACTCATAGGTGCATGGTATTCCTGTCTCTTTTCTGAGATCCTGAGCAGCCCCAGAACTCTACTAACAAGAAAGCCATCTCCAAAAATAACCCCTTGAATTGGACTTACAACCATGAGCCCAAGTAAACCTCTTTGTTTTATAAATTAATAGATTATAGTATCTGGTGACTAACAACACAGACTAACATAATAACCTTATCACATAATGACAGCCCATCATTTCTTCTATGACATTAATAGATCTACCCATTCTAGGCCTGCACACCAGTAAGTATAGATCATTGGAACCATTTTTGAAGCAACCAATCACAAGGGCACTGAAGATGCTAACTCTTTTTAGGTTTTACAGAAGTTGTATAGTTTCATTGATCTTCACTTCCTCCCTTCTGTCATTCATCCTGGCTGAATCCACAAGCAATATCAGCATAGTGTAGAAAAGTGAGTTGAGAAGGAAGAAAGAGAGGCACTCAAATTTATTCTAGTAGAGACTTTAATTTTTCAAGTTATCAGGTTCATAAGCATAAATGAAGAGTGACTCAGGTATATATTTACTATTACTGATGCCAACACTGTTCCTAACACCATAACATGTATAACACATCTATTTGGTTCTATACTAAAATTTGGATCTAGAAAGTAGCATTATTCCAGCAAGGAATCCCCAGAGGTTGCTTGTCACCTGTGGGCAGGGTTTCCTGGAAGGGAGAGATGATTCTGATCCAGAAATTACTGTTATCAGGATAAGTCACTGACAAATCTTGCCACTGTGCCCCTCATTCTCAATTGGTGCTCAGCCTCCCTCTACCCCATGGAAGAACAAAAACAGTCTAAAAGCAGCAGTCCTAGTTTGGGGGAGAGGTCACATCAGAGTTCTAGAGAGCTAATTCAGTCTATTAGTTGATCAGTCAGACCCAAATACTTTCTCATGCTCCACCCACAATCCCTCTATCTGAGCCATCTCTATTGTGATCTTGGTTCTCTCATAAGAAGTTAGCTCTTCTCCATTAACAAAGCAGGCCTGACCCAGAAAATCAAAATCTCTACATCCTGAGCATACACATATATGGGTGTGTGCATGTATGTGCAGACATACATCTGTGTGTACAAATGTGTGCACACGTGTTAGGCATATCTGTGATAGGAAATGGCTGAAAGTACCAATGTGTTATTACTAAGCCCTTTAGGAAGGAATGAGAACAAGAGCTACATGTGGATATCTGAGCTAAAAGAACCAGGTACCAGGCAGGAAAGAAAGGAGAATTATATACCTCATGAACTTTTCTTTTTAAATTATAATATCCCATTTGGAATCATAAGAAAAGTAAGCCTTAGAGGCAGGCGGATTTCTGAGTTTGAGGCCAGCCTGGTCTACACAATGAGTTCCAGGACAGATAGGGCTACACAGAGAAACCCTGTCTCGAAAAAACCAAAAAAGAAAAAAGAAAAAATAGTAAGCCTTAAGAAGATAAGTAGTTTGTAGTTTGTTTTCTGTAACATGTTCATAGATTTCTAGAACATAATCCAAAAGCTGGCCAACCACACATGTGACATGGGACTGTTCAAATGCCCAGCAGAATGACAGATCATTCTATGGCAGGTGATGGACAAAATTATTCTCCTTCTTCCCTATTACAAGTTACACACACACATAAAGTGTCTCAGCAGTACCCACATAGGCTTGCTCGTATATGCTTTGCTCTCCAGCCTATGGCATGATTTAGAGGTGCTTGAATCATTCAGGGTAGAATTTAGTAGAAGGAAGTTAGGTCATTGGAGTATATGCTTTAAGAGCTCTTGAGAAACCCAGCTATTGACTCTTTCTGCTTCCAACATACCATGAGGCAAACAAGCTTTCTCTGACAGACTGTGATTTAGGGAACCACACAGACCCAAATGTTGTGGATAGCCCCAGCCTTGTATTTTGATCCTAGTTCCACCCCCTGAGAGGGGCTCCAGAGGAGGATTGAATCAATGTTGTGGATAGCCTCAGCCTTGTATTTTGATCCTAGTTCCACCCTTCTGGGAGGGGCTGCAGAGGATGATTGAATCTGTACACAGATGACATCTTGTGAACCTTCTGTCCAATTAAAACCTGTAAAATAAAGACTAGAGCCAGAGATTGGGCAGTAGAAGGGGAGGCGGAGAAAAAGGCTTAGGGGAGGAGAGAGTGAGAGGAATTCAATATAAAAGGAGGTAGAAGTAGAAGCCAGAGGCAGAAGAGAGGAAGTCACCGGGAGAGCAGAAGCAGAAAGATAAGCAGAGGAGAAGCAGGAGGAAGCTGAAGCAGAAGGAAGCCAGCGGTAGAAGGAAGCCGACAACGGAGCTGGACAACTATTCGGCCTGGATAAAACTGCAAGTTATAAGGGATCTCATAGCCAGGGATTAGAATAGTATAGTGGTAAATCTGCCCAATCCAGGTGTGCAATTTATACCATAATTATTGAGCTGTGTCTTCCTTTACTGGTCTCATTTGGGTAGGAGATCTTACAGTGGCAAATCTGGGGTTTAAATAATTTTTTCTACTACACCCAAAGGACAGGAACTAAGCAATCATGAAAACACCTTCTGAAACTATGAACTTAAATATACCTTACCATTTTAAAAATTAATTTTCTTGGGTATTCTGTCATATTGTAGAGCTGATTGACACATGTGTACGAATCTACTTATTTATCTATCAACTACCTATCCTTTTTCCAGTTCATCTTATTTTCATAACCAGTTGTTACTCCAGGAGTACATTCCCATATGAATACTGGTCTGTGATCTCATGATATGCATGCAGGTGAGTGCAGCCAGTAAGAGGATCCATTACGACGCTCAGGCCCATCAGCCTTCCACCATATACCTGTGCTTTCAACAGACCCTCTTCCAACAAGAATATGCACTGGAAATTAGGCTTGGAAATGACATATCTCTAAAGGATCTATAAAGCCTAAAAGAGGCTTCTGGTTGAAAGAAATTTATCTGGGAAGCTGGCAATTGGAGACTCGTGAGACATTTATGCCATAGTCCACACATATAGGGAGTCAAGGGAGGAAGCCAGCTATACCTGAGGGGAAACAATCCTTCTTGATATCTGCTTTTTGTCATAGTAACTTTAAAAGCCAGAAGTCAATGGAAGCCTTTGTGGGTGAAAGAAAAAAATTTACTAAGCAAAAATTTCTGTATCTGAATCCCTCAAAAAATATTTTATAAAAGTTCCTTCCATGGAGAGAGTCATTGTAGATGCTGATGTTGCAAATCTGCTGACTAAAGAGTAAGAAAGTCATCCTGAATGTTTTAGGTGAGAATGAGCTAGTCACAGGTCTTAAGAAGATGGGGAGGGTAATGCCACAATGTGGACATCAGAGCCCTGATCTGAGGCATGCTCATCCATCCTGTGATGGCTGTACAAACGAAAAGGACCATGAGCCGAGAGACGGAGGGTGCTTCAAGAAGCTTGAAAAGCCCACAAGGGACAAATTTCTACCCAAGAATCCTCAGAAGAAGCATAACCCACCTATCCTGAGTGCAGCTCAGTGGGACCTGCGCTGAGATTCTCACCACCAGAATTATAAGATAATAAATCTGTACTGTTTGAAGAAGCAATGTTTATGGCAATTTGTGACATCATCCATAAAAAAACTATTCAGAAACAGCGTTTGGTTGCATAAGTGTTGGGAGGAACAATCCATAGGGTAAAAGAAGCATCCTGACTTTTTATCTGATTGTATGACCGGAGGAGCTAAGATCATACCAAGTCCAATAGGACCCTGTGGTCAGGGTTCTGGGAGAGAGGCTGAGCATGGTCATTTCATTGCTTGGTAGTCATGGGCTGTCAATAAGGCCCGAGGCAAGCCCCAGACAGTCAGGAGTATGAAGCCCCTTTTTTGGGACCACTGGAGTCATCAATTAAGAAAACTGCGGGAGGTGCTAGCCAGTGACAGGCACGCAGAGACTCTGCCTCTCTGACCAAATCACTAACTGTGCAATGGTACATATCTCCCTTGCATTGACTGACAGTGAAATCTTTTAAGGAAACAAGGCCTTTGATTTGCTTCATGGACAGTAGAGATAAGAGAAAAAAGAAAAGAAAGAAAAAAGATAAAAGGAACATTTTCCTGTTTCCCACTCAGTAAGGGCTGCCAGAAACCTAGAAGAGAGAAACAGGTGTTGGCAAAAAGAGTGAAGTCAAATCTTGACAGGTTGCTGAGGCAGTGAGAGAAAGGGAGGGGGGAAGGAGGGGGAGGAGGGAGGGACGGAGAGAAAAGGGCTATTTAGGTCATGCAAAGGTTTGTTTACCCAAGCAGGAGTGATTTAAAAAAAAAAAAAAAAAAAACAAGAATGAGGTGGTGGGTGTGGCTGCAAGCAGACCCTTCTAATGAAAGTAGGGTTGGTTCCATCATGGAAACAGTACTGTTCAAACATGTATATTTTCTTCTCATGACTGTGTAGAAGTAGGATGTGTCATTGTGGCAGATTACCAGACTAACTAAGCATTAAAAGTAAGGCTTCTGATTGCATTCTTTACGTAGATTATCCTTTCTGATTCTTCTACAGCTATATTGACAGGGCAGGATTTCCCAACACATTTCATAAACTTTAAAACATCAGAGAAGCTTCTTTTCAAAGTGGACAATTGTCACTAAAGAGACTGACATGGTCAAAGTACAGAAAATAAATGAGCGTTGAGTGTTCCCAACTCCAAGTGGGGCATCTATATCAACCCCTAAGGGGCTGAACAGGCATGGAGGGGAGAGTGGATGGGAGGAATGTAAAAGGAAGGAGGAAAGTGTTGTAGACACTCTTTGGGAATGGCATGGCTCTTGCTGTCTTGAACTTTAAGCAGCTGTAATTGTCTATACATAATTGGTACTATCAACATTCTATCATGGGAGGGGAAGGATGCATAATGGCCCCATGCCTTGCTGAGAATTTATAAGCAATTGATGTTTACTGGAGAAGGGAGAAACATTTTCTTCAGTGGTATACAGTTGCCTGTGTGTCTGTAAATTACCCCTTGCTCATGCTCCTGAAAGCAACTTTAGTGAAACTCACTAGTATAAAACACAACACACACACACACACACACACACACACCAATGTAAAACACATCCTTGGAGAATAAGAAACTCAGTGAGTAGCAAGAAACTACAGGCTGGAGAAAAGGGCTGCAGGGATCAGAGGACACTGATCTTGGTCACCTGGGAGGCACCCTCTGTGACCACATCTGTGGAAATGGGGAACCCAGAATGGCCAATATGCAGTATCTTACCCTCATAGCTGACTAGAGCAGATCCCTGCTCCAAGCTCTCTACATAAGCCTGCCACCACCCTGCTCTGAGCCTCCCCAGCTGCCTTGTGCTCAACTGAGTGGGAAGAGGCCATAGAGGAAGCCAGCCATTTGGCAGGGCTCCCACACACCAAAGGCTCAGAGTTGCACCCTGGCAAAGCTCTCAGCCATTTCTGCCTTCTTCTACTTCCCCAAGCAAAAAAGATCCTGATTGTAAACATCACTTTAAAAGCATGCCATCCACCAGCCGGCTCAGCTGCAATACATCAGCTTGAATTGTACTCATTTATGGTGAAGCATTGTATATTAATGTTTTCATTGCTTATCACAGACACTGGCTTTAAAGTGCTTAAGCCAGCTGTACTGAGTTATTTATTAGGGTTTCTTTTATCCAAGTTGCCTTTTCCTTAAATAAAGTGTTTGTTTTACTTTCATATATTTAAAAATCTCTCTTGTCTCCTGTGCATCACTTCCCACTGTTGTTGTGCAGGCACCCCATATTATATTACAAAATATACCCAATGCTATTGAACTAGGCAAACTGAGGCCAGGGAAGCCCATGGAAGAGTAAGGCTTTGGTGTAGCAAGCAGTCTCTCCATAGTCAGCTCTCTTCTTTGTTTCCCTTATTCCCCAAAACTGGATTCTACTTCCACTGTCATATTGAAGATCCTCAATGGTATATACTGTCAGCTGCTTTGACTTCTAAAGTTAAGCTATGCTCATCTTTCTTTTCCATGCTCCCCTCCTCCATTTTGATCATTTTTCTGGTTCCATCATTATATCCTCTGCCACAAATGTGACATTCTGAGCTGTCCTCCTCAATAGGAGCTACTTCAGTACCTGAATGGTGAGACATCTCCCTTTGTTCACGCTGTGTGTCCCCAGAAAGTCATCAGCAAGACAGAGAGCTAAAGGTGTTGTCTCTGTAAATTAACATTTTTGATTTGAGAGTCTAAGTTTGGGAGTCTGAGCTGTGGGTTGACTAACCAAGTTTCCAGGATGTGGTTCCTCACTCTGGAATATGAACAAAGCACTACACAGCACATACAGGAATTCTAACAAAAAGTGAAACAAAAACTTAAAAGACTAAGAAAAATAAAGCAAGAAGTCAAAAAATGAAATAAAAACTATAGAGTTTTCAGAAAAAAAAATAGGCATGTAACAAGAACAGGAGGCTATTGTAAAAGAGAAACCAGAAAATAAAAAAAAAAAAAAAAAAAAAAAAAAAAAAAAAAAAAAAAAAAAAAAAACCTCTGAGGGTATTAAATATGGAACAAATATATTTAAAAATTGCACAGACTTCCAGAGGATAAATATAACTAATATCTAGGAATTATATAATGGTTAATATGAAACAATAGAAAAGAATGTTGAAAAATTCAGGCATAAAGGAGATCCAAGAGCCCTTTAAAGGAAATTTTAATGAGAGCTTGATAAATGAGCCAATTACAAAGATAAAATGCCAAATGGATCTCAGAACTGAAAGGTTTTTTTCACAATAACCAGGAACTGGTATCAGCATATGTGTCCATCAGCTTTTGAATGGATAATGCAAATATGGTACATAGAACAATAAAATATTATTCAACAGTAAAGAACAATTAAATTACTAAATGAGTGGAGCTGGAAATAAAATAAGCACACTGAGGAAACTATTTTAATTTGAATGATAATGGCCCCCATAGGCTCATATATTTAAATACTTGGTCCCTAGTTTTGGTGGCACTGTTTGGGAAGGATTAGGAGGCATGGCTTTTTTAGAGAAGGAATGCTTTGAGGTTTCAAAACACCATGCCAGGAGCTCTCTCTCTCTCTCTCTCTCTCTCTCAATTAACAGGAGTGAAAACCAGGACAGTACTAGAGTTATCAGTAAAAAAGCAGGTGGCTGGAATATGTTGCCTAGAAAGTTCTAGCTGGAGAGCTATACCATCAGAACCCTGATGGGTGGGGCTGCATTTCCATCCTAGAGCATCCTATTAGATAGCTACTCTTCTGCTTGAGACAAAATACCTGACAAAAAGCAACTTAGGGGAAAATATTAATTTTTTTATTATAGCTTGAGAGATACAGTCATCATGGATGAGAAAGCATGGCTAGAGGCAGCAACATAGTGAGAAGAAAGCGTAGCTGAGTTCTGATGATGCTCCCCTATGACAGGTATCTGTATCCAACACCCTCAGCCCTACCCTAACCTCATAGTCTTCTGTCCACTTTCCCTTTCAACACTCTCCTGCTGTCCTCACCAGACCTTTCCCTTTTCTCTCTTTCAGCTCCTAAAGGCATCAAATTGCATATTTGAAAACACCTGTCATCTTGCTTTCCCTCATTTCTCATTTTCTTTGTGCCAAGGTTTCATAAGACTATAATGTATGCCTAAAATAAGGCCTTTTCCATTACCCAAATAAAGCATGATAAAAAAAATAAATAAAAAAGAAAGTGTAGCTGAGACTTCAAAAATATTGGTGAAATGGAAAGTAGAGAACATGGAGGAAGTGTGGTCAAGCTATCAAACATGGAGTTCTGCCCTCAATGACCCACTTTCCCTCAGTGAGGCTTTACCTCATAAAGGTTCTGATGTCTTCAAGATAGTGCCCACCAGCCGGGAATGAAGCGTTCAAATGCATTTCACATTCAACCCACAAAATATATATCCAGCGCATATATATATATTATATATATATTATATATATATATATATATAATGAAAAGACAACTCTGAAGAACAAGCAAAGACATTGTTTACAACAAGGATTCTAAAATCTCATTTCCACACAGTTCCATAGAAATCTTCAGAAAAGGGTCTTCGGCAAAGTAGATAGGTAAAGCAGAAACACATGTAAGTTTCTAGGGAAAGGGTAGCCGCCATTAAAGGAGTGAAACTTAGTAAACAACAAGGAAGGACAGAGGCAGAAGGCCAGAGAGAGCCTCCAAATGAAATACAAAAGTGGGTTAATCTAAGAAGATGAAACCACATTGTTCCATAACCCTATGGGTTTGACACAGTATACAGGACCTCTATCCCTCTGCCAGCGAATGTAAGGAAGACTAGGTGGTACATACACAGGAAACTAGGCAAAATTTCAAATTGGACAATTACTAGCTTATAAAAAATATTTTTAAAAAACATATTTGTGAATTATTTTTATAGGCAGAAAAATGAAAATGCTACAAATTTATTTAACAGAGAATAATATTTTTCCATAGCAAAAGAATAGAAGGAAGCAGAGGTGATTCATTCGCTCTAAGGAAGCCTGTGTCCTTGAAGCCAGGTTTGTGGGGAGCATGCCTGCCATAAACCACTAGGCATGCTGAGGTAAGATGGTGACCAAAAAATTGAGGCCAGTTTGAGCTGTATATGGAGGCACAGGAATTATATACAACCCCTTTCTGACCCTGCACCATCCAGCATAGCCATTTCCTTAATGGACTCCTACACACACACACACACATGCACAATTTCATTCACGGTCTGAATTTGAAGGAGAAAGTGCCTTTTTAAAAAAATCAGAGGACATTTTAAAAGCCCTACTGCTTCTACTTCCTTGCCACCAAAAACATGTTCAGCAACTGAAAGTTAAGATGAATTTTCCAAGCATTTGTCTAACCAGGGTGGTTGCTGGTCAGCTTTGTGGAACGAGAGAAGTGTGAACTAAAAGAAATATACTGTCCCAAAATATCTCCCACTGGCCTGAAATTTATTCCACTTCATAAACATGCCTGAATTTCCACCAATTAGAAATTCATTTACAGGCCCCACTTGTAAAATGTGCAAGAGTGATTAGCTTTATTTGCTGCCATTCTAGAATCTAAAATTAGGACCAATGGCTGGGCCTAATAAAGAAAAATTGATGGGCTTTCTTTTTAAGGAAAATGCCTCTTGTTGGTTCTCGCTCCTTGTTGGGGGACTGGCAGCCCCATGAATTGATAGATGGTCTCTGAAGAGGAGGCAGTCTTCTCCTCTGGGTCACTCCAAAAGAATAGAAATTCCTCCTTATGGTGGATTAAAAGTCACTTTCTGCCATTCTCAATGGTTTGTCTTCATTCTGCACTCAACAATACAAAAATCTAATCTTTGGCACCTTGTCAAATATTCTAACCCAGGCTTCCTCATTCCTGGGAGCTCCTGCTGCCTTTCATCAAGTCTGCCAGCTGATCAGTGTATTAGTATTACCTTGGTGAAAAGAAGACATGGCATGATGAGTCATTTCCCACCCATTCCCCCCCAAAAAAGTCTTAATTAAATAGGAATCATTGGTTATCTTTGATCCAAAATAGTCCTGTGTTCTCTATCTCTCAATACCATGGTGTAAAGATTTACAGGGCTAGAAGAACTAACTAGATACCAGGCCATGATGGAGAAGAAAAATCAGAGACAAAGGCTCAAAAAGTATACTTTAATTGTCCGTTCTAATTGGACAAGGATTGTGGTTTGGGTACAAGAGAATTGAATGACATGCTTTCCTGGAAAGTCAGAGGTTGTTGTTCTGTATTTCTCAATGAAGCTCTGCTCTGAAAATTCTAAAACCTAGCTGTGTTTGTGCCCCCAACTCCTCACTAGTTGGAGACTCTAGTCTAAGCAGACTTCTCAGAACCTGTGAGTTCTCATTCCTAAATGAAAACATCTCTCTATCTACCTGATAGTTTTATGAGAAGCCATTGGAGGTGAGCTTGAGGATGCTTGGAAGGCAAAGGACCATGCAACAACACTCAGAGGTGGAAACCAATGTTGGCTTCAGGTTTGTGGCAATAACCCAGATTCACATCTGGGAATTGTAGCCAGCAGTGGCCCAGGCATGCTGAATGAAACACATTTCTAATTTAAGCAAAGTCCAAGGGGCAAGGATTCCAGAATCACAGTCATTGATCTTTGCCTTCTTGTACCTCTCAGTAACAAAACTGTATCTGAAAAGACAGCAAAAGGGTATCTAATGAAACTCCATAAAGCTATATTTTCCCTCAAAATGTATTAAGGTCCAATTGTCAAATAAAAATTGCTAATACTTTAAGTAAGCAATGTTGTGATTTGATATGTAGATGTATATGTGTGTGCATGTGAGTATACATATACATATACATACATTGTGAAGCAATTATCACTACTAATTCAGTTAATACATGCATTGTCTCATCTTTTCACTGTTTTGTTTATGTATGGTGAGAAATTTTAATAACTATTCTCTTAGGATATTTCGGATGTACAACATGTTTTTATAAAGTATAGTCACCATATATTTTAGGTCCCTAGATCTTATTCATACCTATTTCTTTCATCAGCATTTTCCTATGTCCCTTATCCAAGCTCCTGGCAAGCACTATTGTACTCTATGCCTCCCACTTTGACATTTTAGCCCCTAGGTGGGAAAAGGATTTTGCAGGTTTTGTCTTTCTGTGTCTGTCCTACTTTACTTTATGACCTCCAGGTAATAACATCTGACCTGACATGCTACACAAAATACGAATGATAAGGTTGATCCGACAGTGCAGCCAGTTGTGTGATGGAACATCACCTGCCATGAGGGTTGTGTTCATCACCTGAACAAAGAATCTATCTGGGCTCACAGTTTGAAAGTGTGGACCATTACGGTGAAGAAACCAGAGAAGCAGAAGCAAGAGTCAGCTAGTCATATTGCTCTGCTCTCAAGAAGCCAAAACAAGCCAGGTGGTGGTAGTGCACACCTTTAATCCAAGCACTCCAGAGGCAAAGGCAGGTGGGTTTCTGAGTTTGAGGCCATCCTTTTCTACAGAGTAAGCCAGGACATCCTGGGCTATCCAAAGAAATCTTGTTTTTTGTTTTTTGTTTTTTTAAAAAAAGGAGGAGGAAGAGGAGGAGATGTGGGACTGCATAAGGGTATCCTGGTTCTTGGCTGGGCATGGGCCTAGAACCCCGAGACTCCAAGGGAGAAATGGCAGGAGTTCAGCCACGTCCCCAGAACCCAGGGTCCTGAAAAGCAGTCTAATCTTCATGGACCTACATTGTTCAGTCACTACAGCCACTCCCAAAGTGCACAGGTAGAGGGTATGACTACAGGCCTCAGGCCCTAGAGATTTACATACTAATGAAGGCCACAGGGCAGAGCCAATTAAACCGCCCCCAGAACCTCCCCCTTTCTCCCTCCCTACTTAACTCATGTCTGCCCTGAGTTTCCAAGTGGTGGGGGTGTACATCTAGATCCATCTACCATCTGCCATGAGAATAAACCCTTTTGGAACCAAGGACTTCCTCATATCATTGGGGCCTGCCGGGCCAAAACTTCCAGCTTTTGGAACTCCAGACTTTTCTCCGATATGTAAGACCCGCTGCCTGGAAGCCTCCAGGCAGCCTCCACCGCTCTGGTCCAGGGCTGCAGCCGTGTGGGCCTGGGGCCCCTCCACATCTCACATGTGCCCATGACATCACCATTACCAAATAAGTATGTGTTAACACTTCTGCTCTCCTCTGGTGCAAAGGCACTACAGGTGCCTGTATTAACCCTCGTTTTCAGGGCTCCTGCGCCCCCGTGATTGTTGTCCCCCAGGTTTATCTCTATGAACCTGAGGAACTCACCTTACAGATGGGAGGAAGCTGAAAGAGAGAAGATCTTCATCCCTCTGCTCATTGGACTAGGCCTTGCTGTTTCACTTGGTGTTACTGGAACCACTGGAGCAGCCCTTGTCCAAACACAACATCTGGCCAGTGACTTCCAGGACAAGCTTGACCAGGCAATGGCCTCTACTACAGACAGCCTTGAATCTCTTCAACGCCAGATAACCTAGTTAGCAGGAGTTGCTCTCCAAAACCGGAGGGCCCTAGACTTGTTGATTACTGAACATGGGAGGACTTGTGTTTTGCTGGGGGAGGAATGTTGCTTCTATGTCAATGAATATGGGCTGGTAGAACAAGATGTACAAATGCTCAAAGAGCTCCAGGGGAACCTCTGGGCATGATATACTCCCAACACCCCTACCCCTTGATACTCTAACCCCTTGATGGCTTGGATTCTTCCCCTCCTTGGCCCCATACTAGCCATTGGAGCCTTACTTCTCCTGGCACCCTGCCTCATTCAGTTTCTAAAGAAGCAGATAAGTAGCATTGCAAAGGTAACTACCAATCAGGTCTTGGTTCAGTATCAAACTGTTCCCAACATAGGAGATACTTATTCTGATGACACCTCTCCTTTATAAAAGAAAAAGGGGAGTTGTGGGGTAGTGGGATGTGGGAAGCAGCTGAGTGCCTGGTTGAGCAAGTCTTGAACCCTAGACCTTTATCAGGACGGCAGGTGTTTGGCTCTGCCCCCAGGCCCTGGTTCTTCTCATTCAGCTTCGGCCCTCCACAGCCCCTCCCAAAGGGAGGTCTTTGACCACCGGTCATGAGGAACAGTGCCTCAGGCTTTCCCACATGTAGATAAGGTATCTCTAAGCTCTCAGACCAAGCCAATAGGCGTTATCTGCTGCCAGACCCTAACCCACCCTGAAACTGTATATAAGGGCTCTATTCAGGAGAAGTAAAGGTGTGTTCGAGAATCATCCTGGTGTCCAAGAGTTTCTGACTCAAGAGCTGTAACACTTGGGGAGAGATCCGCTCTCTGGGAAACTTCCTGGGGCACCAAGCTGCTTCCTTGCCAGCTAGCCGGCTTCTATCGGCCCAACCCGGGCCAGCACAGCTCAGAGAGACAGGTGCAGCACCTGGGAGTGACCGAATTGCGAAAGCGGAGACTCGAGCAGGGCAGCAGTAGAGGCAAGCAATCTCTCCTCCCTGCTTGCACTCGTACACTTTGGCCCAGACCTCTCACACCAGGCTGGGCTGAAGACCAACGGACAGTGGTGACATGGGCAGAGGACCCTCCCTGCTCTCACTCTGTCCTCAGCCTGGAGATCATCGTGGGACACCCTCCAGAACCGGGGACCCACAAGGAGGAGGAAGAGGAGGAAGAGGAAAAGGAGGAAGAAGAGGGAGAGGAAGGGGCAGGAGGAGGAAAAAGAGGAGTAGGAGGAGATAATAAATCAAAAAATTCTGGTGGTTTATGGAACTGTGAAAGGTAACTTGATCCCCAGTTAAGCTAAGGCTTGAAGCCCTGGAAACCCTGAAAGGACAGTAGGTGTTTCACCTGTTCCCGGGCACCAGGTCCCTGTCACTAGTTGCAGACCCCTGTAGATTTGTGGCCATCAGTCACATATGGGCAATGAATGCCCCAAGCCTCTCTACATGTAGAGGACATGACCTATGGTCACATAGACTCAAGAAAGATCTTCATTTTAATGAGGTACCTAAAGGCCTGCAAGGCTTAGCCAATTAACTTCCCTTCCCAAACATTTCTCTCTGAAAAGGGTATTTAACCTCAAGCCCAACCTGAGAAATGGGGTATGGTTTTATTCATCCACCTCCCGCCATGACAATAAATACCTTAAAACCATGGACTGCCTCTTTCATTGGGATCTGCCATAGGGAGCAATGGAGTAGGCCTTCGCCTATAGAACTGCCATTTAGTCTCCCATAGAAGGTCTCTCTGTGCTTCCAGCCATGGCCACCACCAAGCCCAAGCCAACCATATCAAGCCAAGGACTATCACCTAGCAACCAGCCAGAGCTCTCCTTCCCTCAACCCCCGCCCAGGGCTAGATCCAGCCCACGGGCCCCCACTCCATTCTCAGCTCTTCTGCAGCTTCCAGCAGCACCTGGATGTCCAAGAGCCTGAGAACCAGAAGGCCCCAGCATCCGTGCTGGCCTAAGGATCCCCAAGCAACTCCGGCTGTCCCTCACCTCAGACTGTACTTCCCCACCCCTAAGAGGTGTCCTGGGACTTCCCTACAGCCCAATATCCATCCAGCAACAGCTGGGGTAAGCTGGTCAACTCCCATATCCTGCCTCCCTGAGCGACCAAGCCCTGTGGCAGAGTGGACACAGGACCCATAACCCTACAGTGGTTGCCTTATTTTTTCCATTTTATTCAATTCAAGATTCCACCCCATGGAATCACATTTAAAGGTCTTTCCAGTTCAAATAATGCTATCTAGAAATCCCCACAAACATATGGCCATAGGTTCTAGATCCTATCACACTGATAAACAAACATAAGCATCACACAAGCATATTGAAAACACATAGAGACATAAGTAGAAACATGTCCTGGCTGCTCACCCATTGGTCCTGAAGGGAATGTTTAGTTTCATAGATTGGAGTCAGAGAAGGAGGCAAGTGAAGATCATCTCATGAGGGAGGTAGAATCAGGGACATAAAGAGGAGGCATGTTTAGGCCTGGAAACACTTTTCACAGTGAACACACTTAGAGCAGTCTCTTTGATGATCTGGTTCCATGTGGAAATTAAGACAAAGACATCAATATTGTGGTTTGTCTTTTGCCTAAATATAAGTGCACCTTCGACAGTCTTCGAGATCCTACTACACAGCGTAGAGAACTGTCTGGATATTCTGCTGTAACTTCCATTTTTACACTTTTCTGCTCCACCCCCCGAAAGTGTGGAACATTCTTCATTGATTCAGTCTTGGCCTGGGGATATGTCTCAGTGGTAAAGTCCTTGCCTAGCATGCACAAGACCCTTTGTTCAATCCCCAGGACTACAAAATAAATCAATCAACAAATAAAAATACTTAGTCTGAACTTTGATTACTCTAGGGGACCTTTGTATTTTCTCTAGACAAGCTTAAAGTTCCTGCTATAAACTACCAAAGCACTTTTACTCCATTTTGAATGCCCCCATTGAATACTGTGTGGCTGTATTTTTATAGACCAATGTGCCTGGGGCAGAGTTAGTATATAGTAAACTAAAAGTAAAAATTGTAAGAGAGAAAAGTGAGGCAGAGATATCTCTCAGAATGTCAGTGGGAACACAAAGAGTCAATTGGACTGAAGAAAGGATTGAACTGTTACTATAAGCTGTAGATAATCACAGACATTGGCAAAGCAACTCCAATCAAGTGATTGAGTTGACAGACTCACATATGTGTGTATGTGTGTGTGTGATAGATAGATAGATAGATAGATAGATAGATAGATAGATAGATAGATAGATAGATGATAGATAGACCTAAGTATAACCTGCTCGGTCTATATAATGTTACTGTATATATATTTTCAGGATTCATCATTGGTATTGGATAATTAGTATGTTCTTCCCTTGTTTAATTTAGTAGGTTTAACTCACTAAATTGTATTTGTTATGTTAGGAGCCCAGGACCATTTTAAGGGAGAAACAACATAAATCCTAATCCTTACATCACAATTCTCTTCTTTCGAAGCACATAAATCAGTACCCATCATCTGAAACCCTTCAATCAATGTAGAAAACAGCTATCAAGACCTCCAGAGATGAATCTATGCCATATACTCTTCTAAGGAAAATCTTACATCTAGCATCTCATCAAATTTTGCAACAACCTTATAAGGTGATGTTATTTTTCATTTCCACTTAATAAAGCACAGACATGATGTCATTTTCCCCAAGATACCCTCAAGTTCTTTAGCAAGGAAGAACTACTATGGATCTAAGAAATTTTTCCAAGGCTGAGCGTGAACTAGTGACAAGGACTCAGTGTCAAGACCTAAGGAATTCCAAGAGGATGTCTTGGAGAAAACTTTGAGAAATACTGACCCAGAGTATGAGCATGTATATAAGAAAACTCAAGGCTAAGAAAGCCCAGTAATAGTGTGGAGGGATCTAGACCCAAAAAATTTGTATAAGGTTTCTAGGCCAGGTCTCAACCTTCCTAATACTACAACCCTTTAATACATTTCCTCATGCTGTAGTTTATTTCATTGCTACTCTATAACTGCAATTTTGCTACTGTTGTCATTTGGAATGTAAATATCTTATATTCAGGACTATCTGATATGCCACCCCCAACGGGGTTGCAACCCACACGCCACACGTTAAGAGCTACTACTTTAGGCAAATGTTCACAGTGACCATAGTCTTTGTAAACCACATAGAGCAGACATCATGCCCCAAGGAGTGGTTATTCCATCATTTGAAGGAAATGTATATGGGATATGAAGTGCAGAATTAAAATTTCTGATGATAGAAGCAGTTGGGGTCTTAAGTGATTGGTCGGGAAGGTAAAAAGGGGAGAACTATATTTGTACATAAATTAGTAGTGGCTGTATAACTATTTCTTGACTAGAGTTGCTCAGTTTGTAAACTGGTTCCTATATTTAGCTTACAGTTACCAGTGTGCAATGTTGTTGGGATAGACACTAGGATCTCTGCTTTTCATATGGTGGAATGTTCACACAAGGTAGGTCATGGAACCAGCAAAAGGTGAGGCCAAGATGCTAGCGCACAGCTTCTCTTTCTGGATCCCCAATTCCCTTTCTCTCATCCTTGGCTCCTCTCCATACATATGATAATAGTTACAATGATCAGAGAGAGGGGTGCATAATTCAGATCAGAAATCAAAGCAGAAACCGAAGTGACTCATCAAAGGAAAGACCCCAACTCATAGAAGGCTAGAGAAGGTCATCGTGTCCCCAGTTACTCAGTGACAGCTTCAGGGAAGAGATGGAGCTGCAGCTTGATTGATTCATTCAAGGAACTCTTGGCTTCACAGACAAATGATTCTCTGAAAAGTTGCTGATGTATTCCATACAATCATTTTTTAGCAACAAGTTGCTTGGGGCTGATCTACAAAACATTTTGTTCCTTGATGTAATCCATTTTTAACCAAACTATGTCATGTGCTAAACAAATTGTGGTGATGCTTTTCATGCTTGTTTTGTTTGCTAACTTAAAACTGTGACTGCTCTAACATAGCAACCTCAGCTCCGTCCTGTCCCCACCACTCATCTCTCCTCCTCTACACACACACAGACACACAGACACAAACACACACACACCTGCCGCTTCTGGCCAGCTTCCAGATGATGATGATGATGCTTTGATACAAACATGACTTTCTATGAGTGATCAGAAGAATGACCCAAGCAAGAAGATAACTCCTGGCATCAGAAGTCAGCACTCTGGAAGTAGTTTTTAGGGAGGGGAAGAGAGAAATCACTAAAATGGGAAGAATTCTCATTTCTGGAGTTGTGTTTGGATAATAAATTGCTGAAGCCTAAATATCCACAGATTATTCTATCTGAGTTTATCTTGCTGAGACAGATCCACATGCTATAATCAATCACACTGCGTATCCATAAAACAGCTTGATAGTACACATGTATTCTCCTCAAAATAAAGTTGTAGCATTTACACATAATAACTTACTGGGCTGCAGGCTCTGCCTGACGTATGCTCAATATCATCTGACGTTTTATTGGATCCCACACAAACTTTTGCCTAATACAGTCATTCTACAGAGAAATGTTAATTGAAGCCCTGACTATATAAAGGGACATTTTAAGAGAAAGGAAAGGAACCGTAGCAACCTGCTCTGGGGGCCACAGAGAAGCCAGGGTAGATGAGACATTGAGGGGGATTTGAGGAGGTGAGATTTGGAGCCTCCATCTGCTGGCCAGGTAGAAAAGGGCAGTCCACCATTCCAGACCTCTGCTGATTCATCCACAAACCATGTGACACAGCCAAAGGCTAAGATGCACATTCTACAGGGAGAGGGGTTGGACAGCATGGAGGGATTATGGGAGGGAGTTCTGAAGCAGACACTAGTAGGCATGATTGGCCTGTGTGTCACAGAGAATGGAAGGCCACTTCCTCTAATTTTTGACAGCAGTTGTTGGTGGTAAAATAGTGTGGTGAACAGCTTACAGCTCTCTCGTGTGATTGCTGTCCTCAGTCATAGCTGTAGTCTATTCATTTCTCAACATGTACTAAAATCTGTACAAATATTAGCTATCTGTTGACTTACATATTTTCTCTATCTGTCCACCTTGCTCATCCCAGTTCCATGAGGCAGAAGATGTGGGAAAAATCCGGCGACCGCAGCGGCAGCCCCTGGACCCACGCGTCAGAGGCCGGGGCCTGCCGGATGGAGGCTGCCTGGAGGGCCTGCAGTGGAGTCCCGGACCCACACGGCAGCAGGCCCCAGGCCTACGAGGCAGCGAGGCAGCGGCCCCCGGACCTGCGTGGTGGAGGCTGCCTCTCCAGGCAGCCTGTGTCTCGTACCGGAAGAAGGTCCCAGGTTCCAGGGGCTGAGGCTTCGGAGGCTGCAGCGGGCCCGGCAGGCCCCAATGATACAAGGAAGTCCTTGGTTCCAAAAGGGTTTATTGTCATGGCGGATGGTGGATGGGTCTGGATGTACCCCCCCCCCAATCTCAGGGCAGGCCTGGGTTAAGTAGGGAGGGAGAAAGGGGGAGGTTCTGGGGGCAATGCTTAGTTGGCTCCACCCTCTGACCTTCATTAGTATGTAAATCTCTAGGGCCTGAGGCCTGTAGTTACACCCTCTACCTGTGCACTTTGGGAGGGGCTGTAATGGCCTACGTGACTGAACAATGTAGGTCTATGGAGATTGGACTGCTTGTTAGGACTCTGAGTTCTGGGGACGTGGCCAAACTCCTGCCGTTTCTCCCTTGGAGTCTCGGGGTTCTAGGCCCATGCCCAGCCAAGAACCAGGATACCCTTACGCAGTCCCACAGAAGACATGGCTGTCTTGTGCACTGTGTATCTGCAGAGCCTTGCACTTGCTAGATGCTTTCCAAACAACTAGTGTCTTAACAACAAATGAATGATTGCATGAACAAATCAGTTAGAGTGTAGCCCTTCTGACCTGTCAGAGAACTGCTGCATGATCCTACATTGGACAGCCTTCTGACTACTGGCCCTGTGTCCTGCCTCTCTTCTCATCTCTATCTCTTCTCATCTGAAGTCACCACCTTGGTTCCCAGGCTCCTGATAGTATAAGCAAACTAAAAATCAGAGCCTATAATCATGTTGCCCTTTGTGAACAATGTAGGTGTTCCTCTGCTCTCTGATTTGGACAGGGAAGATACAAGATATAGAGAGTGATGTGGATGCACGTTAAGAAAACATCAGGACATAGACCTGTCATGTCAGTAATACTTTCTATGCTACAGAAACATCTGTGCACTAGTTGTAATCAGAACACCTATGTCATTGCTAGAGCTTGGTCACCTTTCTACCCTGGACTGTGCCCTTGAAAGTCCTTATTTGGTCTAAGATTTAAAAAGAAATGGGCATCCATCATTCCAGAATTTTCACAGACGATTTTGCCAGGCCCTATAGTCTAAGCCATTTGACAATGGGTTGGGTCTGTCTCTTCCTGTTTCACTTCTAAGTATAATTTCTAAATGATCTTTGAAAAAGGCCAAAGGCCAGTATGGAATGAATGAATGAAGCCTTTCTGGAAACACAGTCAATCTTGGACAAAACAGGTGACTCAGACAGTGAGAGTTTAACATCTGACCCTTCTAGTTTAATGACAATAAATTTGAGTTTTTCCTGCCCATCTTTGGTTCAGGGAACTTTCTAACCACTAATATTTGACAGTAACACTCTCCAAATCATATTTATCTGTATGGGAAAATAAGAGGGTTTAGCTAACTATGTAGAATCAACTGACAATTGAACATAGAACCTGTTTGGGTTTTATCTTCCTAAGAGCTTGGAAATTTGCTTAGGATACTTCCTTCATATTCATTCAGTGAGCAAATGTGATTGGCCTTTTCTATGCAATAAGAATTGTGTTCACTATTAGATATAGACCAGTGATGAAACACTATGGTCCATGCTTCATGCTAAGTATTATTGCTTCTGAATAATCACCAGTGAATTATTTGAAGAGTCTGTAATACAGATAACTCACCTTAAAGGTTATGTACAATGTCCTGGTGTTTAGCCATTCAGAGGTCCAAGTTTTCAGTCTCATACCATAGTGGAAATCTTAGTGGTTAATACTCATTCTCTCAGGTGAGTCACCTTTGCCCCAGAAAAATATACACACAATCAGGTTGAGCTCAGCTTCAAATTAAGGGACATTTACCTGGGAATTGACCTGGTGCTTTGACCTCTCTGCCATGCTAGCTGCCTTCTATGGAAGTTGGACTTCACATATTCAAATACCTATTTATTAGGCTTGTTGCCATGACTATGAGGTGAGGAAGGAGAGCCAGGGCATGCCAGGCACAGGCAGAAGCCAATCAATCTAATGAATCAGGGTATGGGGATAATCACAGGTGTTAGGGATCAGGAGTTGCTGCTTTTCACATCAGCTCTTTGTCCACGTGTAAAGCAACTGGAAATGGCTTGCATTGTCCTGGACCAACCCAGATCTTGACTGAGAAGCACAGACTTGGGAATTCTGGGCAGTTCCTACGATATTCCACTCATTTTCAGCCACTTTCTTTCTTCCTTCTCTGAAGGGGTCACCCTGTCCCTGAAGAATACTTTGAGCAATGATAGAGTGAACCCCTGAAGCTGGAAACATCTCACATCAGAGGGATTCTATCTCCACACTACAGTCAGATGCATTGCCTCATTCCAGTTCCGATGGCCAACAAGTCCCTTTCTCCCAGCCAGAACCTCTGCTATGCTCAGGGCATGGAGGCCTCCCAAGTCATCCGCTGCACACAGCCTTTCCCCTGAGTTAATCGAAAGCCAAGCTAGGAGTTTCCAAAGAAACTCTTATTAAAATCCCTGGGAGCACAAAGAAGAGAAATAGATGAGCACAATAATGCTGCTCATTTGAACAGCGCTTTGCAGTTTCCAGGCCACTCACACATTCATCACCCCATTTACCCAGCATGGCTTCCATCCCCTAACTTAAGTAAAGCCTAGCTAGACATTGGCACAGACTCTGCCAGCCATTTATTCCCTCCCTGCCTCACTGCCATTTCCCAGATCCAACCCAATAGCCTATAACACTGGCAGCCTGAGTGGGGCCTGATGGGACCCCCAAAAATCTGACTCGTTTTCTTAAGGCTCAACCAGCCCTCTCCTGTTCTGGAGACTGTGTCCTGCAAGCACTGGATTGTTGCTTCTAGAGGTACTACTTGCTGGGGGAGAATCATTATTTGCTTATAGGACAGCACTGGGCTTGGTCACTCTCAACCCCCTTGTGAAAAGTGATAACAGCTAAAATCACAGGACCCTTGCTGAGTACCAGACCATGATTTCTATGTGCATTAACTCATTTTCTCCTCCTTCAAAAAAAAAAAAAAAAAACCATCAGGCAGACAGAGAGAGCTCCCCTTACAGGTGACAGAGGCTTATGAAACATGAGGCATATTTTGTATGATAAGGGTAATCAATGGATTGGGTGTGAGGCAGAACACTGAGACTGAGTCCATTTCCTCCATAGTCATTTCACTGTGTGAAGGCACACATTCAGGATGCATTTCCCAAGTTCCCGCTGGCTGGCTGGACACAGCCATTGGTGCAACAGTGTATTGGTTGAGGCTCAGTCCTAAGGATCTCACAGGCTGCCTGTCAGTAGCAGCCTCTTCTAGTTAGAACAACATAATAGGTGCTATCACAGTGGTTGGACCTTGTCTGGCCCAGAGGAAATTGCCTAAAAGACCTGACATCAATAAGGAAAGAAAGAAAGAAAAAGTCTTCAAAGCCGGGGTGTTTAGAATAAGAAACATAACATATATGGAAATACCAAAACCTCTGTGGCACTGGTCCAGTGGGATGCACTGAGCTGTGTGCTGAATTAAGGGAATTGGGTTTTACCTGAAATTGCTACAACACTGTGAATGGGTTTTAAGCAGAGAAATGATACAAAAGGGACTTTCCCTGGAGTTATTTTTTAAATTAAGTCTCTGCCTCTCATCTTCTTTTCCCGTGTTTGCCTCTTTGCAATAAAAAAAAAAAAAACAAAAAGTCTTCAATGGGGACTTTGATAAGTAAGGCTCTGTGCTTGGTAATTAGCAAATGTTTCACTGCCCTGGGTGATGGGAGATGGAATGATAGTCTCTGTCCCTGGCCTCTCCTGTCCCCATCAGTAAGCAGAGTCTTGAATCACTGAAGTTGGTTGCACCCAACTAGCTGAAAGAACCCATTGTACATCCCTAACATAGCTTCTATTTCCCCTTCACATAACCTTTTTAATGATCACCTGCATCCCCACAAGGCTGTCTCTACTTACAGTGCCCCACTTCTCTGGCAGTAAATAGTTTATGTCACTATTAACCAGGCTGAGTGCAGCTGAGCATCTCCTTAGAGCCTGAGAAACTTCAAGAAGGAGGTACAAGGTTGGGCTCAGAGAAGCCCAGACATTGGTGTTGCAGAGATGCCCCATGCAATTTCTAATGGTACCAGATGGAAGAAACATAGGAAAAAGGGGTTGTTGCCTGTGGGTCAAGCCAGAAAGTCAGCTCTGGTGACAGATGTGGCTGTGGATGTCTTGTCCAGCTCCCTCTTCTGGCTAGAACTGTATTTTATGTTGGTACAAAGTGTTCAAAGCCCTTCATTCCCAGATTACAAGTAAATTTGTCTTTATTTGGTGTCCTCTTCCAAATCAAAGTCCAGTTTTGTTTGCATAAATTAGGTGCGGCTTCAGAAACTGGACTCCAATCACTCTGGGCTGTGATGTAACCATGAGACATCAAATTGTGGCCATTGCCTTTTTGGGGGGTTGGAATTTAGCCCCTGAACCATGAGGAGCTCTGCTGAGAATTGCACAAAATTCATTTGTACAGAGTGAGTATGCTACGCTGCTGTCATCAGACCCCAAAAGATCCACAGTTGCTCAAAGGTTAATAATCAAGTTTGGAAGGTGCTTGCCAATCTGTACACATTGACCCTGCCACAAACCTCCAAGCCCAAAGCCAGCCCTCCCCACAGGCAGCCTGCCCAATCACATCCAGTTGACCCAACTAATGCAAACATGGCAATAATTTATTTCAGTTCAAAGAAATGCAAATTGGGTTAATATCCCTTTCTCTGAACCATCGCGTATTCAGCGCAAACCAATTCATTTCCACAGCAATGACTTTTTCTAGAAACAAATGATACTCTGCTCTGCACAATTGAAACTCGCACATTTTTTAATGTAACAAACATTTATAAAGCACCCATTGCTCCCCCCATCCTTCCTTCCTAAAAATACCCATTGCAGCACCGACTTTGAGCAGAGAGCCTGGCATCCCAGAGTGCCATATTGTATTTATATAATGGGATTGTTTCCATCCCAGTCATCAAATTACCCTGTTTATTATTATCCCCATTTTACAGATAAAGAAACTAGGACACAAGGAGGTCAGCTGACCTGACTTCCCCAAGTCCCACATCGGGGCTGAAATGGAGAAGTGTTTCCAGGCTTCCATATCCAGGAAAGAGCACAGGAGAGATGGGATTGCTTTTAGAAAAATGAAGCATTTAGGGGTGCCAGCGCCTGCTGTCACATAGAGGGGTAATGAAGACATGACTGCACCTCCAAAAATAGTGAAGTCCCTCCTAAGCCACCTCCTATAGCACCTCAACCACACAAGTCTCTGTGACTACATGTAAGAGTTCTGAGAAGGCAAAAAAAAGATCTTGAAAACATGTGTCCATTTGGAATGGGTCTGATAGTCTGGGGCCATCAGCCTTAACAGAAGCTAAGCACTGCCCCATATACAAGGCTCAGCCTTTCCAGCCTGTACCTTCCTCCATCCTTTCCCATCTCCTACATTCCAGGCCAGTGGCTTGTAGACCAGCAGGTCTCCCATGGGCAGTGGTTCTTCAGGTTATAATTGTCACCAGTTACGTCAGCACTATCCCTCTGTTCAGATGATTCCAGGCTTATGTCAGGTCAACTTACCATAGTCCCACTTTTCTAGTGCTGAAGAAGCAATAAGCACTCATAGAACTGAATTTAGATCTCCTTCCCAGCTCACAAAATGCAGAAAACTTCTTCCTAGTATTGCTGAGAAGAGAGGCAGGCCACAGGTTCAAGCCACCACCCTCATGAACCCAAGAAAAAAATCAGCCCATCTGTCGACCTTTGGGACTCCTCTTTCTTTTGTAAAACAGGGATGATAACAAACAGGACAACTTGATGCCTGGGCATCACATTGTATAAATACAATATGGCATCTCAGAATGACTGGCTGCAGACTGTATTGCTAAGCCACTCCATAGGTTAAATATATTAAAGATATTTTCAGCATATAATGTTTTCAGTTTCAATGATTGAAGAGTAAGGAGCTCCAACCTGTTTCAAACAAGCATAGGTAATTTAACCTGAGAACATGAGTCTTAATTTAAAGAACTAAGCCCTATAGGTAAAAATATCTTTGGCCCTCTTCCAGCACTACACAGAGGAATCTAGAAACTTCTTGGGGTCAGTCAAGGTTCCATGTCCTCATAGGTATCTCCTACCCAAGATCTAATCATAATCTGTCAGCTGCAGGTTCAAATATTTGCCTTTGAACCAGTACACACACACACACACACACACACACACACACACACACACACACACATTCCTGTACCGATCACACCCCTATGGAGGTCCAGCCTGAGGTTTCCGACACCCTGGGCCTGGATAGGGTCAGCCAGCGGTTGTGTGGGATCCACAGCATCAGCACTCTCCCACAGCAGGGTGAGTTATTAATAAACACGCTGCTTCGAGCATTTGCTCACGAATGTTTGATATTTCAGTTTTCAGTAATTTTCTCAGTTAATAATTTATTAAATGGATTATTTGTCATTTCAATTTATTAAAAATTGATAAAGGGCTCATTTCTTTTTTTCCCAAGCTAGGACACAAGAGATATGTACAGGCCAGAGCTCAAATTAAAAGTCCCATAATCCCCTTTCTTCCTCTTTTCCTATGTAGCCACCACCCAGTAAGGACCAGAGGTCCCTTTCCTGGTGTCAGTTGAATGATAGGACTGAAGAGGTATAACCCACCACTCCAGCTGTCTCCACATGCAGGGATTCTTAGCTCAGATAATTTGCTCAAGTCACAGAGAAAACAAGATCTCACCCTTCAGCTTCTCAGCCCAGTAGGGGAAGGGCCTAACATACCACTCACCATGAGAACTTACAGCATGTTCAACATGGCCATCTGCTTTCTGTTTTCCTGTGGGGCAAAGCCAATCCTGGCCATCCCACTATCTGGCCATGGGTAATATAGGTTTTATTGGTAACATCAGTATTTCAATTGTCTTGCCTGTGTTTAGGGGATGAGAAAGCAAAGGCACTTGAGGGAAGAAAACTTATGAGAGGAATCTAGGCTTAGCCTTCCATCATCTTCCATGTCCCATCTCCTTGGTCTTCACCCAAAAGCTACTCTTATTTGCATCTCCTTTCTGCTTTTCTTTCTCCTGTTCCAGGTTCTTTGTTTCTCTTTCCTGTCACTCTTCATAGTTTTCTCCTTTCAACTCATTTCCCTTTGTTCTCTTGTTTCTGTAGCCTCTACTGTTTCACTATGTCTTAAGTGCCACCCACCTATGCTTCTCCTGTCTGTGAACTTGGCCTCATTGTAATGGCTATGGAGATTTGTTACCAGTGTCCTGGGGCCACCATGGCTCTTTAGATGTTTCCAAAGTGAGTCTCAGGTCCAGGACATAGGCATGGGTCCTACCCTCTGCTCTCAGAGTGTTCACCTTATCACAACAGGAAGAAATAACAGTAACTTCTAGACCAGAGATGGCACTGGTAAAGATCTGCCTCAGCCTCAATAGACACACAAAGGGTAGAAAGAAAGGAGAAAAGCCTCGTTTGGCAGGTAGATGCCTGGAACAGCTACAGCTCTCAAAGTCACTTTAACCACGAGCAGAGTGTGTGGTCATCATTTTGCCATCTCTGTCTGTGTTTGCAGGCTCCTTGAGATCCTGTGTATCATTGCTTTCCAGAGCACTTTCCCCAGGATGAGTTTAATGGCCTTATAAAAGTCACATTGTGCACAAATTGGGAAGTTTCTGAAGCACCAAGCCAGCTCTCATGCATATACACTCGCAAAGTTCCCGCAGCCGAGCAGAGAAGGCAATTCCAGACACAAAAACATCCTTGGGTAAATTACTTCCTATTAGTATGTCACATATTTCTTAGATATGACTGTAGTTCCAGGAGGTGACAGCAGCAGTTGACAATAAAACTTTGCACTCCTTTTTATTTATCTTTTCGAAGCCTTTCTATTTTGCTTCTTCATTTTTTTCCTTTTTCCCTTCCATAGTACATAACAGCACATCTGGTTCTCCTATGGCTTTGGGGAAACAATGACCCCAAAGCTTGATGAATTCTCTCTCTGTGGGGCTGTCCAATACATACAATGCCAAGAGCCAAGAAAGGACTTTCAATGAAAGGTGCCCTAGCATTATTTAGACAGAAAACTAGGATGCTCCCACAATTGTTCACATTAGTGCCCTAAACACAATTTTTCTCTTTTGCCTCACTTCAAATCCATATTCTCCACTCAGCACCAGGCCATGATTGTATGTGGTGAGGGAAGCAAAAGAGCAGACTGATTCATGTCTAGCTCCTGTCTATGCCCCACCAAGTACAATAGTCTATCAGCCCTGTCCAAACACTGACATTGTCATCTACAAAGTTCACATTCAAGAAACCTACACTCAGTTTATTGTCTTGCTTATTCCTTGACTATTTGCATCTATTGTACTGCTGGTTCTTCGGCCTAGAACTGACCTGAATACTTGCATGTAATTAAAATGATATAAAAGCAGATTGGGAAAAAATAAAATAAAATAAAAAGAAAGAAACCTACAATCAAATTACCAAAAAAAAAAAAAAAAAATGTACAAAAACCTCCCCAATTAGTCACCACGTGCTAACAAATAAAAATCCCAGTATGGAGAATGGGTCACCTTTTTTTTTTTTCAGTTGTGGTCTGTGGGGTCCCAAATACTACAGACTATTGCCATTCCTCTTGGTTACAGTATTGTGCTGTAAAATGCAAAGAACACTATTGGAGGAGAAATGTCACAATCAGTCTTACCCATTTGTGAGTGCTGTGAGCTAAAAATAATGAGTGGCCTAACAAGTTATGCTCACTGATGTAACCGTGGTATGAATGTCAAAGAAGTAGTCAACAAATTCCCTATTGATTCCAAAGCCCACATTATGGCATGGAACCCATACCTAATACCATTATTGAAGCCAAAGAAAAACCTATGTAAAGATCCATTATAGTTCCTTTCTTGGGAACAATGTACTACTGTGATTCTGCTAAGAAGTCATAGAACTAAAACGATTCTTACTGAATTTTTGCTATACCCACAGATTAATGCATCCCTCAACCCTCATAAGAGAAGCATCTTTATGTATTAGAGGGCAATTAGCACAGAGACACATAACTGATCAATATGCAGTGAAAAAGAGAAGTGATCAAGAAGTGATCAGCCATAAATAGGGCATCTTTTAAATCATACTTCCCACTTCAACGCTTGAGGATAATTGCAATAGAGGAGACAAAAAATTATAAGAGCTAGAGGTAGTGAATGATCACCAGGAAACAGCATTCTCTGGATAAAGGAGGGCAGTTACAAGAATGAACTCACAGCAACTGTGAGAGTAGCACGAGACCTGTGCAAGCTCAAGCCAGACTGAATTCTAGCATGGAGAAGGAAAGGTGAACATAAATCCCCACCCTTAACAGAGGAACTATTGATATTTAATAATTGCTGGGAGAAGTAGGGTCAGTTTTCTATAAGAGTGTGACCCCTGGTAGGTCAACAATGCTCCGGTACAGGTCACACTTCCATGAATATTTGTGCAATACAAGTTGAGTTTAGAGATTTAAGAAAGATTGGAGAGAGAAAAGGAGGGGGACAAACAGGAAGTTGGGTGGGTAGGGAGAGATCTAAGAGGAATTAGAAGAGGGGATAAATATTATCAATATATATTGTACAAAGCTCTAAAATTAACAAAGATACTATTTTAACATCTCAAAGCAAAGATGTTGTTCTTTGCCAATGTTTTATCTGGATACAGAATGAGAAGTAAACCTCTGGCTAAAGTAACCAGAAAGGAATTGATAATGCTGATCAAAATATTGTCCCAAGACCTAAAGAAGTCCCTCCAGCCAGGGATGTTTCCTGTTTACCAGGCTTTTGGACTAAGAATGCATGAGTGCCTCTGGCTTGTACTAACATCCACCATATTGAGCTCCAGTTCCTCATCTTCATCCCTAGACTATATTCAAGGACAGACAATATTGGCAATGCCTGCCAATATTGGCAATGCCTGCCAAACCCATGGACCCTTGGGAGCCTCTATGTCCGCCAGGGATGGTTGTAAACATATCCAACTTTTCAGCTTTATAACCTAGTCCCTCCTCCCACAGTATGGAAGATTCAAAAGGACTCCCTGTCCACCTGGGCTTTGGATCTCAGGCCCAATGGGCTTCAGCCTTCTGATTCCAACTCTCTCAGATCTAAAAGCCTGATTGCTATGGGTCTCATCCCCAGCACAAATTGGTGAGCCAGTGGTAGCCCTTTGTCAATTTCTTCCCAGTGGAACTCAACTCATTCTAATTCTCAGATATTCATGTCTAAGCAATCACCTTTTACACATTCACAGCAGAAGAGGAAGTTTGGTTGTCTTAGAGTATTTTCATCCTGCCCCTAGAAACAAGAAGAAAATCTAACCTCTGAAAGAAGCAGAAGAGCTAAGGAGACAGATTATTAAAACAAAATCCTTGTCTTGGAAACATAAGTAACTGAGTCTGATATCCAGAGCCCATGTTAAAAAAAATTACACAAAAATAAAACCAAAACCAGCCATTGTAGTGCACATACTTGCAATCCAAGCACAGGAAAGGTAGGAACAAATGGAGACCCGGGACTTGATCTTCAGCCCATCTAACCAAACCGGTGAGTTCCAAGTAAAAGTGAGAGACATTGTCTCAAAAAAAAAAAAGTTGAATGATGTTTGGAAGAACAACATCCAAGGTCTACCACTGGTTTTCATATGCACACACACACACACACACACACACACTAACATGCATAGACATGCACTTTTAGTTGGCTAATTAAGCATCAGCACCACGATTAGACAGTTCTGTGGTCATTGCTATGGAAACAGTGAAAATGGATAGCTTTTGAAACAGAAGCTTGGGGTTTATGGAAAATGAGGTCATATTTTACTTAAGTAGACAAACAAATAGGGACAAATTATTGAACAAAGGTTAAAAGAGAGAAGAGACATTATTGTTCGTAAAGGCTAAAGCATGGCGACTGTCATTACTTTTTAATTTTTTAAGCTCAAGTTTTAGCTTGTGGTGCTGAGAATCAAATCCAAGACCTTGCACACAGTAGGTATGCCACCCTCGGGTCCCTCACTGAAAGCTTTGATACAGCCTTAGCATCATTAGAACAGTGTGGGAAACCATATGACTACCAAAACAAATTTTAACTCTGCTATCTAAGTCCCCTGGTTGTGAACTGTCCTCTCCTGTGCCTCTTTTTGTGGTCAGTGTAGATGCATCGTGAATATTTTAGGACCCTGTAGACCTCAATTCTCTACCACTTATAATTCAAAATTGCATCTCCCCCTGCCTTCTCCCAGGACTCTTAATTTCTCTTCTCTCTCCACCATTATTTATTTAAGCCTCCTAACTGTATTATTTATTTTAACACCATATCTGTATTATTTATTTTACTGTAGCTCTATAACGATATTATTTAAGTCTATAAAATAAAGCTTTCTCCCTTGAACTCTCCGTGCAAAATAAAATTGTATTGTACTGAAACACTCTTTGAAATGCCCTTCTTTGCCACTGGGTAATAATAATAACACTTTGCATTTATACAGTACCTTTCATCCTGGGATTATTTAAGTCTGCAAAAGCAGTTTGTCTGAATTCTCTATGCAAAAATCAAGTTGTATGCTAATATTCCTTGAGATGCTCCTTTTTTCTCAGCACTGCTAGTAAAGAAAAGAATGATCTTTGTGCACAATGTTCTGTCTTTCTCTGTATATGAAACCCAAAGCAGTTCCCTCACTAATGTTTACCTACACGGACATGGCAGAGTAGATATGGCCTCTACTACTTAGGTTGTGAAAGGACTCTCAGAAAGGAAATGTCTTGAAACCAGAAAATCCTGGGAGGAAGTGTATCCACCATTCTACCTGGATCTTCTCTGCCACCAAACAGCTACTCACAGCCTACTTCCCTACCTACCGGCATGTATTAAGTGGATACTGATGGAGTTTTGGGGCTGGGCTTCCTGATGTAAATCTCTCACTCCAAGTTCCACACTCTGAACCAGTTTCTTCCAATCTAGACACTTCTCTTGGTCAACTTCTCAGCA
The DNA here is from genome assembly GCA_021653895.1 of Mastomys natalensis. Lineage (NCBI taxonomy): Eukaryota > Metazoa > Chordata > Mammalia > Rodentia > Muridae > Mastomys > Mastomys natalensis. The sequence goes on from JAJTUV010001917.1 coordinate 640,287, forward strand.
TCTATCCACACCACCAAGAGTTTTCTTAAGTTCTCCTTCCTACTCCACACCACCTGTCCATCCTTGACTGCCTCTAGGTTGATCTCCAGAAAAGAATATTTTAGCCACTTAAAGTTCATACAACAAATATCATAGATTAGTTGTCTGATAAGCAGGTCTATAATTCCAGTAGCTAAGAAGTCTAAGATTAAGGTGCTTTTAGACCCTGACCCTTATGAAAGATCACACTCTAATTTGCAAATGACATCTTCCCATTGTATCCTCACATACTAAATGACCTTCCCACCTTCTTGAGTGTGTGTGTGTGTGTGTGTGTGTGTGTGTGTGTGTGTGTGTGTGTGCACATATATGTATGGGCACATGTGCCATAATCTTAGTAAGGGGATAACTTTCTGGGTTGGTTCTCGACTTCCACTATGTGTGTGGGTCACAGGAATCAGACTTTGGTTGTTAGCCTTGGCAGCAATCACATTTACCCACTGAACTATCTCATTACCCTCCTTAGGTTTATTTTACAATGGTAAATAATTCCCTTAACTAATCCCACTTATATCCAAATACCATCAAGCTTAGGGTTTCTAACGTAAATTTTGGAACAAATATGAACCCTCAGACCTTATCAAAGGGCTCTGATAACCCTTTAGATTCTTCATTGATGATAGCTTGTATCCATCATGTTCTTTGGGGTTTGAGAATGCATGATTGTATTTTGTTTTGTTTTGAAGTCAACTCACACAATCTCACTCTATATAGAGTTGACCTCCATTCTCTCTGTAGTTGGGGCTGGCCTCTAAATTATAATCCTTCTGCCTATGTTTCCATATTAGCATCCACACTTGGGTGTCCATTTTTTATTTTTTATTTTTTTAAAGCTTCTTGGACCTTAAGTTCCACGCAACATATTCTGGAGCTAGTTATGTTTATTTTGCACAGTTTTTCACTATATCTTTTAATACACATATTAGTGTTGTTTTATTCAATAAATTTTCCTTGAGTCCTGTATTATTTTTCTCATTGCTGTAACAAAAATACCTGACAAGAAGTAACATAAGGATGGAGAGCTTGTTCCAACTTCCAGTTCAAGGGGGTGAGAAGAAAGCATGGCAGCAAGAGTCTGAGGCGACTGGTCATATTGCAGTCACAATGAGAAGGCAGAGAGTAGTAAATAATGGTGCTCATTATTTTGCTGCTTTACATTCAATACAGGACCCCATTCCATGGAATAGTGTCACCAATGGTTAAGGTCTACCCATGTCAAATAACTTAATCTAGATAATCCCTCAGAAACATGCCCTAAAATTTGACGTTGGCTCCTAATGATTTTAGGCCTTGTCAAGTGGACAAGCAGTATTAACTAGCTCACAGATCCATTTCATCCTTTTTGATCCTAAGAAGATGAACAAATGTTCTATCAATTTGTGAGGAAATATATCTACCCATCAACAGTCTATAAAACTCAGCCATAGCATGTCTCATGAATTCATCCTCTCACTGCTCTGAGCACAGCCTGACATACAAAACAGAAAAGCAGAAGACACTTTCTACCTAATTTTAAAAAGTTAATGATAAAATCTTGATAATGCTTAGTTGGTAGACTGATTTCCTAGCATGCACAGAGTCCTGAGTTCTAGCCTCAGCACTGTATAAACTATATAATGGAGCATCCCTCATAGTCCCAGCACTTTCGAAGCAAGGGCAAGAGGATCATAAATTCAAGGTCATCTTTAGCTATATAGTAAATTCATGTATGGCTTGGCCTACATGATACCCTGATTTTTAAAGTGTTGTGTGTGTGTGTGTGTGTGTGTGTGTGTGTGTGTGTGTGAGAGAGAGAGAGAGAGAGAGAGAGAGAGAGAGGTTCAAAATAATTTTAACTCTCTTTTACCTCTTAAAAAGAAATTTTAGAAAGTTTCGTTAATGGGACTGAAGAGATAGCTCCATGGTTAGCAGCAAACAATGCTCTTCAAGATGGTCAGAGTCCTATTCAAAGAAACCACATTTGTGTTTCATAATCACCTGTAACCCCCACTCCAGGAGACCTAAAGCCTCCGGCCTCTGCAGGTACTAGCACCTATATGCACATACATACACACATACTCATAACTAAAAGTAAAATAAATTTTTAAGGTAGTTGCCTTCAGCTTCTAACTAGTCATCAAATCCCTATACTTGAGTGCTTTGTCCAACTGATGTAAGTAACTCTACTACTGAGGTACACCACCATGAAGTCTCCACACACTCCAACCCTTCTGCTATTCACTATTACATGGACTGGCATTTTCCAACATCCCTGGTAAAAGCAATGAGACAGTCACTCAATGTGCCAACACCATGCCCAGCCAGCAGGAGCAGCTCACTGAAGCACAGTGCAGCAGGATTTCCCATCCTGAAGCTCTGATCCCCACTATGAGTGATGTATCTGTAAATGAGGTGTCTAACCTCCCAAGAAGCTTCTTCCCTTGAAATGATACGGGAGCACAGGAAAGAATGTCTCCTCTTCTGTGGTGAACCAGCCCCAGACATGTGACAGCCTCAGCATAGACACTGACAAATCACTCTCATTTAATTTTTCCCCTTACTCTTGCCTGCACCTACTGTACTCTCCCAGTCACGTGTGCTCTTTGTATATTGTGTGGTGCATCCTCTTGGTCCTTTGTTCTTCCCCATGCTGTCTCATCTTAACCAATGTGCAGGCAAATTATGGTTTTCACCTTATCTCAACTTCATCATAGGTGCCAAGAGAAAAAGGGACATTGTCAATTTTCAGTAAATATTATTCTCAAGCAATGAGTTTCACTGAGTGGAATATATGAAGCTGTTATAATAGTCTTCATTTTTTAAATTACTTTTATTTTTTTATATCCCAGTCATTACCCAGGCACCAGTCCATCCTCCCACAGTTCCTCATCCAATTCCTTCTCCCCTGTCTGCAAGAGGATGCCCCCCGAACTGCCACCAGGCCTCCCTACTCTCTGGGGCCTCAAGTCTCTCAAGGGTTAGGCACATCTTCTCTCACTGAGGTCAGACCAAGCAGTCCTCTGATGTACATGTGTCAGGGGCCTCAGACCAGCTCGTGTATGCTGCCTGGTCGGTGACTCTTTTTAATGGTCAATAAGGGCAAATATGCTTTTCTCCAGCTTCCTTGATTTCTACTTAGTTTTGCTTCTTTTCCTACCAAAAAAAAATGTAGCACTTCTCCAAACCTTCGTATCATGTATCCTACCTCTGTACTTTTTGGGGGCCCATTATTATATTTAAAAATTAAGAATGTAATAATGGAACACCTACATTTCCCTTCATGCAAAAAACATGGTCTACTTAGGGAGATGTATAAGACAGAAAAAAAAATGTGTGAAAATGACGTTGGAAGAATACACAGTCTCCAAGGACTATAATAGTGTGGTCTCCTAAATTAGCTCTGCCAAGATTTTCTGGCATTGCGAGCCAGTGAGAGGTGAGGAGACAGAGTATACCAGGCAGGGTGCAGTCCAAAGATCCTGAGATAAGCAAATGATGCTGAAAAGCTACAGTAGTCTGGAGTTTCCAGAACTGGGTCAGATCTTGAAGAACTTTCTGAGCTCCACTAAAGAGTGAGGACTTTGCCCCGAGGTTATGAGAAAATATCAAAGCCACTGAAATGAGAGAATGGAATGAACAGACACAAAGATAGCGCCAATGAGTGCTGGGAGGAAGCCCAGGGGAACTGAGGGGGTGAGGGACAAGAAGACCTGTGAACAAACAAGAGAGGATTTGTTTATGGAATACTGTTAAAATGTTTCTAAAAATAATTGTGTATATAGAAACCACTAGAGATGGCCGCAAGAATAACTGTTAGTGCCAATAAACTCAGCAAGTTAGATACAAAATCAACCTATTCTATGTACTAAAAAGAAGCAATGGGTTGCATTTCTGTACACTAACAATGAGCAACCCATAAAGAAAGTCATAAAACAACTTATTGTCTTAAAAAGAGAAGGCAAATTAAAAATAAGGTTAACAAAGAAGGCACAAAAGATTCGGTATGCTAAAGACAAAACAGACAAACAAAAGAAAAAAAATCTCAGAAACTAAAGAAACTGGTCGAAGGAAATACATCTTATGTTCACAGAACAAAAACCTCAATGTTTATTAACATGTAAAACATTACCCAAAGTGCCTACAGGTTTCTAATGTGGTCAGTATCAATATCAAACACTCAATGGAATGTTGTTCAGAAACAGAAATTTTCACTTTATATACTCAGAAGGAGAATCCAAACAACCAAAAGAACTTTGAAGAAACTGAAAGCCTTATACTTTCTGATCTCAAAACTCACCACAAAACTACAAGAATCAAACAGTGTGGAACTGGAGGAAAGATGAAAACAAAGGCACTATGTACACCCTGATGTATGTAGTGAGTTCATAAACCCTCATGTGTGGCTAAATAATTTTGGACCAGGATGCCAAGACCATTCAATGGAGATATCAAAGACTCTTAAATATAGTACTGAGAATAAGAGACTGTGGAGTGCAGAGCCCTAAATGGGACATATACATCACACCCTCCACCCCACACTCCATAGCCTTCTCCTAGGAAGAGAGGGTAGAAATAGTACAAGAACCAGCTGTGGCTTAAGTAATCACTGTTTTCCAGACACAGGAAGGCAGTCACATGAATAAACAGATTATAGATGTGACAGCATGCTAAAGGACTGCAAAAGTTCAAACCAGAAAAAAGAAATACCAGTGGAGAGAGGAGGTGTGCACAAAGCCCCACCTCTAACTCAGGAGCTACTAACAACTGATACATGTTAGGAGAGAAAAAGGGAGTTTTCTTTAGGTATGTGTCTCCAGGTAGGTTGACCACACTCTGGAGCAGGCCCCATTCCCTAAAGTAGCTAGCCAACACAAATTGAATTCTATGGGTTTAAAAATACAAAAAAGATGAAATCTCGAAGTTAACCAACTTCTAGATGGTGATGTGAAGGTGGAGAGTGTGAATTTGGAAGGAGTGGGAATACTGGAGTGAATATGATTATTAATATAGATGTGAATATGGAAATATATTGTATAAAATATTCAAAGAATTAATAAAATATATTTTTGAAGTATAATAAATGTTCCAAGTAAATGTTTAAAGAATTAATAAAATATATTTTTGAGGTATAACAATGAATATCCACAGTGAGGAAATGAAATTAGGCCTTTCACCCAAAATTATACAATCTAGAACTATTTTATTAAATTAGAAGACAACAGAGAAGAAGCTTTATAACACTGGATCTATCAATGGTTTCTTGGAGATGATGTTCAAAGCACAAGGAATGAAGATTAAAGCAGAAACACTAGACTTCTCATAACTAAATGTTCCTGTCCATCAGAGAACACAATCAATAAAGCACACTGACAGTTCATACAATGTGATGAAGTATTTGTAAGGAACATATCTGATAAGGGGTTGATATCTAGACTACAAAAAAGTATCTCTACCATTAAAAACTACTTGACTGAAATGGACAAAGGATGAAAATATTTCTTAAAATAAGGTCTACACACAGCCAAAAAGCACATGAAAAAAAAAAAAAAGTCCTATCTCTAATTGTTACAAAAATGTAAATCAAGACTATGGTGATACATCCTCACATACTGAACTACAGAGTGAGTTCAAGGCTGACCTAAGCAACTCAGTGAGACCCTGTCTCAAAACAAAGATGACAGGAGCTGTAGTTAGGTGATAGAGTGTTTATCTAACATGTGTGGGGCTCTGGGTTCAGTCACCAAAGGAAGAAACAAGCTTTGTAAGAAAATAGAGAAACTGGAATGTATACATGTCTGTGTGTTGATGGAAGTGGCTAATGTTACAGCAGCTGTGTAATGCAGTCTGGTATGTCCTCAGAAACAGGATCACTCTGATTCAGTAGTTTTGCACTGGGCTTTGAGAGATACCAAAGGGCTACCCAGTGTACCCACTGATCTTCTGTTATGACACAGAGCTGAGCAAAGTTTATTTTTGGCTCACACTTTCAGTTTGAACTCTGTGGTGACTTGGTCTCATGGACTTGAACCGAGGCCATACATCATAGTGGGAAGGATGTGATAGCGAAAACTGGCTTACCTCCAGACATCCAGGAAACAGAAAGAGAGTGTGCCAGGATACCTAGTGACCTCTTCTTCCAACTAGACTCCACCTCCTAGCTTTAACCTCTTGAGATGAATGTTAGCAAATCATAAGGCTATCAATTGCTAGACCATTGATTAGGTCAGAGCTCTCATGATATAATTACTTAACAACACATCTGTCTAAGCATTCCATTGGGAGCAAAGATTCTGACAAACATATGGGCCTTCAGGAAATACATTACTTCCAAAGCATGACCCCCAGTAGACTTGAAAGCAAGGTCACGAAAAAATTCCTGCATGGTCATACTCACAGTGTCAGGGTTCATGATAACCAAAAAGTGGAAATAAGTCAACTATCTATTGGCAGATAAGAAATAAATAGAGTAGTAAAATAACAGAAATCCTAACATATCCCAGGGCATTCTGCTAAGTGAAATAGAACAGTCACAAAGATAAACACTGCCTGGTACACATCTATGTCATACTGAATATACAGAAACAGGAAGCAGAATGGTTGCTAAGCACCAGAATGGAGGGGAGTTGGACCTTAATGGGCATAGTTTCAGCTTACCAAGATGAAGAGATCTGGAGATCAGCTGCAAAGTAATGTGAATGTGCTTAGCATTGCCTAACTGTGCAGTTAAACATGATTAAGAGGGCAAATTTCATGTTGTATGTATTTTACCACAATTTTTAAAAAAACATAATGCCTTGGAGAAAATTTTTATTTCTGAAAGAATGCTGCTGATACCAGTTTTGCTTCCAAATTCTATGCCAGATTTATTTTCTTCTCTTGTGCAATGTGAGGCATATTGCTAACACCCTCCCAAGAGGACACAGAGTGATGGATGTGGCTGGCTAAGAAAAGGAGAACCTAAGGTCTTCACTACCACAGCTAAGAGCCAGTCATACAAGATGGCTTCAGTCTTGCCATCAATTAAGCCAGTAAGTCTTCCACTTCTCCTATGGTTTCAATGTGAAATGTCCCTCGCAGGCTTATGTATTGAATATTTAGTCCACAGAGGATAGTGATGTTTGAGAAGACTGTGAAACCTTTAAGAGCAGTAAAGACTCTCTGGAGGAAGTCGGTTACTTGGGTTTATAGTTCAGTCTAACTTGTGAGCAGCTAACTCTTGCTAACTCCAGGAGCAACGTGACCAGCAATGCTTCTGCAGCCATGACTTACTAGCCATGATTGACTGTGTTTCTCTTTAAACTATAAACCAAAGAAACCCTGTTCTCCATTAAGATACCTTTAATGAGGTATTTTATCACATAAGTGACAAAGTCTTTAAAGTTGAGTCTCCTAAAGAGCTGTCCTTGCTCTTTATATCATGATAGAAATGAAATCCTACAAATGGCTTGCCTCTGACCAGAGAAAGAGCAAGGCCCGGAACTAAGAATCTTCCTTCAGCATGACTCCTTCCCAGTTCCTCGTCTCCATCTTCCAAAGAAGGAAGCAAGACTAAGGAGAAGACCACAGGACAGGATCCATTGACTTGAGTAATGAGTAGCATGTATTCTCCACTGGAGCTAGAAGGTATACAAATTCATCCAGACCAATATTCTGGAATAACAGCAGGTATAGACTCCCTCTTCACTGACCTACACTGCCCTTTGTTTCCCTGGATCTGTTTATCTTTTCAGATCCAGGAAGGATCCAAAAGACCCTGCACATACCAGGACATCTCTCACAGGCTTTATGAAGAAAACCCCTCCAAAGTCTCAACAGAAGCTTGATGTTGACGAGCACTGGGATTTGGTTTTGATGAGTTTTCCATGGCCCTAATGGGACATATATTTATATTAGACTTGACTACTCTTAAGGTTGAAAGCAGCAGCTAATACTCTGACAGAAGCAGCAATGGGAAGTGTACTCCAGAAAGGGCCAGGAAGTGTGTAGCAAACACAGGTCTGGTCAGGGGTCATCAGCAGTAGGAACAGAGTCTCCTTTGCTCAATCACCTTTTTATATACAAATTGAGAGTAAGGGACTGGGTACATGTAGTTAAGTAAATGGAATTGCCAACCCTTTCTTTAAGAGTGAGAGTATTCAAACACCTTCGGAACCAGAATAGACTTGGTTGAGGCCAAGAGGCAAAAAAATGCAACAGGTCCCTGAAATGACTGCAGCTCTTAGGAGACAGTTGTAACTCTATTTCAGGACTTGCTGGAAAGGGGGGAAGAGCAGTGATAGAAGCCCCTTGCCCAGTGCAAAGTCTCCCTACTAACACATGGTACCTAGTACAGATGGCCACCAAGAAAGGACTAGCTCATAGTTGTGAAGATTCTAATGCCCATAGCCTGGGCTTCTTTGCTGCATTTATCTGTTTTATTTTGTTTTAATAAATGCCATGACAAAACAGCAACTTGGTTTATTTCATCTTCCAGCCTATGGTCAGGATATCATTGAGTAAAGCCAGGGAAAGCACACAAGCATGAACCTGGAGGCAGAAAATGGAGACTGTACAAGAAAGTTGCACACTGAATTGCTTTTCCTGGCTTGTTCAGATATTTTTCTTATACAGCCCAGACCCACCAGCCTAGGGATGGCATCACCTACAGTAGGTTGACTCTTCCCATATCAACTAAAAAGTTGTAAAATGCCTCACAAACACGTCACAGGCCCAATCTGATCTGAGAAAACTTTCAACCGAGGGTCCCATTATAAGATGTCTCAGGCTTATGTCAGGTTGGCAAAAATTAACCAGCACTGTTTCTGTGAGCTAAGTGTGCCAAGAGAAGAGGTATTGCCACTTACAGGGAAGGATACCACAGCTGGACAGGCTTAAGAGTCCACCACGTGCATACAGAAGCTGGGAAATAGTAAGGTAGGCTGGTTCCCCTAGTGAGGGCAGAAAAAGGCTAAGCATTTTATAATGAGCATAATTTAACACTGTTGACTGAGAACAGTAGAGATTTTTCTCACAACCCACCAGATGCTACCAAAAAGCATGCTATCTTGTTCTAGGTATGGCATCCCCCACACCCTACAGCCTACCCTAAGAACACAAGGCCTCCTTTGCTAGCATTGGATCTACTACATAGCTGCGACTATCAGAGAGGTAGTCTCCACCTCACCCCAGGCCATGGAAATTGTTTAAGGAAATTTTTAGGAAAGTTTAGATCTTTTCAGCAGGCCAGTATCATTCAACTAATTTCCAGAATTGCAATCAAGTTCACCTTATAATGAGCATAGCAGCCCCCTCTGGAGCCAGGTGGAGAATCAGGAAACATGTCATGAGAGAGAGTAAAGATACTAGGCTCCTTCGTGGATCTGTGGGGTTTTAGGACCAGAAAGGGCTGCCTATGCAGTCAGATTCTAAAACAAGGGCTGCTGGCCAGCATGGGTCACAGGGCCACCAAGGAGTGGCTTTCTGAAGAGCTGAGTTCAGAATCGATTAAGCAGCAGGGCTATTTATTGACCATTTTAGATTTCATAGAAAAGAGAAAAAATAATCCACTATGAAAATGAAATTCTGTCAGTAACCCCAACAGGCTTGCCCACCAACTAACGAGAACAAGGTAAATTTGAGCTCAATTTACTCAGATGGATAATAAAACTTTCAATTATGGCTACATTATTTGTTGCTATATGGTTGAAAGATTAGGTGACAATATGCAAAAAATAGTTTCTTCATATTATAATATTTAGTAATGTCATTTTATTTTTTATATGTTTCATTAAATTGTTTTGTGGCTTTATTATCTACCCAGATGCACAGCCCAGAAATACAATTATTCAGATTTAGAAGCAATAAAATTTGGCATGCATTTTCTCGTATTCAGAATTCCTGCATGTTAAAAAGAAATTATAGCATTCTTCCCACATTGCACCGCTCTGAGGCCCTCACAGACCCATTCATTAACCAAAGGCATTACAGAAAGCACACCATTTAGGTTAAAGGGCCCTTCGGATAACAGATAGGCAGACGCAGAGCTAATATTTCACTATAGCCCCGCCTTTTGATTATGACAATAGCAGAGGCAACAGAATCATGCTCACTGTAACGTGCAGCCCCGTGATGGATCCATGAAGTGCTGAAATTCTGGATGCAAAGCAGAACACGGGGAAAGCTTGGTGACTGCAAAACTCATCTCTAACTCTGGAGGAGCAGGAGTCTCCCTACTGGAGAAAAGTGATGACTTGCTGGGGACTTGTATTTCAGGTGAGCTCTATAAGAAGTCAGGGTCCTGAGCGTGCTTCCATGGCACATAGAGCGTTAGGTGTGACTGCGGGAGTTCAGGGATAGTGGCTCTTCTGCTCAGAAATATACTTCCACTGAAAAGTCACCAATTTTTAAAATTTTTACTAAATTATAAAGAAACACCTTAGGGTTTCTCATCTGCCATTAGCACTTTAATGTATGTTGAACATATAATCATTTGAAATCATAGAAATCAAATTACAAACATATTTGGGGATGAACAGCAAACTATGTTGAGTCAGTTTGGGGCTTTGTCATTATTGTTGTCATTGTCGTTGTTGTTGTTTCTTTGATTTGAGATAGCCAATGGTACTAAATGAAAAGAGATGTCAAAAAAGACTTAAGAGAGTGTCAAACTACAGTCTTACTACAAAAAAAAAATAGGAATTACAAACCAAATATATATACATATATATTTATTTATACACATATATATATAAATTACTTCATACATACACACACACATATATATGTGGAAGCACCATACATATATATGATGGAGGGTTTACTAAGCCCCTAAAAGAAGTCACTACTCCTGAAGAGAACCCACATTCAGTTTCCAGCACCCATGTCATGAGACTCACAATTACCTGTAACTCCAGGAGACACAATCTCATTTTCTAGTTTCCATGGTCTGCTGCATTCATATGCATACAACTACATGCATTCAGACATCTAAATATATAATTTAAAAAATAAAATTTGAAAGTATGTTATTTACAGATTATATGTATAAGGTGTGTATGAAACATAAAATTTGTTTAAACTTGGATTCTGCCCCCAATATATTTCAATGTGTGTTTGCAAATACATCACAAAAAGTCTCCATCCCAAACTCTTCTAGTCTCACACACTTTCTACAATATAACCAAATGGAAAAGACTGATATAAAAAGTGTGTGAGAAATTGCTATAAGTCCAAACATAAAATAGAGAAAAAAGGGCAATAACTTTGCAGAAGACTCATATGAACAGTAAACACTTAAGAGCATATGAGGGAAATGCAAAATGAGCAGCCTCTGATACCCATTTAACTGGCAGAATTGAGAAAGGCAACATCATGAAATGTTAGGGACCATATAGAGACATGGGATCACCCAGTGAATAAGAAGCTAGTAAGCTCCTTTGGGAAAGAATTTAACATTATCTTACAAAGTTAAATAGTTGTATATCCTACAACTTCATATTTCCACTTATGGATGTGTAGCTCAAGAAAAAATCTCAAATATATACAGTATGGAAGCACCAGAGTGTTTGTGGTACCATTCTCAGAAACAAGAACCTGGAAATACTCTAAATGAGGACGTAAATTCTAGTGCACTCCACAGTAAAGTATTGGGAGACACTCAAAACCAATGAAACTCAACTATACACAACAATGTGGCTGACTCTTGCAAATACAATATGGCTGAGATTAGAAGATGAGTGATTTTTTTCTTTTCTAAAAAAAAAAATTAAAATACACAATATAGTGTTAGGAATCTGTATACATTGTGAGGCTGTGTTTTAAAGTTTATGATTAAAATCTGACTAGCTCTCCTTGGGGAACCAAGCAATGAACAATAAAAGCTGCAGAGCAAAGGAGCAGACAAGCTATTGGCTGCTCTCTGCAGCTTATGATGTCATAAACATCCATAGAGAAGAAAGCAGAGCCCCCTCCTCCCCAGACTGTGATGAGAGGGTATCAAGGAAGGAAGCCCAATTCTAGTGTAAGCCCTGAAAACATGGGATAACACCATTCATGCCCCTTTGGGGGTGTGTGTGTGTGTGTGTGTGTGTGTGTGTGTGTGAGAGAAGAGAGAGAGAGAGAGAGAGAGAGAGAGAGAGAGAGAGAGAGAGAAATGGTGTTTCATATAAACATAAGAAACATAATGTGAGTTGCTCTCAGAAAGTCGTATTATTACTAACATGATAATCAAGAAATTTCAAGGCAAGCTGTGCCAAAACTCATAATTATCAAAAAGACTGGGTGGGCTGGAAAGATGTTGAGAAACCACTTACTTCACAAGCATAAGGACCTGAGTGTGGGTCCCCAGCAACACATAAAAGCCAAGCATGGATGTATAAGCCTATAATCCTCACACTGGGAAGACAGAGACAGGAAAATCCCAAGGACTTGCTGGCCAGCCAAGGACTAGTTAACTAATCAGAGAACCTCAGGTTTAGTGCAAGGCCCAATCTCAATAAGGTGAAAATTCAAGATGTCTTTTGACCTCCAGATATACGCACATATACACTGAAAAAACAAAGTGTGTATGTGTGTGTGTGTGTGTGTGTGTGTGTGTGTGTGTGTGTGTGTGGAGAGAGAGAGAGAGAGAGAAAGAGAGAGAGAGAGAGAGTAGTAATATATATAAATATATATATAATATATATATATATGTATAGGCACAGGGAACTTTATAGAAAGAAAAGGCAATGTGGAATCAGCTTGTGGATCTCATTTGCAGGGTAAAATTTCCCCTTGGAAACAAGGCAATAGAGAGTAAGTAGAGGCTTGAGCAAGAGAGAGAATATTGAGTGCCTGGTGTTCTTCAATCCCACTGTGTTTCAGATGTACCTGGTAAACACAAAACATCCCTCGTGTATAAAATGAATTACCTAAGCCAAGAACAACTGACCCACAGAGAAATAATCATATCTGAGAGCAGAATTTCTGGACCCATGTCTTCCATCGGTGGGAATAACTTTGGATCAGCAATTGTATCCTGATAAACCTTCTTTTTCTCATCTCTAAAATAGGCAATGTGAGGTAGAAAGACAAAGAACAGAGATACTCACACGCTAACTATTTGACTGCTTCTCCTATTTAGATTCTAGGCAGGACAAGGATAACCTCAACAAAAGGGACTTCACTGCTGTCATCAAAGGATCAGAACACTGACTAGGGTATCATTCCTAGCTGGTTGATAACCTATGTCTAAGGGAATGGCTAACCAAAAGGTTCCTGTAGTTTAGGGCTAAAACAGCAGGATGGTGAGAGGCTTCCCGTTAAAATGGCTTCATGAATTCTCACTTTAATAACCTTCTCTACTACCAATAGTTAAAATATTTAAGGAAGGAGATGGGCTCTCCGGATAAGCAAAGTGTTTCTCTTGCAGGCAAGAGGATCTGAATTTGATCCCACAAAGCTCAAATTTTTAAAAAGTCAGGAATGTTGCTGCTACTTATAATCCTAGCACTTGAGGGCAGAGATAGATGGATCCCTGCAGCTCTCTAGCTAGCCTGGATTACTTGACAATATCTAAGTTATAGTCCCTTTCTAATAAAGCAAGATGGCTGGTGACTGAGGAATAACACCTAAAGTTGATCTCTAGTCTCCTATGCATGTACTCTGTGTGTGTGTGTGTGTGTGTGTGTGTGTGTGTGTGTGTGTTTTTTCTCTCTCTCTCTCTCTCTCTCTCTCTCTCTCTCTCTTTCTCTCTCTCTCTCTCTTTCTCCTTCTCTCTCTCAAAAAAAAATAGCAATATCAAATTTCTTTAAACAAGGAAGAGAATAGGAAATTGAGAGTTAAGTAAATGCATGTCTCTAGACTCTCAGTTGGAAGCTCTATTGTCCTGGAATCCAGATTGTACTGGTTAACAAAGCTCCAAGGAGCTTGTGTGGGATGAACACTAACCACCATGGTGCGAAATCAAGTCTGGGACAGAGTTCCATTTGAGCAAAAGGAGCCCATGGAAAAATAATAGCCTGCTGTCTGGAGCAAGAAATGTAGGAGGAAATCTGAGAGAAAAGGGAAATATAAATTAGCACCTATTAACTAAAGCCGTAAAAGCACAGTTCAGCAACTGTGGCTGAGAACAGGAGCCCCAAATATTCCTAGCTAGAAGCCACCTTAAAATTCTCATGAAATTAGAAGTTTCCTAGAAAAATATTAATTCCTAAAGTTGACTCAAGAAGAAATAGAAAGCCTGATTGACCTTGTAACTGTTAAAGAGGTATGATCATTTATCAGCCATGCCCCCCTCCAGCAAACAAAACCATCTGTAATCAGACTTAAAGATAAATTACTTAACAAATATACAAGGAATAGATAATTTGTGCTTCATTCAAAATATTAGACAGAAAGGGATAAATGAAGAAAACTTATCCCGTTCATTTTGTTGATAGTAAAATGTGTCAAGCACCGTAAAAGTAATGAAGTGATAACCACTGTGTTGAATACAGAGTTGAAAATTCTAGCTAAAATACAAGCAGTGGGCTGGGGATGTAACTGAACACCTAGAGGGCTCTCTTAGTGTGCATGAAATCCTGGTTCAATCCTCAGCACAACATAAACCAGGATTGACAGTACATGCCTGTTATCACAGCATTTCAGAAGTGAATGCAGAATCAGAATTCTAAGACTCCTTCAGCTGCATAGTGAGTTCAAAGTCAGCCTGGACTATACAAGACTGTTTTTAAAATACGCAAACCAAACATATTCTGGAAGTCATTTTTATATGGGATAATTTTAATGAAACTTGTGATCTATATATCTACAAAATGGAGGAGGAAACAGCAACAAGAAAGAAGACTGCAGCTCAATAAGGAAAGGTTCTACTGAACATTGTAGGCTAGAGTTGAAACACCCACCTGGAAGCTTGCCTTTTATAACATGCCATATGATGACCCAGAGCAAAGATAATGGGATGGTGACAGTGGTGGTCTCTGCTGAAGAAACAGTTCTTTCCTGCTAGGGATATAATATGATGTGATCCTGATGTTCTCATGCCCTTTTTCCTGGTATAGCAGGTGGGTGGATAGTGGGATCGAAAAGTGACTAAATGTGTCAAGGAAATACAGGGATGTGCTCAAAGATAACTAAGAATACCACATAGTTTTTTTCAACATTGAAGAAAGCATTTTTACCCCATGTCTTTGCAAGAGATAACATCAATAACATCATGGTTAAAAAGAATATAATACAAGAATCAAAAAGGAGTATTCAAATATCTTTGCTTTTAGTATACATTTACATACTTACAAACTACACATATCTATTCACATGCAAAAAAAGTGAAGGCATCCTTTGTTTTGTCAGGTTTTTATCATTCTGCATTATATGTCTTGAAACTGGTATGCCTTTGTCATACATCCATTGGGAATCTGTAGAGTATGTTTTTTTTAGAAGGAATAATTTTTTACATGGCTCTAGATAAGACTAGTATTCAACTGAGACAGACTCACCAGTGACATCTTGATTTATGCACAAATGGTAATCTTTAAAAGCTAATAAAGTCATCCCTCTATACCTACTTAAAGAAATAATAAAATGAAATCAAAAATATAAAATTGTTTTGTTCTGCTTGTTTGTTTTGAGATATGGTCTTTCTACACATCCCTGGCTGTTCCAAAACTCACTATGTAGAGCAAACTAGCCTTGAACTCACAGACATCTCCCTTCCTCTGACTCCCAAGTGCTGGGATTAAAGGCAAGTGCCACCACATCAGGCTTCAAAAGAGTAAACTTCTTAAGAACAAAACTTAAGGGTTTAGAGGAATGAGTCAGTGATTAAGAGTACTGGTTTCACATAAAGCTCATGAAGAATGAAGACCAAGTTGGGGGGCGGTGGCTACAGTCCCTCTTAGAAGAAGTAACAAAATACTCAAGGGAGCAAATATGGATGCAAAGTGCAGGACAGAAACTGAAGGAGGGGCCATCTGCAGACCATTCCACCTGGGTATCCATCCCATGTGCAGTCACCAAAGGTAGATGATGATGTGGGTGTCAGGAGGTGCATGCTGACAGGAGCCTAACATAACTGTCTCCTTAGAGGTCTGCAAGAGTCTGACATATTCAGAGGCGGATGCTCACAGCTAACCATTAAACTGATCATTGGGTTCCCAACAGAGAAGATAGAGTGAAGACTGAAGGAGTAGAAAGGGTACGGGACCCCATGAGGAGAGCAACAATACTAACCAACTAGAGCCCCCAGGGTCTAAACCACCAGCCTGGGAGCGCTTAGGGAGGGACCCATGGCTCCAGCTATATATGCAAGGGAGCTATATATAAGTGGGAGAAGAGATTCTTGGTCCCATGAAGGCTGGACATCCTGGGGGGTGGTATTCGAGGGTGGGGAGGTGAGGTTCTGGGGAGGGTGGGTGTGGGTACAACATCATAGAGGCAGGAGGAGGGGGGAAGGATAGGGAGTTCCTGGGAGGGAGGGGGGAAAGGGATAAGGGGAAAACACCTGAAATGTAAATAAAAGTTCCAATAAAAAAAATTAAAAAAAAAAAAAAAAGAGTACTGGTTTCTCCTGCAGAGGACCAGGATTCAGTTCCCAGCACCCACATAGTGGCTCACAAAAACCTGGATCTCCAGTTACAGGAAATCTAATGATCTCTTCAAGTTCCTACAAACATCAGACATGCACATGATTTACACACACAATCAGACAAATATTCAAAAATAAAAATAAATATTTTAAAATAAATAATTTTTTATTTTTTAAATATTTTTTCATCAATTTATTTTTTTTCAGTTACATCTCAATTGTAGCCCTCCAACTCCTCCCGGTGTCCCCCTCATACAGCTTTGCCCTTCTCCTCTGAGAAGGGAGAACCCTCCCCCCTCTCCAGATATCAATCCACTCTGGCACATCAAGTCACTGCAAGACTAGGCACATCCTCTCCCACTGAGGCTAGACAAGGTGGCCCAGTTAAGGGGAATAAATTATTTTTCAATCTACAAAGAAACAATAGTTTCAAAATGTTAATGAAAATCATGAAATAAACAAAAGATAGATAAATGCACTATTAACATTGTTGGAAATGTTTGATCACATAAACAATATATACTGTGAATGCAACTTAATATATAAATCAGTGCAATTGCAATCAATTTTGGGCGGCATTTTTTTCAATGAAGCTATACATGATGACTCAAAAATCTACATGAAAGAGTAAAAAGGCCAAAATTGTTCAAAGATAAAACTAAGAAGGAACATGAAGAAACTGTACCACCTATATCAAATTTTATAATATATGTATTATTGTTTTAGTATCACAATGATAGTGTGGTACTAGCCCACTGACAACACAGCTGGACACAGAGCCCACAGAGACAGATTCTGCATGGCACAGATGTACGAGGGAGATGGGCCTTGAGTGACGTATGCAGGCTATGGCATTACCCACTGGAGAAGACAAGAAGATTGGTCTCCTTCATTCCACACATGAGCTCCAGATATCTGTGAAACCTAGACTGAAGGAAGTTTCCTAGAAATTGAAAAAGAAGGCAATTTAAAATAAAGACTCATAAAACCATTATAGAACATATCACAGTGACTCATCAAAAAATTAAAAATTGAGATACCATATGATCCAGGAGCCCTTTACTGGTGTAGACCCAAAGAAACATAAACTGATGTATCTAAGAGATACTTGCCACATTCATGTTTATGGCAGCACTAGCTACAACAGGCAAGATTTGAAATCAACTCAAATATCTATCAGAGATGAATGATAAGGGAGATATCAGAGCCACCCACAAACACACACACTCAGAATCTTCTCACCCAAAATCTGCTTCTATATATACATATCTTCTATATAACAGAGCAACATAGAATGTGCTGATAATAACATCTTGATAACACAGTGGGGTAGGACGGACAAAGGTCTTATCCCTGGAAGTATGTGCAGTCTCCTTGGAGAAAAGCATTCATCCCTAGAGCCAATTATCCAAAGAAATAGCTAAGACCCGAAAGGCAGGCCTTGGGCAGGGAAGAGAATATGATTTTTCATGGACCCTCATCTTTCAGGCACTATTTTTCAATTACTCACGATGTTTAGGGTAAGCTCTAAGGTGACTAGATAAATAGATGCCCACCCTTAGAGAATAGCTAGGAGAGAGACAAGACAAACACCACTCTGTATGACACAGATGTGGAGTGAAGATGGGCCTTGAGTGAAATATGCAGTCTATGGCATTATCCACTGGAGAAGACAAGGAGATGGGTCCCCTCCATTTCATACATGAACTCCAGATATCTGTGAAACCAAGATTAAAGGAAGTTCAACAATAAAAAATACCTAGTGCTGGCTGGCCAGCTGATCCTGACAAATCAAATAAATGAACTCTAGATTCAGAAACAAAGCCTTTCTTAATGGAGGTGGATAGAGGAAGAAACCTGACATCTACCTCTGGTCCCCACATGAACATTTGTATAAACATACCTGCACACACATGCATCCATACATAAGCACATACGTATACATATAACATATACAAATTTTAAAACACCTAGAAAAAGAACTTAATCCAACAACCATGTTTAGAGATGAGACTTTCGAGAAATGATTAAGATTAAATAGAGTCATCACACTTGTGTAAGAGTGAGAGGTGAATGTAGAGATGTGTGTATGTGTGTGTGTGTGCATGTGTGTGTGCATGCACTTGTGTGTGCAAGTGCATGCAAGCTTTCCACCTCTTGCTGTGTGATGTCCTGAGCCATCTTGAAACTTTATCAGTCATGAGCCCATCACCAAATGTTGTCCTCAACCTTGGACTAGCATCATGAGTCTATGCCAGTCTTTTTTCACTATAAGTTGCTCAGCTTCTGGTGTTGTGTTACTAGCAACAGAAAGTACATTTTAAAAACTCCTTCTCAATTCTTCAGTCGAGCAGTGGTGGAGTACACTGGACTGCGGACCTGTATGTATATGTGTCTCAAAGTGCATACCTCAGCATAAGAATTAGTAGAACCATTTTCTGTTCTTTAACTCATAAGGTACAGCCAAGATTATAAATATTTTCACATGACATTACATACCTTCCTATAATTCATGCCCACAAATTCTCACCAACATTTTTTCCTCTAAAAGAGACTTCCCTCCCATTATCAACTTTATCAGTTAGTTAGATTTCTCTATGTGAATAAACCACCCCAAAAATGAGTGATGTGAGACCCTACTCATTATTACAAGCCCCTGTACATGCCTGTTGGAAATCTGAGCAAGGCTCAACAAGGACATTCTTTTGTAGGAATCCCCAGGTCTCACAATATAAGCCACATAGCCTTTAGATGGAATGGAAGCTTAGGTCTAAGATAGCCTCATTTATGTAGCTGGCAGTTGGTGGCTTCCATCTCTGGTGACAGAATTAGTTGGGCCATGCTAGAATATACCTAGCTCAGGCACATGATATTTGTGGTTGGTCAGAGTCCTAAAAGCTGCGGAAGAGGGCCTCGAGAGATGGCTTGACTATTATAATCACTTGATATTTTTCCAGAGGACCAAAATTTGGTTCCCTAGCACCCTTCTCTGACAGCTCCCAACTGTCTGTAATTCCAGCTCCAGGGTATCTGATTTCTTCTGCTGGATTCTGCTGCTACCTGCACTTACACACACACACATACACATTTATACACATAATGTTTTAAAATGAAATATTTTTAAGGAATTGAAGACAATTTCAATTTATAATTTTTCTATTAGGTCTATGAGTCCCATGTGGTAATAATATACCACTGATCAAAGAAAAGTACATGGACAACCAAGTACATCATTAGGGTGGGGCTGGTACCCAGTATAAATATGGGGGAAAAATCATTTCAGCTGTTATTTCAAATAATTTTCCATTCCAGCTTTCAGTAGCCTTGATCTCATTTTATAGCACAGTAATAATTTCCTATAGGCACACTGGCCACACACTCACATCATCACAGGCGCAGAAGAGGCATTACAAGTCTTACGATTTCCTGAAAGGAAATGGAGACACAGTGGATCTGAGGGAGAAGGGAGGTAGGGGTGGACCAGGAGGAAGGGAGGGAGGAGAGACTACAGTTGAGATTTATTGTATGAACAAAGAATAAGTAAATCAAATAAATAAAAACACATGCAGATTCATATCACTTTTACATATGCACTCAAACATTAGCAGAAAACCACAGGAAAAGAATCACATGGAGATATACAGTCATGTATATACCAAGTCCACCTTTGAGGCAAGGATTTTCTGTGCACACTCTATTTCATTTTAATTCTCTAAAGTTCTTTGATAAAATGCACAGTAGCATATTTTAGAGAAGGAATCCACTGCTCCCAGCCATCCTTTGGTACAAAGGGTTAAGTGATTAGAGATGACCCGGGCTGCCAGCTGCAGGCTGGTCTCTGTGGTCTGATTTCTCAAGATGATACAGCTCACTTCCCAGCAGTGATTGCAAGATTTAAATCTAAGTCGGGAGAGAGAAAAATGCAATCCTTAGTACGGTGTTAGTTAGAGCACAGCTAGATACAGCATAAGCAATGAAAAGACAGAGTCCACGAGATTGTTTAACCATTTGACTAAATGGGAAACATGGAGAAGCATTTCTAGGCAGCTTCAGATAACGGCCTTTCACAGGTCTCCTGGCAAGTTCCTTAGGAATCTAAAATGGATGTAAATTCTGAAAAAAAAAAAAAAAAAAAAGATGGGCTTTTTAAAAAATGAAGCTCTCTTTACTTTCTACAGAGGCTCTCACATGGCTATGCATATATTATCCACAATTTATAATTAATAACTATTTACATTCATAAATGTTTTAAGTAACAATATTATTGAAAAGCAAGTGCTAAAAATAAGCTAGTTTGTTTCCTTTTCTCGTGAGTTCCTAGTGGCTTTAAAAAAAAGAATAACACCACAACTTTTTTCCCCTCCTATGGGGCAAAATTTCTAGGAAATTTATAGCTGAACAGACAACTGAACTTCAAATAGGGACTATCCTTTGAAACTTACCCCCCATCTTCCTGTAAAGTCTCAGCCCAGACAAGTTTGAACCATTGACTAAGCCACCTGTCAGAGTTGACACCTTTTCCTTGTTTAATACCTAATGCTTCCCTGATGCTACTCAAGGACACAGCCCACCTGTTCTGCTGCACAACTTCGTTAGCTGCTGATTCACAAGCATGCTTAGAAATACAGTGGGAAACTATGAAAGCTCAGAGCAGGTGGGACATGTCTACTTTGGTTTCCATAACTAGACTGTGACTGGAAAAGTCTTGAAGTGCACATCACACCACCAATCAGTTGTTGTAAGAGCCTGAGGAAACCTGGAGAGCAGCTCAGGACTGCAAACTCTCGTGTATGAAGGTGCATCCAAAATCCAGGTGCTTCAGGGAGTGGAGACAAGGGATCCCTTAGACCAACCAAATCAACCAGCTTTGGTTGCAAGTGATGAGAGAGACACTGCCTCAATGTATAAGGAAAGGAGAAAAAGCAGCTGAAGAAGATATCTACACCAACCTCTGTTTTCTACACACTTGCACACATAAATGACTATGCAAATGAGAGCACATGCAAGAACATGCATACACACACAACACATGCACGAACGTGTACACACACCTACATGCACAGGGAACTCAGTGCATGAAATAACAGAAGTGAAAGTCAACTTTCATCTTCCTTAGACATTTGATCCGAAACCAGGGGCTCTTGATTCTAAAAGTAGTTTCCTGAGCAGGGTCCTCATCTGTTCCTTCCAGTGCTAGACTCTAAGGTCATGGCTATTCTTTGTTTCTCAGCTGTAGAAAGCAACTCCATTGAAACACAGTAAAGTATTTAAGAATGCAGCAACTTCCCAAATTAAACTTTGTCCTGGTTTAAACTTGTCCCTCAGGATATCCAGGTCTAAGTTCTGCCTTATTTATGACTGATTTTTTACAGGGACAGGCACTGGAGCCACAAATCTCATAACTGATGTGTCCCAACACTGCCAGCTTCCTATTCAGCGGGGACAAATACCCATGGTGTGACTCCATAGCATTCACACATTTAGACACTTGTATTCAATATTTAATTATTATTTTTTTTCCTTTGAAGAAAAGTATTTAGTGTCAGAGATTTCCTGACTCTACAGGTTCAAGGTGTCACCTCTCCTTCCCTTGGCTGAGGATGACAGGGAAGTTGTCAGGGAGCTGCCCAGAGAGAGTCCAGAGAGTCCACTCCCATCACTCTACTACCCTGACAGGGCTGTGCTCCCAATGGGCACCTGCCCATCCTTAGTATACCTAGCATTGCTTCATTGTCCTAGCTTTCCCTTTAGTGTACTCTTCCTCTCCTTCCCCAGGGGAATTCCTGGAGGGCAGAAGTCAGGTCTTGGGTTGTCTTTCAGGTTTTTATAAGGGAAAGTGAATGAATTTGTTTCAGGTGTAAATGTAGGTACTTGTATCACCTACTAATACTCTCTTATCAAGATCTGATCAGCTTTTAAGGTGGTCACGATTTGAGGGAAAGAACACTAGGAAACAGACAAGAAGACATGTCTTGAGCGAAATCCAAGTGGCCACAGGCAGGATGAACTGACAAGGGCTTAGGAAAGGTAGGATTCCCACCCTGACCACTAATACCTGAAGAAGCACTAATAGCAATAGTAGTATTGATTGATTGCTTGACTGCCTCTGGTGCTCCGGGTACTATAGCAAGCACTCAGTGCATGTAATCTTATTTAACCCAGACAATAAAATCACAAGTAGGCTATGTTCACACCAGCTCCTCGGGTATGGACCCTGAAGCTCGAGGCAGCCAAGAAACTGCCTGTTGGCATGTATCATGCAGGTGAAAGAGTCAGGCTCAAATCCAAGCCATCTATTCTATAGCCTTTCTCCTCACTACCTATAAAATTGTAGGCCCATTGGGTGGGGAAACACACATTTACATACAATCACCCTGCATAACTCAAATCATTTTTGTCTATAGGAAGACATCAAGTAGGAACTTATAAATAAAGAAAGATCTTAACAAATTCATCCACACATTCCAGCCTCGAGTCAATCCTGCCTCTGAATGAGAGTGTTTTTGGAGGGAGGTGTAGGTGGCAGACTTCCGGAGAGACTGATATTATGGAACACAAATAGATAGAAGAGAGCAAGAAGTGGAGATTCCCAAGGAAGAAAAAAAAAAAAACCATCATGAAGGGAGTCCCCAGAACTGCACACTCTGTCTTCACAAAACCCCTCTGCCACTCACGAGGTTCACGACTTTGTTACTGACAGTCGTCACAAAGCTCACTCTGCTCCCAGACCTTACCGCCCCTCACAGCCTCTACCATCATTAGATCATGCCTTGTCTTTGCTCCAACACATTCAGGGATTTCCACCGCCTTCTGATTAAAGTCTAAAATCCTCAGCTCAATTCAAGGACTTTCACACTCAGCCACCATCCAGACAAACAGATCTGTCCTCAGATACAGGCTCAGACACCTCAGGCTTGTGATGAACTCCCAAAATATGACTCACCAGATCCCAAATGAGCTTGGTCCTCCAGCTTCCCCTGTCTCACTCTTCCCGTCTGCCGGGAACACAAGTCTCTTCTTAGGTTGCCAACAGCATTTGCTGAACACTTTTTAGGTATCAGGCACAATCCTGGCTTGGAAGATCAGCCTTCTCCTTCAATACTTGGTCCAAATGCCACCTTCTGCAGGAGATGAGAGTCGGTCTCTGAGGGGAAGCGATTCATTGGAGAGCAAAGTGTATTCAGGGGTTTGTATTTGGACTTGAGCTAAAGGCTTACGCCCAGCCTCCCTGGTACGGTCTGCTCCTTGGTGCCGACAGTACGGCACTTATGGTCAGGGTGAGGTTCAATCCAGGCAGTTCCACCATTTTCCATTCTCATTTTCCTTTGGCATATAAGTTATGACAACGTACACCATCTCCACAGTCATCAAAATACCAAAGAATGAATTCTCTCAAGCATCTAATCGTTACAAAGACAAAATAAAAATTGCCCAGTCTCCTGGATAATTTTGATTTATCTAACATTTTTCTGCTGCACACCTATGCAATTAAATAAGGTGTGTAAATCCATAACACTTTGTGCTGTCAGAGAAAGGCTATACAAACCATGATCTTTATAAAGAAATGTTGAAAATATACTGTTTATTACTTCTTGTACTCAGATTCTAACCTATAATATTAAAAAAAAATAAAAACATGGGCCTACCAGAAGACTCTAAGAATAAAGGCATTTGCCACCGAGTCTGACAACCTAAATTCAATAGCAAAATCCCATACAGTAGAAGGAGAGAATTAAGCCCATCAAGTTGTACTCTGAGGTCCACAGATTCACGGTAGCAAATGAATATATATACATATTAAATAAATAAATGTAAAAATTAAAAGATTCAAAATTAAAATAGTCTCAGAGTCAAGGCCTGGTCTTTCAGTGAACTGGTTAAAAACCCTGTGCTAAATGCCTGCTGAATGGAGTCTGCACATTTGACTACAAATTTAATGAACACTTTTTTTTCCTCCATGTATTTCTATTCTGGTCTTGAAAACAAGACTTACTTGGATTAAAGGGTTCATACTAAAGTAAACAATTCATAAGCAAAGGACAGGTAATATCAAGTATTTATATGAAAGCTGAGAATCCAAATTGAGAGACAGACCCAACAAGTTGGAAATCACCAGAAAAAATGCATTTGTTTCATCTTACCTTCTCAATAGGGCATAATTTTCAAGTCTCAGAAAAGCTATGTTAAACCACCTTTGGGTAACAAGTCTAGAGGGCTTTGGGAATGGAAGATACCTAACAGGTACACAATGTGTCAAATCCTTTAGGCCTTCTGTTTCACTCATTCACTCAATAAAGCAACGGATTGTTTGTAATGTGCCAATCACCTCACCTTGATTAATGATGACATAGTGGGGTACAAGTGGGACACGGTCTTTATGACCAAATATCATTTGGGGTGTGCCATGTAGTAGGGCAACTTTTCCACCAAACCTTGTGGGTATAGGTTGGTAGTCTGCTGAGCTGACTATCTAGGCGCAGAGTGGGATGGGGATGCAGAGGCAGAGAGATGGTAGGAACAAACCTTCCTAAAAACAAATACCAATTATCATTTCAGATAGGAAGAGGAGTGGATGGCAGACAGAGGAGGGAGGGAAAGGCCATGCAGAGTTCAGCATCAGAATCAGCCCTGCCTCCACACCCTCGGGCTCAGTCTTGGCATTGTTGCCACCAACAACAGAGCCAAAACTAGGGGGGGAAAAACAATGAAATGAGCCTGCCATCAATGAGGAAGCATCACGCAATGCCAGCTTTTGATTTGGAAAGTGTTCATGAGGCTTTCTTGGCTGGGATATTTAAGACAAAAATAGAAATATTCTCATCAATGATTTATAAGATTTCTTTAGAGAGATGGGGCAGAACCCAGTATAACAAAGAGCAAAACAGCACACCCCTGCTTATCACTGTGCTAGAGAGCATGGGTCAGGCGAGACAGAGCCATGTGAGGATGCTCTTTGTTCCTAGCCCAGAAATTAGAGTTGAGATAAGCTACCAATTTAGCCAGTCTGAACTTTTTAAAACCTGGTCCATTTTTGGACTCTTCCAGCTGTAATTTTCTGCTTCCCAGGGGTCAAAACCTCCAGACAAGTCATCAGAAAGCTATACATGTATTTCAGAGATTAATGATAATAATAAGGTAGCTTCCAAACAGATAGGAATATCATCCCAAACAGAGACTGCCATCCTCTTCTGCACTCAGCCTTTGTAGGAGGTGGATGAGAACCGAGGAAAGCAATCAGAACGGGCTTAAAAAACGGAGTGGATGATTGCCTCCCCAAAGTAGGGTGAGGTCATTTCACAGTTTTGCGACAAGCTTATTATAAACCCACTCTTGGATTTGGTTTGCTTTCAATTATGCATGAATTGCCTCTATCTCTTGGACTCCATGGGAAGCATATGGGATGGGAGTGGAAAATGCACCTCAGCCCCAGTCCCTGATAGATAGCTAGCTCCATGCCTACTCCATTCTGCATGCAGCAACTCTGCCAACCTTCTTAAACCTAAGCCATCAATTGGGTCATTACCATATTGGGGACAACCTTCAACACTCCAATACTAACTTACATAATCAAGATCCCACTGGCTTTGACATCCAGGCATTCTTCAGTCATTTAATTAGTCAGTATTGCCTGAGCACACCAGTGTCAGGTACTAGGTGTTCAGACTTGAGCAAGAAAGGAAACAGAAACCTACCCTGCAAGAAGCTTGGGGTCTACTGGGGTAGAGAAAGGAATTAGCACCAAATAATTAGCAAGTACAATTATGTAAATGGATGGTAAGGGCATTTTTTTTTTTCAGGGAACCCAAAGGGTACATATTTGCTGCCTGTGAGGTCAGACACCTCCTTACAGCCTTGACATCAGCAGAGAGGTGACCACTGGATGTCAGTTAAGTAACAAAGAAGTGGGAGTAGGTTCCTGGAAGATACATGGAATATTCATAAACCAATGGGAGCAGAGAAAATGAGCAATATAAAGCATAAAACACATGCCTTATCCAGAACAAAAGAAGGAAACAGTAGATGAGGAAAGGTCCCAAAAGGAAGGCAAATGGGACCCATCTGGTCATAAGACATATAAGTGGGCGAAAGTGAGCTCTGTCTTGGAGACAACAAGGAGACTCTGAAAGCTGTTGAAGATAGATCTGGAAGGCCAGATTGTTTTAGAAATTCCATTTTGTGCCCAGAACCAAGTGTATGTGGGTCAGATACAGTAGGGCCAAGAGTAAAGAGACCATTCAGCAGACAGGCAAGCCAGTGAAGCAGAATGAGGAATGGTGGAAGAAAGACAAAGTTGGGATGGAGCCTGCAGATCTCAGTAAGATTGTCCTCTAAAATTAGAGAAAGGATGTTGCCAGGAAAGTCCTTGTTCTGGCTTAGATGATAGGACCACTCCTCAAAACAAGGAGTTTGAAAATTGGGCGGTGACTCGGTGGATAAAATACTTTCCATGCAAGTGTAAGGAGCTGAGTTCTGATGCCCAGAAACTATACAAATGTCTTGTGGATATGGTAGCCACCTATTATCCCAGCGCTCAGGAAGCACAGACTCTGTTCTCAGAGCAAACTGGCTATCTGGATTAGCTGGAATTGCTGCGTTCCAGATTCATTAAGAAGCCCTGTCACTTTAGACTTCCACAGATACATACATACATACATACATACATACATACATACAATGTATATACTCACACACATATATTCATGCATGTCCATACATATATGAACACTCATAATATATGCATATATATCTCTCTCACACATATACACATACACAGAGAGAGAGAGAGAGTGAGTGAAAGAGAGAGAGAGAGAGAAAGAGAGAGAGAGAGAGAGAGAGGCACAAATAATAGTAGAAGAAATGCTTTCTTTCATAGATTAGCCTGAGTTTCTTCTCATGGAGAATTCTAGAAGTTGTGAGAAAGAAGAAACTAGACATGCTCATTCAAACCATCAGAGTCTAGAGAGTTACCCCCTTGTGATAGCAGGTAAAGCCTAAAAAAGAAGAAAAGCTCAAGGGCAGAACCAAGGTAGCCCCAATATTTAAGAACTGTGGGAAGAAAGGATTTTCCAATGAAGACATTATGGGAAGTGGCAGGTGGACAAAGTGAACTATTTTCTTGGAAGAGGAGACTCCTTCAAAGAGAAAACAACCAACAGGATTCAGAGGAGTACAGATGGCTACTAGGGCTACAAGAAGAAGCCACTGGTGAGTTTAATAAGAATAACTCTGGTGAAGTAGATGGAGCGTGGGGGAAACAGTTCTAATAGTATTAGAAACAAAAGGGACCAAGATACAGAGAGCAAGCAAAGGCAGCTGCCTCTTTACAACCCTATGGCAAAGCAAAGAAGTGAGGACAAGGGGTTGTCTCTAGGGGAAGAAATTCAGATTTCTTGAAACAGGTGGCTGCCATATGAAGAGATGAGCTCCCTTCTGCCAAGGTAACTAAGCATACTGGAGAACCTTCTGGACTGTGGACAACAGATTTCTCCAGTGAGTGCAGGAGTAAAGGAGAGAATGATGAGGTCATTCCAAACCTAGGGCTCTGCACCTCTATGGAAAATGAAATCGGTCAAACAGTTACTTCTACTCTGTCATTTAGAACTGAGTGTCAAACTCCAGGATCAGCAGAGCAGGATTAGAGAGAGGGGTTTGTTGTGTCTTTGAGATACAGACAAATAGCATGCATTCCTTCCCTAAAAGGGTGTTTGAAGCAGAATCTAAATGACTAGAGTTGGAGGAAGGAATGCTGAAAGGAAAAATGCCACTGGGCCACCTCCTTTCTTCCTTTTGAGTTGACCAAACCAGGTCCTGGAAGGAAGAACCCAGGGAAGAAGCAGCAGGCTGGAAACAGGTTTTGTAACAATGAAACCAGGCCTCTGCCTTCTTCCTCCTCGCTTGCCCAGAGAACAAAGCATTGCTCCCTTGGACTCCAGACTTACAGGAAAGACTGGCACTCGCTGAGGCCCCCTCCTCCATGGTCCTGTACAACTGCTAAACAGCCTTCCTGAAAGCAACATCCCCCTGCCTGTCAGGATCAGCTCTGGCTGAGGATACAGAGAAGGATGGAGAGGAAAAGAGACAGACAGACTGGTAAGCAAAGGAGTACACTAGAGTAGGAGGATTGAGTGATTGATTGATTGATTGATTATTTGATTGATTGATTGATATATCTGGCCCTGAGCAAATCACTTCATATCTCTGGCTGTTAATTGCCAAAAGAATACAATGAGAAAAGAAGGTTAGAAGATGCCTAGAGTACCTTTCAGCTTGGAAATCCTAATTCTCAAATTGTTTATCTGTATATAGAGAGCACCCCCAGAGGCCAAAAGCATGAGCAACACAAACAAAATGCAGTAAGTCCCAATGAAGATGTATGTAGACACATATACACATGCATCCCTGCTGTCATGGACAAGCAACTTGTAATCACAACGGAGGTAAGTGAGGCTTTACAGCACACATCTCTAAGTGCCATAGTATACACACACATAGCCTGCCAGCTACATTCATACTCAGTCCTCTCTGGTGGTATGGGGGATGATCATTGCAAGTAACCTAAACACTGAACAAATAAATTGCTTTAAGACATCAAGCTTTCATCATTAAGGATGATCAAGATGATCAAAACTGTACTAGCTACCTTGAAAAGTTTTTTTAATGTGTATTTTTAAGCAGACTGACAACTCTGATATACCAAGACACTGGTTTTCAAGTCCCAAATACTCTGTTCCATGTCCCCAGCTGGAGCTGCACCCACACAACACTATAGGACCATGCTCCAGTGTCTTCTATATTGGGGAAAGACATTCCGAAACTGTCCTGATCTAAATAAAAGGAAAGGAAGGTCAAGTAAGGAGCGACACACCAGGCAGCCTTATTTTTCTATTTGAGAATGAACCATGAGGCGTTGTGCATAGGCAGTATGGAAGAAGAAAGGGGCTGATTCCAAAGGAAACTCAAAGCTGCGGAGGGAGCTCTCCCTCCTGTGGGGTAGCTGTGAGCAGCCTAGGTTTCATCAAGGTGCCAAAGAGTAGTGAGCTTAGGCACAAAGCTAGAGTTAAGCACTATCCCCTAGCATCTCTCCATCCATCCTCTCTCCTAGGTGGGAGGAAATTTCTGAGACTATCTGGTTCCTTTTTGAGTAGAAAAACCAGAAGACAGAGTCTGCTCCAGGACACCTAGAAGATAGGGAGAGGGCCTCTCTGCAGAGACTGTAGGTAGATGTCATAGCCACTTAGACCCAGAGGTCACCAGTGAGCATGGTGGCTACCTGGTACCTAAGAACTATAGGCTAGAATGGAAATCATGAAGAAAGTGATTGTCACCTCTCATAGAGGCCATCATGGCTGCAGGATAGCCCACAATCCCTACCCACACATGAAAAAGAAACTTCCTGTACCACAGAGGCCACCTAGGCTATGGGCATGGAACCTCTTTAGGTAGAGTTTGTTCACAGCAAATCGGATGATAGCAAAAGAGGGTGAGTGTTAGATACTTTTCCATATGCTGTGCAAAATACCTGGCAAGAAGCAACTAAGGGAAAGAGGGGTTTGTTGTTTAGTTTTCATTTTGTTTTGTGCCTCTGGTATTTCCATTATAGGTAGGAAGACAAGGTGGAAGTCTTACACACACATACACACACATACACACACATACACACACACAACACAAACAGTGCACACATGCACATGTGTTATGGCTGTAGCATTGGGAGCATAGAGTTGCTTGCTCAAGTTGGACAGAACAGGAAGCAGACTAGCTGGAAAGCAGATGGCCCTCCGTACCAACTCACAACTTAGGCCCAGCTCTCAAAGGTTCCACAACCTCTTAGGACAGTGCCACCAGCTGGAGATCAAGTGTTCAAACATGTAAGCCTGCATGAGCACACAAGCATTTTATACTGAAACCTTAACAGTTGCCCTAAAGCAGCAAGTGTGAAGTCTTTTGCCTGGGCATAAGTGAGAGGGAGAGAGAAAATGAACATTAGTGGGTGACTACCATTCTCCCAGGCATTTATTCTTGTATCTGTTCCTATTAGGGAATCCTTTCCAAGCCCCTTCCTGAAGAGCCTTGATCCAGTTCTAAAGACCAAGAGCTAACTAGTGGGCTATTTATATATAACCTAAAAGCAGAAAAGGAGGAGTTGGGGGCAAGAGGGTGGGCACTGTCTCTGGCACCTTGAGATAACAGGCCCTCTACCTGCCTCATGCTACTCTAGTGACACAGAAGACAGACAGTCCCAGCAACCCCTTGGCAGTTTTCCTTCATGTCAGCCTTGAACTTCACCTGCAAAATATTATGGACCAGAGAAGGCCTCAGGCTGCCCCCAAACTACTTTCCAGCAAAGCTGCTTGTTTAGAAGTCTTTGTAAAGCAAAGAACTGAAAAGGGCTGTGGGTGGTAATGAGCTCCTGAATCAGAAGGGAGAGTTCTCAGATCATTGCTGGGGGGCAGGGGGACTGGCCTGAAGCTGGACATAAGGTAGACTCACCAAAAATGACCCAGAGTCTCTGCTTCTCCCTACACAGGGATTGCCAGTGAAACAGGAGCCTGGAATACGTTCCCTACGCAGAGCTCTTCAGAGTCTCACTCTGCTGCCAGCCCTTGGCTTTCCCTGACCTGGCAGTCAGGAGACTCTACCTATTACAACCCTGATTGGAACATCATCACCCCTGTGGTCTGAACTGTGTGAGTGTACACACATCACCACCACCACCACCACCACCACCACCACACCACAATCAGCATTCCCACCAGGGAGCCTCAGAATCCACTCCTTTTGTCTCTGGGCAATTAGTTATTAGATATGGGACGGTATAAAAACAAGTGCCTTCAGATTCTGCAATCCCCCAATGATGGGGCAAGACCCATATGTTTTTCTACATCCTAGAAATCTTTTATTATTACCATCATCACATAGACATGGTCCACTGCTTGACCACACAGATGACTGACGTTCCATCAGAGGCAGTGAGTGTTGGGCTCCAGGGATGCTCACACAAATGCAAGCAGGCAGTGTTAAGAAGGAGGAGTTGTAAGTAGTGATAGTGATGTATCTGCATGCAGAGATGCTTCAGGAATCAAATGGCAGAACAGCTATCACTGTGGTGGTAGAGACAGACTTCCTGGGGCTAGAGGGAGGCTGGAGCAAAACCACTAAAGTGGAGAACTTGTTACTATGAGAGAAGGTTACACAGCAAAGGTTTAAATAAGTGAATTTTGAATATAGTCTGCCACTTCTTGTTTCCGTAGCCTTTAAAAGGCAACAAACCTTTCTTCTCTGCAACATTCCTGTGTGCAAGTTACCACTGCCTTCATTGGAAGGCTATGGGAAAGAAGAATATAGCCTATGAAAGGCTGGTATACATTGGGTAAACAAAGGTACTGAGGCTAAAAAGATGGCGGTGGGCATAGAGGAGGGGGTACTAAATGAAGAAGGCTGGGAATAACCCAGAAGCACAGGGCTCCAGGCTAGATAAGACTGTGACTGGAGGTAGTCTCCTCAGTGGCCCTGTCTCTAACGAAGCTGCAGGCACAGTGGTGGTGCGCTGCCAAACAGTCTGTCAGTTTGGCCCTGTCAGAGACTTTCTTCCCATTGGCTTTGACTCTGACGGGAAAATCAGCAGGCCAGCGGTACAAGCCAGGCAGCGCAACAGACAAGGCCCTGGGGACAGTTTAAGTGGACAATAATTGCAGGTTATTATATACCGTGCTGCGGCCAAAAGCCAGGCGGCTAGTTAAGTGTGATTGGAAGAACTGATGGGGAAGAAGAGGAAGAATGTACCAGCTGAGTTGGTCTCTGTGCTCTCGGGGTTGCTCTGGGATCAGGAGCAGGACAGGGCAAGGGACACATCTGTGACAGGGGACAGGTTGGTGACTAAAGAGTGTGTTTACTGCACAGTACCTAGGAAGCAGTTTCTTGTCTTCCTTCCTCATCCCACAAGCTATCAGATCAAGGATGAAGGACAAGAAACAAATAACTGAGGTCCAAGGAGGAAACAGCGACCTAGGAGCCCACAGGGAGGTTTTTCAGGGCCCAGGCCTTCCTTTGTTGTTTCAGTGAGACAAAGAGGTTACTGCTCCTGAGAGGGTATGACTGAATGGGCAGGTGTGAAAGAGAGCAGGGACTCTCTGAGAACTAGGAGTACTCATATAGTTTCAAGGGGTAAGAGCCCAGCACCCTGGCCAGGTCATCCTAGCCAATGGGGACAGGGATTATAATGGATTATCTCTCAGAGCCTTATCTTTTCCTTAGATCCCGCTCTAAAACAGAAAAGTTATACATGACCATTTAGACATCATGTTCATGCATTTGTCACAGACACAAAATCAACTTCCTCACTCATTCATGATAGTCAGCGTGCTCCACTGCATATGCATATTGCTGCTCAGGGGTCTGTAGGCCCCATCCTAGACCTGTTATTGGGAAAAGTGAGCCTCGCTCTGCTCTTTACCACAAGACTGGGGGAATTCAGGGATTGAGCCCCAATACCTGGGATTTCCTTAGTTCTTGTAAGAAAAAATGTCATAGGACCAAATAAGCCCCAAGACAGACATGTTCCTTAGAGAATGTGTGGATGACCCTTCTCTCAGCTCCTTCAAGCCTTAACCCAGAAGCACAAAGACTGGGTGTCTTTTCATGGAGATTCCAAGACAAGAGCATGCCACTTGTTAATTCACAGTGGTATTGATAAAAGCCAATAAAGAAATCTAATCAGTTCAGTGGGGACCAGACCCACACATTCTCCAAAGACAGACTTTCAGGAGCGCCTTATAGAAGGTTCAGAGCCACCATTCAGGATGAACTCACTCTAGCCAGGAATCCCGAGCTACAGTTTGGATTCAATCTGGATCAGTAGCCCTGATTTGGGACACAGGAGAGCAGCCACCTGGTTCAGGAGGGATCACTTCCACTGTGTCTCAATGAGAAGGCAGAGGGCCAGCAAGTGAATTATACAGCCTGCCCACCCTCCTGAGTGAGGAAGGGAAAATCGCCTAGGCAAAAGTCGCCCTAGACCATGCATGCAGGTGTCAGGTAGGGGACCTCTAAGAGATGGGGTTGCAGATTGTATACACTGGTGGTAAGCCCTTCTCTGGTCTGAGTGGAGGTGGTATGAACCTCAGGGATGAGAACTTTCCCTGGTGCTCTCCTTTGCATCCACCCTCATAGCTTACTAGAGACTCCTCGCACTAGCTTCGGGTGGAAGCAGGAAGCAGGAAGCAGATGGAACCAGGCTCCACTTATTATCCTTATCAATTGCCCAGCACCACTGAGAAGACTGCTCCAAAGAGGCCCAGACTACCTTTTCTTACAAACTCCCTTGTCCTTGTACAAGTTCCCAATGGGTGCTCTGCACAAGCTCATGTCCAGAATAGAGACACTTGATTTGGCTGTAAGCATAGATAACTACATTATGTACCTACTTGTGACCAGCACTGAAATGCTGCTCCTCTATTGTTTCACAACCAAAGGAAGCACCCTTCCTTTGGTTTTATGAGGA
The DNA here is from genome assembly GCA_021653895.1 of Mastomys natalensis. Classification (NCBI taxonomy): domain Eukaryota; kingdom Metazoa; phylum Chordata; class Mammalia; order Rodentia; family Muridae; genus Mastomys; species Mastomys natalensis. The sequence goes on from JAJTUV010001917.1 coordinate 674,348, forward strand.
AACTGCGGCTCTGAGAACATCATTTGCACAGCTGTTTAGACCCTCATATCTCTCTTCTCTCTCTCTCTCTCTCTCTCCTCTCTCTCTCTCTCTCTCTCTCTCTCTCACCCTCTCTCTCTCTCTCTCTCTCTCTCTCTCTCTGTGGGGGCGGGGTTTATGGGAAGCAAAAGTCATAGTCAGGTGTCTTCCTCAATAATAGTATTTTCGTGTGTGTGTTGTGTGTGTGTGTGTGTGTGTGTGTGGTGTGGTATTCATACATTGGTATCTACCTAGACCAAAAGAGAGCACTAAATCCCTTGGAACTAAAGTTAAGGAAATTGTGGACCTCCTAACATGGTACTGGCAAATAAACTCCCATTCTCTGAAAGAACAGCAGGCATTCCTATCAACTGATCCAACTCTTTTAAGCCCTAGTACATTAATGTTTTTTATTTTTATTTTTAAATTTTGAGTCATTAAACCTGGAGACCACCAACTCACATAGACTGACTTCCCAATAAATCCAAGAATACACCTTTCTCCATCTCCCAAAGCTGGAATGAGAGGCACGCCCTCCTACACCAGGATTTTGATATCATGTCTGGAGAGCAGAACTCAGGCTCCCATGTATATACTTCAAATATCTACTCTACTGCGCTATGTACCCAACCCAAGCTGTCTCTCTTCCTAAGTACAAAACATGAACCTATCCATGTGTATATTCAGCACAGAAATGCATGCCTCATATACAGGTTTTAAGCAGTAAATGTTCAGCTGTGTTTGCAGAGTATATTTCTTTTATATATACTCTCTGAGACAAACTTATATTACTGTGTGCATTGGACAAGGAACCAGCATTTTACACACAACTCTGCATGGACAGTTTAAAGGATGTGAAACTTGTTAAAAAGAAGGCTGCAAACAGGGAAGTGTTGAGGGTAATTCAGTATCCTTAAAACTGAAGGGTTCTCTTTGAAATATTCCTTATAGCAGCAGGACCCTGTCCTTTGACAGTGAAAATGACCCAGAAGGGATGAACTCCACAGGGAGACCCATCCCTTCTGCCCATGTGTTGGGAGAGAGATGTTTTCTCTTTTGCATTTGTCCTTCCCAAACTCCTGGTACCTTCTTCAGTCTTGTGTCATTGTGTATGCTTTTCTATGTTATCCTTGGACAATAAACTCCTGATCATGGTGTCCAAATCCCGACAGCCTTGCTACACAGCTTACATGCCCAACCCCACATGTATACACACAACTTGGAGCACAAGCCTGCCTCTGTCTGTGCCCCCAGGCCCCTGACTGCCCATGCATGCATTATCCTCATCTTCAACTTTTGCTGCCTCTCCCAGACCACATGACTGTAGGCCGTTTGACAAGCTGTACCAAGGTGTTCAGCCTGTAACTGGCAAGACACGTGCAGCTGAAAATAGCTGTAATGTAGCCTATCACAAAATCATAAACTTACTTTTAAAAGAATTGTGCGATTATTGTTGGGATTTTTTTTTTTTAACTCCACTGCAAGATTCTTGAGTGTGAACTTTGTAGATAACAATACTGTGTTGTGCTGTCAGAACACTGGACATGTCTGCAGCAGTACAAGTTTCAGCGTGCTTGTCCAGAAGAATTCTACCAAAGTGAACAAGTCTGAGGGCCCACATAACCATGCTTAGAAACCTGGCCTGGTGAAGGCTCAGTTCCTAACCCCCACCCAGTGTCCTCCTATTCTCCCTATCTGCCTAGCCTGACAGTGTTGACTCTCTTAACCCCTATACTAGATGAAGGACCACGCACTGCAGGAGCCTTGCAGCCATGGAAAAAGTTAGGATGAGAAAACCCAGGTAGGTCTTGCTGATTCAAGAGTATTAGAGAAACCATGAGTCATGCTACAGTGACATGGACCCACAGCATTTTGTGTGATAAATGCAACCTACTCTTCCAGCTTCCAAGTGAGCTAGTGTCTGCAAACCTCAGGGCTCATGTACAATAAATTAACATAATTAAAAACTAATTAGTAAAACATCACAATTAAAAAGACTTACTTCTGTAGCACCTCTCAGGTATGAAGACGGGTCCAGAGTGCTAGCAGCAGGTACACAGGACAAGACCACAGAAGACGGAAGTGTGATACAGCTTTGTGCTTCCTAGATATTTCCATCCCCAAGGGGTATGTAAGGAAATCAGTGTGCAATGTGCAAGCACACTCACACATCTACCTCACGACACCTAGTTCTAGGGCTCAACCCTGTGGTCCTGCAGGAGTTGGGAGGGGCTCAAGCATTCCCTCAGCCCCCAATGGCCTGTTAGTGATGCTCCAATAATATTGGCTATCCAGACATTGATCTGAACATTTTACCTGCACTTACTCATTTAATCTTCACAACGACTCCACGAGGCAGGCTCTATTTCTCTGCTGATTTTACAAATGTGGAAACTGAGCCACAGAGACACAAATAACCTGCCCAAAGTCATACAGCTAATAAGTGGGAGAGGCAGGACTTGAAGTTGTCAGGTGAAGACATCTGCTTCTGTAGTTCTGGGCACAGTCCTCCTTCAAGAGACAGTCATACTGTGGGGAAGAAAACCAACTAGTTCCTAGCTCATTGGTGCCTTATAATGGAGACCATCAAGTCTATATCCCTTCTCCTGCATCCTGTCCTCAATCCTACTTTCTCATTTTAATAATAAATTTTATAACATGTGTCACTGTCTCTGGGATAGGAGAGGAGGAAGGAAAGGGGGCTGGAGAAAGGATTCTTGCTTCCATTTTACAGAAGGAAAGCTGAAGTCCAAGAAAATGATAACTTACTGCATCTGACTCTGTGGGCACACTATGCAGGATGTCCCGACCTAGATTGAAATGCCTTTGTTCTCATGCTGTTCTTTCACTGGCGGCCTGTCATCAACAACACTGAGAGGTTGGTGTAGAAGCCAATAACAAGAGTTGATCAAAGAGCCTCAGCCCCAATTGGACCAGGGAAGTGTGTCCTTCAGATCCAGAAAGCAAGAAAAATGGCAGAGAGGACCCTTGTCTACTAGCCCTGGTACTAACTAGTGTCCCTGGTGATGTTCTATCCTTCTAAGGAGCCCTGGAGAACAAACACACAGCTCCCATCTTCCTATTTTCTCCTTCCCTTTAATAAATTTGGTTCCCTGGCTAAGTTTGCTGGGGGCTCAGAACAGGACAAGGAGGTCTTTTGTTAATGACAAGATGCTGCTAAAATTAACAGAGGTGGTGAGAACTGTTTTTACTCTTCTTCACTGAGCTTAATATTACAGAGCTTTTCCAAATTATTCAAGGGCATGGAAGCTCTGAGCTTATGGCTCAGTTCACAAAAGGCTGAACCCTCCAAGTGCCACCCTGCTTCCTCACCCTCTATCTAATCTATGGGAGCTTCTGGGAGCCTGTTCTTGTTGCCAGAAATGCCACTGATGACTGTTCACTCCTGTCCTGCGTCACTCCAACAACTGCCTCAGCCCGGCTGAGTGGTCTCTCCCATAGGACACATCATAGCCCTCTTCTCCAGGAAGTCTTCCTTGGCTACCATTGTCTGCACAGCCCTACCCTCTCAAAGGGTTCTTCTGACTCTGGGTGCCCTCTATTCTTGGACAATCACTTGAGTCGGTCTCTGCCCAAACAACACTTACGAAGGGAGATGCACTCAACCTGTGCTTCCACCCCCTCTGCAGGCCTAAGCTGGCCACTCTCTCCAGCTCTCTGCAGTAGAAACCCTGGCATCCTGCTTTGCAGGCACCTCTCTCTCTCCTCTAAGCCACTACCCACCTCACAGTTAGTTCATCCCACTTCTCACCCTCAACTTTTATGCTTTCTGCTTTCTATTTCCTCCTTGTGGAAATCCTCAAGCCTGGAAGACATTTAACCATCTGTTGCAGTTTGCTGTTCTGAGGCTTTTTGCTTGGTGTGACTTTGCTCTCTAACTAGACAGTGAGTGAGTTCTTTGCAGACCTGTCCTTTCTCCAACCTTTCCCATGGGAGATCAGAGGGGCTGGATGGATGCAAGGATGGCTGAGTGGTTATGTCTCCAAGCTAAGCCAGACAAATTCAGGAGGCTGTGCTCCCGTGTATTCTCACACATGACCCTGAATCCTTCCCACAGAGTGTTGACCTGGGGCCATAGCTCCCTATTCTAAGGGAGCAGAGGAATGAGCACAAGTTAAATTTATCAGTGAGCATTATCTTGAGCACCAATATGTGAGCATCTCTATTTCAGGGAGTGGCAATGATGGAAGGAACTAGATTCCTGTTCTCTGACCAAGTAGAAGGGAAGCTATAGGCACAACAGCCAAAGCAGTTCTGACTATGTGTGATTCAGTGGGTACCAGAGAGAAGGGGTGGTAGATGGGGAACCTGGAGAGGGTGTAATCTCTCCTTAAAGAGGAGAGGAGAAGCAGAGGTAAGTGACCTTATCTGTCCTCAAACACCTTCACCACCACAGGACATCCTGACACCTTCAGAGATGAATCAGCAACAAAGCAGTCACTCCAGAACCAGAAAGAAAACAAAAGCTGTTGCCCCAGCTTACCCTTCCATTTGCTGGTCTCCTCTCTCTCAGTGGATGGAATAATTGTGGCCATGGAGTGGCAGTTGGAGAAAAAACGGTTTAGATCTACTTAAATGTCACTGTGAATAATACTTTGCCACTATCTTTTCCCTAATTACTTTTCTCTTTGATGATCTGAGGTTTAAAGGGGGAAAAAACTTAACACTTCCTAGAATATCGAGGACAAGGGTACCAAAAAGCCAACCTAAGCACATGCCATATATTTTCCCAGGGGTCTTGCTCCTCTATCATCCTTTTGAGACACCTGACTGCAATATTTTTACCCCTAACACTCTGCTGTGTCTGAAAACCAGAAGCCTACAGTGCAGCTTGGTACCTGTAAAACAGCAGTGCTTTTCCAGAAGCCTCTTCAACTACCATTTTCACATGAGGGGACCTGGAGTCCAGGATATTTCTGAGGAGACCTATAGTAACTCCCTAGACACCTGTCAGAGAGACAACAGAAATAGACGCTCTCCTCATCCAAGGGCTAAGCCCAAATCCAAACATGTCACTATCATCAGGTGGGCTTCAGAGAAGGACAGAAGCTCACCTAAGTAGGAAGTCATTCTTTCCAGCCTTGGGTAAAAACACATGAAGAGACAGGACACAGAGGGGCAGTCCTGAAGGAAGCATGAGAGATAGCATGTGAACCCCTTTCATTAACACCCTCAATTATTTCACTCACTCCTGCTAAGACACTATTGCTCTGGCTTACATAGCAGTTAATAATAATAATAATAATAATAATAATAATAATAATGGCATGAATAACCAAACACGCGTAAATGATTTCCTTAGACATGGAGTGGTGTTAGGAAGAAGCTGGTGACTGTTCTGGGGATCTCCTCTGATCATTTCCTTCCCTTTCCTCAGTTGGCTCCTTTTACTTCCCAACTTCACATCCTCAAGGCTTTCCTTTGGTAGGATGGAAGTCAGGGGGAGAAAAAGGAACGTTAAGTCGAAATTAGTTTTCATTAACTCTCCTGTTGTGGAAGAAAATACAGTCCACTCCACAATGAGATTCTGAGGTCCAAGCACAGCCAAGATGCTGTTGGATGGTGAATTTGAATAATCATTATCTTTTGCTCATGTGTCTTGGGATATCCTGGCCAACAGACACACACACACACACACACACACACACACACACGAGGGAGTACAAACAGCACACAGTACTAACGAGACATTTGCACACACCTGTCACACGCTGTCACACACTAACAAACACTCCAGCTTGCTTACCAGAGACATCCGCACATTATTCTAGTGTATCAGTGGCACACAGAACACACAGCCACAGTGGCTTCCTCTGCAGATGAGACTCTCCATTCCACCAACTTCAGCGATTCTTAGACCAGTGTCTAAGACGGGATAATAGACGCCTAGGAAACTCACACACAGCTTCAAAAGGCAAAGACAGGAAATGTTTTAAATGAACGAAGCTCTGCTCTTTTCAGAATTGTTCTTGCTGTTGGGTTCGGGACCCAATCCTCAGAAAGGAGTGTCTGGAGTCAGCTTTGGACTGTCAACCTCAGGGCTGAGAATCTCTGGGCCCTCTGATCAAATCTGCCTCTGGAGTGTACAGCCTTCTGGTTGTAGCAAATGCTTATCTGTTTTTGGGGTTTTTTTTTAGTTTTGAGGTTTGGGTTTTGTTTTGTTTTGTTTTTTGGTGTTGTTGTTTTTTGGGGATTTTTTTTGGTTTTTGATTTTTTGTTTGTTTGTTTTGTTTTGTTTTTCAGGCTGTTAGGGTAGCGCCTCTTTAAATTAAAATTTAAACACGATGTCTAGTAATGTAATTCAGGGTTAAGAACTGAAAACCTGAAAGTGGCCAGCGGAGGCCTAGCGAGGGGTTGAGGGGGTAGCCTAGCAGCTCCGCCTGCTGTCCCAACTTCGGGCTCTGCAGCCTCAGGGAGTATGGGCGCGTTATTTTAATTGGCCGGGTTTCTGAAGCCTAGAAAAGCAAACGTTGGAGAAGATGGGGGTGCAGGTAAACACGCTGAGAATGAAAATCGGCTGCCCTAGCCAAGTTCACTACCACTATTCGCCCCCAGGGGGGGACAGCTCTTGCGCCAACCACTCCCTCTCGCGCGCAGCTGAGGCTCTAGCCCAGGGGGCCCGGCTGGAGTTCCGCGCTGAGCGATGGGGCAGCCAGACTTGGCGCTCCAGACTCCCAGCTTCACACCTCTGGATGCGGTGGTGCAGGGGAGCACAAGCCGCGCCAGTCTAACCTCCGGCTGCAGCTGGGTTGGCTGGCGGATGGGGGACGGGGCGAGGAGGGGGCTTCATTTCTTTGACAGTGAATTAAGAAAAGAAATTTCCAGTTTGCCACAGTTAAACAAAACGAGGGCAAAAACCAAGCCTCTCCCCCGAGCTGGCTCTCCCGCCACCGCGCCCAGAGATTTCCTCCGCCTCCACCGCCCGACCGGTCAGGGGAGGCCCCCCACCTGGCTCCTACCTTCCTCCCTCCAGCCACCGGCTGCACTGGCTGCCGCTCTCCGGACGGGAAAAGTCGTCCGGGACTGAAACATGCCCTCCCGCCTTCTCAAGAGGGCTGGAGCGGAAAACCAAGCCGAATTCTACTCCCTGAGACTCTGACGCAGCCCGGGCTGCTCTCCTAGTCCCATCCTCTCAGGTGGATCCGATGTCGGTGGATGCAGAACAGGAGGAATTTGGGGTCTGCTCTGGCAGGTTGTGAATTAGAGAAGGATAAAGAGAGAGAGATAGAGAAAGAGCGGCGCGCTAGAGCTACTGACTATAGATTACACACATAATATATATTTATGTAGCTTTTTCTTTCTCTCGACAGTGATCAATGGACACTCAGATATCTGGGCGGACTCCTTCCAAGCCGGTTGGCTTTTTCTAGTCTAAATAAATAAATAAATGGAGCCAGATGGGAGAGAAAAGCGCCCATTCCACCTCCACCACAGCCTGCGCCGCCGCCCCGCCCGCCCGCCCTGCCTTCGCTTATCCCGCCTGTCGCCCTAACAGAGCACAGCTAAGTGGATAACGCCCCCCTACCTGCCCACACGAAAATGAAAATCAATGCTTTGAAAATACAAAAGGTTGCACCTGCTGCTATTACAAAAAAAAAAAAAAGAAAAGAAAAGAAAAAAAAAAAGGCAAAAAGAAGAGACCGAGAGCCCCGGTAGCTAACAGGCACCCGCTGCCCGCGGCTGCGGGGCCCGGAATCTCAGCGCCTCCCTAAGAGCCATGCGCCTGGCGCTATTTATAGCCGGGGACGTCTCGGACTGTACCACTGCCGCTCCGCGGGGCCGCCGACGGGGAGGCGCGCGAGGCCGGCGCCGCCCCGGCCTCCCTGCCCCCCGGCCGCCGCCCGCCGCCGTGCGCCCCCCAGCGCGCCCACTCCTGGTCCCCGCGCTCCCCCTCCTCCTACCGCGCGCCCTCGCCCCCCCACCCCTGGTCTGGCAGGGAACTTGAACCGGTCCAGCCTGTTTAAACCGAAAGGACAGAGATCCTGTCTGTTCAATGTAAAAAAAAAAAGAAGAAAAAAAAAATCACATCAGACCGGGACCGAGAGAGGAGGAGAAGAAGAAAAAGGAGAGGAGAGAGAGAGGAGGGGAGAGAAAAAAAGAGAGGGGAAGAAAGGAGAGGGGGAGAGAGGAGAGAAGAGGGAGGGGAAAAAAGAGAGAAGAAAAAGGGAAAAAGGGAGAGAAGAGGGGGGGGGGGGGGGGGAAATTTTTTTGGGGGGGGATTTTGGGGGGGGGGGAAGGGGGCCCGGGGGGAGCAGGGGGGGGGCAAGGGGGGTTGTGGGTTTTTTGAAAAAGTTGGGTTGGGGGAAAAAAAGGGTGGGGAATGTAATTTTCCAAGGGGGTAAAGGGAAAATGGAAAAAACCTTTCCCAAAAACCAAAAAGGGGGGAAATTGGGTAAAAGGTAAAAAGGGGAAAGGGGGGGACGAAAGGAGGAACCCGGGGGGAACCCGGGGGGGGGAAATGGCCAGGGGGTGGGGGGGTTTTTGGGAAATGGGTTAAAAAGGGGGGCCCGAAAGGGCCGGGGGGGGGGGGTGTGGGTCTTTTGGTTTTTTGGGTTGGGTCCCCCAAAAAAGGGGGGTGGGGGTGGGGGTTTGGGTGTTTTGGTGTAAAAAAGGGTTTTTTTGTTGGGGGGGGGTTGGGGAAAACAAAAAAAATTTTTTTGGTTAAAAATTTTTTGGGTGTGTTTTTGGTTGTGTGTAGGGTGGGGGCGGGTTTGAAAAAAAAACCCGGTTGGGTCCCTTTTTCCCCCCCCCGTAAAGGTTGGTTTTTTTTTGCTGAAAATGTGCCCTTTTTTTATAAATTGTGGAGTTTGTTTTTTTTTGTTTGGTTAGGGGAAAAGGGGTCCTTTTGGGGGGCGTTCGTTTTTTGGGTTTTGGTTGGGGTGTGTTTTTTTTTTTTTGGCGGCCCAAATTTTTCGTTTGTAAAAGGGGGAGCCGGGTGAAAAACCCCCCCCTCATTTGAAGGGCCCGGGAAAAGGGGGGGGGCTTCCGAGAGAGGGGGCCGGGAAGGGGGGAGAAAAGGGAATTAAAAAAAAGGATAAAAATTTTTCTTTTTTGGTCCAAAATAAAAAAAAAATTTTGGCCCACTTAGCAAACGGGGAACCAGGCGGGGGCCCAACCGCGGGGGCCTTTAAAAAAAGTACCACGGGTTTTTGGGGCCCAAAGCATTTTTTGGCCCAGCGCCCGGGCATCTGAAAACGGAAAAATTTTAAGCCAAAGGCCGGGGAAAAACCGCCCAAAAAAATTTTTTCCAAATTAAGGGAAAAACCAAAAAAAGGGGGGGGCATTAAAAAAGGTTTTTTTTTCCCCTTGGGGAAAGGTTTTTTTTTTCCCCCGGGAAAAAAACCCTGGTTTTCCCGAAAAAAAGGAAAAAAAACCCAAAAGGGGGGGCCCCCCCTCTTCGAAAAATTTTTTCTTTCCCCGGCAAAAAAATTATAGAGCTTTTTCGGTTCCTTTGAACCGGAAAAACAAGGTTTTTTTTCCCCACAGGGCCTTTTGCACAAGGTTTTTTTTTTTTGAGGAAAGGGCCCCCCCCCCTTTTTTTTTCCTTTTTCTTCCAAACCCTTTTTCCCCGGGGGAAGGCGGGAAAGGCCGCCCGGGCCCCAGGCCCCAAAGGAAATTTTTTTTGGGCCGGGCCCAAACGCTTGGCCCCAAGCGGAAAGGGAAGACGGGGGGGCCGAAAACCCCCGAGCCCCCCGGGCCCCCGGGGGCCCAAAAAAAGGAGGGGAAGGGCGTTTTTCCCCCCGGCCCCCCAGAAGAAAAATAAAACGAGTTTTGGTTTTTTTTTTGTGGGGGATGGGTTTTTTTTCGCCGGGTCAAGGCGGGGGCTTAAAAAAGGGCAAACACCCCCGGATTTGGAAGCGGGGGGGCCCCCGTTAAAAAAAGGAAGGGGCCCAAAAAAGAAAAAAACAAAAAAAGGGAATGGGAAAAAGGGGTGGGGGTTTTGGAAAGAAATTTTTGGGCAAAAAAGGCCCGGTTTTAAAATTTTAAAAAAGTCTTTAAAAATTTGGGGGTTGGGGGGGTTTCGGGCTCCCGGGAAGCCCCCAAAAGAAAAAATTCATTTGGGGGCCCCTTCCCGGGTTTTGGGGTGCGGTACCCCGGGGAAAAACTTGAAAAAATTAACCAGGAAAATTAAAAACTTCCCCCTTTCGGGGCCCCCAATAAAACAATCCGCCCTCAAAAAAGGGAGGGGTTCAAAAATTTTTAAAAATTTTGTTTTAAAATTAAACGTAAAATTTAAAAGAGGACGTGCCTCGGAAAAATTTTTTTCTTTTGATTTGGGATTTAAAAGGGCGGGTTTTCAATTTTTGGGGGGATTGATTAAAAAAAACCCAAAAGGGGCCCAAAAATTGGGGGAAAAGGAAAGAATTTTTTTCCCAAAATTTTTTGGGGAAGGGCCCCCCCTTCCTCTCTTTTCCTCCTTTTCCCCCTTGGGTGGTTTTTTTCCTCCCAACACCCCCTTCCCGGACACCCCCGATTTTTCCCCACCCCCCGGGGGCTTTTTCCAAACCCCGCCCCCAATTTTCCCCCCTTTAACACCCGGAGAAGATTTTAAACCTCCACCCGGGGGAAATGGGTTTTTTCCTTGTTTATTTCCGGGGGGTTGGGGGTTTAAAAATTTTTTAAATATAAAAACCAACCCCCTTTTTCCACCGGGTCCCCGGCCCCAAACCAGGACCTACTTCAAGGCCCGGTTCCAAAAAGGAGGGGGGTTTTCTGTTTTTGTTTTGGGGGCAAAAATGAAAATTTTTTTTAAAAAAAACCGGAATTTTTAAAATCCTTCCTTTTTAGCCCTACTCCCCCCTTTTCCGGCCCATAATTTAAAAAGAAAAAAAAAATTTTAAATTTTCCCCCCACCAACAAAACCCCAAACCCTGGGAAACATTCCCCCAGGGGCTAGCCTTTGGGCTTTCCCCCGGGAGCACCCCCCTTTCCAATTTTGCAAGGGACTCCAAAGAAAATAAAACCCCGGGCCCCATTGCAACCCCCAAACCCCTTTTTCCTTTTTTTTTTAATTCTTTTGTTTTGCCCCCTTCTACGGCCCCCTTCCAAATGGTGTTTCCCCTTTCGGGGCCCCGCCTTTGGTGGGGGAAAAATTTCTATTTCTCCCCCACTTTAAAGTTTTTCCCTTTTCCCACGCCTCCCCCTGGGGGGGCGGTTCTTTTCTCGCCCTTCCCCCCCTTGGGGTGGCTTTCCCCCAATTTTTGCCGGGTTTTTCTCCCCCAAAATGAAAAGGGCCCCTTTTCCTCCCCCGTCACAAAACCAACCAGATCTTGCCGAATCCCAAGAGGGGGTTTTTATTTTAAATTTAAAAATAAATTTGGGGGGAATTTGCCCCTTCCCTTTTTGATGGAAATCGGGGCCCCTTCGGGGAAGGGCGGAGGGGTTTCCCCGGTTGTGTTTTCCCGCCCAACCGGCGTGGGACAGCCCCCAAAACCGGTAAGGGGTGGTTTTCCCGCCTGCCCTTTTTTGGGCTAACGGGGCCCCCCCCTTTTTAAAGAGAAATCTTTCCCCCCCCTTTTTAATTCTTTTTTCCCCCCATTTCCCCTCGTTCCCTCTCCTCACCGCTAGGCTGGCGAAAAACCACAGCCCCCCGGGGCAACACACCCCCACACACCACTCACCCACCTCTACCCCCCCTCGCCCCCCCCCCTCTCACCCCTCCCTTTCCACCAAAACCCCACTTCCCCCCCCCTCCCCCAAAAAAAATCCACACCCACCAACCAGTTTTTTCCGGGCCTTTTTTGGGTTTTTTCCCAAATTTCCTCGGGGTTTTGGGCCCTTTTCTTCTATTTTCCCCATCCCCTTCCTTTCATCTTCCTTTCTTTCCCCTTTCCCCTTCTTTCTTTTGCCCCCCCCCTTTTCCTCCCTCCCCTTTTCTCCTTTCCCTTTTCCCCTTTTGGGCTAAGGGGATTTTTTTTTCCTTTTTTTTTTCTTGGCCGCAGGTCTTTTGCCCCTTTCCCCCTTTTTTTTAAAACACGCACAGGGCAACCCCCAAAACCCAAAAAGGGGGCCCATTCCCCCTAAAAACACAATCCCCGGTCCCAACCCCCCCCCTCAAAACCCCCCCCCCCCGGCCTCCCCCCCGTCGGCCCCCCGGGGGTTTTACAGTCGGAACCCCCCCCGGGCTATTTTTCCCCGCCTTCTTTTAAAACCCCTTTTTCCCCCCGCCCCCCCTTTCCTTTCCTCCCCCTCCCCTTTCTCTTCTTTTTCCCTTTTTTTTTTTTTTTTCTTCTTTTTTTTTTTTTTTTTGGGAAAATAGCAGGAAAGGTTCCCAATTTTTTGGGGGTTATTTAAAGGGGGGAAGGGGAAAATTTTCGGGGGGGGGGAAGGGGGGCTTTTCCCCAAAGGGGGGCCCCCCGGGGGGTTGGGGCCCCCGGGACCAGGGAACGGGATGGATAAGCGAAGGCCCAGGGAGGGCGGGCCGGGGGCGGCGGGAAAGGGGGCCTTTGGTGGGGGTTGGTCCTTTTTTCCTTTTTTTTTTTCCTTTTTTTTTTTTTTAAAAAAAAAACCCAGGGCCCTTTTTTGGAAAAGGGGGCCCCAATTTATTTTCCCTTTTTCCCTGGGAAGAGGGGGCTTACCAAAAAATTTTTTAATGGGGGTAACAAGCGGGCCGGGGGGGCCGGGGCGCCCTTTTTATTTTCCCTTTTTTTTTCCCTTCTCTAATTTAAATTTTTTAAACAGAAAAACCCCCCAAAACCCCTTTTGGGGAATCCCCCAGGTACCTGATGCCTTTGGGACTGGAAAAAAAAGGGGCCTAAAAAAATTATATAGTGGTTTTTTGGGTACCCCTTTTAGGGCGGGGGGGCCTTTTCCATCCCCCCACCTTTTTCCCCGCCGGAGGGGACCCCAAAATCCCCTTTGTGTGGGGGGGCCCCCGGGAAGGGGGGAAATTGGACCAGGGGGGGCACCCCGGGCTGGGCGGGTTTGGGGGAGGGGAAAATCCGGGGCCGGGGGGTCCGGGGGGGCCCCTTGGGGGGGGGAGGTTTGGTTTTTTCCCGGGTTTTTTTCCCGTGGAAACGGAAAATTTTTCCCCTTTCTTAAAGGTAAAGGTGGGGGCCCCCCCTCCCTTTGGCCCGTAAAACCCGGGGGCCGGGGCCAAACCCCAGCCGGGGAAAAGGCGGGTTTTTCCCCCCTTTTGAACCCCAAAACCCGGCAATTCCCAAAAAAAGGCCCCCCCCCCCCCGCCCCCAAACCCCCACCCCCCCCCGCCCGGAAGACCCCCCCCCCCCCCCCCCACCCCCCCCCCCCTGGGAAAGTTCGGGGAAAAGCGCCAAGTCTGGTTTTGCCCCTCGCCAGCCCCGGAATTTCCACCCGGGGGCCCCCCTTTGGGCAAGAGCCTCAGCTGCGCGCGAGAGGGGTGGTTGGCGAAAAGACCCTGCCCCGCCCCGGGGGGCGAATAGTGGTAGTGAAATTTTGGGCTGGGGCACCCGGGAATTTTCATTCTCGCTTTTTTTACCTGACCCCATTTTTCTCCAACTTTTGGGCTTTTTGGGTTTCAAAAACCCGGGCCAATTAAAATAACGCCCCCATACTCCCTGGGGGCTGCAGAGCCCCCGAAGTTGGGCCCGGCAGGCGGAGTTTGCTAGGCTACCCCCCCCAACCCCTCGCTGGGCCCTTCCGCTGGCCACTTTCGGTTTTCAGTTTTTAAACCCCTTGAATTACATTACTGGGACAGGTTTTTAAAATTTTTAAATTTTAAAAGGAGGGGGCGCACCCTAACAGCCTGAAAAAAAAAAACAAAAAAAAAAACAAACAAAAAAATCAAAACCAAAAAAAAATCCCAAAAAAACAACAAAAAAAAAAAAAAACAAAACAAAAAAAACCCCCAAAACCTCAAACTAAAAAAACCCCCAAAAACAGATAAGCTTTGCAAAACCCAGAAGGCTGTACACCCCAGAGGAGATTTGATCAGGGGGCCCCAGAGATTCTCACCCTGGGGTTTGACAGTCCAAAGCTGCCTCCAAAAACTCCTTTCTGAGGAGGGGTCCCGAACCCAACAGAAAGAAAAAATTCTGAAAAGAGCAGGGGCTTCTTTCATTTTAAAACTTTTCCTGTCTTTGCCTTTTGAAGCTTTGTAAATTTTCCCTACGTTTTAAATCCCGTCTTGCATTTGGGTCTAAGAATCGTTTGGAAGTTGGGGAATGGGGCCCTCATTGCAGAGGGGGGCCCCGTGGCTTTTGGGGTTTCTGTGTGCCACTGATACCCCTAAATAATTTTGCGGATTTTCTCGGGTAAGCAAGCTGGAGTGTTTTTTAGTGGTGACAGCGTGTGAAGGTGTGTGAAAAAATTCTCTTTTAGTACTGTGTGCTTTTTTGTACTCCCTGGTTTGTGTGGGTGTGTTGTGTGGTGTGTTTCTTTTGCCGGGTACCCAAGACACTGAGCAAAAATAATGTTTTATTCAAATTCACCTTTCCAAACACATCTTGGCTTTGTTTGGGACCTCAGAATCTAAATTGTGGGGGGGATGTATTTTTTTCCCACAACAGGAGATTAAATGAAACAAATTTTGACTTAACGTTCCTTTTTCCCCCTGCTTCCATCCTACCAAAGGAAAGCCTTGGGGAATTTTAAAATTTGGGGGAAGAAAAAGGGCCCAACTGGGGGAAAGGGAAAGGGAAATGTTTCAGGGGAGCCCCCAAAAACAGCCCCCGTTTCCTTCCTAAACCCACTCCATGCCCAAGGGAAAATCATTTAGGGCGTTTTTGGGTTATTCATCCCAAATTATTTTTAAATTATTTTTATTTTTTTAAAATTATTATTTTAACGGGGCTATGTAACCCAAGCAATAGTGCCCCTTAGCGGGAGGAGGAAATAATTGGGGGGTTTTAAATAAAAAGGGGTTTTTCACATGCTACTCTCATGCTTCCTTCGGGGGATCCCCCTCTTTTTGTCCGTCCTTCATGGGTTTCCCCAAAGGTTTTGGAAAAAATATTTCCCTATTAGGTGAGTTTCCCGGGCCTTCTCTAAAGCCCACCGGGATGTTAGTGACATGTTTGGTTTTTGGGCTTACCCCTTGGATGAGGGAGAGCGCCCTATTACCCTGTTGTCTTCTGCCCGGGTTTGTCTAGGGAGTTATATGGGGTTCCTCAAAATTTTCCTGGACTCCAGGCCCCTCATGTGAAATGGTAGTTGAAGGGGCTTCGGGGAAAAGAAACTGCTTTTTAAAGGTCCCAAAGCTGCCCCCTTGTGGGCTTCGGGTTTTTCAGCCCACACCCGGTTTTTAAAGGGGAAAAAATATTGCATTTAGGTGTCTAAAAAGGAGGGAATGGGGGACAAAACCCGGGGAAAAAAAATATGGCATGTCTTAGGTTGGTTTTTTGGGTACCCTTGCCCCTCGTTTAATTTGGGAAAGTGTTTTTTTCCCCCTTTTAAAACCCCTCAATCATCAAAAAGAAAAGAAAATTGGGGAAAGATAGTGGCAAAGTTTTAAATTCCCACAGTGCATTTAAGTAGTTCAAACCTTTTTTTCTCCAACTGCCACCCCAGGGCCCCCAATTTTTCCCATCCACTGAGAGGAGGAGCCCGGGCAAAGGGGAAAGGGTTTAAGTTTGGGGAAAACGCTTTTGTTTTTTTTCTGGTTCGGGAAAGTGACTGTTTTGGGTTGCTGATTCATTTTCGGGAAAGGTGTCAGGTTTTTCCTTTGGGGGGGAAAGGGTTTGTTTGAGGCCAGATAAGGCCCACTTACCTTGCTTTTCCTCTCCCCCTTTAAGGAGAGATTAAACCCACTCCCCAAGGTTCCCCATCTACCCCCCCTTCTTTTCGGGGTACCCACTGAATCACACATATTCAGAACTGCTTGGTGTTTGCCTATAGCTTCCCTTCTATTTGGCGGGAGAACAGGAATCGTTCCTTCCCATCTTTGCCACTCCCTGAAATAGAGAGTTTCCATATTGGGCTCAAATAATGCCCACAAAAAAATTTTAAAATTTTTGGCTCTTTTCCTTGCTCCCTTTAAAGGGAGCTACCCCCCGGGTCCCCCCTTTTTGGGGGAAAGGATTCAGGGTCATGTGTGGGGAATTTAACGGGAGACAGCCCCAAATTTTGGTCTGGTTTTAGTTTTGGGAAAGGACAAAAAACCACTCAGCCCCCTTGCATCCTCCAGCCCCTCTGTTCCCCCATGGGAAAGGTTGGAAAAAGGGGACAGGTCTGAAAAGAACTCCCCTCACGGCCTAGTTAGGGGCAAAGCCCACCCCAAGAAAAAACCCTTCCAGAACAGAAAACTGCAACAGTGGTTAAATGTCTTCCAGGTTTGAGGATTTCCACAAGGAGGAAAATAGAAAGCGGGAAAGCTTTAAAAGTTGAGGGGGAGAATTTGGGATGAACTAATGTGAGGTGGGTAGTGGCTTAGAGGAGGGAGAGTGGTGCCTCAAAGAAGGATGCCAGGGTGTTTTTTACTGCAAAAGAGGGTGGAGAGAGTGGCCCCGCTTTGGCCCTTTCAAGGGGGTGGAAAAACAGGTTTTAGTTGGGCCCCTCTCCCCTTTTAAGTGTTGTTTGGGCAGAGGGCCCACTCAAGGGGATTGTCCCCAAAAAATAGAGGGGACCCCCGAAATCAGAAGAAACCCTTTTAGAGGGTAGGGGTGTGCAGGGCAATGGCGGCCAAAGGGAAAACTTCCTGGAAGGGAAAGGACTATGTGTTGGTCCTATGGGAGAGCCCCTCAGCCCGGGCGAGGGAAATTTGTTGGGGGTGACCAGGACGGAGTGGGAAAAGTCCCTCATGGCAAATTTTTGGCAACAAGAACCCGGCTCCCGGAAGCTCCCCTAGATTAAAATAAGGGTGAGGAAGGGGGGGGGCCTTGGAGGGTTCAGCCTTTTGTGAACTGAGCCAAAAAGTCAGAGCTTCCCTTTCCCTTTAAATTTAAAAAGGAAAAACTCTGGGAAAATTAAAACTCAGTGAAAAAAGGTAAAACCCGTTCTCACCACCTAGTTTAAATTTTTGCACATCTTGTCATTAACAAAAGACCTCCTTGTCCCCCTTCTGGCCCCCCGCCCCAAAATTAAACCAGGGGAAACAAATTTTTTTAAAAAAAAGAGAAAATAGGAAGATGGGGGTGGGTGTTTGTTCCCCCAGGGGTCCCTTTGAAGGAAAAGAACCACCGGGACAATAGTTAGTCCAGGGGTAGTTTGACAAGGGTCCTCTCTGCCATTTTTCTTGCTTTTGGGTCGAAAGGCACACTTCCCTGGTTTCCCCCCCGGGGCTGGGCTCTTTGAAACAAACCTTTTTATTTGGGTTTTTACCCCAAACCCCTCCGTGGGTTTTTGATGACAGGGCCCCCAGGAAAAAACAGCATTTAGAAAAAAAGGGATTTTAAAACTAGGTCGGGGCATCCTGCATAGTGGTTGCCCCAGAGTCAGATGCAGTAAGTTAAACATTTTCTTGGGCTTCAGCTTTTGTCCCCCGTAAAATTGGGAAACAAGATTTTTTCTCCAGCCCCTTTCCTTCCCCCCTCTCCCATCCCAGGACAGTTGGGCATGTCTATTTGGGTTTTTATGTAAAAAATTTTTTTTTAAAAGGAGAAAGTAGGATTGAGGCAGGATGCAAAAGAAGGGATATAGACTTGATGGTCTCCATTATTTGGGACCAAAGAGTAAAGGGAAATAGTTGGTTTTTTTCCTACAGTATGACTGTTTTCTTGAAGGGAGGGGCTGTGCCAGAATAAAAAAGAAAACAATGTCTTCACCTTTACAACTTCCCAAAACCGCCCCTCCCACTTTTTTTAAATGTTTGACTTTGGGCGGTTTTTTGTGTCTCCCGTGGCTCAGTTTTTTCCCCTTTTTTAAAAACAGCAGGAAAAACCGCCTCGTGGGCGTTGTGAAGATTAAAAAGAGTAAGTGCAGGAAAAAAGTTCAGATCAATGTTGGATACCAAAAATTTTTGGAGCTCACTAACGGCCCTTGGGGGGTGAGGGGAAGCCGAGCCCTTCCCCAAATCCTGCAGGACCACAGGGGGGGCCCAAAACTAGGGGTCGTGAGGTAGTTTTGGGGAGTGTGCTTGCACATTGGGCCCCCTGTTTTCCCTTTCATACCCCCTTTGGGGGTGGGAAAAAATCAAAGCACAAAGCTGTATCAAAAACTTCCGGGCTTTTTGTGGGCTTTCCTGTGTACCTGTTCAAACAATTGGACGTCTTCATACCTGAGAGGGGCTCCCGAAGTAAGTCCCTTTTTTAAAAAGTTATGTTTTACTAAAATTTGTTTTTAATTATGTTTAAAATTTTTTGTACAAAGCCCTGAGGTTTTTCAGACACTAGCTCCCCTTTGGGAAACTGGGGAAAAGTAAAGGTTTCATTTATCACACAAAAAAATGTGGGGCCCCCCTTCAATGTTTAGCATGACTCTGGTTTCCCCTAATATTTTTGAATCAGCAAGGGCCTACCTGGGTTTTTCCCCATTTCCAACTTTTTTCCCTGGGTGCCCAAGGGCCCCGCAGTGGCGGGGCCTTCCCTCCCCAGTATAGGGGTTAAGAGAGTCAACACTGTCAGGCTAGGCAGATAGGGAGAATAGGGGGGACACGGTTTGGGGGGTTTGGAAAAGGGGCCTTCACCAGGAGGTTTTTAAGCCAAAGGTTATGTGGGCCCTCAGACTTGGGTTTACTTTGGTTTGAAAATTCTTCTGGGCAACACGCGAAACTTGTATGCCCGCAGACATTTCCCGTGTTCGACAGCACAACCCCAGTATTGTTTTCCCACAAAAATTTACCCCTCCCAAAAATCTTGCCCGTGGGGTTAAAAAAAAAAAATTTTCCCCAAAAATAATCCACAATTCTTTTAAAAAATAAGTTTATGAATTTTTTGGGGTAGGCTACCTTACAGCTAAATTTTCCCGCTGAAAAGGGTCTTTTCCCGTTACAGGCCCGAACACCCTTTGGGACAGCTTGTCCCCAAAAGGCCTACATCATGTGTCTGGGGGGAGGCAGAAAAGTTGAAAATGAGGAAAAAAGCATGCATGGGCAGTCCAAAGGGGGCCCCCGGGGGGACAGCCCCGAGGGAGGCTTGGGGCTCCAAGTTGTGGTATACATGTGGGGGGTTGGGCCTGAAGTGTGTAGCAGGCTGGGCGGGATTTTGGGCACCCGATCGGAGTTTTTTGTCCCAAAATAACATTTTTAAAAACATACACAATTTACACAAGACTGAAGAAGGTTCCCAAATTTGGGAAAGGGCAAAAGCAAAAGAGAAAACTCTCTCTCCCAAAACATGGGGAGAGGGTGGGGCCCCCCTGTGGAGTTCATCCCCCTTTTGGGGCATTTTCACTGTCAAAGGGCAGGGTCCTGCCCGCAAAGGGGAAAAATTTTAAAAAGAACCCTTCATTTTTAAAGGGAAAAAGAATTACCTCAACCCCTTCCCCGTTTGCGCCTTCTTTTTAAAAAAGTTTCACATCCTTTTTAAAATGTCCATGCAGAGTTTTGTGTTGGGAAAAGCTGGTTTTCCCTTGGGCCAAAAGCACACAGTAATATAAGTTTTCCCCAGGAGTATATAAAAAAGAAATATACTCTTCAAAAAACAGCTGAACATTTACGCTTAAAAAACCTTTTATATGAGGCATGCCCTTTTTTGTTTTGAATATACCCCATGGATGGGTTATTTTTTGTACTTTTGGGAAAAGAGACAGTTGGTTGGGGGACATAGCCCCAGTAGGGAGATATTTGGGAAGTATATACATGGGAGCCTGAGTTTTTGCTCCCAGACCTGGGTATCAAAATCCTGGGGTTGGGGGGGGTGCCTCTCATTTCCCCCCCTTTGGGAGATGGAGAAAGGTGTATTCTTTGGGTTTTTTTGGGGGAAATTTAGTCTATTTGGTTTGGGGGTCTCCAGGTTTAATGAACCCAAAAATTTTAAAAAAAAAATAAAAAAAATTAATGGGAAATAGGGGTTTTAAAGGTTGGTCAATTGATAGGGAAAGCCGCTGTTTTTTTCAGAGAATGGGAGTTTTTTTGCCCGTACCATGTTAGGAGGTCCACAATTTCCTTAACTTTTGTTCCAAGGGATTTAGTGCTCCTTTTGGCTAGGTAGATACCAAAGTAGGGTTTCACACGCACAAAAACCCACACAAAACCAAAACACACAAAACACACACAGAAATACTATTTTGAGGAAGGGGCACCTGACTTGACTTTTGCTTCCCCTAAAAACCCCCCCCCCAAGAAGGGGAGAGAGAGAGAGAGAGAGAGAGAGAAGAGTGTGTTGTGTGGTGAGGAGAAGAGAGAGAGAGAGGAGAGGGAGGGGAGGGGGAGAGAGAGAGAGAAAGAAAAGAAGGAGAGGGGTACGAGGGGCCCAAACCCGCTGTGCAAATGATGTTCTCAGAAACCGCATTTTCCTCATTTAAAAACCCAAAAGGGAAAGGGTTTCTTCCTTTGGTTTTAAGAAACAAAAAGGGGCAGCATTTCAGTGCTGGGCACTTAAATAGGTACATTTAAAGTACGTTACTATGCTTACAGCCAAATCAATGTCTCAAATTTTGGACATTTACTTTTTGCAGAGCACCCATTGGGGGAAAAAGTACCAAGGGGGGGGGAGTTTTTTAAAAAAAGGTTTTTTTTGGGCCTCTTTGGAGCAGTCCCCTTTTCAGTGGTTTTTGGGCAATTGATAAGGATAATAAATAGGAGCCTGGGGTTCCCCCGTTCCCCGCTTTTACCCCAAGTAGGGGCGAGGGGTCCCCCTTGTAAGCTATGAAGGGGGATGCCCAAAGGGGAAGGGACCGGGAAAATTCTCATCCCTGGGGGTTTATACCACCTCCCCTCAGACCAAGGGGAAAGGGGTTACCCCAGTGGGATACAAACTGCAACCCCAACTCTTAAAAAGTCCCCCACCTGACACCTTTCATGCAAGGTTTTAGGGCCCACTTTTGGGGCCCAGGGGATTTTTTCCCCCCCCTCATAGGAGGGTGGGAGGTGGGAAAAAATTCACTTGCGGCCCCCTTCCTTTTTCATTTAGGGCACAGTGGAATGAAACCCCCCCTGAACCAGGTGGTGCTCTCCTGTGTCCCCAAAACAGGGGGTACTGATCCAGATTGAATCCAAAATGTGCTTTTGGGATTCCTGGCAGAGTGGGGTTTTAAACCTGAATGGGGGCTCTGAACCTTCTATAAGGCGCTCCTGAAAGTCGTCCTTTTGGGGATGTGTGGGTCTGGTCCCCACTGAACCCGATTTTGATTTTTTTTTAAAATTTGGGTTTTATCAATACCCCTGTGGAAATTTAAAAAGTGGAAAGCTTTGTCTTGGAATCTCCATGGGAAAAACACCCAGTCTTTTTGCTTCTGGGTTTAAACCCTTAAGGAGCGAGAGGGAAGGGTTTATCCACACATTCTTAAGGAACATGTCTGCCCTTTGGGGGTTAATTTTGGGCCAAAACATTTTTTTTTTTACAAGAACTAAGGAAATCCCGGTTTTGGGGCTCAAACCCCGAATTTCCCCCCCCCTTTTGGAAAGAGCAGAGCGAGGCTCACTTTTTCCAAAAAAAGGTCTAGGATGGGGGCCCTTTGAACCCCGAAACGCAAAGCTAAAATCAGGGAGCCCCGTGACTGTATTAATGGGGTGGGAATTTTATTTTTGTGTCTGTGACAAATGCATGAACTTTTATGTCTAAATGGCCATGTAAAATTTTTTTGTTTTAGAGCGGGTTTTTAAGGAAAAGATTTAAAGGGTTTGAAGATAAACCTTTTTAAAACCCTGTCCCCCTTTTGGGTAGGGGTGACCTGGCCAGGTGCTGGGCTCTTCCCCTTTAAAAATATATGAAATAAATCCTATTTTCCCGAGAGTCCCCGCTTTTCTTCACACCTGCCCCTTCCCAAACATACCCTCTCAGGAGCAGTTAAAATCCCTTTTTTTTACTGAAAAAAAACAAAGGAAGGCCCCCGGGCCCAGAAAAAAACCCCCGGGGGGGCTCCTAGGTTTTGCTGTTTTCCTCCCCCGGACCCCAGTTTTTTTTGTTTCTTGTCCTTCTCCTTGGGTTGATAGCTTGTGGGATGAGGGGGGGAAAACAAGAAACGCTTCCTAGGTACTGGGGGCAGGGAACAAAACTCCCTTTTTTCACCAACCTGCCCCTGGCCCCAACGTTCCCCTTTCCCCGGGCCCCGTTTCCTAACCCAGAGCAACCCCCAAGCACAGAGACCAACCCCAGCTGGGTACATTCTTCCTTTTTTCCCCCTCAGTTTTTCCCCAAAACACACTTAAAAGCCCCCTGGCTTTTTTGGGCCCCCGCCGGTATAAAAAATAACCTGCCCAAATTTTTGTCCCCTTAAACCCGTCCCCCCGGGCCTTGTCTTTTGCGCTGCCCGGCCCTTTTACCGCTGGCCCCCCGCTGAATTTTTCCCTTTAAGTCAAAACCCAAAGGGAAGAAAGTTCGGGCAGGGGGGGAAACTGGGCAGACTGTTTGGGGCGCACCACCACTGTCCTGCAGCTTTGTTAGAGGGCAGGGCCACTGAAGGGGACTACCCCCAGTTTACAGTCTTATTCTAGCCTGGGGCCCCCGTGCTTTTGGGTTATTCCCAGCTTTTTCATTTTGTACCCCCTCCTCTATGCCCACCGCCCCTCCCTTTTTAACCTCAGTACCTTTGTTAAACCCCAAAGTATACCCCCCTTTCATTGGCTATATTCTTCTTTCCCAAAAGCCTTCCCAAAAAAAGGCAGTGGTTTAAATTGCACACAGGAAAGTTGCAAAAAGAAAGGGTTTTTTGGCCCCTTTTAAAAAGGGTACGGAAAAAAAGAAAATGGCAGGGGTATATTCAAAAATTTACTTATTAAACCTTTGCGGTGTAAACCCTTTTCCCCATAAATAAAAAAGTTCTCCACTTTAGTGGGGTTTTTCTCCAGCCCCCTCTACCCCAGGAAAATCTGTCCCCTTTCCACCACAGTGATAGCTGTTTTGCCAAATTTTATTCCTGAAGCATCTCTGCATGGGGATACATCACTATCACTTCTTAAATCCCCCTTTTTAAAACTGCCTGCTTGCATTTGGTTTACAACCCCGGGGCCCAACACTCACTGCCCCTTATGGAAAAGTTTAGTCCTCTGTTTTTGGTTCCAAAACAGTGGACCCTGTCTATGTGATGATGGTAATAAAAAAAAGAATTTTTTGGATGAAAAAAAACAAAATGGGTCCCTTTCCCCATCATTGGGGGGTTGCAGAATCTGAAGGCACTTTTTTTTTATACCTCCCCCTATCTAATAAAATAAATTGGGCCCCGAGACAAAAAAAAGTGGATTCTGAGGCTTTCCCCGGGGGGAATGCTGAGTGGTTTGGGGTGGGGGTGGTGGTGGGGGGGGGGGGGTGGGGGGGGGGGGAAAGTGTGTACACTCACACCCGTTCAGAACCCCAAAAGGGGGGGATGTGTTTTTAATCGGGTTTTTAAAAGGTAGATTTTCCTGATGCCAGGGGGAAGGGGAAAACCAAGGGGGTTTTGGGAGCAGAGTGAGACTCTGAAAAGCTCTGCATAGGAACGTATTTTCCAAAGGCCCTGTTCACTGGGCAATCCCTGTGTAGGGGGAAAAGGGAGAGGGCTCTGGGCATTTTTGGTGGGGTCTACCTTTTTTTCCAGTTCAGGCCAGTCCCCGCCCCCCCAGCAATGATTGAGAACTCCCCCCTTTTATACAAGCTCCCTTACCAACCCCCAGCCCCTTTTCAGGGTTCTTTGCTTTTCAAAAACTTCTAAACAAGCGCTTTTCTGGGAAAATGTTTTTGGGGGACCAAGGCCTTCCCCGGTCCATAAAAATTTTTCAGGTGAAGTTCAAGTTACATGGGTGGAAAAAATGCCAAAAGGGTTGCTGGGGGGCTTTGTCTTCTTTTTTTTCACTTTTTAGTAACCCTGAGGGAGGTAAGGGGCCCGTTATCCCCAAGGTGCCAAGGGGGAAAAGTGCCCCCCCTCTTGGGCCCCCCAAATCATCCTTTTCCCCGCTTTTAGGTTATATATAAATAGCCCGCTAGTTTTGCTCTTGGTTCTTTTGAACTGGATCAAGGCTCTTCAGGGAAGGGGGTGGAAAGGATTCCCCAATAGGGAACAATACAAGAATAAATGGCCCGGGGGAAAAGGAGTCACCCACTAAGTTCTTTTCTCTTTTTCCCTTTTACCTTTTGGGCCCGGGGAAAAAACTTCACACTTGCTGCTTTAGGGCAACCGTTAAGGTTTTTAGTATAAAAAGCTTGTGTGCTCATGCAGGGTTACATGTTTTTAACACTTTATCCCAGTGGGGGCACTTCCTAAAGGTTTTGGAACCTTTTTAGAGCTGGGCCTAAGTTGTGATTTTTGGGGCGGGGGCCACTGCTTTCCCAAAAGGCGCTTTTCCCGGGTTTTTGTCCAGACATGACAAACAAATCTATTTTCTCCCCAAAGGGTACAGCCATAAAAACAGTGCAGTGTGCACTTGTTTGTGTGGGGGGGGTTTTTTGTGTGTGTAAATTTGTGTTTGTAAAAAACTTCCCCCTTGTCTTCCTGCCCATAATGGAAAAAACCAGGGCCAAAACAAAAAAAAAAAATAAACAAAAAAACCCCCCTTTCCCTTTTTGCTTCTTGCCAGGTTTTTTTGTCCCCAGCATATGGAAAAGTAATCTAACCCCTCACCCTCTTTTGCTATCTTCCCATTTGCTGTGAACAAACTTACCCAAAGAGGTCCATGCCCATAGCCTAGGTGGCCTTCCCGTGGGACAGGAAATTTTTTTTTTCCGTGTGGGGTGGGGTTTTGGGCTATCCTGCAGCCATGATGGCCTCTATGAGAGGGGGAAAAAAACACTTTTTTCTTGGTTTTTCCCTTTTAGCCTATAGTTCTTAGGGGGACCAGGGAACACCCCTAAAGGGGACCTCTGGTCTAAGTGGCCCATGACAACTACCTACAGTCTCTGCAGAGAGGGCCCCCTCCCCCCTCTTCAAGGGGGTTTCCCACAGGGCTTTTTCTTTTTGGTTTTTCTACCCAAAAAAGGAAACCCGATAGTCTCAAAATTTCCCCCCACCTAGGCAAAAGGATGGATGGAGAATGCTAAGGGATTGTGCTTAACTTAGCTTTTTGCCTAAGCCACAAATTTTTTGGCACCTTGATGAAACCCAGGCTTTCTTTACAGCTACCCCACAGGAGGGGGGGAGATCCCCCGCAGCTTTGAATTTCCCCCTTTTGGAAAACAGCCCCCTTTTTTTCTCCCATACTGCCTATGCACAACCCTCTTTGGTTTATTTTCAAAAGAAAAATAAGGCTGCCTGGTTTTTGTCGCTTTACTTGACCTTCCTTTCCCTTTTTTTTAGATTAACCCGTTTTTGGAAAGTCTTTCCCCAAATAGAAGAAACTGGGCATGGTCCTTAAAAGTGTTGGTGGGTGCAGCCCATGGGGGCAAAGGAAAAAAGTAATTTTGGGGCTTAAAACCGTGGCTTGGGAAAATCCGGTTGGCCGTCGCTTTAAAATTTCAATTAAAAAAAATTTTCAAGGTAGCTAGTACAGTTTTGATCAACTTATCATCCTCAAAGATTAAAGCTTGATGTCTTAAAGCAATTTTTTTTTGTTAAGTTTTTAGGGTTTCTTGCAATGATCATCCCCCCGTCCCCCCAGAGAGGACTGAAATATTGGGGTGTAGCTGGCAGGGGTATGTGTGTGTATACTATGGCCCCTTAGAGATGGTTTCTGCAAAGCCTCACTTACCTCCGTTTATTACCAATTGTTTTCCATGAACCCGGGGGGGGGGAAAAGGGGTGCATGTATATTTGTCTACATAAACCCCCTCTTCATTGGGGGCTTTACTGCATTTTGTTTGGTTTTTGCTCCTGCTTTTGGCCTCTTTGGGGGGGCTCCTCTATATACAAAATAAACAATTTGAGAAATTTGGATTTTTCCCGCTGAAAGGGGACCTAGGGGATCTTCAAAAATTCTTTTTTCTTTTTAATTTTTTGGCCCAAATTTAAAAGCCAGAGAAAATGAAATTTATTTGCCAGGGCCCCCATATATCAAAAAAATCAATTTAAATAATCAAACAAACAATTTAATCACTCAATCCCCTACTTAGTGGACTCCTTTGCTTCCATTTTGTCTGGGCTCTTTTTTCCCCCCCCTTCCCTTTTCTGTATCCTCACCCCGAGCGATCCTGGGCAGGCGGGGGGTTTTTTTTTTAGGGGAAAGGGTGTTTTTGGGGTTGTCCCGGCCAGGGGGGGGGGCCTCAGCGAGTGCCAGCTTTCCTGTAAATCTGGAGTCCAAGGGGGCAATGCTTTGTTCTCTGGGCGAAGCGAGGAGGAAGAAGGGAGAGCCTGGTTTCATTGTTACAAAACCTGATTCCAGCCTGCTGCTTCTTCCCTGGGTTCTTCCTTCCAGGACCTGGTTTGGTCAACTCAAAAGGAAGAAAGGAGGTGGCCCAGTGGCATTTTTCCTTTCAGCATTCCTTCCTCCAACTCTAAGTCATTTAGATTCTGCTTCAAACACCCTTTTAGGGAAGGAATGCATGCTATTTGTCCTGTATCTCAAAGACACAACAAACCCTCTCTCTAATCCTGCTCTGCTGATCCTGGAGTTTGACACTCAGTTCTAAATGACAGAGTAGAAGTAACTGTTTGACTGATTTCATTTTCCATAGAGGTGCAGAGCCCTAGGTTTGGAATGACCTCATCATTCTCTCCTTTACTCCTGCACTCACTGAGAAAATCTGTTGTCCACAGTCCAGAAGGTTCTCCAGTATGCTTAGTTACCTTGGCAGAAGGGAGCTCATCTCTTCATATGGCAGCCACCTGTTCAAGAAATCTGAATTTCTTCCCCTAGAGACAACCCCTTGCCTCACTTCTTTGCTTTGCCATAGGGTTGTAAAGAGGCAGCTGCTTTGCTTGCTCTCTGTATCTTGGTCCCTTTTGTTTCTAATACTATTAGAACTGTTTCCCCCACGCTCCATCTACTTCACCAGAGTATTCTTATTAAACTCACCAGTGGCTTCTTCTTGTAGCCCTAGTAGCCATCTGTACTCCTCTGAATCCTGTTGGTTGTTTTCCTCTTTGAAGGAGTCTCCTCTTCCAAGAAAATAGTTCACTTTGTCCACCTGCCACTTCCCATAATGTCTTCATTGGAAAATCCTTTCTTCCCACAGTTCTTAAATATTGGGCTACCTTGGTTCTGCCCTTGAGCTTTTTTCTTCTTTTTTAGGCTTTACCTGCTATCACAAGGGGGTAACTCTCTAGACTCTGATGGTTTGAATGAGCATGTCTAGTTTCTTCTTTCTCACAACTTCTAGAATTCTCCATGAGAAGAAACTCAGGCTAATCTATGAAAGAAAGCATTTCTTCTACTATTATTTGTGCCTCTCTCTCTCTCTCTCTCTCTTTCTCTCTCTCTCTCTCTTTCACTCCACTCTCTCTCTCTCTCTGTGTAGTGTATATGTGTGAGAGAGATATAATCAATATTAAGTGTTCAATATGTAGGACATGCTAA